>OX451739.1:1592816100-1593418224 GCA_948472305.1 Vicia faba | reverse complement strand
CCTTATAGTTTCTTGAAAATGTATAATCCTCAATAATTATGTGAAAAGAGTTGGGACTTCTTTAATTTCTTTAACTCAAGTAGAGACGTTTACACTTGATGTTAAAGACATTGAAGAAGTCACAATTCTTGGAGATCCCATATATTCAAGGAGCCATAAAGTCGTTCATTTATTCATTAATTCAATTTCATTATTTTCATTCATTTATTCATCCGTATCATTTCATTTATTTAAATAATTACTTATCAGATGTATTAAAAATCGTAATTTTAATGTTGAAAATAATTTTTAATTGTCTTAACAATGAACTATCTAATTAAACAGTAAATAGTACTTTTTAATATCTCATTGAATAATAAACAGTAAATGGTACTTTATAATATCTCGTTAAACAAGAGTGTATTAGGTATATTTTTTCTTTCAATCTAATTAAAATTATTTTTAACATTGTAATTACGATTTTTAATACATCAAATAACTAATTATCAGCAAACGTAAAACAAAATGAATGAAAATAATGAAATTGAATTAATGAATAAATGGACGACCTTATGGTTTCTTGAAAATGTGTAATCCTCAATAATTATGTGAAAAGAATTGTGGCTTCTTCAATGTCTTTAACGTCAAGTGTAATTTATGACTTCTTTAATGTCTTTAACTCAAGTAGAGGCATTTAAACTTGATGTTAAAGACATTGAAAAAGTCACAACTCTTTTCACAAAATTATTGGGGATCTCACATTTTCAAGGAGCCATAAGGCCGTTCATTTATTCATTAATTCAATTTCATTATTTTCATTCATTTATTCACTCATTCTATTTCATTTTTGTAGATAATTACTTATTAGATGTATTGAAAATCGTAATTTTAATGTTGAAAATAATTTTTAATAGTCTTAACAACGAACTACCTAATAAAACAGTAAATAGTACTTTTTAATATCTCGTTGAAAATTAAACAGTAAATGATAATTTGTAATATCTCGTTAAACATGAGTGTATTAGGTATATTTCTTCTTTCTACCTAATTAAAATTATTTTCAACATTATAATTACGATTTTTAATACATCAAATAACTAATTATTTGCAAAAATAAGAAAAAAAATGAATGAAATAATGAAATTGAAGTAATGAATAAATGAACGACCTTATAGTTTCTTGAAAATGTGAAATCCTAAATAATTATATGAAAAGAGTTGTGTCTTCTTTGATGTCTTTAACTCAAGTAGAGGCGTTTACATTTGATGTTAAAGACATTGAAGAAATCACAACTCTTTTCAAAGAATTATCGTGGATCTCACATATTAAAGGAGCCATAAATTCGTTCATTTATTTAATTTTATTATTTTCATTCATTTACTCATTCGTTCCATTTTATTTTTGTAGACAATTACTTATTAGATGTATTGAAAATCGTAATTTTAATGTTAAAATTAATTTTTTAATAGTTTTAACATTGAACTACCTAATTAAACAGTAAATGGTACTTTTTAATATCTCATTGAATAATAAACAGTAAATGGTACTTTGTAATATCTCGTTAAACAAGAGTGTATTAGGTATATTTTTTCTTTCTACCTAATTAAAATTATTTCCAACATTATAATTACGATTTTTAATACATCAAATAACTTATTATCAGCAAAAGTGAAATAACATAAATGAATGAAAATAATTAAATTGAATTAATGAATAAATGAACGACCTTATGATTTCTTGAAAATGTGTAATCCTCAATAATTATGTGAAAAGATTTGTGACTTCTTAAATGTCTTTAACTCAAGTAGAGGCGTTTACACTTGATGTTAAAGACATTGAAGAAGTCACAACTCTTTTCACAGAATTATTAGAGATCCCATATGTTCAAGGAGCCATAAGGTTGTTCATTTATTCATTAAGTCAATGTTATTATTTTCATTCATTTATTCATTCGTTCCATTTCATTTATGTAGATAATTACTTATTAGATGTATTGAAAATCGTAATTTTAATGTTGAAGATAATTTTTAATAGTCTTAACAACGAACTACCTAATTAAACAGTAAATGGTACTTTTTAATATCTCGTTGAATAATAAACAGTAAATGATACTTTGTAATATCTCGTTAAACAAGAGTGTATTAGGTATATTTTTTTTTCTATCTAATTAAAATTATTTCCAACATTGTAATTACGATTTTTAATACATCAAATAACTAATTATCAACAAAAGTGAAATAAAATGAATGAAAATAAAGAAATTGAATTAATGAATAAATGAACGACCTTATAGTTTCTTGAAAATGTGGAATCCCCGATAATTATGTGAAAAGAGTTGTGTCTTCTTTAATGTCTTTAACTCAAGTAGAGGCGTTTACACTTGATGTTAAAGACATTGAATAAGTCACACCTCTTTTCAAAGAATTATTGGGGATCTCACATGTTAAAGGAGTCATAAAGTCGTTCATTTATTCATTTATTTAATTTTATTATTTTCATTCATTTACTCATTCGTTCCATTTCATTTTTGTAGATAAATACTTATTAGATGTATTGAAAATCGTAATTTTAATGTTGAAAATAACTTTTAATAGTTTTTACATTGACCTACCTAATTCAACAGTAAATGGTACTTTTTAATATCTCATTGAATAATAAACAGTAAATGGTACTTTGTAATATGTCGTTAAAAAAGAGTGTATTAGGTATATTTTTTCTTTCTACCTAATTAAAATTATTTTCAACATTATAATTACGATTTTTAATACATCAAATAACTATATATCAGCAAAAGTGAAATAAAATTAATGAATAAATGAAAAAAAATTAAATTGAATTAATGAATAAATGAACGACCTTATGGTTTCTTGAAAATATGTAATCCCCAATAATTATGTGAAAAGAGTCGTGACTTCTTTAATGTCTTTAACTCAAGTAGAGGCGTTTACACTTGATGTTAAAGACATTGAAGAAGTCATAACTCTTTTCATAGAATTAGTAGATATCTCACATGTTCAAGGAGCCATACGGTCGTTCATTTATTTATTAATTTAATGTCATTATTTTAATTAATTTACTCATTCAGCCCGTTTCATTTTTGTAGATAATTACTTATTAGATGTATTGAAAATCGTAATTTTAATGTTGAATTTTTTTAATAGTTTTAACATTGAACTACCTAATAAAATTGTAAATGATACTTTTTAATATCTCGTTGAATATTAATCAGTAAATGGTATTTTGTAATATCTCGTTAAACAAGAGTGTATTAGGTATTTTTTTTCTACCTAATTAAAATTATTTTGAATATTATAATTACGATTTTAATACATCAAATAACTAGGGACTTATGATTTAGGATGAAGGTTCAAAGATTTTCCTACTAAGGACTTAGGGGAAAATAAATTAAAGATCTGGTAATTGAGTATTTTGAACTTGTTGAAGAAATCAGGATTCAAGGTTGTTACAAAGAAAAGCATACACTTTACCCTAGCATGTTTCACATATCGGACAAAAAGATAAGTTATTATTTTGCTTATTTTTACTTTTCGTAAAGTGATAATTGTAAGTATAAGATTTTCCTAAGAGTGTGTGTGTGTGTGTGTGTGTGTGTGTGTGGGGGGGGGGGGGGGGGGGGGGGTGAATTTAAAATTATTTCTGTTTTTAAGAATATTTGGTTTTTTTTTTCTTTCTGTTTTTTGCAAAAAGTAAATAACACAAGGATATATCCTGGTTCCCTTCACAGTCCGAGAGTACTCCAGTCTCCTTTCAACACTAAAGAGATTCCACTATAGTTAGAGCGATTGTACAGCCTATTCACACCAATTGCGATTCTTACTATCTAAGACTCTTAACACCTTTAAGATATGAACACTATGTACAAGAAGAAGAATCTTCTTCAATGCACACACTTGCTTTCAACAATCCTGAATAGTAAGAGAATTAATAATGTATTCTGAATTTTTACAAGAGATTTCGAAATATGATACAATATATCAATCTTGGATTGATGTTCTCCTTCAAGCAAAATAATTCTCAATAATGGATACAAGTGTTCACAATGATGATATGAAACTTAGAACAATTTTTTAATGAAAAATGAGTGCATAAAATTTCAATAAAAATCTAGTGTAGAACACTTAAAAATTTGAAAGATAAAGAGTTTATGTAATTTGAATTATAGATTGAAAGGAGGTAAAAAATAATTATGATATTATGAGTTAATATAGGTCTCTATACAGCCTTTTAAAATGGTATGATTCAATAGAAAAATGTCATGCTTCATAAACAAAACTACACAACTTTTCTGTTTTTTAAAACTATAAAAGTTTCACACTATTTCGGTGGTAACCGGTTTCCATAAGTGGGTACTTGGGTACCACCTTTCTCAACGTTACAGAATTTCAAAAACATCGTTGGGTAACCGGTTTCCATATATGGATGACCGGGTTCCCCAAGACAGAAGCTTTTATTTTTGAAAAACAATATAGGGTAACCGGTTCCCATAACTGGGTAACCAGGTTCCTTAAGATAATTTTGAAAAATTACTTTGAAAAAAAGATGTGAAGCATAAAGTGTGATTTCTAAAACATGTTTGAAGATTTATGGTATGCATGAAACATTGTTATGAACACTTGTATGCATATAGAGAGGTTGAATGCTTTATACCTTGACATTTGATTTGTTCACAAAATATGTCTTCAAGACTTTGATAAATTTTGACTTGATTAAAATTTCTTGACTTGAGCCATTCCATTTTGCAATCAATGATAGTTTGTATTCATCAAAACTCTTTAGGAAGCTTGTCTTCACATTCTCCCCCTTTTTGATGATGACAACCTTTGCTTGAAATTTTGATGCATCTTGATTTCTCTATCAATTTTGAAAACTCCCCCTAAGTCTAAGACTCCATCTTGATCCATGCATGAGAGTTTTCTTTGAAATAATCTTGCTTCATTTTTGTTAGAGAAAAAATAGAACACAAACAATAATTCTTCTCCCCCTTTGTCATTAGCAAAAAGGAATGGAGAAAGAAGAAAACAAAATATAGTACAACATAAAAACATAACGCATCACATATATAACATAATTAAACATAACATACAACATAACACAGTTTCAAACAGAAAGAAAAAGACATAAAGTTGTCCTAGCATTAAACATAAAGCATAGAAATAGTAAAAACTTAGAAACTAGAAATATAAAGAAGTAAAACATAAGAATTTTTGTATATCCATATTCTTCCATATCCTCATCAAATTCATCCTCTTGTTCATCTCCATCACCACCCGCTTCCTCTTCTACCATTTGGTTCTTTTGGGCTTTGATAAGCTCTTTCAATTGTCTCTTAAAACAAGCATGTTCAAACTGATTTTCCCTATAGTTTCGAGCAGCAGTATGTTCCATGGAGCATAGCTTATTAAAGAGGAGTTCCAAAGTGTATCCACCTTCTAGAACCTGAGGAGGAGCATCGGATGCAGGATCTTCTTTGTAAATAAACTTGCCTTCACGATCCAATATGATACATGTGTTTTTCAAGGCGATTTTATCATTAATCTCATAATCTTTGTCAGTCATGATTACATTTGGCTCTCTTTTTAAGCTAATTCCAGTATGTTTAAGGATTTTTGTAATAGCCCTAGCATAGGGTAAACCAACAGTTAACCTATGTTGATGCTCCATATGGTGCATGATGGTGAGTTCCCGATTAACCAGAAGATATTTCTTGATAGCATAAAGTGCCTGCAACTCCAACTCATTGATGCAAGAGTGTTTTGAATGCTTCGGGAGAAAAACATAAGAAATGATATAGTGAAGCATTCTATCACTTACAGATAAATTGGAACCAAACATGATGAATTTTGAAGATGAGGGAATTTGCGCCGCAACACTCTCACGTTGTGATTCTCAACATATACCAAGGAATACTTCAAGTTTGTTGAAAATTTTCCATGAGATCGGCATATATTCTTGTAGGAGCAAATGACCCTCATAAGGAATCCCTAAACATTTCCAAGAGCCTCACTATCTAAAAAAATATCCTTATTTTTCATTTTAGATGTCAGAACAACATTAGTCTCATTCTCAGAATAAAAAATTAGAGACATATTCTGATAAAAATCCTTAACTAAATATGGGTAAATAAGTCCAAAGTCACTAAAAAATCCATTCATCTTTTGAGTATGTAAACTTGCTGGAAAATCAAAGCTATGAGCTAGAAAAGCATAGAGTTTACCGTATTTTACGGGAATAAGAGGATGGTGTCTGATGTTGAAAGTGACTCTTCTGGTCTTGAGTATGGGTTCAACATCTTGTTGTTCAACACTAGTGTCACCAATCTTGAGCTTTTCCTTTGATACCCTTGAAGAAGAAGCCATTGATGAAGGTTGAAGCTTTTTGAAGTTAGAGTTTTGAAAGGGATTTTCGGATTTGGGAGAGATTGAGATTTTGTGATATGGGTTTTGAGATGAGAAAGGTTTATAAGGAGTGTTTGGGTGAGTGAGTTTTATTTTTGTGGGTGAAGAAAAAGAGAGAGTGAGCTTTAATGGAGGAGTGAGAAGGTGGCGAGAGTGAGCTTTAATGTTAAAGAAGATGGAAGAGTGAAGGGTTCTAAGAATATTGAATGAATGAGGCTATAAACTTTTTGACTTAAAAAAATATAAGCACTTAAATGAGTTAAACAAACAAACATTATAATAAAACAAATATTGATGCCTAACGAAATAGGCACTGCGTTCTAGAAGTAATCAGTTACCAAATAGGGGTAACCGGTTACCGTTTTTGAAAAAGAAATCTCAGGGTAACAATGCAAGAGGCAACCGATTATCATAACTAGGTAACCGAGTTCCATAGCCAAAAAGACAGATTCTTGTTTTCTTTTGAAAATAAAAATTATTTTGAACAAAAATCTAAAGATCATGTTTTTATATATAATAAAGAAAATTTTCACACAACAATGGTTTATAAAATATGAGTAAAATGAGATGTACCTTTGATTCATTAAAATTTAATGAGAAGAAAATTGGAAGAATCATACACCACTTTCGTCCAAAATTCTAAGTTCTCGACGAATTTTGTAGAACAGTACTTTTGCGAGAGGTTTTGTGAAGATATATGCTAACTGATTATGAGTATCCACAAAAGTAACTTTGATATCTCCTTGAAGAACATGATTACAAAGGAAATAATTTCGAATATCAATGTGTTTGGTTCTTGAGTGCATGACCAAATTCTTTATAATATTGATCGCAGTGGTGTTGTGATAACATGAAGGAATGCATCCGAGATCGAGTCCGTAGTCACGAAGTTGTTGCTTAAGCCAAAGTATTTATGCACAACAACTAATTGCTGCTATGTATTCTTCCTCGGCCGTGCTAAGAGAAACACATGCTTGTTTCTTGCAATCCCATGATACTAATGCATTTCGAAGAATATGACAAGTGCCACTCGTGCTTTTTCTATCAGTTTTACAACCTGCATAATCCGCGTCATAATAACCAATTAAGTTGCAAACACTACCTTTTGGATACCATAAGCCGACATTTGTTGTTCCTTTAAGATACTTTATGATTTTATTGACCGCCATGAGATGTGATTCCTTTGGATTTTCTTGAAAGCGAGCACAAAGACAAACACTGAACATTATATCGGGACGAATTGTCGTCAAATATAATAAGGAACCAATCATACCTCAATATTTTGTAATATCAATGGAAACACCAGATTCATCTTGATCGACATAAGTACCAAAGCCCATTGGAGTATTCATTACTTTGCAATTATCCATATCAAACTTTTCAATAATTCTTTCAATACTTGGATTGGTTGATGAAGATTCTATCCTTTAATTTCTTAATTTGTAATCCAAGAAAATAGTTCATCTTTCCCATCATGGACATCTCGAATTCTCCTTGAATTATTGATGAAAATTCCTCACACATATCTTTGTTAGTTGAACCAAATATTATATCGTCAACATAGACTTGAACCAATAAAGTGTTACCTTTAATCTTCTTGATGAACAAGGTTTTATCAACTTTACCTTTTTCAAAACCTTTTTCACATAGAAAATTGTTAAGTCTATCATACCATGCTCTTAGTGCTTGTTTCAAACCATAAAGAGCTTTTCTTAACTTAAAGACATGTGAAGGATTCTTGAAGTCTTCAAAACCCCAGGGTTGTTTGACATATACTTCTTCATTGATGTAGCCATTCAAGAATGCGCTTTTGACATCCATTTGCTATAGCTGAAAATTTAATGAACAAGCATAAGCAAGTAATAAACAGATAGTTTCTAACCTTGCAACCAGAGCAAATGTTTCTTCAAAGTCGATTCCTTCTTCTTGATTATAACCTTGGGCCACCAACCTTTCTTTTTTCGAACAATTATACCATTCTCATCAAGTATGTTTTTAAACACCCATCTGGTACCTATGATGTGTTTACCACTTGGCCTAGGAACAAGTTCCCAAACTTGATTTCTCTCAAATTGATTTAATTCCTCTTGCATGGCAATTATCCATTGATCGTCTCCTAAGGGTTAATCAAATTTGGAAGGTTCAATTTGTGAAACAAATCCCATGTTCAAGCAAGCATCTTTGAGATTTAATCTTGTTGCAACTCCTTGACTAATATCACTGTGATACGATGGGAGAACTTAATTGAAGGTTTTGAGTTTGATCGCAAATGTTGCGGTTAGCAAGAGTCCCCACCGACTTTTCTTTTATCCAAAAGGAAAGGTGAAAAAGCACATGAAAGACCTTTGAGATTATTTCTTGAGTTCGGGGGATAGATTATGAAAAGGGAAGGTATTAGCACCATTTTCATCCATGGTTTTCCATGGGCTCTTAGTTACTTGCTAGATCACTTGCTTTTGTTTGAAAATGTGCTTTGTGTGGTTTTTGAAAGTATTTTGTAAAGATGCCATTGTTAGGGAAAACTTTTTAATGATTCTCGTTCGTAAGAATGTATACAAAGTGTTGATCTTTTGAAAATATTTCCAAGTTTGTAAGATGTTTTGGAAATGTGTAGGTGTTTGTTTTGAAAATAACAAGCATGTTGTTTGAAATTAAGCAAGTAATTAGGAGCATTCTAACTGCTCAAAAGTCTTTCATGTTCATTTCCTCTTTCCTTTGATATTGTTATCTTACCATTGATTTGGTAAGTAACCCTATCTTTGGATGTAAACGGGACGGACGTGGGTCATCATATAACCATGATTAGAAATGTTGTAAGGTATCTTAGCATTTTTTATTTAGGGACTAAGATCATTTTGAAAGGCAACTTAGATGGCGTCATCGAGGGACTATGATCTTGTTTTTGCTAAGATACCTTACATGCGTAATATGACCATTTATAAGGCAACCAAGTGGATTTACCCTAGGGGTGTTTATGTGCAAGTGTATTGGTTTACATGCTTGATTTGTCTTGATTAGGGTTTCTAATTGATTGGTTTTAGTCTTTCCATACAAACCCTAATTACTAGCAATATATGAAAGTAATAAAAAGTGAGGAAAATAAATATCCTATGCTATTAAAATCATTAGGGGGATGGGGTGTACAGATTTACAAATGGGGGTTGCAATTAAAATTAAATCCTAAGTTACTATTACAATCATATTGAATGGGTAAGAATGTACAAGAAAATGTGAAATGGACTTGTTTTGTTTAAGAAAAGAAATAAGTTTTGTTTAAGAAAATATTTTTGATATTTTTATTTTAAGAAATAAAATAAAGCATGTAATATGTAAAATGTTTTTGGTGTTTGTTGTACCCCAAAATTTTCCCTCCCATATTTCTCAATACATTCCAAGTAAGGTCCTCAAATTGCTCAAGGAAGTTCAAGAGTTGACTAGACAAACTCTCTCCTAAGGCAGTCTACCTCAAATTAGGGTTTCAGTTTGCATCAAGATGTTTGAGTCCAAAGGATCCCAAATTCTCACCATTGTCCTAATATGTTCACAAGATCATCCATGTCAAGTTTCAAGCCTTGCAGAGGAAGTTTGCTCAGTCAATTACTCAAAGGCCTGAAAATCGACTATGCTAGGGCAAAAGTCAATTGTATCCTACATACAGTCAAACTTCAATATATTTGGTTAACATTCTCATTTTTAAGTATTATTCATCATTTTATCAAGGGTTGATCATGATTCATCAAGGATTGCTCACAATTCATCAAAACCCAAAAGTTGTTAAATTAGGGTTTTGTAGGAAAAGTCAACTCAACTTTGACCAAGCATAACTTTCTCATACTTTATCAAAAATGACCCATCCAAAGCTCATTTTGAAGAGGATGCAATTACCTACAATTCATCTTCATCTCCCAAGTTCAAAATATGCACTCACAAGAAGATATAAATTTGGACATTATAGGTTATTTTGGAAAGTCAACAAAAAAACCTTTTTTGTTAAAGCTTCATACATGAACATGGAAGACTCAATTGAGATGCGACCAAAAGTTTTGCTTATAGGACATCTTAATATTTCTAAAAAGTCCAAGAACACATCTCTAGGATCAAAATTGAGAGAGTTATGCATTGGCAAAGTTGACCCTTTTTGCAAAATTGCCAAAAGTCAAATGTGTCCCAAATTGCATTTTTTGTCAAATGGGCCCAACGTTTTATGCTTGCATCGGGTTTGTAACATGACCCACGACCCATGATCCTTCCCATTTGTCATTCTTTTATTTTTATCATTTATTTTGATTTTATTTCAATTAAATCAAATAAAATCAAAATAAAATCATGAAAATATCAAAAAACTAATCAAAGCTTGAGATTTTGTGCATGCTTAGTTCTATTATACAGCTGGAGATGGAATCAAATCGTGCAAGCTTCATTTGGACCTAAAAAGATTGGATTTTCTCAATTTAGAAAGATTTGCACTAAGAATCAAATCATGAATCAATGATCATTATTGGAGAAGATCCGAAACCAAATTGCAACCCTAATTCGTTCTAGGGTACATAAGGAAGGATTGCAGATCAATAACAGGGAGATTAGAGGTGTGCAAAGGTGAAAGCAACTTTGAAAAAAATCAAGAAAAGTTGTAAACTGATTTCCCAGTTCCAGGCTTCCTCAAGCCATTCCAGTCACACAAATTATTTCCTGGACGTTCTAGGATCCTATTCCAATCATTAGCAAGCTCCCTCAAGCCCAGAAACGCACTGTAAGTGTCCCACGATTTCCATACTTTCTTGAAATTGAATATCACAATTCTGGCACTTTTAGCATGATTTATTTGCATATTCTTAATCCTTGAATCATTTGCAAACTAATGGTTGTATTTAATTGCGTTTTTATTGATTGTATACAAAGATGCCATGGCTAGGGTTTATGCTTCGTTTTTAGGGATTCTTCCTACAGGTACAATTGGCCATGGATAAGGGTACCATGATGCTCGTGATGTTGCCACGAGTTGATTGGTACCATTGTTGTGCATTTATCATGCTTGCATAAGATTTTGGAGAAACAAAGGGCTGTACCTACGCCCATCTGTCTGTAGGTAAAAGTTAAGAGACTTTTAGCAACGGTGGGAGGAAGGAGATGATAGTGTGACATCAAGTGACTGGCCAATACAAAATTCACGCATTTTATAATATATTATTTTGTTTTTACCATATTATATTTCTTTGTCATTAACCATACAAATAAGTAAGCTAGCTAAGATGGTCATCATGCAGGGTAAAATGCCAAAGGGCCTGGGTTCGATCCCCAGGTCCCCATATTTGCCTTATGTTTATTTTCTTTGCATAATCAGGCGCGCTAGCATCCAAGGCATCCACCATACGCCCTCAATATCCAACCAATCTGATCATCAAGTGCCAGATCTAAAGCTTCCCAATAAAGGTCCATCATACGCCCAGTCAAGCTAGCAACACAGGATCTGGAAAGTCAATAGGGCTAGGCACTTTTTGGGCCCAGAATTGCAAGTCTTACCCCCCTGTTTGCTAGCATACCACCAGGCCCATTCTATTTCTTTTCTAATTTCCTTTATTTAATTTCTTTTATTTAATTATTTTTTAACCATAAAATTAATTTCTTTTTTACAAAAAAATCATAAAATCAATTTCACCAATTTCGAATTTAGGTTTTATTTTATTTTATCAAATTTAATTTTATATTAGTTTTAATTCTAACTTTTTTTTGTAAATAAGTAAAATTAAATTAGAAAAATTAGGGTTGCCTTTGATTTAATTTTTATTTATTTTTTCCATAAACAAAATACAAAAATAAGTTAATTAATTATTTTTCTTAATTTAAATTAATTAGTAATTAGGTTTGTATTTAATCAATTAAAACCTTATTCTCTCAAAAATAGCAAAAACCACAAAAAATGCTTTTTCTTTTAATTAGGTTTAGACGGGGTCAAAACCCTAATTTCTCTCGTTCTCGATTCATCGTGCGCATTTATTATTTTTGCAATATTAATGTAACTTCTTACAGTATGTAATAGTTTAATTAAGATTTTCTTTTATTTATCGTTTTACGGGTTTTTGGCTATGTAATTAATCCCCCTCCCCGAAGCCTTGTAATAGCGTAGTTTTATTTCTCGCATTTTAATTTTTGCAAATATTAACTGTTAGATGTATGATAGTAGGATTGCATGACAAGACTGTATGTTAATTTAAAATGGCTAGCAAATCCTAATGCGCAAAGATAATAACTGAAATCAAATCACTCTCACATGCGCACTCTTAGGGTATACTCTCACTTCGGTTGTCTTCGGTAAGCGATCATTAAGTATAGGGTGTTTTAGTGATCGCCCTCTTGTCTAAACAAAGATCAAAAGTCCCGTTCGAAAATGTTGCCTCGGAAAGGTCGCCTTGGAAATGTTGCCTCGAATATGATCTTAAGACACTAGGGTTATTACTAAGACATTCTAACATTGCTTTGGTGATCGTACATCCCTTTCGAATTGACCCTTACAACTCCAACGATGGTGCTACCTACTCTTTAAGAGTGGGATAGCGCTGTCTAAAGGAAACAAGAATAGAAACATTCTTTTTTCGAGTAGGTAGATGCTAGTAGGTACTTGCTCAAAATCAAACTTTTTCACACTTACACCTTTTTTAAACAAAGTTTTCAAAACGAATTCGTAACACTCTTGAGGACTGATACAAGGGTTGAAACGAAGTAAAACAAAAACTTTTCAAAATACACAAATACGAAAGCAATTTTTGAAATGATGAGCAAGTACCTAAGAGCCCGTAGAAAACTACGGATATAAAGGGTGCTAATACCTTCCCTTTCTATAATCTACCCCCGTACTCAAAATCTCGAAGAAGGAATTTTTCTGTGCTTTTGTCCTTTCCGGTTGGATGAAATAAAAGTCGGTGACGACTCTTGCTTACCGCGACATTTTGCAAACACAAACCAGCATTTTCCAAAACAGTCTGGTTCTGCCACCGTATCACAGAACTGACGCTGGGGACTTATGAGTGGGGTATACCTTAGGATTAGTTCATCATAAATTGCTTCTCTTGTTTGTTTTGGTTGCTTTACTTTTAAGGGTTTTGTTTGGGAGTTACTATAGATCCTAACCCGGATCTGGGGACACTTTTTAGGTAAGTAGCAATAAACTGTGAGGGAACTGTACGGCGTAGACCGATACGGTTGAAACAGTAGCTACGTTGATGTGGCACATTGGTTGGTACTGGTATCCCTTGTGGAGAAACGAGGAGAATACGGGGCTGCTATGTGTGTCGTTAAGCATCAATTGACCTTAGAACCCTTAATAGACCATGTGATACGGTGGGAGAACTGACTTGAGGTTTTGCTTTTGTATTCGCAAATATTTCGGTTGAGCAAGAGTCGCCACCGACTTTTTATTTTATCCTAAGGAAAGGTTAAAAAGCACAGCAAAAAACCTTCTGAGATGTTTTCTTGGGTTCGGGGAGTAGATTATAGAAAGGGAAGGTATTAGCACCCTTTCTATCCATGGTTATCCATGGGCTCTTAGTTACTTGCTTAGATCACTTGCCTTTATTTTCAATTGTTTTAAATGGTGCTTGAGTGTGTGGGTTTGAAAATGTTTTGAAAAGAAGCCAATGTGGTGGCAACCTTTGTAATGATCCATGTGGGGATGTATACAAAGATGTATGTCTTTTGAAAAGGTTTTCATTTGTTTTTGAAAGTTGTTTTGAAAGTGTTGTGAGGTGTGGTTTTGAAATTAGGCAAGTGTTTTGTTTTGTAAGTTTGATTCAAGTAACTAAGAGGTTATCTACTCCTAAATTTCTCAAAAGATTATTGCTATGTTTTAACCCTTTTAACAAGTTTGTTCCACCATTGAATTTGGTGGACAACCTTATGTTAGGATGTGAAAGGGACAGGCGCGGGTCATCGTTTAGACCATAATTGCAACGGCGTTAAATGTCTTTGGGCAATTTTCTTTAAGGGACTTGATCATTTATTTTTGTTTGTTTTGAAAAGTTTTATCGAGGGACTATGATCATTCAATTTGTTTGTTTTGCCCAAAGAAGTTCAACATGCAATATGGCCCAATTTTGAAAGGCAACAAGTGGAGTACCCTAGGGGGTGCAAGTGTGATTTGTGTGTCCATTTTCATGCTTGTTTATCTTGAGATTAGGTCATAACTATTTTTTATCGTTTTTCGCATATAAACCCTAATTCTAACATGTCCTCTTTAGAAAGCAATAAAGTGCAAAAATAAATTTACTAAGCTATTACAAAACCAAATATGGGAAGGGGGTACAAATGTTCAAATGGGGATATTGACAAGAATTTAAATCTAAATTATTACATCATTTTTGAATATTTGCAAGGTAAATAAATTGCATAATTAAATGGAAATGAAGTAAATATGCAAAATGCAAAAAAGAAAGTTTTTATATGTATTGAAAAAAGTATGGTTTATGTAAAATAAAACAAGAAAAATAAAAAGGTATTATTTTTGAGTATTTTTAACTTTTAGGGCAAAAACCCTAATTTTAAAGAAAATGTATTATTATTTGATTTAATACAAGTATTTATTTATTATGTACAAAAATAAAAATAAAATGAAGTATATTATGGAAAAAGTATTTTTGTATCAAATATTAATAAAAATGAAAAAATTCAAGTATTTTTATATTTTAACTTAAGTATATTAATAAACATATATATATATATATATATATATATATATATATATATATATATATATATATATATATATATATATATATATATATATATATATATATATATATATATATATATATATATATATATATATATATATATATATATATATTAAGTTCTTAAATATGCATTATATACAAAATAATATATATTTAATATTTTAATAAAAAAAAGTATTTTTATGTGAAATATTTTTAGAGGATAATATAATAAAAAAAATAAAAATAGAAGTGTTTTTACATATTTTTCCATTTATCCTAAATAATAATAATATATATGTATTTATGTATAAACTAAAGGAAAATCAAATAAAATCAAATAAAAATCAAAAAGTGGTGAGAAAAATATTTTCGAAATTTTAATATGCTGAGAAAAAATAAACAAGTCAAACAAAAAAAGAAAAAGTCAAAAAGAATTAAAAATAAAGCAAATGGGCTCAGGGGGTTCATGAGTAATTAAGTGGTGTGAATAAGAAAAAATGCACAGGCCCAGCCCAAAGATCACTGTCTTCAACCTCCAGCACAAACATTTGAAAAAAAACGCGCGCCCCTGTTCTTCAATGTCCAACTCTCGATTCCTGGCTTTTTAGCAAAAACTCATAACACAACAAATGTTCAGCATGAAGAGACGATTCTAACCATGTATGGAACTTGACCTAACTCTCTAAGATGAGGGAGAATTTCTCCTCCCCCAAATCCTAACCTAGTTTTTCTGCCATTTTCAAACTCCAAATTCTCTCTACCCAGGCAAAAGAAATGAAATGTAAAGATATGTACATGTTCAGGGCTATGAGTAGAACCTTGTTTCTTCACAAACTTAAGACTAAAGATGCATGATAAGAGAGATACGAGTTCAAAGTTTTACCTGTGCAGTTGAACTTCTATCTGGAGAATGAGGAACTTCTAGTGCAAGGTAATGATTGGAAAAGCTTCCTTGAGGTCCAGGGATGCTTTTTCAATGCTTACTTTGTCTTGAAACTTCTTGTATCGAGCTGTGGAACTTCAACTGCAAAAGGAAAAAATGAAAATGGTGGAAGCTGTTAGAGGGATTACAGGTCAGGTTTTAGGTCATGGTTAGCTTGCATACATGCTAGGGAATGTGTATGAATTGATTTTGGTAAGAATGCTCGAGGGAAATGGGAGTTGGCCCTCAAATTGAAGAGGCAACTCTGTTTTTGCAGTTTGAGGATGATTCTGAGATGGAGGGTGCTTTGGAGGTCAAGGGCTCGTGCAAAAGCTTGGATATCTTATTTGAAATGTGTTTGATAACTTCTTTCTTGTGTTGGTGAGCTGAGATTGAAGTTGGTACAAGTTGTGCACTTTTCTTGAACTTGAAGCAAACAAATGCAACTTGGCTTTCTAGGTCAGTAGAGGACCCCCTAATGTGCTGCATAAGCCTCTCTTGATCAGTGTGTTATGCACATAATCTTGTGCCAAGCAGATCTTCCATGTACTTGTTGGATTTCTAATTTGACATAAAGCTAATCTTTTCAAAAATGGAAAGTTCACTTTATCTAGTTTAGGATTAATCTTGCATACAATGCTTGCACTCAAAGAACAACACTTTAACACATTGAATATGCATTAAATTATTGAGTATGGAATGGTTCAAGGACCTGTAATCAAGGGCATGCTGATTTAGAGAAGTTTACACAAACTATGAACATGGAAAATGGCCAATTCAAAGGTGAGTTTTTGCTATATTGTGAAATTCGAATCTCTCAAGTTATGAGGTTGTTTGAGAAGTTCTTGGACATTTTGGAAAGCTTGGAATGTGTACTACAATCCATCTTCGAAATTCAAGTTGAAATTCCAAGTGGAAGGGTATGGAAAATGGCCTTGAAGTGGGGTAGAAAACCTTGTCAAAATAGGTTAAAATTTCACTAAGTTAAAAATGGTTTAGTGCCCTTATTCAAAAAATTGTAACTTGTGATACAAGCTTCAAATGAGAAAACTTTGTGAATCAAAGTTGTAGATTATGTAACAAGCTACAACTTTCATGTTTTGACTTTTGTTTGAATCCAAATGGATCTTGGTGAAAAGGTGGGGCAAAGTTGGGAAAAAATTAGGGTTTTTCATAACTTAGAAAAATTCTAAGTTATGAAAAATTCCATTTTATAACCCTAATTTGCATTTTGTGATTTCTTGGTGAACAAGTTTCATGATTTGGCATGTTTTGATGAAAAATGAATCTTGACTCTTGATTTTGACCAAAAAGTCAAAGTTTGACTTTTCAGTATACAGTCAAAATTGATCAATTGACTGGGAAATTCAACTGTCAATCTTGTGTACTTGGGATCTTTTGAGCTTGATGAATGTGTCAAGACCATTTCATTGAGTCCTTGAGTCCATATGTGAGCTTGATTTGCCATTGGCTAGGTCAAACAGTCAAAAATTGCCTTTGTGCAGTCAAAACCCTAAAAATGACCATTTTACCCTTTTGGTGATCTGATCAAATTTCTTATGGAATTGTGATCCAAACTTGATCAAATGGTCCATATGAGTTCATAATGTTGATGTGGGTCAAATTTCATGAGGTTTGACTGTCAATTGGCCACAGTTGACTTTTTCCCCAATACAACTGATTTCTAGGTCATCTGTCCAATTGACTGGGCAAAACTTGGAATCAAGACTTGAAACTTGGTGAGGATAAACTTGGGAGTCCAACATGAAACATGAGAGTTATCTTAGGCATTTTAAGTCAAAACATCCTTGGGCAAACACAAACCCTAATTTGAGTCCACAGGGCAAGGAGAAGTCTTGAGTAGAGGAAACCCTAACTGGATCTTGATCTTCAAGGGTCTTGTGATGAGAAAATGTTGAGGAAATGGGAGGGCAAATTTTGGGGTACAACAGTTTCCCCTGTTCAATCTTCTTGGACCTGAAGAGTTAGATTGGCGAGTTTGCCTTTCGTGACTCGAGGGTAAAAGGAGATTGGACACTAGAGTGCCCGGAAATTTGGACTCGCATGCTGGAGTCTCAACAATGTGGCGTCGGGAATGGGCTTATAGATGCCATTTGGAGAGATAGTGGATAGGGAGATGGGCTTATAAATTCCATCTTGGAGATGTGACAGAACCTTGTCGGGAATGGGCTTATAGATGCCATTTGGAAGTGTCGATCGCATAAGAGATTCCTTAGCGAGAACTTGTGTATTTGAGAAAGACGGATGTTTTCCTGGCTTGTTACAGGTGTTTGATCTTCAGTCTCCTTATGCAGATATGCCCTGGATGGATACAGGTATCGAATCTACAATTGGTTGCTCACAGATGTGCCCTGGCTGGATACAGGAGTCGAATCTGGAAATAGTCGTCAACAGATATGCCCTGGCTGGATACAGGAGTCGAATCCTCGAACTCTTCAGACGTGCCCTGGCTAGATACAAGAATCGAATCTGGGAATGTGGTCAACAGATATGCCCTGGCTGGATACAGGAGTCGAATCTTCGAACTCTTCAGACGTGCCCTGGCTAGATACAGGAATCGAATCTGGGAATGTGGTCAACAGATATGCCTTGGCTGGATACAGGAGTCAAATCTGGAGATGTTGTAGTTGATAGATGTGCCCTGGCTGGATACAGGAATCGAATCTTCGAACTCTTCAGACGTGCCCTGGCTAGCTGCAGGAATCGAGCCTGGAAACGTGGTCAACAGATATGCCCTGGCTAGATACAGGAATCGAATCTTCGAACTCTTCAGACGTGCCCTGGCTAGATACAGGAATCGAGTCTGGAAACTGATCACTCTCAGATGTGCCCTGGCTAGATACAGGTATCGAATATGGAATTGTGACAGTTGAAGGTAATTGTTTTTTTTTGGATTGTCTTTTTCCTGAAAAGGCAAAAACATAAGTTGTATGCGATGTCATGATGTATGATATGCACGATGTCATGATGTTCAACATGAGATGGTGTTGTATGCACTTTATCATATATGTAAGCAAGATGTATGAAAACGTGAAATGTTTATGAATGTAATTTCGTCTTAGGAAAATAAATCCTTGATGAACGGCCGGGGAGTTGCTCTGTGGAAGAGATACTTGGCCGAAGTTTGATGAGAGGCATGTTGAGGACTTTAATGATGGATTCCGCTGAGGATAATGATGATAAACTCCGCTGGGGATTGAAGGAACTTGCCGGGGGCGATCTTCCGTGGCAATTAGCTGAGGATAACCCAGTTATAAGTCCTTGTGAGGAAATAACTCTAAATAAAACTCGGGAGAGACGTCCGTACTCTGCAGGGGATAAGCTTCCAGAATCTACTGGGGATGAGCTTTAAGACCTGCCGGGGAATGTTGGGCTTTTTCAGGATTGTCGGGGAGTCAACTCCGCTTGGGGAAAGTATTGCTGAATCTTGTTTTACTCTGCGGGGAGTTGAGATGATTTTGGCCACATTCTTCAGTTGAATCTACCTTGGTACCTTGGCGGATAAAACAACCAGACTGCATCAGACAACTTCATATTGCCCCTGTCTCTGATGTCACCTGTAATCAATCTCTTGTTTCATATGTAAACATTTATGAATCAGCAATTTAATGTCAAATGCATATATCAAAAATGAACATTGGACGTTCTTCGCAAGACAAAACAGAAAGAAGGAAAACAAAGGTAATTTGTATGGACAAGTGAATTTGTATTGATTTAAACTTTGCCTGTGAATAGGCGTTTTTGTACAAGAGGCTGACATCCTAGTAAGAGGACGCCGCCAAACAACATAGAGTTTACAATTTGAAAAAGGAAACAAAACAGCTATGTGAACAATCCCACTGGGTTCCAACTCTGCTATCGCCCTTATGTCTTCGAACGTCTCATCGCTTTGCTGCCTAATTTGAAGATGAAGCTGATTGGTCGATGTCGAAGTCTGAGTCAGATAGTCGATGCCGAATTCCGGATGCGAAGTGATCCAATGAGACATAGTGTTACGCTTTTATCCCTAAATTTTGCCTGGACCGCCCTTTCGGGTTTTCAGTCCACCGGGATACCCATTTTTGCCCAAGTCGCCTTTTCAGGTTTTCAACTTGCCGGGTGTACAGATTTTTTTCATTTCATCCCTTATTTTTGCCCGAACCCTTTTGGTTCGCCGGGAAGCCCTTATTTTTGCCTAGGTATGTCAACCTAGCGGGTCTTTTATTCATGCGTAGTATTTTTTCACTATGTCTGCATTGGCGGGGTGAGGAAGGTCGTCACCATCCATGGTGGTTAGGATCATGGCTCCTCCTGAGAATACACGTTTAACCACAAACGGCCCTTCGTATGTAGGGGTCCATTTGCCCCGGGGATCACTTTGAGGAAGGATGATGCGTTTGATTACCAGGTCTCCAACTCGATATTCTTGTGGTCTGACTCTCTTGTTAAATGCCCTGATCATCCGTTTTTGATACGTTTGACCATGACAGATAGCAGTGAGCCTCTTTTCGTCAATCAGATTTAATTGATCAAGTCGAGTCTGGATCCAATCATCTTCATTCAAGTCTGCATCCTTCATTATCCGGAGAGAGGGTATCTGGACTTCAATTGGCAAGACTGCCTCCATGCCATAGACCAAGGAGAAGGGAGTTGCCCCGGTTGACGTCCTTGCTGAGGTACGGTACCCATGCAGAGCGAACGGTAACATCTCGTGCCAATCTTTATAGGTCACTGTCATCTTCTGCACAATTTTCTTGATATTCTTATTGGCTGCCTCTACAGCCCCATTCATCTTTGGCCGGTAGGGAGAAGAATTGTGGTGTTGTATCTTGAATTATTCACAGAGTTCAGTGATCATTTTGTTATTGAGATTGGTACCATTGTCCGTAATGATTCTTTCCGGGACGCCGTACCGACAGATCAGATTATGCCGGATGAAACGTGCCACGACGCTCTTGGTTACTGTGGCGTAAGAAGCTGCCTCAACCCACTTTGTGAAGTAATCGATCGCCACCAAGATGAAGCGATGCCCATTGGATGCCGTCGGTCGAATCTCACCGATCATATCGATGCCCCACATTGCGAAAGGCCAAGGTGCCGTCAGGACGTTCAAAGGAACCGGAGGGATATGCACCTTGTCAGCATAGATCTGGCATTTATGACAAGTTCGGGAGTGTTGGTAACAATCGGCTTCCATTGTGGACCAGAAATATCCTGCCCGAAGGATTTTCTTAGCCATGGTGTGTCCACTGGAATGTGTTCCAAATGTGCCTTCATGTAATTCCATCATAATTTTCTCTGCTTCAGCCTTATCCACACAACGTAGCAGAGTTGAATCATGATTCCGTTTGTAGAGAATGCCGTTGCTGAGGAAGAATTTTGCAGCAAACCTCCTCATGAACTTCTTATCATTGATAGACGCACCTTCGGGGTATTCCTGAGCTTCCAAGTACCTCCTCACCTCATGATACCAGGGTTTTTCAGTCACCTTCTCAGCCTCGAGCTCGCAGCAGTATGCCGGTTCATCCAACTTCCAGATTATGATTCGGGGAGCCTCATTGTCCCATTTAACTTTGAACATTGAAGACATCGTAGCTAGTGCGTCCGCTAGCTGATTCTCCTCTCTAGGGAAGTGCTCAAAAGTTATCTCTTCAAAGTGGGGGAGCAAGGTCGACACATACTCCTTGTAAGGAATAAGATTCGGGTGTTTCGTATCCCACTCGCCTTTGATCTGATTGATCACGAGAGCGGAATCTCCGAAGACACTTAGGAATTTGATCCTTAAGTCGATTGCAGCTTGTAAACCCATGATACATGCCTCATACTCCGCCATGTTGTTGGTGCAGCTGAAACACAATCGGGCGGTGAGTGGAGTATGAGTTCCTTTGGGAGATATGATTACAGCGCCGACACCGTTACCCAAAGCATTAGAGGCTCCATCAAAATGCATAGACCATCGGGATCCTTCCTCAGGTCCTTCATCCGGTCCAGGTACTTCACAGTCAGTTACCACCATGATGTCTTCGTCCGGAAAATCAAAGTTCAATGATTGGTAATCGTCCACAGGTTGGTGTGCCAAATGATCTGCCAGTACACTTCCCTTAATTGCTTTCTGAGTTGTATACTGGATGTCATATTCTGTCAAGATCATTTGCCATCTCGCTATTCTTCCAGACAGAGCGGGCTTTTCAAATATGTATTTGATGGGATCCATCTTTGAAATCAATAAAGTAGTGTGAGTCAGCATATACTGTCTCAGCCGGCGAGCAGCCCATACAAGAGCGCAGCAAGTTTTCTCAAGCAGTGAGTAACGAGACTCACAGTCGGTAAACTTTTTGCTCAAGTAATAAATAGCGTGCTCTTTTCGGCCAGACTCGTCATGCTGCCCCAGCACACACCCCATTGAATTGTCAAGTACCGTCAAGTATAGTATCAGAGGTCTTCCTTCCACCGGTGGCATAAGAATGGGTGGCTCTTGGAGATATTCCTTTATCTTTTCAAAGGCGGCCTGACATTCATCATTCCAGCGTACTACTTGATCTTTCTTCAGCAATTTGAAGATTGGCTCACAAGTAGCAGTCAGATGTGAGATGAATCGGGCAATGTAATTCAGTCGTCCCAGGAAGCCTCTGACTTCTTTCTCTGTTTTTGGAGTCGGCATCTCTTGTATGGCTTTTACCTTGGCAGGGTCCACCTGGATACCCTTATCACTCACAATGAAACCTAACAATTTTCCGGATCTTACCCCAAAGGTGCATTTGTTGGGATTCAATCTCAGCTTGTACAACTTGAGTCGGTCAAATAACTTCCTCAGATGGTCAAGGTGCTCCTCCTCAGTTTGAGACCTTGCAATCATGTCATCAACGTATACCTCAATCTCATGATGGATCATATCATGAAATAAAGCAACCATGGCGCGTTGATAGGTTGCCCCAGCATTTTTCAAACTAAATGGCATGACCTTATAACAGAAGGTGCCCCACTGGGTCACAAATGTAGTCTTCTCCATATCCTCTGGAGCCATCTTGATCTGATTATACCCTGAAAAACCATCCATGAAGGAGAACACCTTGTGTTGAGCTGTATTGTCAACAAGGACATCAATGTGAGGTAGGGGGAAGTCATCCTTGGGGCTGGCCCTGTTCAGATCCCTATAGTCAACACACATTCTGACTTTACCGTCCTTCTTCGACACTGGTACCACATTAGCAACCCACTGAGGGTAAGAGGTCACTGCAAGGAACCCGGCATCAAACTGTTTCATAACCTCGGCTTTGATCTTTTCGGACATCTCTGGACGCATCCGTCGGACTTTTTGCTTTACCGGAGGGCAATCTTCCTTGGTCGACAGGTGGTGAACTACAATGTCGGCATCCAAACCAGGCATATCTTCATAGGACCAAGCAAAAATCTCCATGTAGTCTTGTAGCATCTGGATCAATTGTTGCTTCACGCTGAGCTCTAGATTGGCACCAATCTTGACCTCATTCCTATCTGTCTCAGTACCCAAGTTAATTGTTTCCACAGGCTCTTCATGTGGTTGAATAGCCCTCTCTTCCTAGAGTAGCAGTCTTGCGAGTTCACCAGGAACTTCGCAATCATCTTCACCTTCGTCCTCGGCCAAGTTGATCGGATTTTCGAAGTCATAACTGGCGGTAGCAGAGCTGTTACCAGTGAGATCCAGAGTGGATTGAAACCTGTATAAGTGAGTGTGTGTAAATATAGCTGTTTTGCAATATATAACACAGAAAGGAAAAGAGCACAAGATTTGAAATGCAACAAACGTCCAATGTTTTGATTAATGATATATGAAAATGTCATACAAAAAGCCCTCACAAATGGAGCTACGATGCCCCGGGTAGGACACCGAGCCAACAAAGTTTAACATATTGTTTGTTACAAATTGGAAATCAAAAGAAATTAATTACTGCGTGACAAATGTGATAGGGGTAAAATCCTTTGCCGTCCAGTTGCTTGGTCCGTCGCTGGTAGTCGGGTAGATCCAACTGTCAAATTCTGCTTCCTCTACATCCTCCTCAATAGCATTCACCCTTGAGCTGGAGATAAACACCGGAGCCTTTCTGATCTTCTCCTTGCGCACAGCCCTCTGAGCCTCTGCAGTAAAGCCCAGCCCAAACTTGTCATTCTTCTGAGTGAAGTCAGGAAGCTGACCCCAGTTTGAACAACTGCCTTTCTGAACCACAGCCCAGGCATCCCTTAGGGAAGCCATCTTCAAGGAAACATTATCTTCGACTGTTGTTTCTGCTGCTGCTGAAATTGGATGTACCTCCTCGAAATGCTGAAAGGGGGTTTCAATAAACTCCCCGTCCATCTCAATGTATCTGAAGGAATTCAAATGGCTCACCATATACTCCTCTTCTCCTTGCACAGTGACGATCTTCTCTCTGACAGGGTACTTCAGCTTCTGATGCAAGGTAGAGGTCACTGCCCCAGCTTTATGGATCCAAGGTCGACCCAGTAGACAAGAGTACGATGGACGTATATCCATCACATAAAAAGTAGAGTCAAACACCTGAGAGCCCACACGAATAGGGATGTCAACCTCTCCATGAACCATCATTTTTGAACCGTCAAAGGCCCTGACGATGATATTGCTGGGCTTCAGTTCTAGGCCTTCATAATCCAGACGGTCTAAAGCCTTTTTCGGTAGAACATTCAAGGAAGAACCAGTATCCACCAATACATGCGCCAGAGTAGTGCCCCTGCATTCGATAGAGACATGCAGGGCATCGTTGTGGTCTCTTCCCTTCGCAGTCAGGTCAGCATCTGAAAAACCCAAGCCATTGTCTGCTGTCAGATTTGCTACGCAATCAGTGAACTGGACTGCAGATGTCTCCTGTGGAACATGGGCCGTCTTGAGAAATGAGATCAAGGCCTTAGCATGGGCCTCGGAGCATAGCAATAAGGAGAGCATGGAGATCTTGGAGGGCGTATGCCCCAGCTGCTCGACAACATTGAAATCACTTTTCTTTATTATTTTCAGGATCTCCTCCACTTCTTGTTGGGAGGCCTCAGCATTTATAGGTATTGGTGCCTCCATCCGGGCAGGCTCCTCTTCAATCCCTTTGCCCCGAGCATTAGATGACTCGGCAGCAGGGGAAACAACTTGATCAGCAGTAGGAACAGGTAAACTTGTAGGTGTTATAAGGAGGGATTTTCGAATAGCGGGCGGTGCAATGTCAGGCGAGAAGAGCCTGCCACTGCGGGTGACCTTGGCTGGACCAGTGATATCGCAGATACTGGCGCCAGTGTCGAATTCTTGTTTGATTCCATTTACATATACGTCTGCCCCATAATTCCAGGGGACAGCTTTATCAGATATGTAGGGGAGAGGCCCCGGAACAGTAATAACCACAGGTGCAACAGTCATGATTTGAACAGGCTTCTTCGGGAGAGCCTTGATTGGATTATTGAAGATGGTAACCACAGAAACTTGTTTTACCGGAACCAACTGAACAGCAGACTTCTTAAACAGAATCTCCTTGCTATCCATTAGGCTTTGGACGCCTAACCTCAGCAAGGGACAACCAGATAGGGAAACAGCACAGAACAGGCAACCTTCACTGCAACCCGGAAATAAACCGGCCCGCAGTAGGTTCTTCTTGACGGTCTTCAGAGGGGTAACAACTTCATTTACCGAAATAGCATACAATTCTTCCTCAATGGCATTTACTCTATGCTGGGGCATAGGAGCAGTTACAACATTTCGTCTTTCCGGCGCTTCAAACTGAATTTCCTTTGCATCGATCAGATCTTGCACTTTGTTTCTCAGGGCCCAACAATCATCAGTAGTGTGCCCGGGACTATCAGAATGATAAGCACACCGGGCATTTGGGTTATACTTAGGAGACGCAGTGTTGACAACCTTAGGAGCTTCTTTGAGGGTCACCAGGTTGGTGGATAACAGTTGGGGTAAAATTTGAGATAAAGTCATACTCAGTCGAGTATACTGCCTCTTGGGCCTTTCGCTTCTTTGTTGATTGTACTGCTGAGGAGCAGCAACAGGTTTTGAGATGACCAAAGCATTGACGGCTTGGCGACTTTCGGGCTTGACTTGTCTTCTAGTACCATAGACGGCACTTGCTTCCTTCTTAAATGGCCTCTTCTCAGCACTTGTGGAGGCAGCCTTTTGTATCTTGCCTGACCTGATGCCAGCTTCAATTCTTTCTCCCGTCAATATCAAATCTGTAAACCCAGCGGAGGAGTTACCAACCAAATGATTGAAAAACGGACCAGACAACGTCCCTAGAAACATATCAACTAGCTCACGATCAGTCAATGGTGGCTGCACCCTGCCAGCCAAATCTCTCCATTTTTGAGCGTACTCTTTGAACCCTTCACCCGTTCCTAGAGACATACCCTGAAGTTGGGTACGCGTAGGAGCGAGATTAGAATTGTATTGGTATTGTCTGTAAAATGCGGTTACCAAATCTTCCCAGTGTCGGATGCTAGTTCCATCTAATTGGTAGAACCATTCAAGCTGTGACCCCGAGAGGCTATCTTGGAAGAAGTGAATCCAAAGGTTCTTATCTGCGGTGTAAGGTTGGATTTTCCTTACGTACGACCTCAGATGCAGCTTTGGGCAGGAGACCCCATCATACTTGGCGAAGGCAGGCGCCTTAAACTTGTGTGGAATTACTACCCCAGAAGATAACCCCTAAATCTCCGAAATCCAACCCCGGCACATTCTGAATTTCCATGGCGCTCAAGCGATCCTCCAATTGCTTGTATCTGTCAGCAGCAGGTGGGTATTGTTCGTCGTTATAGTCCGTCTCGTTGTCGGAGACTGCGGGACTAGGAGCTCCTCCCCCTTGGGGACTGTTTTTCTCAGCAGAAGAAGTAGTTGGATCAGCTTCATTATGGAGTGTGTTCCCAAATCTGCGTCCGGTGTTGAACAATGCAGTCCTCTTTTTCTTCTTCTTCTTCAGCAGTAGAGTCTTCAACTCTTGCTGACCTTGGGCTAGGCTTAGGACCATCTCTTGAAACTGTGCATTTTGGGCCTGAAGGGCCTTGATTGCTTGCTCACTGGATGAGTCTGGATTCATGATGACTGTGCAAAATAAACAGCGAAGGAGATTAAGCAACCTGTGAAATAGGGTACCTGCTATGCATATGGTGCAATGGAATGCGTATGTTTTATGTTTTCAAAGACAAACAAGATTCAACTTTGTAGACGAAAAGGGAAACACACTTCATTAGATTAAAATTTTCAATTGTTCAACAATTTGCCCTTAGGCATTACAGGAATGAAAAAATACTGGAAAGGAAATAAAACTATAAAAGGAAACATCCAAAGCTCATCAATGCTCCCATGGCCTCCTCTTTTCAGTGCTGATGTAGCTGTTCAGGACCCGTTCTTCCTCCAATTGCTTAGTCAGCCTCTGGATCTTCCGTTCCTGCTCGTTGAATTTCTCCCGATAGAAATCCCGTTCTTCCTTTAGCTGCGCCCAAGATCTCTTCATGGTGTCAAAATCAATAGGTATCTGAGGAGGGAGGACAGTTGGAGAAGCCCCATCTTCAACAGGAGACTCAAGGATGAGAGGTCTAACAGCTTCGTAGGGCATACCTAACCTTTGAGCACGGATGCGGACCCATTTGCAATAGGGCTTCAAGGGCAGAGAAGTCTTTGGTCCCAACTCATGTGGGTTGGCTTTGTGGATTCTGTCCCAAGCTCTAATGAATCCCTGGCGTAGTTTGTCACTGTCTGCCTGAAACTCAAAATGGAAGTGAGGAACCAACATTTCATGAGGCCCATCTCCTCTGGCTCTTCCAAACTGACGGAGAGCTAAGCACGGATTGTAAGAGATTCCTCCTTGGATACCAATCAACGGAACATTAGGGTATTCTCTGCAACGGTCAATAACAGCTACCTCATCCAAACCTCTGAGAGTCCAGGTGATGTCATTATCAGTGAGAGACATTAACCTCCGAGCCCAACCTTTTCCTTCTTCATTCTTCAGCACGAACTTAGGAAGGTGCGAAATAAACCACCTTACTAGCAAAGGAGCACAACACCACGGAGTTCCCCGTTTTCGAGCAGTACGAGCATAGAGTTGTTGTAGAATATCACCCAAAAGAGTGGGTACAGGATTCCGAGACATGAAGATCCTTATGACATGGATACTGATAAAGGTGTCGGGGTTGGGAAACAACACCAGACCATAGATCAAAAGAGCCAGAATATCCTCGTATGCCTTGAAGTCCAAGTCATTCTAGAAATCATTAGCCTTGCCAACCAGAAATTTGACCAAAAAGCCCTTGATCCCATTTCTAGTTTCCTAGTTGGACAATACCTCTTCTTTGGTCAAGGGGAGAATTGCAGCAATCTCTTCAGGCCTAGGAGTCTTTTCCAAACCAGTGAATGGAGTTTGTTCCAAGACAGGGATCCCAAGCAAATAAGAGAACTCTTCCAGGGTAGGAACCAGCTGGAAGTCTTGAAAGGTGAAACAATGGTACAGAGGGTCATAAAACTGGGTCAGAACACTTATCAGTTGTTGGTCCCATTTTGCAGTGACCAAGCCAAGGAGATAACCATGTCTGTTGATGAAGGAAGAAGTGTTTGGAATCCTTCCAACCAAATCCTTGAGTAACACTGGTGGTTGAACAAAGTTGAGCCGGACAGTATTCCTACGCACGGGCATCATGATGTCCTACAAAACAGAGCAAAGATGAAACCTTTTTGTATTTGAAATGGGTTAGTCCTTTATACAGGATGCATGCAATGGTATGATTGCATGATGCTATGATGAAGCACACCACAAGTATTCACATAGGTAAATAAGGCACACAAGTCACACAAGACACCCTTAGGTTTCAGGCCAGCATGAGTTTCAGGTATTACCCTCTTTTGGTTTTGTTGGTTAAAACCTGTCCTATCAAAAGTAACCGGGTTCTAGAGGATCTCAAATCATTGGCTACCCTCAATCGGTCATAACTCCAGCATCGCAATCTTTTCTCGCGGCCAGAACCATCTCGAGAGTTTAGCCTCAATGAGTGTAGCATACTGCTACTGTCCTAATAGCCAAGTTGGTCAATTTAAGGTTCTAAGGTTGGTTGGTGTTTAATGACCCCTTAGAAGACCTATATTCTCCCCGTTGCAACACAAGGGATATAGGTACAGACTAAGATGTCACACCAACGTAGCCACTGTTTCACCCATGTCGGTCTACGCCGGACAGGTCCCTCACAGATTATGCTACCTAAAAAGGGTATATCCCAGATCCGGGTTAGGATCTATGAAACTCCGATGCAAAGCCCACAAATATAAAAGCAAACAAAGCAAACAATTGAAAACAAAGGTGATCTAAGCCCTAAGGTTACTCCACTTTTAAATTTCCCCGGCAGAGTCGCCAGTTCTGTGATACGGTGGGAGAACTGACTTGAGGTTTTGCGTTTGTATTCGCAAATATTTCGGTTGAGCAAGAGTCGCCACCGACTTTTTATTTTATCCTAAGGAAAGGTTAAAAAGCACAGCAAAAAACCTTCTGAGATGTTTTCTTGGGTTCGGGGAGTAGATTATAGAAAGGGAAGGTATTAGCACCCTTTCTATCCATGGTTATCCATGGGCTCTTAGTTACTTGCTTAGATCACTTGCCTTTATTTTCAATTGTTTTAAATGGTGCTTGAGTGTGTGGGTTTGAAAATGTTTTGAAAAGAAGCCAATGTGGTGGCAACCTTTGTAATGATCCATGTGGGGATGTATACAAAGATGTATGTCTTTTGAAAAGGTTTTCATTTGTTTTTGAAAGTTGTTTTGAAAGTGTTGTGAGGTGTGGTTTTGAAATTAGGCAAGTGTTTTATTTTGCAAGTTTGATTCAAGTAACTAAGAGGTTATCTACTCCTAAATTTCTCAAAAGATTATTGCTATGTTTTAACCCTTTTAACAAGTTTGTTCCACCATTGAATTTGGTGGACAACCTTATGTTAGGATGTGAAAGGGACAGGCGCGGGTCATCGTTTAGACCATAATTGCAACGGCGTTAAATGTCTTTGGGCAATTTTCTTTAAGGGACTTGATCATTTATTTTTGTTTGTTTTGAAAAGTTTTATCGAGGGACTATGATCATTCAATTTGTTTGTTTTGCCCAAAGAAGTTCAACATGCAATATGGCCCAATTTTGAAAGGCAACAAGTGGAGTACCCTAGGGGGTGCAAGTGTGATTTGTGTGTCCATTTTCATGCTTGTTTATCTTGAGATTAGGTCATAACTATTTTTTATCGTTTTTCGCATATAAACCCTAATTCTAACATGTCATCATTAGAAAGCAATAAAGTGCGAAAATAAATTTACTAAGCTATTACAAAACCAAATATGGGAAGGGGGGTACAAATGTTCAAATGGGGATATTGACAAGATTTTAAATCTAAATTATTACATCATTTTTGAATATTTGCAAGGTAAATAAATTGCATAATTAAATGGAAATGAAGTAAATATGCAAAATGCAAAAAAGAAAGTTTTTATATGTATTGAAAAAAGTATGGTTTATGTAAAATAAAACAAGAAAAATAAAAAGGTATTATTTTTGAGTATTTTTAACTTTTAGGGCAAAAACCCTAATTTTAAAGAAAATGTATTATTATTTGATTTAATACAAGTATTTATTTATTATGTACAAAAATAAAAATAAAATGAAGTATATTATGGAAAAAGTATTTTTGTATCAAATATTAATAAAAATGAAAAAATTCAAGTATTTTTATATTTTAACTTAAGTATATTAATAAACATATATATATATATATATATATATATATATATATATATATATATATATATATATATATATATATATATATATATATATATATATATATATATATATATATATATATATATATATATATATATATATATATATATATATATATATATATATATATATATATATATATATATATATATATATATATATATATATATATATATATATATATATATATATATATATATATATATATATATATATATATATATATATATATATATATATATATATATATATATATATATATATATATATATATATATATATATATATATATATATATATATATATATATATATATATATATATATATATATATATATATATATATATATATATATATATATATATATATATATATATATATATATATATATATATATATATATATATATATATATATATATATATATATATATATATATTAAGTTCTTAAATATGCATTATATACAAAATAATATATATTTAATATTTTAATAAAAAAAAGTATTTTTATGTGAAATATTTTTAGAGGATAATATAATAAAAAAAATAAAAATAGAAGTGTTTTTACATATTTTTCCATTTATCCTAAATAATAATAATATATATGTATTTATGTATAAACTAAAGGAAAATCAAATAAAATCAAATAAAAATCAAAAAGTGGTGAGAAAAATATTTTCGAAATTTTAATATGCTGAGAAAAAATAAACAAGTCAAACAAAAAAAGAAAAAGTCAAAAAGAATTAAAAATAAAGCAAATGGGCTCAGGGGGTTCATGAGTAATTAAGTGGTGTGAATAAGAAAAAATGCACAGGCCCAGCCCAAAGATCACTGTCTTCAACCTCCAGCACAAACATTTGAAAAAAACGCGCGCCCCTGTTCTTCAATGTCCAACTCTCGATTCCTGGCTTTTTAGCAAAAACTCATAACACAACAAATGTTCAGCATGAAGAGACGATTCTAACCATGTATGGAACTTGACCTAACTCTCTAAGATGAGGGAGAATTTCTCCTCCCCCAAATCCTAACCTAGTTTTTCTGCCATTTTCAAACTCCAAATTCTCTCTACCCAGGCAAAAGAAATGAAATGTAAAGATATGTACATGTTCAGGGCTATGAGTAGAACCTTGTTTCTTCACAAACTTAAGACTAAAGATGCATGATAAGAGAGATACGAGTTCAATGTTTTACCTGTGCAGTTGAACTTCTATCTGGAGAATGAGGAACTTCTAGTGCAAGGTAATGATTGGAAAAGCTTCCTTGAGGTCCAGGGATGCTTTTTCAATGCTTACTTTGTCTTGAAACTTCTTGTATCGAGCTGTGGAACTTCAACTGCAAAAGGAAAAAATGAAAATGGTGGAAGCTGTTAGAGGGATTACAGGTCAGGTTTTAGGTCATGGTTAGCTTGCATACATGCTAGGGAATGTGTATGAATTGATTTTGGTAAGAATGCTCGAGGGAAATGGGAGTTGGCCCTCAAACTGCAGAGGCAACTCTGTTTTTGCAGTTTGAGGATGATTCTAAGATGGAGGGTGCTTTGGAGGTCAAGGGCTCGTGCAAAAGCTTGGATATCTTATTTGAAATGTGTTTGATAACTTCTTTCTTGTGTTGGTGAGCTGAGATTGAAGTTGGTACAAGTTGTGCACTTTTCTTGAACTTGAAGCAAACAAATGCAACTTGGCTTTCTAGGTCAGTAGAGGACCCCCTAATGTGCTGCATAAGCCTCTCTTGATCAGTGTGTTATGCACATAATCTTGTGCCAAGCAGATCTTCCATGTACTTGTTGGATTTCTAATTTGACATAAAGCTAATCTTTTCAAAAATGGAAAGTTCACTTTATCTAGTTTAGGATTAATCTTTCATACAATGCTTGTACTCAAAGAACAACACTTTAACACATTGAATATGCATTAAATTATTGAGTATGGAATGGTTCAAGGACCTGTAATCAAGGGCATGCTGATTTAGAGAAGTTTACACAAACTATGAACATGGAAAATGGCCAATTCAAAGGTGAGTTTTTGCTATATTGTGAAATTCGAATCTCTCAAGTTATGAGGTTGTTTGAGAATTTCTTGGACATTTTGGAAAGCTTGGAATGTGTACTACAATCCATCTTTGAAATTCAAGTTGAAATTCCAATTGGAAGGGTATGGAAAATGGCCTTGAAGTGGGGTAGAAAACCTTGTCAAAATAGGTTAAAATTTCACTAAGTTAAAAATGGTTTAGTGCCCTTATTCAAAAAATTGTAACTTGAGATACAAGTTTCAAATGAGAAAACTTTGTGAATCAAAGTTGTAGATTATGTAACAAGCTACAACTTTCATGTTTTGACTTTTGTTTGAATCCAAATGGATCTTGGTGAAAAGGTGGGGCAAAGTTGGGAAAAAATTAGGGTTTTTCATAACTTAGAAAAATTCTAAGTTATGAAAAATTCCATTTTAAAACCCTAATTTACATTTTGTGATTTCTTGGTGACCAAGTTTCATGATTTGGCATGTTTTGATGAAAAATGAATCTTGACTCTTGATTTTGACCAAAAAGTCAAAGTTTGACTTTTCAGTATACAGTCAAAATTGATCAATTGACTGGGAAATTCAACTGTCAATCTTGTGTACTTGGGATCTTTTGAGCTTGATGAATGTGTCAAGACCATTTCATTGAGTCCTTGAGTCCATATGTGAGCTTGATTTGCCATTGGCTAGGTCAAACAGTCAAAAATTGCCTTTGTGCAGTCAAAACCCTAAAAATGACCATTTTACCCTTTTGGTGATCTGATCAAATTTCTTATGGAATTGTGATCCAAACTTGATCAAATGGTCCATATGAGTTCATAATGTTGATGTGGGTCAAATTTCATGAGGTTTGACTGTCAATTGGCCACAGTTGACTTTTTCCCCAATACAGCTGATTTCTAGGTCATCTGTCCAATTGACTGGGCAAAACTTGGAATCAAGACTTGAAACTTGGTGAGGATAAACTTGGGAGTCCAACATGAAACATGAGAGTTATCTTAGGCATTTTAAGTCAAAACATCCTTGGGCAAACACAAACCCTAATTTGAGTCCACAGGGCAAGGAGAAGTCTTGAGCAGAGGAAACCCTAACTGGATCTTGATCTTCAAGGGTCTTGTGATGAGAAAATGTTGAGGAAATGGGAGGGCAAATTTTGGGGTACAACAGACCAACTTGGCCATTAGGAAGTAGTGAGATAGTCGGCCTCGGTGTAAAGCTGAGAATTGGTTGATACTCGATACTACACTCATTGAGACCATACTCTTGAGATAGTTTCGGCTGCAAGAAAATATTGCGTGAGCTGAAACCATGACCGATGGAGGATGGTCAGTGATATTGAGAACCTCTAGAATCCGGTTACTATTGCTAGGATAGGTTGAAACCAACTGAACTTCAAGAGGGTAATACCTTTGACTCCATGCAAGCCTTAAACTTAAGGGCTTTTATGTGACTTGTTTGCCTTTGCCATACCTGTTATCTGCTATACCATTTGTTTGTTTTGTCATGACATCATGCATCATAACATAGCATGCATACTTCATTACTAACCATTTCAGAGACCGAGGGGATTTATCTTTGTTCTGTTTTGCAGATTATGGCTTCCATGCGCAGAAACACCATCCGAGTTAACTTTGTGCAAATACCTGCTCAACTCAAAGAGTTAGCCTCAAGAGTTTCCGAGACTTCTTCATTCATTAGGAGACATGGTCAGTTTCTTAGTTTGGTTACCTCAAAGTTTGATGAGCAGATGATGAGTGTTCTTTTCCAGTTCTTCGATCCTGTGCATCATTGCTTCACTTTCCCATATTATCAGGTGGTTCCCACTTTGGAAGAATTCTCACACTTATTGGGTATATCCATCCTCAAGCATATTCCCTTCATCGGTATGGAAGAGACTCCTAGACCAGAAGACATTGCTTCAGCTCTGCATCTGAAACGGGCTGATGTAGTATCCAACTGGGAAACACGAAGTGGGGTTGAAGGTTTCTTAGTCAAGTTTCTGATTGATCAAGCTAAACTATTCTGGGATAGTTTGGACTTTCAGGCTTTCGAAGACATCTTGGCTCTCCTTATATACGGTTTGGTTCTCTTCCCGAATCCGGATTCCTTTGTGGATGTGAATGCGGTTAAGATATTCCTCTCTCGCAATCCTGTGCCTACTCTACTAGGTGATGTCTTGCATGCCCTCTATACTCGTACTGTGCAAAGAAGAGGGACTCTCATGTGTTGCATGTCGTTGCTGTCGAGGTGGTTTATTTCGCACCTCCCCAAGTCCGTGCTTAAAAATGAAGAAGGTTTAGGATGGTATTACAGGATAATGTCCCTTGCCCATAAAAATATTCTTTGGAGTTCCAAGGCTATGGAAAGCACTGCTGTCATTGATCGTTGTGGGGGATACCCTAATGTCCTATTGCTTGGAATCAGAGGGGGTATAACCTACATTCCTCGTTTAGCTTTGCGACAATTCGGTCGTGCTCGAAGAGACGGTCCTCATGAGCTGCTTCTTATAGATATTTCATTTGACTACAAGGAGGACATTGATGAGCATCGCCGAAGGTTTATACGAGCTTGGGGCATGGTGAACAGGTCTGACCCCCAAGAGCTAGGACCAAGGACTTCTCTCCCTATGCAGCCTTACCTCCAGTGGGTCCGAGCTTGCGCTCAGAAGCTTGGGATGCCTTATGAAGCTGTATTGCCAGTGATTGTGGAGCCCACCAATGAAGAGGGCATTCCTTATACAGTCCTTTATCCCTACATGCCCACTGATCTTGGGGCATTGAAGAGGTCTTGGATTCAGCTGAAAGAGAAGAGGGATACCTACCAGGAGAAGTACCATGAGCAAGAAATGAAGATCTTGAAGCTCACCAGGAAACTCAAGAACGAAAGAACGATCAATGACTATGTCAGCACTAAGGTGAAGCGTCTATGGGATTTCTGATTTTGCTTTTCTAGTTTTAGATTTGTTTTCCATTTATTTCTTTGGAACGCCTCAAAGGCATTGTTGAACCTTTTTACCAGTTAATCTAATAAAGTTTGTTTATTTTTTGGTTTGCAAATTTAAATCTCCCAAAGTCTTTGAAATCATTACATACGCATCCCATTATCATGCACACCGTTACAGGTACCATTACAGGTTTCTCATCTTCTTCGCTGTTTATTTCAGCAGAAATGTCTTTCGATCAAGCTATCAAAGATCTTCAGGCACAAAATGCCCAATTCCAAGAGATGTTCTTGAGCTTGGCTAAAGGGCAAGAGGATTTGAAAGATCTCATTCTGAAAGAGAAAGAGAAGAAGAAGAAGAAGAAGGTCGTTCTACTGAGTATGGGCAAAAGGTTTGGGGATAGGTTGAAACAACAAGCTGATTTGTCCTTTTCATCCAAGGAAGGGGAGAACCAAGAAGAAGAAAAGGGCCCCAGTCCTACAATCTCTGATAACGATACAGATTATGATGAGGAGCAATATCCTCCTGCCGAGGATAGGTACAAGCAATTAGAAGACCGTCTGAGTGCTATGGAGATTCAGAAAATCCCAGGTTTAGATTTTGGAGAGCTGGGACTAGTATCGGGAGTGGCGATCCCTCATAAGTTCAAAGCTCCGGTTTTTTCCAAGTACGATGGAGTATCCTGTCCAAAACTCCACCTCCGCTCGTACGTCCGGAAAATTCAACCCCACACTGCTGATAAAAATTTGTGGGTACATTTCTTTCAAGATAGTCTGTCAGGGACTCAGCTTGAATGGTTTTATCAATTGGAAGGAGCTAACGTCCAAAACTTGGAAGACCTTGCTGCTACTTTTTACAGGAAGTATTAGTATAACGCCGACCTTGCTCCCACTCGTACTCAGCTTCAGGGTATGTCTTGGGTGAAAGCGAAGGTTTTAAGGACTATGCTCAAAAGTGGAGAGATTTTGCTGGAAGAGTCCAACCCCCTTTGTCTGACAGGGAGTTGGTTGACATGTTTCAGGGGACGTTATCTGGTCCATTCTTCAATCATCTGATCGGCAGTTCGTCATATGGGTTTACTGAGTTGATCTTGACCGTGGAGAGAGTAGAAGCTAGTATCTGAAGTGGTAAGATACAAAAGTATACTTCATCAAGAACACTAAAGAAGCCTTTCACCGGTAAGAAAGAAGCTAGTGCAGTCTACAACTCTAGGAGTCAAAGCAGACCTGGACACTGTCAAGCGGTAAATGCAGTAGTGATATCAAGATCCACAGTTTCTCCACAATGCAACAATCAGCACAGGGTGGAAAGACCATAGAGACAGTACACTCGGCTCAATATGACCTTGTCTCAAATTCTACCATAATTATTGAAGACCAAATCTGGTAACTCTGAGGGAAGTCCCGAAGAATCCCAACACCACATCTCCGCTATATAAACCGAATGCCCGCTGCACCTATCACTCCGATGGCTCAGGTCATGACACAAACAACTGTTGGGCCTTGAAGAATAAGGTGCAATACTTGATCGAAGCCAAAGAGATTGTGTTTGACGCTCCGGAGAAGCCCAACGTCATAACTGCTCCCATGCCCAAACATGGTCATAGAGTAAATGCTGTGGGCGATGATTTATTTGTGACCTCCGTGGAAGAAATTTATACTCCTTTGATGACAGTTAAGAAGAATCTATTGTTGGCCGGTTTATTTCCGGGCTATGGTGAAGGTTGCCACATGTGTTCAATTCTGCCTGCTGGTTGCCATTTATTGAAATCAGGTGTTCAACGCCTGAGGGATAACAAAGAGATCATGTTCTAAAAGACTATGATTCCGTTGGTTCCAATTGAAGAAGTTGCCATCATAACCATTTCCGCCAATCCTTCCAAGGCTTCCTCGAGAAAGCCTGTTAGGATTACACCCGTTCCAAGAATTGCTCCGTTAATAATTAATGTCCTTGGTCCTATCCCATACACTTCGGATAAGGTTGTCCCATGGCACTACGGGGCTGATGTGTATTACCATGGAGTTAAACAAGACTTAAAGAGTGAAGAAGCTGATGTTGATATTAGAAATATTGTCGGGACTAGCAAGGTCACCAGAAGCGAAAGACTCTTTTCTCTCGAGATTTTACCTTCGACTGTTTACAAACCTGTTGTCATTCCATCTGCTAGTACATCAGCTACTATCCCAGTTCCTATTCCAGTTATCACCCCTGTCACCGAGCCATCTGGAACTCGGGGCAAAGAAATCATAGGTGAGACTGCCCGGACGGAGGCACCTAAGAAGATCATTGTAGAAACCTCTAAGCAGGAGATAGAGGAAATTCTGAAGATTATCAAGAAGAGTGACTACAACATAGTCGAGCAGTTGGGGAAGACCCCGTCTAAAATCTCCATATTGTCCTTGTTATTGTGTTTTGAAGCCCAAGCAAAGGCTTTAATTTCTTTCCTCAAAACTGCACATGTGCTGCAGGAAACTTCTGCCGATCAATTCAAAGATTGTGTAGCTAGTTTGACTGCCGATAATGGGTTGGGTTTCTCAGACGCAGATCTTACTGCTAAAGCAAGAAATCATAATGACACTCTGCACGTCTCAATCGAGTGCATGGGCACTACTATGGCCCATGTACTGGTGGATATCGGGTCCTCTTTGAATGTTTTGCCAAAGAAAGCATTAGATCGTCTGGATTGTGAAGGTTTGATTCTAAAGCCGAGCAATATTGTGGTCAGGGCTTTCGACGGGTCAAAAAGGATGGTGCACGGGGAGGTGGACGTCCCGGTTAAAGTTGGCTCTCATACTTTTGCATCTACTTTCTATGTGATGGATATCCGTCCATCATATTCTTGCTTGCTGGGTCGCCCTTGGATTCATAAGGCTGGGGCAGTGAATTCTACGCTCCATCAGATGTTGAAATATCCGGTAAAGGGGAAGATTGTCACGGTAAAAGGTGAAGAGAAGTATATGGTGAGTCATCTTAATTCTTTTCGCTACATGGAGATGGATGGGGAATTCATCGAAACCCTTTGTCAAAACTTTGAAGAGGTCCCTCAGATTTTGGCGTCAACTGAAGTTGCTACTGACAAACCTCCAATGAAGATGGCTTCTCTCAAGGATGTCAGGGCTGTAATTGAAGAAGGTGGGTGTGCAAATTGGGGTCAGCTCCCCGATTTCATGCATAAAACTGACAAATTTGGTTTGGGCTTTACTACAAGGGCTCAAAGGGCTGTTAGGCGCGCACGGATCAGAAGACCTCCTCTGTATATCAATAATCCGGGAGTTAATGCGATTGAAGATGGTGAAGAAGATTCAGACATCGACAGCTGGATCTACCCTACAACCAATGGAGGATTGAACAACTGGACGGCGAAAGACTTCATACCTGTTTCTTTTATTTCACAGTAATTGACTTTTGTTTTGAAGTTTGTAATAAACAGTCTGAAACTTTACGGCCCGGTGCCTTTCCCGAGGCACCTTGGCTTTGCTTGTGAGGGATTATTACTTGTCATTTCATATATCATCAATAAAACATTGGACGTTTCTTGCATTACAAATTTTGCGCTCCTTGTTTTTCTTTTCTGTCTCTTACTTTATTAAAACAGCTATGCTCTTACACACACTCACGTATCATAATGCAGATCCATATCCACTATGGATCCCATTGATAATAACTCTGCTACTGCCAGTTATGACTTCGAAAATCCGATCAACCAAGCCGAGGACGAAGGTAAGGATGATTGTGAGGTACCTGGAGAACTTGTTAGACTTTTACTGCAGGAAGAGAGGACCATACAGCCTCACGAAGAGCCAGTCGAATCGGTAAATTTGGGTACAGAGGAAGACATGAAAGAGGTCAAGATAGGAGCAAATTTGGAGCCTAGTGTTAAACAACGGTTGATATAGATGCTATGCGACTATGTTGAGATCTTCGCTTGGTCCTACGAAGATATGCCTAGTTTGGACACTGATATTGTGGTACACCGTCTACTAACAAAAGAAGGTTGTCCTCCGGTAAAGCAGAAAGTTCGCTGTATGCGCCCTGAGATGTCTGAGAAAATCAAAGCTTAGGTCATGAAATAGTTTGACGCCGGATTTTTAGCTATCACTTCTTATCCGCAGTGGGTTTCCAACGTGGTTCTGGTGCCTAAGAAGGATGGCAAGGTACTGATGTGTGTGGACTATAGAGATCTGAACAGGGCGAGCCCCAAGGATGACTTCCCACTTCCTCATATTGATGTTCTGGTCGACAACACCACGCAACATAAGATCTTCTCCTTTATGGATGGTTTTTCTGGTTACAATCAGATCAAGATGGCCCCCGAAGACATGGAGAAGACAACCTTCGTTACACAGTGGGGCAGCTTTTGCTACAAGGTAATGCCTTTCGGGTTGAAGAATGATGGGGAAACTTATCAGCGCGCATGGTCGCTTTGTTCCACGACATGATCCACCATGAAATTGAGGTTTACGTTGATGACATGATCGCAAGGTCCCAGACTGAGGAAGAACACCTTGACCATCTCCAAAAACTGTTTGACAGGTTAAAGATGTACAAGCTAAGGTTGAACCCGAACAAGTGCATCTTCGGGGTAAGGTCTGGTAAGCTGCTGGGTTTCATCGTCAGTGATAAAGGTATTCAGGTGGATCCTGCAAAGGTGAAAGGCATACAGGAGATTTCGGATCCCCACAGAAAAAGAATTTAGAGGCTTTTTGGGACGTCTGAACTACATCACTCGATTCATTTCGCACATGACCGCTACTTGTGAGCCAATCTTCAAGCTGTTGAAGAAAGATCAAGTGGTAGAATGGAATGACGAATGCTAGACCACTTTCTAGAGAATCAAAGAATATCTTCAAGAGCCACCCATTCTAATGCCACCAGTTGAGGGAAGACCTTTGATCTTATACTTGACCGTGCTGGATAATTCAATGGGGTGTGTGCTGGGGCAGCATGACGAGTCTGGCCGAAAAGAGCACGCTATTTACTACCTTAGAAAAAAGTTTACCGACTGTGAGACCCGATACTCACTGCTCGAGAAAACTTGTTGCGCTTTGGCATGGGCTGCTCGCCGGCTGAGACAGTATATGCTGACTCACACCATTTTATTGATATCAAAGATGGACCCAATCAAGTATATCTTCGAGAAGCCTTCCTTGTCCGGAAGAATAGCAAGATGGTAGATGATCTTAACTGAGTTTGACATTTGTGATGCGATGGGAGAACTGACTTGAGGTTTTGCGTTTGTGTTCGCAAATGTTGCGGTTTAGCAAGAGTCGCCACCGGCTTTTATTTTATCCAAAAGTAAAGGTAAAAAAGCACAGGAAAGACCTTTAAGATGTTTTCTTGAGTTCGGGGGGGTAGATTATGAAAAGGAAAGGTGCTAGCACCCTTTTCATCCATGGTTTTCCATGGGCTCTTAGTTACTTGTTTAGATCACTTGCTTTGCTTTTGAAATTGTTTGAAATGGTGCTTTGTGCGGTTTTGAAAGTATTTTGAAAAGAGGCCATCGTTTAGGCAATCTTTGTAATGATTCTCATTCGTAACAATGTATACAAAGATGTTTGTCTTTTGAAAAATGTTTCAATGTTTGAAAGTTATTTGGAAATTGTTTTGAAATGTGTGTGTTTGTTTGAAAATAGCAAGGATTTTTTGCAAATTGATCAAGTAACTAGAAGCTTATCTACCTACTCAAAAGTCTTTCTTGTGCATTTTTATTCCTTTGACATTGTTGACTTACCATTGTTTTGGTAGACAACACTATCTTTGGATGTTAAACGGGACGGGCGTGGGTCATCGTATGACCATGATATCAATGGTGCCAAGTATCTTAGCTTTGTTTGAGGGACCAAGATCATTTGTTTTTAGGCAACCTTTTGATAGCGTCATTGAGGGACTATGATCTTTTGTTTTGTTTTGTTTTACCAAGATACCTAGCATGCATACCATGGCCATTTTTTAGGCAACAAAGTGGGTGAAACTCTAGAGGTGCTTGTGTGCAATGTGTTGTCATTTTTCATGCATTTTTGTCTTGTATTAGGTCATGCTATTTGTTTGATTTTTTTGTCTTATCATACAAACCCTAGTTTACTAAACATATATGTAATGCGATAAATTGCATAAAGTAAATCTAAACTATTACAACAATATTATGGGAGGGGGGATACAAGTTTTGAATGGGGGATATTGCTCAAAATAAAACCCTAGAATTATTACAACCCAATTGAATTTTGGTACAATAAATAAATAAACAATTATTTAAATATGCAATAAAATGTATGGATGCAAAAAATGTTTTGTATTTATTTTATGTATGAGAAAAATAAATTATTTAAGTCCTAAAAATAAGAAAAATAATAATATTATTTTTGAAAAGGGGAAACCCTAGTTTTTTGATTTAAAGGAAAATAGGTTTTTCTAATATTTATTTGTCCATTTATGTACAAGAAAAATAATAATTAATATAATACATAAATATTAAAAATTAAATATGTGTGAAAATAATGTTGTGTGAAAAATAATAAAATAAAAATGTATAATATTTTTATTAAAAGTTTTTATGAATAAATAAGAAATTAAGCTCTATTTATTAAAATAAAATTATTTTATATGTGAAAAAAATAATAAAAATAAAATAAAATTGCAAAAAATTAAGAAAATTATTTTTGTGATTTTTAATGTTCAGAAAAATAAATACAAGTCAAAAATATAAAATATGCAAGAAAATATGCAAAAATATAAAAATAATCAAAGGGGGGGGGGGTGCAAATAGGAAACATGGGGGTGTGAAAAGTAGAACAAACAGGCCCAAGGCGCGCCAGGCCCAGGACTTCATCCATGTCCTCCAGCTTCTCCAAACGCGCACGCATATACTTCAAATCTGTAACTCTCTATTCTTTGCACAAAAACAAAAACTCATAACACAAAAAATGTAGCTTATGATCTCATGATTCCAATGATATAAGATTTGAAACCCAACTCTAAAAGATCAAGGAGAATTTTATCACCCCTAATTTTTGACCTAAATTTTTCATGAACTTCAAGCTTCAAATTCTCACTACTCAGTTAATATAAATAACAACTATGCATATGTACAGCTTAAGCAAGTTAAGAACTACATCTTTACTTCACAAATCGTGACTTAAGGATGCCTAAATAAGGAGATAGAGATTTGAAAAATACCTTGTTCAGCTGAGTTTGGATATGGCAATATGGGGGCTTTGAGTGAGGTCTGAAGATCGTGTGAGCTTCCTTGAAGTTCCCTCAAGTTATCCCAATGCTCAGCTTACTTTGAGGATGCTTGAAACTTCATGTAGAAGTCAACCTGCAACCTTCAAAAATGAAAATGGTGAAGCCTGAAACAGGGGTTACAGTTGCAAGACAAGGGCCTGGATATTTTAGATGTGATGTATGGAAGGTGTTTCAAGTGTTGAATCAAGAAACGCACGAGCCAATATTGAGTTGGAAAGAAATTTGCAAGAGCTGCCTTGTTTGGACAGAAAAATGTGATTTTGGTGTTTGAGAGTGTTTGGGATATTAGGAAATCGTGTATTGGCTTGCAATAAGTTTCTGAAGTTCTTTAGAATGAATCCAAGACTTCTCTTTATCAGATGCACAAGCTATCTTGACTTTTGCCAATTTGCTTGCTTTTGAAGAAAGTTGACATGACTTATGCCAAAGGCCTGTACAGGCTAGCTTGTGGACTGCAGAGGGTTGGTATACTTTGCCTGATGTTTGTGGATCTTGCTTGCAACAAAAGATCATGTCCATGGCTCAAGAATTGCAAAGTTGCAAAAAGCATGCTTTATCAAAGTAGTATTGTGAACTTTATGCCATTTATGGATTAATTCATTGTGCAATGCTTCAAAAGTCAAAACAAAGCCATTATCCATTGAGTTTGCATTTAACTATGGAGTGTATAAGGGATTAGGACCTGTCATATAAGGTACAAGCATTCTAGGATCCGATTTGCAACTTGAACCATTGTGAAAATGGCTTGAACAAAAGTGACAAATTTCCATTTTCTCTTCTTCGATTCTCCCTATCCATAAATGATCTTGGAGAGTTCTTGGACATTTTGGAAATCTTGTAACATTCTCTACAATACATCTTTGAAATGCAACTTGAGATACCTCTTGGAACTAGGTGAAAAGTTGCCATGAAGTTAGGTCAAAAACCTGCCTAAACTAGGGCAAAATTTCACTAAGTTAAAAAGTTTATGGACCCCTATTCACAAAATCATAACTTGAGATCCAAACATCTTTTGGGAAAACTTTATGAAGAAAAGTTGTATATTTCGTGGAGGACTACAACTTTAATGTTGGAAGTTTTCTTTGAATCCAATTGCATCATGGTGAAAAAGTTGTGAAAAGTTGGGAAAAAATAAGAAATTTTCCATACTTAGAAAAATTCTGTTATGAAAAATTTCAAATTAAAACCCTAATTTATAATTTTAGGTTTCTTGGTCAACAAGTTTCACATTTTGACATATCTTGATGAATTATGACCCTTGGCACTTGATTTTGACCAAAAAGTCAAAGTTTGACTTTTCAGTGTACAGTTGACTTTTGATCAGTTGGCTGCAAAATTCATCTGTCAATCCTATGCATTTGAGATCTTTTGAACTATGTAATTAAGTCAAGATGATGCTATTGAGTCCTTGAAACCATGTTTGAACCCAATTGGTCATTGGTTAGGTAAAAAATTAGAAATTGCCCTTCTACAGTCAAAAACCCTAATTTTGACCATTTTGCCCTTTTGATGATCTGATCAAATTTCTTGAGGAGTTGTGATACAAACTTGATCAAATGGTTCATATGAGTCTAAAATGTTGTTGTGGATAAAAAATTATGAAGTTTGACTGTAAATTGGCCATGGTTGACTTTTCCCCAAATACAGTTGATTTTTAAGTCAATTGTCCAATTGACTGGTCAAAAATGTGGTTCAAGGCTTGAAACTTGGTATGAGAAATCTTAGGGGTCCAAGATGGTGTATGAAAGTCATATGAAGCATTGATAGTCCAAAAATACTTGTGCAAACTCAAACCCTAATTTCAGGTCATTAGTGCAAGATGAGGTCTTGAGCTGAGCAAACTCTAATCCTGTCTGGAGTCCAAAGAGTCTTGTGAGGGGAAATCTTGATAAAATGAGAGGGAAAATTTTGGGGTACAACAACATCCAATACACAACTCAAAAAGCAATTAAGGGGAGTGTATTGGCGGATCATTTGGCACATCAGGCCGTGGATGACTACCAATCCATGAATTTCGAGTTCCTGGATGAGAACATCATGTTGGTGACCGATTGCGAAGAATTTGGACCGGATGAAGGACCTAAGGAAGGATCACGATGGTCTATGTATTTTGACGAAGCCTCAAACGCGTTGAGTAATGGAATTGGCGCTGTGATCATATCTCCTGAGGGTTGTTATACTCCGTTCACCGTCCGATTATGTTTTAACTGCACCAACAATATGGCGGAGTATGAAGCGTGTATCTTGGGTCTTCGAGCTGCTATTGACCTGAGGATTAAGTTCTTGAGTGTATTCAGAGATTCCGCTCTAGTGATCAGTCAGATCAAAGGCGAGTGGGATACGAAGCACCCAAATCTTATTCCTTACAAAGAGTATGTATTGACGTTGCTCCCACACTTCGAGGAGATAACCTTTGAACACTTCCCAAGAGAGGAGAACTAGCTGGTGGACGTGTTAGCTACCATGTCTTCTATGTTTAAAGTCAGGTGGGATAATGAAGCTCCCCAGATTACCATCGAGAGGTTGGACGAACCCGCACATTGCTGTGACATCGAGACTGAAGAGGTAGCAGATAAACCCTGGTTCCACGAGGTGAAGAGGTATCTTGAGGCTCAAGAATATCCCGAGGGTGCATCTGTTAATGATAAGAAGTTTCTGAGAAGGTTCGCTGCAAAGTTCTTCATCAGTAATGGGATCTTTTATAAGCGTAACCATGATTCAACCTTACTGCGATGTATGGACAAAAGCGAGGCAGAAATGATCATGGCAGAGCTACATGAAGGTGCCTTTGGAACTCATTCCAGTGGACAAACTATAGCGAATAAAATCCTACGGGCAGGATACTACTGGTCCACTATAAAAGCCGATTGTTATCAGCATTCTCGGACCTGTCATAAGTGCCAAGTCTATGCTGATAAGGTGCATGTACCTCCAGTTCCTCTGAATGTCTTGACAGTTCCTTGGCCCTTTGCAATGTGGGGCATCGACATGATTGGCAAGATCAGACCCACTGCGTCTAACGGGCATCATTTCATTCTGGTAGCAATTGATTATTTCACGAAGTGGGTTGAGGTAGCTTCCTTTGCTACAGTAACCAAGAACGTCGTGGCGTGGTTTATCCGACACAATCTGATCTGTCGATATGGTGTACCGGAGAGAATCATTACAGACAATGGTACAAATCTCAACAATACAATGATCACCGAGCTCTGTAAATAGTTCAAGATACAACATCACAACTCTTCTCCCTACCGGCCGAAGATGAATGGGGCTGTTGAAGCGGTTAACAAGAACATCAAGAAGATTGTGCAGAAGATGACAGTGACATACAAAGACTGGCATGAGATGTTACCATTTGCTCTTCATGGGTACCGTACCTCAGTACAGACGTCGACAGGGGCAACCCCTTATTCTCTGGTATATGGCATGGAGGCAGTCTTACCCATCAAAGTCCAGATACCTTCTCTCAGGATTATGAAGGATGCGGGTTTGAACGAAGACGACTGGATCCGAACCTGACTTGATCAGTTAAATCTAATCGATGAAAAGAGACTTACTGCTATCTGTCATGGTCAGACGTATCAAAAGCGAATGTTCAAGGCTTTTAACAATAAAGTCAGACGACAAGAGTATCAGGTCGGGGATCTAGTGATCAAACGCATCATACTGCCGCAAGGTGATCCTATGGGAAAATGGACCCCCATGTACGAAGGGTCATTTGTGGTTAAGAACATTTTCTCAGGAGGAGCTATGATTCTAACTACCATGGATGGTTATGACCTTCCTCACCCCGTCAATGCAGACATAGTGAAAAAATACTATGCATAATCAAAGACCCGCTAGGTCGATTGGCCTAGGAAAAATAAGGGCTTCCCGGCGAACCAAAAGGGTTCGGGCAAAAGTAAGGGATGAAAATGAAAAAAAAACTCTACACCCGGCAAGTCGAAAACCTGAAAAGGCGGCTTGGGAAAAAATGGTATCCCGGTGGACTGAAAACCCGAAAGGGCGGTCCAGGCAAAAATTAGGGATCAAAGCATAATACTATGTCTCATTGGATCATCTTGCGACCAGACTTCGGTATCGACTATCAAGCTCGAACGGTGCCAATCAATCTGATCCGCCTTCGACCAAGTAGTAAAGTGATGAGACGCTTGAAGATATAAGGGCAATAGCAGAGTTGGAACCCAGTGGGATTGTTTCACATAGTTATTTTTATTTCTTTTTCACAAAATGTATAATTCCCTCGGCGGCGTTCTCTTACTAGGAAGTCATCCTCTTGTATAAAATGCCTATTACAGGCCAACAACTTCAAAATCAATACAATTCATTTTCACAAGAAATTTCGATTTGTTTTTCTCTTTCTATTTTGTTTTGCAAGAACGTCCAATGAACCATTTTTGATATATGCATTTGACAATAATTGCTGCTCATAAATGTTTACATGCGAAACAAAAGACAATTACTCATAATTCTAGGAACAAGGGCAAACAAGAAATGTCCAAACCTTACAGTTGCTCTACCCACCAGGTACAGGGACAGAGCCAGCTTGAGAATATGACTAAAGGTACATACACTCCCCGCAGAGTAAGAAGTACCCAAAGGCAGTGGTGTTAAATCTTCCCAAGCAGAGTTTATCTATCACCAACAATAGAAGTTCACCATCAGTGGAGTTTATTTCTTCCAGAGGCAGAAATTCAATCCCCGACAAGGTTCATTATCACCAGCAATGGTAATTCGTCCCCAGCTGAGGTTATTTCTCCAAATAAGCAGATCTTCTAGCAGAGTATCTCTCTTCCCCATAGAGTCTTTCTCTCGCCAATTTATTCTCCATCAGGGTCTCTCCCGGCGGAATATTCTCAAACAGAACCTACGCAAGTCTACAACTAATCATCTTCGGTCTTTATCCCCAACAAGAATGAGGAACTCAACTCCTTAAAGCTCTCCAACAGCAGTCCGGGATTCATTTTCCCCAGCTAGAGAATATCATAAAAACATTGCATATCCATACACCATGGCATACGCATATGCATCATACAACACAATCTCATTTATTTTGGGAACATCATTACTCGATACATGTCATACATCATGACATCACATACGACTAACTCTTTACCTTTCAGGGAAAGATACAATCAAATTCTCATAAGTTTTCTCTGGTTCAGTCAAATCAAGGCTAAGATTTCTGTTCCAGTTCAAGTTATGAAGCCCGGATTCGACCAGATAATATCTTGATTTCTCCAAAATACCATGAAGCCTGGAAATGACCAGATAGTGGTATATCTTAAATTCAAGTTATGAAGCCCGAATTCGACCGGATAATATCTTAATTTCTCCAAAATACCATGAAGCATGGAAACGACCAGATAGTGGTATATCTTAAATTCAAGTTATGAAGCCCAGATTTGACCGAATAATATCTTGATTTCTCCAAAATACCATGAAGCCTGGAAACGACCAGATAGTGGTATATCTTAAATTCAAGTTATGAAGCCCGGATTCGACCGGATAATATCTTGATTTCTCCAAAATACCATGAAGCCTGGAAGCGACCAGATAGTGGTATATCTTAAATTCAAGCTATGAAGCCCGGACTCGACTGGATAATATCTTGATTTCTCCAAAACACCATGAAGCATGGAATCGACCAGATAGTGGTATCCCTTAAATACAGGCTACGAAACCCGGAAATCGACCGGAAAATAACTTAAACCTCAACAAGTTATTATGAAGCCTGGAGATCGACTAGATAGTAATACAAAATACCATGAAGCCTGGAATCGACCAGATAATGGTATAAGACACCGTGAAGCCTGGATCACGACCAGATAGTGGTAAAGGATACTGAAGCCTGGATCACGACCATATAACAATATAAGACACTACGAAGCTTGGATTTCGACCAAATAGCAGTTTACCTGGCCAATTACTAAGAAGCCCGGAATCGACCAGATATTAGTATGCCTTAAACCCAAGTTGAAGCCCGAATGCGACCAGATAACAACCTGATTCCTTCTGAAGCCTGGAGCATGACCAGATAAGAAGTTAGGAATTGCAAATCCTGGATAACAACCAGATAGCAAGTTTAATCTCATCCCCCCAGTAAGTCACTGTGAAGCCTGGAGCACGACTAGATAGCAGTCGACCTTATTTTCCTCAGCAAATCACTGTGAAGCCTGAAGCACGACCAGATAGCAGTTCTTTTTCACCTCCTCGACTAAGAGATGATTCCTCAGTAGAGTAACGGACAACTGAAGTTCCTAAAGCTCTATTTCTCTCAAGACAGAGACCAACATTCCCCAACACAGTCCTCCTCAACAATAGGTATACGGGCTCTTGCAAAGGAATCTCTTATGCGATCGACGCCTCCTCTGATGGCATCTTTAAGCCCATCTTCCGACATCAACCTCCAAATGGCATATATAAGCCCATTCCCGACATCACAAGACAAGTACCACTTCATGCGAGTGCAAATTTCTGGGCATTCTAGTGTTCAATCATCTTCCACCTTCAGATCACGAACGACAGACAAGTCAATCTACATCCTCAGGTTTAAAAAGATTGTACAGGGGCAGCTGTTGTACCCCAAAATTTTCCCTCCCATATTTCTTAATACATTCCAAGTAAGGTCCTCAAATTGCTCAAGGAAGTTCAAGAGTTGACCAGACAAACTCTCTCCTAAGGCAGTCTACCTCAAATTAGGGTTTCAGTTTGCATCAAGATGTTTGAGTACAAACGATCCAAAATGCTCACCATTGTCCTAATATGTTCACAAGATCATCCATGTCGAGTTTCAAGCCTTGCATAGGAAGTTTGCTTAGTTAATTGCTCAAAGGCCTGAAAATCGACTGTGCTAGGGCAAAAGTCAACTGTGTCCCAATACAGTCAAACTTCAAGATTTTTGGTCAACATTATCATTTTGAAGTATTATTCATCATTTGATCAAGGGTTGATCATGATTACTCAAGGATTTCTCACAATTCATCAAACCCCAAAAGTTGTTAAATTAGGGTTTTGTAGGAAAAGTCAGCTCAACTTTGACCAAGCATAACTTTCTCATACTTTATAAAAAATGACCCATCCAAAGATCATTTTGAATAGGATTCAATTCCCTAAAGTTCATCTTTAGCTCCCAAGTTCAAAATATGCACTCACAAGAAGATATAAATTTGGACATTATAGGTCATTTTGGAAAGTCAACAAAAACACCTTTTTTTTCAAAGCTTAATACATGAACATGGAAGACTCAATTGAGATGAGACCAAAATGGTTGCTTAGAGGACATCTTAAGCTTTCTAAAAAGTCCAAGAACACATCTCTAGGGTCAAAATTGAGAGAGTTATGCATTGGCAAAGTTGACCCTTTTTGCAAAATTGCAAAAAGTCAAATGTGTCCCAAATTGCATTTTTTGTCAAATGGGCCCAACTTTTTATGCTTGCATTAGGTTTGTATCATGACCCATGACCCATGATCCTTACCATTTTTCATTTGTTTATTTTTATCATTTATTTTGATTTTATTTCAATTAAATCAAATAAAATCAAAATAAAATCATGAAAATATCAAAAACTAATCAAAGCTTGAGATTTTGTGCATGTTTAGGTCTATTATACAGTTGGAGGTGGAATCAAATCGTGCAAGATTAATTTGGACACAAAAAGATTGGATTTTCTCAATTTAGAAAGATTTTCACTAAGAATCAAATCATGAATCAATGATCATTATTGGAGAAGATTTGAAACCAAATTGCAACCCTAATTCGTTCTAGGGTACATAAGGAAGGATTGCAGATCAAAAACAGGGAGATTGGAGGAGTGCAAAGGTGAAAGCAACTTTAAAAAAAATCAAGAAAAGTTGTAAACTGATTTCCCAGTTCCAGGCTTCCTCAAGCCATACCAGTCACACAAATCATTTCCTGGACGTTCTAGGATCCTATTCCAATCATTAGCAAGCTCCCTCAAGCCCAGAAACACACTGTAAGTGTCCCACGATTTCCATACTTTCTTGAAATCGAATATCACAATTCTGGAACTTTTAGCATGATTTATTTGCATATTCTTAATCCTTGAATCATTTGAAAGCTAATGGTTGTATTTAATTGCGTTTTTATTGATTGTATACAAAGATGCCATGGCTAGGGTTTATGCTTCGTTTTTAGGGATTCTTCATACAGGTACAATTGGCCATGGATAAGGGTACCATGATGCTCGTGAGGTTGCCACGAGTTGATTGGTACCATTGTTGTGCATTTATCATGCTTGCATAAGATTTTGGAGAAACAAAGGGTTGTACCTACGCCCATCTGTCTGTAGGTAAAAGTTAAGAGACTTTTAGCAACGGTGGGAGGAAGGAGATGATAGTGTGGCATCCTGTGACTGGCCAATTCAAAATTCATGCATTTTATAATATATTATTTTGTTTTTACCATATTATATTTCTTTGTTATTAACCATACAAATAAGCAAGCTAGCTCAGATGGTCATCATGCAGGGTAAAATGCCAAAGGGCCTGGGTTCGATCCCCAGGTCCCCATATTTGCCTTATGTTTATTTTCTTTGCATAATCATGCGCGCTAGCATCCAAGGCATCCACCATACGTCCTCAATATTCAACCAATCTGATCATCAAGTGCCTGATCTAAAGCTTCCCAATGAAGGTCCATCATACGCCCAGTCAAGCTAGCAACACAGGATCTGGAAAGTCAACATGGCTAGGTGCTTTTTGGGCCCAGAATTGTAAGTCTTTCCCCCCTGTTTGCTAGCATACCACCAGGCCCATTCTATTTCTTTTCTAATTTCCTTTATTTAATTTCTTTTATTTAATTATTTTCTAACCACAAAATTAATTTCTTTTTTACAAAAAAATCATAAAATCAATTTCGCCAATTTAGAATTTAGGTTTTATTTTATTTTATCAAATTTAATTTTATATTAGTTTTAATTTAGGTTTAATTCTAACTTTTTTTTGTAAATAAGTAAAATCAAATTAGAAAATTTAGGTTTGCCTTTGATTTAATTTTTATTTATTTTTTCAATAAACAAAATACAAAAATAAGTTAATTAATTATTTTTCTTAATTTAAATTAATTAGTAATTAGGTTTGTATTTATTAAATTAAAACCTTATTCTCTCAAAAATAGCAAAAACCACAAAAAATGATTTTTCTTTTAATTATGTTTAGACGGGGTCAAAACCCTAATTTCTCTCGTTCTCAATTCATCGCGCGCATTTATTATTTTTGCGATATTAATGTAACTGCTTACAGTATGTAATAGTTTAATTAGGATTTTCTTTTATTTATCGTTTTACGGGTTTTTGGCTATGTAATTAATCCCCCTCCCCGAAGCCTTGTAATAGCGTAGTTTTATTTCTCTCATTTTAATTTTCGCAAATATTAACTGTTATATGTATGATAGTAGGATTGCATGACAAGACTGTATGTTAATTTAAAATGGCTAGCAAACCCTAATGTGCAAAGATAATAACTGAAATCAAATCACTCGCACATGCGCACTCTTAGGGTATACTCTCACTTCGGTTGCCTTCGGTAAGAGATCATTAAGTATAGGGTGTTTTAGTGGTCACCCTCCTGTCTAAACAAAGATCAAAAGTCTCGTTCAGAAATGTTGCCTCGGAAAGGTTGCCTCGGAAATGTTGCCTCGAATATGATCTTAAGACACTAGGGTTATTACTAAGACATCCTAACATTGCTTTGGTGATCGTACGTCCCTTTTGAATTGACCCTGTTGTACCCCAAATTTTGACCTAAGATACCGTCTCCCATCTGCATCATTCGCATTGCAAAGGTTTTGACCTATTTTTATCAAATTTTCAAAGCAGTGTAAAAAAATTCACAACTTTTTCGAGTCGGGAGCTGTTTATTTGTTGAACGCTAAATTTATTAACCGATCAAGACTTAAACAATGATCATTGATTATTTATTATCTTAAATTCAAATAATTGGAATTTATTTTCGATTATTACGTAATTTAAAGATTTATAAATAATAAAAAGATTATTTGAGAAAAGGTTTATTAATTGATCAAATAATGTTTATTAATTATTCATTATCCTAAATTTAAATAATGGGAACCTGTTTTCCGTTATTATATAATTTGAAGGTTTATGAATAATGAAATAAACATTTGAAAATGAGTATATTAATTGATCAAGCAATGTTTATTTGATTATTTATTGTTCTAAATTTAAATAGCTGAAATTCTATTTTTTCAAGTTATTATAATTTAGAAGAATTAAAAATAATAATAAAGTAAATGATTGAAGTTATTAATTGATCAATGATATTTATTTATTTGTTTATCATTCTGAATTTAAATGATTAGATTTGATTTTTAGTCATTATATAATTTAAAGAATTATAAACAATAAATAAATAATTGGAAAGAAAAAGAATTAATTGAGAAATAATAGAATTTTTATTCACTTTATTCTATTTATTACAATTGTCATTTAAATATTTGTGTTATTACAAAATATTTATAAATGCAATTACACAAATGCTTAAAGTAAAATAAAAAGCTATTTTTTTTAAATTCTAATTCTAAATCTTCCATCCAATGCTTTTGTTTGCTCATTTAATTTTACCTGCGAAAACGATTAAAAGAAAAGTCAGAATTGAATAAATAATTAAAATGCAGAAAATAAATTTAATGTTCATCATTAAAAGCAAACGGCCGGAATCAGTTTGCCCTTTTTGCAAATCGCGGGATTTCTCCCGGTTCACAAAAAGGGAGGAATTTTTTATGAATGCATAATTAAAAATAACACATTCCAAAATCAATTGCATTTTTATCAAAAAAAGCCCACTGCATATTTCAAATATGCATAAATTCAATTTTGGTCAAAGCTGCATAAACCATAAAAAACAGTATATGCAAGTTCACATAACAACAAGCAACGTTAACCTGCATCATTATAGGAGAATAACATAGGCTCCCATGCAAGACAAAAGAAGAGATATGCAATTTTAAAACAATGTATGCAAGCAATATATGTTTCCATTTTTCATCATATTCCAGCCTGTTTGGTTTTTCAGAACAGCAGTACAGATATCACATTTATGTATCATTTATGTACTTGAGGTAGAGAGAAGAAGAGGCTTAGTTTTGCAGGTTTTGATTTAAGCATGAAATAGGAATAAAGTCAAACATATGAAGCAGCATATATGCAGAACATCAGGAAAATATATTAAATATATTCAGACCTGAGCCATGAGCAAAGATACCAACGGTCATATGAGAAGGGAACTCCTTCAAAAAAGGATAAGTCTTAGCCTGCATAAAAGAGGATATACAAGACTACCAAAAAAGATATACCATAGTCCATTTTTGCAAAACATAACCTGCATACTGCTATATACCATAGTCCATTTTGCAAAACATCACTACAAAACTATCAAAAAAACATAGTCCACTGCTATCAAAACCATAGCATATTTCTACATTCATATCACTGCATAGCATATTTCTACACAACCATCACTGCATACTGCTATCAAAACCATGGCATATCTCTACATAGAACCTACATCAAAACCTATACAAACCATTTCCAAACATAACCTGCATACTGCTGAACCTGTTATCTGCTAAGCAATAGACTAGAAACCAAGTGATATCCACAAAACCACAAAATTGTGCAACACCAGAAATTTTCAAAAAAGAACACGACATTGACGTCAACATAACGAAGTTGCAGCTGGACAATAAGAAAGCCTACTGTTTTCAGAAGGAACATACCTGGTTTGTAGTTTCTTTTCATGTCAGTTAAATTATACCATTTATCTCTATTTATCATTGTTTTGCATTCGGTAAATATAATCCCTAAAAAAATCAAATTAGTAGCCACGTTAATAACAACCATGGAATATCCAGAGTAGGAATTGAAGTGAAAAATAAAAATTGAAAACGTTTACCTCTTCATTCTTAACCTGCTACCATCCGCCCTTTTCGTCAACCACAATCTTTTTCAAACATCTTGCTACCTCCACTGTGCAATTTCTGAACCACCCTCGCATGCCCTTCCGTATGTCCGCTCAACGACATCCCCTCCTTTTACTTCCAAACCACGGCAACACATCAAATCCCTATACTAACACCAATGAAATTACATGAAATATATTAAAAAAATGCAAGTTAACTAAAAAGAAGCATTCTTACATATGTTTTATACCAATGCGTACTAACCTTTGAAATGCATTTTACTAACTAAACACTTTCCTTACGACGGTGCGGTTAGAGAAGTTAATGTCACCTGAAACTGAAATCTAATATAAGACTAGATTTGATGTCAATCATGGCAAGTATATGCTCTCAACAATATTCCAGACCGAGAAGAAACTAGGTGGATTGCGGGATCGGATGATAAACCATCATGTTGTTATCGACGGCAGCATTTGATGAAGATGCGCCTCTTTTCGCTGTTTGAAAAAAAAGGAACGTATTATTAGCTTTTGCAAATCAATGACAGAATTTTCTTTTACTAAAAAAAACAACATAACAACAATTAACCGCATCTTACCTCTCGCGGCCATTGTGAGCGCATCGCCTTTTCTAGTCACCCTACTCCGCACATCCCTCGCTTAATCACCATCTTCATCACAGTCACAACATTGTTTCAAAATCTGAAAATCATCACAATACACAGAATTCATAAAAAACTCATAAGAGGTCACAAGAACTCACCTCTCAAAAATGCTAACCATTCTTGATCTTCAAATTCCTTCCCCACCCTTGGGGTTTCCTCGAACTCGCTTCTGCACCAATAGCATACCCTTACATTCAATTCCATCTTCGTACACCCTTAACCACTATCATCATTCCGCTAGCTACCCTCCATATTTAACCCAAACAACTGCTTTCCTCTATCATCCATCATCCTGAGTGAAAATGTTATTTCCGGTTTCAAATTGAAGAATGTATCTTCATCCAAGAACGGAATTAACGACAGAAATAATGTGGGCAAAGTGAGACAGTTGAATTTGAGTGAGAATAAAAAACAAGAAAAAATTACTCACGTTACAGAAGGGAACGCAGAGGAGGATGCATTTGAAATGCTGTTTAAGCAACTTGAAGAAGATCTCAAAAAACTCTATCACAACCACACCGTAATCTCAACTCACCATCATTCATCGCCGTCGACAACCCTCTTTCACCGATTCCCTCCATAAAGCGTCCGTCAAAGTTGTCGACATCCTCACCGCCTGGCTGTCCCGATCGAACTCTCCGACCGTGAATCGCTTGACAAATCGGCTAGCACTTCGCTTAACGGCAAGGTTGTTAGTCAGTACCCTTTGTTCTCTGCACCGATTCTTCTTTTCTTTCCTGCGTTTCCATTTTTCTTCTTGCGTTCTGGTTTCGATTTGTGGTGTTGTTGTCGTTCTGGAGGTGAGATGTAAAGGTGATGGAAGGTTTTTTCGGATCCACCAGCGACGGCCATGGCACCAGCGTTCCAAGGGTTTCTTTTTCGTTACAGCATTGGTGTTTCTTTCTTGGGTCTGGGTCTTCCAACGACCCGGCCCATTTCCCTCACCCAGCTCATTTTCTTTTTTTTTAACTTAAGCCCATCTTTTATTTGCCTTTTAGTTAAATTCTAGTCATTTTCTTAACTTAATTAATCTAGACTAATTAGTTTCTTAGAAATAACATATAGTCTTAATTAAACAATTTTTAATATCTTATTAGTTTAAGTTTTAATTTAGTAAATCAAAAATAAGAGATGTGATTTAAAACATTTTTTAATCATTGACTAATTTTATTAATTTAAACTCTTAGGATTTAATTTAGTAATCTTAGTATATTTTTTTTAATTAGACTTAAGTTAGTAACATTAAGTTTTAATTTAATTTAAAGAATTCTTAAAAGTAATACTTTTTATTTATATTAAAAAAGGACATAAAAAATAGAAACATATAAAACCTTAAAAAATATTTCTATTAATTCTCGTTACTTTTTATCTATGTTAAAATGCGTAACCAATTAAAACATTTTTCTCTTCATATATTAAACAAAAATCTAAAAAATGCATGTTCACACACTCAGTCTTTTATTTAATTTGTTGTATATCATTTATCTCATAATCTTCTGTTTAAATATCTCGCATTTACTTGATTATTCGGTTTGCGTTAATCCAAAGGGAATTGTCTAATTTTTGTTGACTTCATGTCCTCAAAAACGATCGAGCGAATACTCTCATTCATTAAAAACTTAGGTTAATTTTCCTCAAATATTCACCTTTCTTCAAAATTTCAACCTTTTCAAGACTTATACCTTTTAAGCCAAAACTTCGACATTAGGTCGTCGCATTTTCAAAAACCCGTCCGTATCCCTTTTTTCGGCCAAAACGATTTATTTTCAATCAAGCGATCAATTTTAAATAAAACAGATATTTCAAAAGGTTCCTATAGAGTACTATAGATGCATTGGGTGCTAATACCTTCCCATTGTATAACCAACCCCCGAACCATAAGATCTCTTTTCAAAAACGCTTTGTATTTGTATTTTTATTTACATTGCATATTTAGGGTTTTATTTCGCTCTTTTCCCTTTTCCTTTGGAAACAATAAAGCGCGGTGGCGACTCTTGCTTTTGTGAGACGAATTAATCAATAATTCGATCTCCGATTTACCCCGCTACATTTTTTATCGCTACAGAATTGGCGACTCTGCTGGGGACAGATTGACCTCTTGCTGGTCCATCCCTAAGTGGGTTAAGCCTATTTTGTTTATCTGTTTTATTATTATTTGATTTGCTTGATTATATGTTTAAATTGGGGTGTTTGGGTTTTTGCGAAAGACGAATCCTATACCCGGATTAAGTAACACTTAAGGAATAGGACGGGCGGTACAATCATGTTAACTTTGAGGGAGTAATCCCGAAGAAGGAGGCATGAGATCCCCCACTCAATGGAAGGCCCTCTTGAACTTAATATTTGTTTACCGAGTAATCGGGAAGACATTATTATTTTCGACCTAGGAGCCCGAGAAGTTGAGAACCGTAGAACCCTAACCCATCTTGGCCTTTTTAGGTGTAGCGCGGAGACTATAACGGAGTAATTCGGAAGTAGTTGTTACGCGATGCTACGCTCGGACGAGTTTCTCTTGAGAATATTGCTAATTATTGAGTAATCAAGACGTTGGTAATATCCGAAGGAGGAATGTAGACTCTGGGAACTCTTAGAACCATGTCTTACAGGTGCGTTTGAACCGTTAGTACATACCTTTGGGTGGGCTTTACCCCCGACTCCATGCTGAAACGTTGAACCTTTGAACCCCATGTTTGCAAATTTATGTGTGACTGTTGCACTATCATTCATTCATACATTCATCAACATCTTTGTAAAAAACTCATTTTTCAAGGAACTTTGGATTGATTTTTGCAAACGTCTTAGGGTATTATGGAATTTGGAAGAAGAAATACTCGAAGCTTTAGCTTCAAGGAGCCCGAAATTGAAGAACTGAAGAGTTTGATTCCGAAGATAGAGAGTCCGACAGATTTTCAGAAGAAATATGGGTCCATCGTACCGCTCATGAAGCGCAAGATGAAGAAAGGCATCCTCAACACGTTGGTTCAGTTCTATGATCCCCTGTACCGATGTTTCACCTTCCCGGATTATCAGTTGATGCCTACTTTAGAGGAGTACTCCTATATTCTTGGTTTGCCGATCGTCGACCGTGTTCCTTTTTCTGGGTTAGAAGAGGAGCCTAAGTCCCATGAGATAGCAACCATCACCCACCTGAAGAGGTCAGAGATAGAGGAGAATATGACTACGAAAGGAGGAATCCGGGGTTTGCCGGCACAGTTTCTGTTGAAGAAAGCTCGTTACTTTGCTGATACAAAGGATACCGTTGCCTTCGAGGACGTGTTTGCTCTACTCGCGTATGGTCTTTTCTTATTCCCTAACGTTGATAAATTTGTGGATGTCAACGCTATCAGAGTTTTCCTGATTGGAAATCCGGGTCCCTACGCTGCTAGGGGATACGTATTACTCTATCCATCTTCGAAACTCTTATCAAGGAGGGATGATCATCTGTTGTGTGCCGTTGTTGTATCAGTGGTACTTCTCGCATTTACCTGGGTCCGATGCTTTCTGGGATCTTGAGAAGGAACCGCGGTGGGCGCCAAAGATTATGGCTCTCACTCATTTCGATATTGACTGGTACAATCGAGTTTACCATGACGTGGAGATCATCGACAGCTGTGGTGCTTTTCCCAACGTACCTCTTCTTGGTACGAGGGGTGGAATCAACTACAACCCTGTTCTGGCGCGTCGTCAGTTCGGGTACCCGATGAGAGATAAGCCGAACAGTATCCATGTGAGTGGTTTCTTTCTTCAGGAAGGACAAGATCATCAGGCTGCTAAGAGGGAGATTGAGGGAGCTTGGCGCCATATTCACAAGAAAGGGAGAGATATGCTGGGACATAGAGGTGCCGTCTCTTTGGAACCTTACCTGCAGTGGGTCCGTGCTAGGGCTTATGCTCTCAAGATGCCGTATAAACTTGAGAAACCTTTATTCCCTGCCATCGCACCATCATCAGTTGTTATCCCTATCGCAGATGTAGGAGAATATCAGGGGAACCTGGCTAGGATGAAATCCGAAAGGGATGCTTGGAAGGAAAAGTACCATATGTCCGAATACGAGAATCGAGTCCTGACTCGACAGCTGAAAGAAAAGAAGGAGTTGTTGCTTATTCAAGACGGCCGGTTCGTTGACCACGATGAGAAGCTTCGCCAGAAGGATGCCTTGTTGAAGAAATACGCGAGTGAAAGGAAGAGAAAAAGGGAATGTTCAGTAAACGTGGCTCTCGTTCCTAGTCCACAAGAGGAAATTGTCAATCGACTGATAGCGGAAAAGAAAGATATGGAAGACTTTTACGAAGAAAAGATCAAGAAGCTCCGGTTACAGCTGGTATTTGGTCCGTCATCTGAGGATTCCGAGTAAGCTTTAGCTTTAGTTTATTCTATTGATGTCATTTTGAAAAACCATGTAAAAGGGCTTCATGTTCCGAAATTGTAATTTATCGTTTTATTAAGGGCTTCATGCTCCGAGTTGTAATTTATTGTTTTCTTAAGGGCTTCATGCTCCGAAGTTGTAATTTATTGTCTTATTTTGGGCTTCATGCTCCAAGTTGTAATTTACTGCTTTCGTGTTTCAAAAATGTAATTTATCACTTTATTATGGGTTTCACGTTGCAAGTTGTAATTTATTGCTCTCATTAGTGGATTTGTTATCTCAAAATTGTAATTTACTTTTCCAAATTGTAAGTTGTAATTTATCGCTTTCGATTAACGGATTGAGTTTTTGTTGTTCTAAATTCCTTTATCATTGATGTATGCCAAGTTACTAAAGTTCCTTGAAAAACTTTCAAAATGAGTCATCATTTGTATTGCCATCATGCATCATTTCACATTCCACATCACATGTTTTCTAGAGTCTCATTTTTGTTCTTTTTCCACCGAAGGTTGTCAAGCTGTCTCACCGATACGACACTCGGGCCAATCATCAAAAGAAAATGGAAGATTTGGAACAGGAAAATCACGAGCTTCGTGGGGAAGTTGCTACACTTCGTGCCGAGATGGAAAAGTTAACAGCGTTGGTGGAAAGTTTGGTGGCTGTTCAGAATCAGCCATCGACTACGGCTGCCGAGATTCAGACTTCAACTCCAGTGGTTTCCGAAAATGTTACAGTTCCTGCATCCACAACTCAAATCAACTCTCCGCTTCAATATCAGATGCCGAAAGGTTTTCCGTGGGGAATGCCTTACAACTTTGTGCCAGAGGGGTATCAGCCTACCGTACAACCTATATTTCAGTCTGCATTGTCTCTTCCTCAACCAGAGACAACTACACTGCCACCAGTAATTCCATCTGTAACACCTTTTCCGCAACCAGTTATGACAACCGTTGCTCCTGTGGTCCACTCAGTACCATACTTGAATGAACCAGTTTATCCTGCCGAGCCCGCTGAAAGTTTGGGTCTTTTTGACATAATGGAGGAATTTCAGGATCAGTTCCAGGAAATGCAGAAGGAGCTTAGAGCATTGAAAGGGAAGGATTTGTTTGGGAAGAGTACGCACGATCTTTGTTTAGTTCCGAATGTCAAGATCCCAGCGAAATTCAAAGTGCCAGACTTTGAGAGATATAAGGGTGATTGTGTCCTAGAAGCCATTTGACAATGTACGTAAGGAAGATGTCGACGTATTCCGATGATCATGATTTGTTGATTCATTATTTTCAAGACAGCTTGACGGGTGCTGCTCTGAAGTGGTACATGGGTTTAGACAGCATTCGGATCCGCAACTTTAACGATCTTAGTGAAGCCTTTGTCCATCAGTACAAGTACAACGTTGACATGGCGCTGGACAGGGATCAACTCCGGGCAATGTCGCAGAGAGACCGAGAATCTTTTAAGGAATACGCCCAAAGGTGGCGTGAAATTGCTGCTCAAATCTATCCACCTCTTGAGGAGAAAGAGATGACTAAGATATTTTTGAAGACTTTGGGGTCTTTTTACTATGAGAGAATGATAGCCAGCGCACCCAGTGACTTTACCGAAATGGTGAGCATGGGCATGCGATTGGAGGAAGGAATTCGCGAAGGGCGTCTGGTTAAAGAAGGGAGTCCGTCTAGCAGTGCGAAGAAGTTCGGGGGTGTTTTCCCGAAGAGAAAAGAGCAAGATGTCAGTGCTTTGTTTCCAGGTAGGCCTAGGAGAGGCTACTCTCACGTCGCGGCAGTCACTCCGGCTGTCCGCCCAGCTTTGGTAGCCCCATCTCATCAGACTCCGCCAACTCAACCCCGGCCTTTTCAGCAGCAGCCTCGACAACAGGCTTATCCGTTCAATAATCAGAACCGTTCGCCCAGGAAGCCGCAGTTCGATGCCATTCCTATGACGTATACCGAACTGTTCCCTGCTCTCATCAGAAAGAATCTTATCACAACAAAGCCACCTCCTGTCGCACCGAACAGTGCTTCTCCGTGGTACAAGGCGGATCAATTCTGTGAATATCATCAAGGGTCGCCGGGGCACAACCTTGAGAATTGCTTTGCTTTGAAGGCGGATGTGCAGAGATTAATTAAGCACGGCATCTTGTCTTTTAAGGATGTGAATCCAAATGTCAGAGATAACCCTTTGCCCCGACATGGGGCAGCTTCTGTGAATATGGTGGAAGGTTGTCCGGGGAAGTTCCGAGTTTTCCAAGTCGAGCACATCAGAGAATCATTGATCAGGTTACATCAGAGTTTGAGAAGACTTGCCTTTGTTAGGCACCAACATGATTATGACGTTTGTGAGTTTTGTTCAAGAGAAGAGGATTGTCCTATTGTGAAGGAGGACATTCAGAAGTTGCTAGATCAGAGAATTATCACTATTACCTATGACCGAAATCCTGAAGATGAAGTGAATGTTATCACCCCACAATTTAATTTGCCAGAATCAGTAGAGATTGCTTACAACAGCCAGACTGCGTCTGCTGATCCTTTGATTATTTACCCACCTGGCCCTGTGCCTTATAGCTCAGACCAAGCCGTGTCGTACAAGTATAACGCCACCATGATCGAGAATGGGGTAGAGGTCCCCATACCAACTAGACCGTCTTTCGTCAATATTGCCGATGTAAGTAGAGTGACAAGAAGTGGGCGTGTTTTCGCCGCAGTACCGTCGAGAAGACCAGAAGTTCAAGTAAGGAGGCCCATGCCGGCGGAGATCCCTGTAGGAAATGAACCAAGGGTTGAGATAGGTCGATCCAGTGAACCTATCCCTCACCCTGAAGAAGATGAAATCTTAAAGCTTATCAAAAGAAGCGAGTATAAGATTGTGGACCAGCTTCTGCAAACACCTTCCAAGATTTCCTTGCTTGCCTTATTGAGAGATTCTGGGGCACATAGGGAAGCCTTGATGAAAGTGTTGGACCAGGCGTTCGTAGACCATGATGTGACAGTTGATCAGTTTGACGGGATTGTGGGGAATATAACCTCGTGTAACAACTTGGGTTTCAGTGACGAAGAACTCCCGGAGGAGGGGAGAAACCATAATATGGCTCTGCACATTTCAGTAAGTTGTGGAAACGATACCTTATCAAGCGTGTTAGTGGATACAGGCTCGTCATTGAATGTGATGCCCAAGACCACGTTGTCTCGACTTTCATATCCAGGTGCTCCTATGAGGCCTAGCGGAGTAATTGTTAAGGCGTTTGATGGTTCCAGGAAGACAGTTATTGGTGAAGTGGATCTTCCCATAGTGATTGGTCCCCATACTTTTCAAATCACTTTCCAAGTGATGGACATCCGTGCTGCTTATAGTTGTTTATTGGGCCGACCCTGGATCCATGATGTCGGGGCAGTCACCTCCACGCTCCATCAGAGATTAAAGTTTGTGAGACATGGGAAGCTAGTGATGATTGGGGGAGAGCAGGCCATGGTGGTAAGTCATTTATCATCATTTTCTTTTATTGATGCTGACGAGGACGTCGGGACCCAGTTTCAGGGCCTATCTGTTGCTAAGAATACAGTGAAGAAGCAAGGGGCATCCATCTCTTCTTTTGAGGATGCACGGCGAGTAGTAGAGGGTGGTTCGGCCGAAGGATGGGGCCAGGTGTTAACGTTACCCGAGAACAAGTCTGGGGAAGGTTTGGGTTTTCATCCAATAGCTGCAAGGGTCAAGAAAGAAGTGGTTGTTCGTCCAATTCAAGAGGTCTTTCGGAGTGCAGGGTTTGTGCATCCTGAGGTTGATGCTGTCATAGATGATGATTCCGAGGAGGATTTGCCCGTATTTGTGACGCCTGGATTGGCTTGCCAAAACTGGATAGCTGTTGATATTCCTGTGGTTATGCATATTTCCGAGTAATGTTTTGTTTATTTTCCTTTTGAAAAATCGCTCTGCCCAAGGCGAAACGTATTTTGTGTCGGGCTATGAAAAATAACTCCTTTTGCTCTGCCCAAGGCAAAAGAGAAATGTCTGGGCTTGCTGTTTCAAGTATTTCCCCTTTAATGAATAAAAATGTTATTTTGTCCACTGCTGTTTTATTTTTCACTTTTTCGGGAAATAATAATGAAAATTGATTAAGAACATTTAGTTTTATTTGCACAAATCGATTTCTAAAATAAAGCATAATCATGTGTGCAGATTACTTCATGACTTAACCATCGAAAACAATGATCCTATGCCCTCTCCCAACTTTGAATTCCCTGTGTTCAGAGCCGAAGAAGGGGATGATGAAGAGGTTCCTGTTGAGATTTCCCGTTTGATTGAGCAGGATGAAAAGGTCATTCAACCATTTGAAGAACCTGTAGAGTTGGTCAATTTGGGTGATGAAGAGGTTAGAAAGGAAGTCAAGGTCGGAGCATTACTTATCCCGGAAGTTAAGGAGAAGATGTTGGAGCTTCTCAGAGAGTATGTTGACGTATTTGCTTGGTCCTACCAAGATATGCCAGGGTTGGACAACGACATCGTGGAGCATCGTTTACCGTTGAGACCTGAGTGTCCACCGATCAAGCAGAAGTTGAGAAGGACTCGGCCTGACATGGCCGACAAGATTAAAGAAGAAGTTCAGAAGCAGATCAACGCAGGTTTTCTTGTGACGTCGGTCTATCCTCAGTGGTTAGCCAACATCGTGCCCGTTGCTAAGAAGGATGGTAAGGTTCGGATGTGTGTAGACTACAGAGATCTGAATAGAGCTAGTCCAAAGGATGATTTCCCATTACCACATATTGACGTGTTGGTCGACAGTACCGCCAAGTTCAAAGTTTTTTCTTTCATGGATGGTTTCTCCGGTTACAATCAAATCAAGATGGCGCCGGAAGATATGGAAAAGACCGCTTTCATTACACCATGGGGAACTTTCTGTTATCGAGTTATGCCGTTTGGTTTGAGGAATGCTGGTGCAACGTACCAAAGAGCCATGACTGCTTTGTTCCATGACATGATGCATAAGGAGATCGAAGTGTATGTGGATGACATGATTGCCAAATCACAGACTGAAGAAGATCACTTGGAGCATTTGTTAAAGTTATTCCAGCGTTTGAGAAAGTACAAACTCCGTCTGAATCCCAACAAGTGCACTTTCGGTGTTCGTTCTGGAAGACTTCTGGGTTTCATTGTCAGTCAAAAAGGCATTGAAGTAGATCCGGATAAAGTCAAAGCTATTCGGGAAATGCCCGCACCCAAGACGGAAAAACAAGTAAGAGGATTCCTTGGGAGACTGAACTACATTTCTAGGTTCATATCTCACATGACTGCTACTTGTAGGCCGATTTTCAAGCTTCTCCGCAAGAACCAAGGATGTGTGTGGACAGAGGATTGTCAGAAAGCTTTCGATAGTATCAAAGAATATTTGCTCGAACCTCCCATTTTGATTCCTCCGGTGGAAGGAAGACCATTGATTATGTACTTGACCATATTAGAAGATTCCATGGGATGTGTGCTTGGTCAGCAAGACGAGACTGGAAGAAAGGAACATGCTGTATATTATCTGAGTAAGAAGTTCACAGACTGTGAGTCTCGATACTCATTGCTGGAGAAAACTTGTTGTGCTTTAGCTTGGGCTGCTCGCCGTCTGCGCCAGTATATGATTAATCACACTACTTGGTTGATCTCCAAAATGGACCCAATCAAGTATATCTTTGAGAAGCCCGCCTTATCTGGAAGGATAGCCCGTTGGCAGATGTTGTTATCTAAATATGACATTGAATATCACACTCAGAAAGCAATCAAAGGGAGTATTTTGGCCGATCATTTGGCTCACCAACCAATTGAAGATTATCAATCCATCAAGTTTGACTTCCCCGATGAAGATGTTATGTACTTGAAAGCTAAAGACTGTGAAGAGCCGTTACCTGAAGAAGGACCTGATCCTGAATCCCGGTGGGGTTTGATATTTGACGGAGCTGTGAATTCCTATGGAAATGGAATTGGGGCAATCATCGTTACTCCCCGAGGTACTCATATCCCGTTCACGGCAAGACTGAAGTTTGACTGTACGAATAACATGGCGGAATATGAAGCATGTATTATGGGTCTCGAAGAAGCGGTGGATCTAAGGATTAAGATTCTGGATATTTACGGAGATTCGGCACTGGTGATTAATCAAATCAAAGGAGAATGGGAAACTCGCCATCCTGGTTTGATCCCTTACAGAGACTATGCTAGAAGGTTGTTAACCTTCTTCAACAAAGTGGAATTACATCACATCCCTAGAGATGAGAATCAAATGGCTGATGCTTTGGCTACCTTGTCTTCAATGTTTCAAGTGAATGATTGGAATGATGTGCCTACAATCCGGGTTATGCGCCTCGACAGACCTGCTCATGTGTTCTCAGTGGAAGAGGTCACCGACGACAAACCTTGGTTCTATGACATCAAACGTGTTCTTCAAACTCAAGAGTACCCGCCTGGGGCATCCAATAAGGACAAGAAGACGTTGAGAAGATTAGCAAGCAGTTTCTTTCTCAATGAAGAAGTGTTGTATAAGAGGAATTACGACATGGTCTTGCTCAGATTTGTAGACAGACGTGAAGCAGACACGCTGATGCAAGAAGTGCACGAAGGATCCTTTGGCACTCATGCCAATGGACATGCAATGGCTAGAAAGATGTTGAGAGCTGGTTACTACTGGATGATAATGGAATCTGATTGCTGCAAGTATGTGAAGAAGTGTCATAAATGCCAGATTTATGCGGATAAGATGCACGTGCCGCCGACCCTCCTCAATGTTATATCTTCACCTTGGCCTTTCTCTATGTGGGGCATTGATATGATTGGGATGATTGAACCCAAAGCTTCGAATGGTCATCGCTTCATCTTGGTAGCGATCGATTATTTTACTAAATGGGTGGAGGCAGCATCATATGCTAATGTAACCAGACAGGTGGTAGTCAGATTTATCAAGAATCAGATCATTTGTCGGTATGGTATCCCGAGTAAGATCATCACTGATAATGGGTCGAATTTGAATAACAAGATGATGAAGGAGCTTTGTGAAGAGTTCAAGATCGAACATCATAATTCCTCTCCTTACAGGCCGAAGATGAATGGGGCTGTTGAAGCTGCTAACAAGAACATCAAGAAGATTGTCCAGAAGATGGTGGTAACTTATAAGGACTGGCATGAAATGCTTCCGTTTGCTTTACACGGGTATCGTACTTCGGTTCGAACTTCAACAGGCGTGACCCCTTTCTCCCTAGTTTATGGTATGGAAGCAGTACTCCCCGTGGAGGTTGAGATTCCGTCTCTGAGAGTGTTGATGGAAGCCAAGCTTTCTGAGGCCGAATGGTGTCAAAGTAGATACGATCAGTTGAATTTAATCGAAGAAAAGAGATTAACAGCTTTGTGTCACGGTCAATTGTATCAGCAGAGGATGAAGAAGGCTTTTGATAAGAAGGTTCGACCGCGCGAATTCAGAGAAGGTGACCTTGTACTCAAGAAAATATTATCTTTCCAACCTGATTCTAGGGGCAAATGGGCTCCGAACTATGAAGGACCGTATGTTGTTAAGAAAGTTTTCTCTGGAGGTGCCATGATTCTCGCCAATATGGATGGCGAAGACCTCCCGCGTCCCTTGAACGCCGATGCAGTCAAGAAGTATTTCGCTTAAGCAAATTTCTGGTCAAATCAGTTTCAGCATCTGAACACATTCTGGAATTCAAAGTTGTTAGGGAGAATAGCGATCACTGTTTTTGTGTGACCTTTTATTTCATGTACTATTTCCCCAAAGCTTTGTAAACCGTTGGAGTCGCATTGTTAGCGAACAACTTCTCATTAATAAAGATTGAGCACTTATCTTTTGTGGGCAAAATTTTAATTTTATGGAAAATACTTGAAACAAATTTACTTAAATGTCCTTATTTTAAAAAAATGTGTCGTGAATAACGAAAGGAATATTAACAGTTCGTTCCAAGGATGGTAAAGCCATGAAATGCAAAACAGTACGGTAGTTTATCCTTGCATCATGAGTGTGTGTCGTTTCGAAATCGTCATGAGGTGTTAGTTGTGTTAAAATTGTGTTTTTTTTCGGGGTACTAAGTTTAGTGACTCCCCAGCTGTTCCAGTTGAGCTTCGTTTTGGCTATCTCGATCTAGGCGATTTCTGAAATGTGGTGCATTTTGTCTCATACCTTGATCTATTAATGGTAGAAGTTTGGATTTGGATGTTCTTCTCCTCAGAAGACTTGGACCTCATAGCGTGATACCCTCCGACGTTGCTGTGTGTTTCCAGTTCCGTTTATCGTCCGTCTTTTCAAGATTGGCCGAGTATCTATTTCGCTGTGACATCTCATTATCTCCAAGATATTTCATCTGTCTGTTTTGTCAGCATAACATTCACTTATTCATCTACACTCATATCAGCATGCATATCCATATTTGCCGTTGATTTTTGAGTCTTGCTTTGTTTGTTCGAACAACGTACATATGTTCTTTCCAAGTAGAAAGTTAACTTAGGCAGAAAACGTGCTTCCTTTCTAAATTCCCCAATTGAGTTACTTTCTCATCGGGTGGAGTCTTGTTTGACTGTTTTCTTCCTAGGCTATCCCTGGATGAAGTTGCTGCCTCTTGCATAGGCTATCTCTTTGATTTTCCCCAGTGAAATCGCGACCTAGGCAGTTGGTGCATTTATTTTGCACGTTAAAGTATTTGATCTCCTCGGGAAGGATTGATTCAGGGTTCTCTTTGATGAAGATCTTATTCTCTGCCAATATCATCGCAGTTTCCTTCCGAATTATTTTGGAAAACGACAAGCGGTAGCTCTTCATGAGCAACTTGTACGTTTACTTGTTGAAAGCGCCGAGCAGTAGTTCTTCATGAGCTACTAGTGCGTCATTTATTCTTGTTGAAAGCGCCGAGCAGTAGTTCTTCATGAGCTACTAGTGCGTCATTTATTCTTTTCGAAAGCGCCGAGCAGTAGTTCTTCATGAGCTACTAGTGCGTCCTTTTATCTTGTTGAAAGCGCCGAGCAGTAGTTCTTCATGAGCTACTAGTGCGTCATTTATTCTTTTCGAAAGCGCCGAGCAGTAGTTCTTCATGAGCTACTAGTGCGTCCTTTTATCTTTTCGAAAGCGCCGAGCAGTAGTTCTTCATGAGCTACTAGTGCGTCATTTATTCTTTTCGAAAGCGCCGAGCAGTAGTTCTTCACGAGCTACTAGTGCGTCTTTTTTCTTTTTTCTGAAAGCAACAAGCAGCAAACTCTTCATGAGTTACCAGTACGTTATTACTTTTCTGGACGACAGCAAGCGGCAGCTTCTTTATTTGAGCAGCTTGTATGTTATTGGTATTTTCTTTGGACGACAGCAAGTGGTAGCCTCTTTATTTGAGCAGCTTGTTTGTTATCGGTATTTTCGTCGGACGACAACAAGCGGCAGCTTCTTTATTTGAGCAGCTTGTATGTTATTGGTATTTTCTGTGGACGACAACAACTGGCAATTTTCTTTATTTGAACAACCTTCGTATCTACAGTCTCATTACCTCAGCATTAATGAGTATACCTCTGGGAAGCTAGCAGAGAAGTCTGTTACGAATCTATACCTCCAAAATTCGGTAATCAGTTATCCGCAATTTGATACTCTCTGTCTACCATCGACCTTGAGTTGCGAACTCACTGTTTTGGATCAAATCTGTTATGGCCTATGCAAGATGCTCTCTTCGTTAGGGTTAGAGGTCGTATTCCCTCAGTTTTTATTCGCTGTCAGGAGTCTGTCGTTTGAAGTCGATAGCTTGTTTCCCATGTAGCGTATAATTCGTGTCTCTGTGTTTTGTTGGTGTTCGATTCCCCCAGCATTATCGTGTTTCATACAATATCTTCTCTGTGAATTCATGCACTACATTCATATCACTGCATGATGACGGCATCTTAGGACAAAATTTGCGTAATTATGTATTTAAGTACCTTCAATCACGTCGAAACGAAGATTTTAATCTTCATATCTCCGGATAGAAGGAACTTAAATAGGGGCAGCTGTTGTACCCCAAATTTTGACCTAAGATACCGTCTCCCATCTGCATCATTCGCATTGCAAAGGTTTTGACCTATTTTTATCAAATTTTCAAAGCAGTGTAAAAAAATTCACAACTTTTTCGAGTCGGGAGCTGTTTATTTGTTGAACGCTAAATTTATTAACCGATCAAGACTTAAACAATGATCATTGATTATTTATTATCTTAAATTCAAATAATTGGAATTTATTTTCGATTATTACGCAATTTAAAGATTTATAAATAATAAAAATATTATTTGAGAAAAGGTTTATTAATTGATCAAATAATGTTTATTAATTATTCATTATCCTAAATTTAAATAATGGGAACCTGTTTTCCGTTATTATATAATTTGAAGGTTTATGAATAATGAAATAAACATTTGAAAATGAGTATATTAATTGATCAAGCAATGTTTATTTGATTATTTATTGTTCTAAATTTAAATAGCTGAAATTCTATTTTTTCAAGTTATTATAATTTAGAAGAATTAAAAATAATAATAAAGTAAATGATTGAAGTTATTAATTGATCAATGATATTTATTTATTTGTTTATCATTATGAATTTAAATGATTAGATTTGATTTTTAGTCATTATATAATTTAAAGAATTATAAACAATAAATAAATAATTGGAAAGAAAAAGAATTAATTGAGAAATAATAGAATTTTTATTCACTTTATTCTATTTATTACAATTGTCATTTAAATATTTGTGTTATTACAAAATATTTATAAATGCAATTACACAAATGCTTAAAGTAAAATAAAAAGCTATTTTTTTTAAATTCTAATTCTAAATCTTCCATCCAATGCTTTTGTTTGCTCATTTAATTTTACCTGCAAAAACGATTAAAAGAAAAGTCAGAATTGAATAAATAATTAAAATGCAGAAAATAAATTTAATGTTCATCATTAAAAGCAAACGGCCGGAATCAGTTTGCCCTTTTTGCAAATCGCGGGATTTCTCCCGGTTCACAAAAAGGGAGGAATTTTTTATGAATGCATAATTAAAAATAACACATTCCAAAATCAATTGCATTTTTATCAAAAAAAGCCCACTGCATATTTCAAATATGCATAAATTCAATTTTGGTCAAAGCTGCATAAACCATAAAAAACAGTATATGCAAGTTCACATAACAACAAGCAACGTTAACCTGCATCATTATAGGAGAATAACATAGGCTCCCATGCAAGACAAAAGAAGAGATATGCAATTTTAAAACAATGTATGCAAGCAATATATGTTTCCATTTTTCATCATATTCCAGCCTGTTTGGTTTTTCAGAACAGCAGTACAGATATCACATTTATGTATCATTTATGTACTTGAGGTAGAGAGAAGAAGAGGCTTAGTTTTGCAGGTTTTGATTTAAGCATGAAATAGGAATAAAGTCAAACATATGAAGCAGCATATATGCAGAACATCAGGAAAATATATTAAATATATTCAGACCTGAGCCATGAGCAAAGATACCAACGGTCATATGAGAAGGGAACTCCTTCAAAAAAGGATAAGTCTTAGCCTGCATAAAAGAGGATATACAAGACTACCAAAAAAGATATACCATAGTCCATTTTTGCAAAACATAACCTGCATACTGCTATATACCATAGTCCATTTTGCAAAACATCACTACAAAACTATCAAAAAAACATAGTCCACTGCTATCAAAACCATAGCATATTTCTACATTCATATCACTGCATAGCATATTTCTACACAACCATCACTGCATACTGCTATCAAAACCATGGCATATCTCTACATAGAACCTACATCAAAACCTATACAAACCATTTCCAAACATAACCTGCATACTGCTGAACCTGTTATCTGCTAAGCAATAGACTAGAAACCAAGTGATATCCACAAAACCACAAAATTGTGCAACACCAGAAATTTTCAAAAAAGAACACGACATTGACGTCAACATAAAGAAGTTGCAGCTGGACAATAAGAAAGCCTACTGTTTTCAGAAGGAACATACCTGGTTTGTAGTTTCTTTTCATGTCAGTTAAATTATACCATTTATCTCTATTTATCATTGTTTTGCATTCGGTAAATATAATCCCTAAAAAAATCAAATTAGTAGCCACGTTAATAACAACCATGGAATATCCAGAGTAGGAATTGAAGTGAAAAATAAAAATTGAAAACGTTTACCTCTTCATTCTTAACCTGCTACCATCCGCCCTTTTCGTCAACCACAATCTTTTTCAAACATCTTGCTACCTCCACTGTGCAATTTCTGAACCACCCTCGCATGCCCTTCCGTATGTCCGCTCAACGACATCCCCTCCTTTTACTTCCAAACCACGGCAACACATCAAATCCCTATACTAACACCAATGAAATTACATGAAATATATTAAAAAAAATGCAAGTTAACTAAAAAGAAGCATTCTTACATATGTTTTATACCAATGCGTACTAACCTTTGAAATGCATTTTACTAACTAAACACTTTCCTTACGACGGTGCGGTTAGAGAAGTTAATGTCACCTGAAACTGAAATCTAATATAAGACTAGATTTGATGTCAATCATGGCAAGTATATGCTCTCAACAATATTCCAGACCGAGAAGAAACTAGGTGGATTGCGGGATCGGATGATAAACCATCATGTTGTTATCGACGGCAGCATTTGATGAAGATGCGCCTCTTTTCGCTGTTTGAAAAAAAAGGAACATATTATTAGCTTTTGCAAATCAATGACAGAATTTTCTTTTACTAAAAAAAACAACATAACAACAATTAACCGCATCTTACCTCTCGCGGCCATTGTGAGCGCATCGCCTTTTCTAGTCACCCTACTCCGCACATCCCTCGCTTAATCACCATCTTCATCACAGTCACAACATTGTTTCAAAATCTGAAAATCATCACAATACACAGAATTCATAAAAAACTCATAAGAGGTCACAAGAACTCACCTCTCAAAAATGCTAACCATTCTTGATCTTCAAATTCCTTCCCCACCCTTGGGGTTTCCTCGAACTCGCTTCTGCACCAATCGCATACCCTTACATTCAATTCCATCTTCGTACACCCTTAACCACTATCATCATTCCGCTAGCTACCCTCCATATTTAACCCAAACAACTGCTTTCCTCTATCATCCATCATCCTGAGTGAAAATGTTATTTCCGGTTTCAAATTGAAGAATGTATCTTCATCCAAGAACGGAATTAACGACAGAAATAATGTGGGCAAAGTGAGACAGTTGAATTTGAGTGAGAATAAAAAACAAGAAAAAATTACTCACGTTACAGAAGGGAACGCAGAGGAGGATGCATTTGAAATGCTGTTTAAGCAACTTGAAGAAGATCTCAAAAAACTCTATCACAACCACACCGTAATCTCAACTCACCATCATTCATCGCCGTCGACAACCCTCTTTCACCGATTCCCTCCATAAAGCGTCCGTCAAAGTTGTCGACATCCTCACCGCCTGGCTGTCCCGATCGAACTCTCCGACCGTGAATCGCTTGACAAATCGGCTAGCACTTCGCTTAACGGCAAGGTTGTTAGTCAGTACCCTTTGTTCTCTGCACCGATTCTTCTTTTCTTTCCTGCGTTTCCATTTTTCTTCTTGCGTTCTGGTTTCGATTTGTGGTGTTGTTGTCGTTCTGGAGGTGAGATGTAAAGGTGATGGAAGGTTTTTTCGGATCCACCAGCGACGGCCATGGCACCAGCGTTCCAAGGGTTTCTTTTTCGTTACAGCATTGGTGTTTCTTTCTTGGGTCTGGGTCTTCCAACGACCCGGCCCATTTCCCTCACCCAGCTCATTTTCTTTTTTTTTAACTTAAGCCCATCTTTTATTTGCCTTTTAGTTAAATTCTAGTCATTTTCTTAACTTAATTAATCTAGACTAATTAGTTTCTTAGAAATAACATATAGTCTTAATTAAACAATTTTTAATATCTTATTAGTTTAAGTTTTAATTTAGTAAATCAAAAATAAGAGATGTGATTTAAAACATTTTTTAATCATTGACTAATTTTATTAATTTAAACTCTTAGGATTTAATTTAGTAATCTTAGTATATTTTTTTTAATTAGACTTAAGTTAGTAACATTAAGTTTTAATTTAATTTAAAGAATTCTTAAAAGTAATACTTTTTATTTATATTAAAAAAGGACATAAAAAATAGAAACATATAAAACCTTAAAAAATATTTCTATTGATTCTCGTTACTTTTTATCTATGTTAAAATGCGTAACCAATTAAAACATTTTTCTCTTCATATATTAAACAAAAATCTAAAAAATGCATGTTCACACACTCAGTCTTTTATTTAATTTGTTGTATATCATTTATCTCATAATCTTCTGTTTAAATATCTCGCATTTACTTGATTATTCGGTTTGCGTTAATCCAAAGGGAATTGTCTAATTTTTGTTGACTTCATGTCCTCAAAAACGATCGAGCGAATACTCTCATTCATTAAAAACTTAGGTTAATTTTCCTCAAATATTCACCTTTCTTCAAAATTTCAACCTTTTCAAGACTTATACCTTTTAAGCCAAAACTTCGACATTAGGTCGTCGCATTTTCAAAAACCCGTCCGTATCCCTTTTTTCGGCCAAAACGATTTATTTTCAATCAAGCGATCAATTTTAAATAAAACAGATATTTCAAAAGGTTCCTATAGAGTACTATAGATGCATTGGGTGCTAATACCTTCCCATTGTATAACCAACCCCCGAACCATAAGATCTCTTTTCAAAAACGCTTTGTATTTGTATTTTTATTTACATTGCATATTTAGGGTTTTATTTCGCTCTTTTCCCTTTTCCTTTGGAAACAATAAAGCGCGGTGGCGACTCTTGCTTTTGTGAGACGAATTAATCAATAATTCGATCTCCGATTTACCCCGCTACATTTTTTATTGCTACAGACCCTTACAACTCCAACGATGGTGCTACCTACTCTTTAATAGTGGGATAGCGCTGTCTAAAGGAAACAAGAACATAAACATTCTTTTTTCGAGTAGGTAGATGCTAGTAGGTACTTTCTCAAAATCAAACTTTTTCACACTTACACCTTTTTTAAACAATGTTTTCAAAACGACTTCGTAACACTCTTGAGGACTGATACAAGGGTTGAAACGAAGTAAAACAAAAACTTTTCAAAACACACAAACATATAAGCAATTTTTTAAATGATGAGCAAGTACCTAAGAGCCCGTAGAAAACTACGGATAGAAAGGGTGTTAATACCTTCCCTTTCTATAATCTACCCCACGTACTCAAAATCTCGAAGAAGGAATTTTTCTGTGCTTTTGTCCTTTCCGGTTGGATGAAATAAAAGTCGGTGGCGACTCTTGCTTACCGCGACATTTTGCAAACACAAATGCAAAATGCAAACCAGCATTTTCCAAAACAGTCTGGTTCTGCCACCGTATCACAGTGTTTTTGATTAGTGAAAATAGAAGCGATAGCAAAAAAATAGTAAGGAAAAAGAAAATAGAATCAACGTGTGATACGGTGGGAAGAACTGACTATTTTGAAATGCTGGTTTGCATTTTGCGTTTGTGTTTGTAAAATGTCGCGATAAGCAAGATTCTCCATCGACTTTTATTTTATCCAACAAGGAAAGGAAAAAAGCACAGAAAAATTCCTTTTTCGAGATTATCTCTGAGTACGGGGGATAAATTATAGAAAGGGAAGGTATTATCACCCTTTCTATCCGTAGTTATCTACGGGCTCTTAGGTACTTGCTCATCATTTTCAAAATGTTTTCTTTGTGCTTGTGGGTTTGAAAAAGTTTTTGTTTTTAACTTCGATTTAACTCTTGCTTCTGTCCTCAAGAGTGTAATGAAGTGTTTTTGAAAACTTTGTTGGTAAAGGAGTGTAAGTGTGAAAAGTTGTTTTGTTTTGGATGAGAAAGTATCTAAGAACTATCTACCTACTCGAAAAAGGAATTGTTCTATGATAATTTCCTTTAGAAAATGATATCCTACTATTAGTGAGTAGGTAGCACCGTCGTTGGAGTTTTGAGGGTCAATTCGAATGAGGGACATACGATCACCAAAGCAATGTTAGGACGCCTTAGCGTAACCCTAATGTCTTAGATCACTTGTTTGAGGCAACAACATCCGAGGCAACCGTTTCGAGGCAACTATGATCTTTTAGACAAGAGGACGACCTCTAAAACAACCTATACTTAATGACCATGTACGAAGGAAACCAAGTGGGGTGTACCCTAAGAGTGCGCATGTGTGAGTGTGTCATTTTCAGTTATTTTTATCTTTGCACATGTTAAGGGTGATCTAATTTGATTTTAAGATTAAGCATTCACTCTTGTCATGCAAACCCTATTATCAAACATCTAACAGTTGTAATTTGAAGAATTAAAATGCGGAATTTAAAACTAATTATTACAAGGCATCGGGTATTTACATCGTCAAAAGCAACCCTTTGAAAATAAAATAAAGCGGTAAAATAAATAAATGTCCTAATTAATTATTACATACCGGAAGCAGATACATTAATTGGATAAAGAAAAATAAAGCGCGACGCGTGTGATATGGTGGGAAGAGAACTGACTGTTTTTGGAATGCTGGTTTGTGTTTTGTGTTTGTGTTTGCAAAATGTCACGGTAAGCAAGAGTCGCCACCGTCTTTAATTTTATCCAACAAGGAAAGGAAAAAAAGCACAGAAAAATTCCTTTTTCGAGATGTTTCTTGGGTCCGGGGGGTAGATTATAGAAAGGGAAGGTGTTAGCACCCTTTCTATCCGTGGTTATCCACGGGCTCTTAGGTACTTGCTCAAAGTGTTTTCAAAATTTTGCTTTCTTTGTGATTGTGGGTTTGAAGAAGTTTTTGTTTGAAAGGTGTAAGTGTGAAAAAGATTTTGTTTTTGTTTTGAGAAAGTAAGTACTTAAGAACCATCTACCTACTCGAAAAAGGAATTAATTTGTGCTAATGTCCTTTAGACAATGATATCCCACTATTGATGAGTAGGTAGCATTGTCGTTGGAGTTTTAAGGTTCAATTCGATTAAGGGACGTGTGGTCACTAAAGCAATGTTAGGACGCCTTAGCGGTAACCCTAATGTCTTAGATCATTTTTCTGAGGCAACCGTTTCGAGGCAACTATGATCTTTGGACAAGAGGGAGACCTCTAAAACTTCTTATACTTAATGACCACGTTCGAAGGCAACCAAGCGAGGTGTACCCTAAGAATGCGCATGTGCGAGTGTGTTGTTTCGGTTAATTTTATCTTTGTACATGTCAATGGTTATCTATGTTGATTTTAAGTTCATACATTCGATCTTGTCATGCATTCCCTATTATCAAACATCTAACAATTTATAAGTTGCAGAAATTAAATTGCGGAAATTAAAACTAACTATTACAAGGCGTCGGGTATTTACATCGCCAAAAGCAACCCTTGAAAAAAATGCGGAAAATAAATAAAGCGATAAATAAATTAAATCCTAATAAAAGCTATTACATTCCGGGAAACAATTACATCAATATGGTAAAATGGATCGCGTGCGGAAAATTAAATCGAATGCGAGTTTTTTTAGGGTTTTGACCCTTTTAATTATTAAAGAAAAGATTTTTTTGGTTGTTTTTGGATTAAAAGAAATTAAACCTAAATTAATAAAATAAATAAATAAATAAATTATTTAAGAAAAAGATATTTTTTGGATTTTTGGATATTTAAAGAAATAAAATAAATTTGATCAAAGTTAGTAAAAACTAATTATCTACATTAATTTTAATTATTGTAAAAATATTAAAAGTTAAACCTAATTAAAACTAAATTAATTGAATTAATATTTATTTACAAAAATAAAATGCTGAATTTAATTTTAATAAATAAAATATATTTTTTGGTTTTTGATTTTATGAGGAAAAAATTTAATTGGTTAATTAAATAATAAATAATAAAACAAAACAATTAAATAAATAGATTAAAAAGAAAGAAATAGAAATAACCCAGGGGGGTTTAGGCCCAAGTTGGAGGTGGAATCAGCAAATTCAAGGCCCATTAACGTTGGCCTTTATTGAACTTCTGGAATTCCATGCACACGCGTTGACTAGGGCATATGGTGCACGTTCAATCTTGGCCACAGATCTGGCCTGGGGCCATCTGCCGTTTGGAGATTTGAGGGAGTATGGTGCGTTGCAAGGCATGAGATACGCTGGAACATGTGAAAGAAAATGATAACAAATATGTGGGGGGACCTGGGATTCGAACCCAGGTCCTATGAATCATTGAACTAGCGCTCTTACCAACTCAACCAGCGTGCTTAATTGTTAGTGGAATAAGAATCAAATATAATATTGGAAAACAAATAAATGCCAGAAAATATAAAAAAATAAGCGCTAAATTATGAATGGGCGAATTGGATGGGGACACGTCTTCGTCTTCTCCACTGAACCCTGGATATTTACCTGCGGATTTGTATCCGCAGCTAAATCCATAGGTGCCTCCTAAAATCAATTCCAGGCCTTGGAAATTAATTCTAAGACCATAGTCTTGCTCGCCTCTCCCTCCTGAACACGCCTATGTCCATTACTTGCATTGATTTTGCCTGAAACTAAAACACCCAAAAACAAGAAACAAGAACCCTAGATTCGGGTATGGCATTACAGGTCATATAAACACAATTAAATAATGCAGAAAGCTTCTAAATGGAACGATAAGCATGATTGTGTAAAGATTTTGCCAAAAAAGTGCAAGAATAATGATATGCGATTTCAAATGCCAAGCGGTTTTCAGAGGGACTTAAAGCGCGATTGAGGAGAGGAGAGAGCTTGATTTTGATTGCTTCTCACTCAGTGGATGTCCAACAAGAGAATAATGTTGAGATTTCGTGTTGAAAGCACCTTTAAGGCAGATTTCAGTTTCAAGCTTTTTGCAATTTTCAAGTTTGGTTTTGATGTTTATGCAGCCTCTAGGTCCTTTTGCTCGTGCCTTTTGCTTGTATAAGTAATATGGAATGAATTAGGTCAAGTTTTTTGGGCTGAATCCTTATGCATTGATGCTTGAAGATGTGATTTGATTCACCATTAAAAAGCTTCCAAAATTGTCCAAATTCCATATTTTTGTTCATGATATGGCTTGATTCGGATTTGATTATGTCCATGATGATATTTAAGACCTATATCAATCAAAAAGATTCCAAGTGATCAATATTTGGATTTTATTTGGATTTAAATTGATTTAAAATGAATTAATTCAATAAAAAACAAATAAAATAGAAAAAATCAATAAATGGACACAAGACTGAAGATAGGACACGTGTGTAGTGTGACAAGACCAAATCAAGTGGAAAAAAGTGGGCCCATTTGACAAATTTTGAAGTTTTGGAGATAGTTGACTTTTGGCAATTTTGGAAAAATGCCCAACTTCAACAATGCATAACTTCTTCAATTTTGAACCTTTGGAGGTGTTACTTGACTCTTTAGAAACCTTGAGATGTCCTCTAACCAAACCTTTTGGTCTCATCTCATTTTGATATTCCATTCTCAAGTTATAAGCTTTGGAAAAAAAAGGTGTTTTTGTTGACTTTCAAAAATGACCTATAATGTCCAAATTTGTAACTTCTTGTGAGTGCATTTCTTGATCTTGGGGTATGAATATGGCTTTTAGGAAATTGAATCCTATTCAAAATGAGCTTTGGATGGGTCATTTCTCATAAAGTATGAGAAAGTTATGCTTGGTCAAAGTTGGTTTGACTTTTCCTACAAAACCATAATTTAGCAACTTTTGAGTCTTGATGAATTTTGAGCAATCCTTGATGAATCATGATCAACCCTTGATCAAATGATGAAATATCCTTCAAAATTATAATGTTGGCAAAAAATATTGAAGTTTGACTGTATTTGGGTCACAGTTGACTTTTGCCCTAGCATAGTCGATTTTTGGGCCTCTTGAGCAATTGACTGACCAAACTTCCTCTGCAAGACTTGAAATTTGTCATGGATGACCTTGAGAATATATTAAGACATTTGGTAGCACTTGAGGTCATTTGGATACAAGCACCCTGATGCAACACAAAACCCTAATTTGGAATTGACTGCCTTAGGAGATGATTTGATTGTCCAACTCTTGAGCAATCTTGAGCCACTTGGAGATTATTCTTGAAATGTATTGGGAAATATGAGAGGGAAAATTTTGGGGTACAACAGCTGCCCCTGTTCAATCTTCTTAAACTTGAGGATATAGATTGGCTTCCGGGCCTTTCGTGATCCAAAGGTGAAAGATGATTGAACACTAGAGTACCCAGAAATTTGCACTCGCATGAAGTGGTATCAGCATTGTGATGTTGGGAATGGGCTTACAAATGCCATTTGGAGACTGTTGATGGGTGGTCTGAACTTTGACTGTGTGATCGGTGGAAATAGAACTGACTGTTTTTTAAGCTGGTTTCGCAAAATGTCGCGGTAAGCAAGAGTTGCCACCGTCTTTTATGTTCTCCAACATGGAAAGGACAAAAGCACAGCAAAATTCCTTCTTTGAGAATGTTTCTCGGTTCGGGAGGTAGATTTATAGAAAGGGAAGGTGTTAGCACCCTTTCTATCTGTGGTTATCCACGGACTCTTAGGTACTTGCTCTTATGTTTTCAAAATTTGTTTGCTTTTCAAGTGTGTGTGGGTTTTGAAAAAGTTTGTTTAAAAAACTTCTAGGTAACTCTTGTATCAGTCCTCAAGAGTGTATGAAGTGTTTTGTTTGAAAACTTTTTGAAAGTGTGGGGTGCGAAAAGTATTTTTTGTTTGTTTTGAAAAGAGCAAGTACTTAAGAGAATCTACCCACTCTAAGGAATTAAGCTGTGTAAGAGTCCTTTAGATAGTACTATCCCACCATTGAGAGGTAGGTAGCACCATCGTTGGAGTTGTTCGGGTCAATTCGATTATCGGGACAGTGTGATCACCGAAGCAATGGTAGGACACCTTAGAAGTAACCCTAATGTCTTAGATCTTTTTATCCGAGACAACCGTTTCGAGGCAACTGGATCTTTTGGACAGAAGGGCGACCTCTAAGACACCCTATACTTGATGACCGCGTTTCGAGGCAACGAGTGAAGCGTACCCTAGGAGTGGCATGTGCTTTGTGTGTTGTTTTTCAGTTAATTGTTTTTGTACATGTTATTTGTGAGCTACGGATTAATTTTATTTACATACATTCTTTCGTGCATTTAACAGTTAGGGGTGCGGAAGGTAAATTGCGGAAATATAAATTCTACGCTATTAAAAGGCGCGAGTCTATACATCGCCAAAAATACAAAGACCCGTTTTGGTAAATAAGTACGATAAATTAAATAAAGCGATAAACCTAATTACTATTACATTCTTGGAAGCAATTACATAATAATCAAAATAAAATGCACGCGAATAAAAGTTAATCGGGAATGCCTTAAGGGTTTTGACCCTTTTAAGAAAAGAAATGAATTTTTGTCTTTTTTGTGATTAAGTGAGATTAAAACTAATTGTTAAACTAATTAATTAATTAATTAAAAGAAAAATGTTTTTGTATTTTTTATGTTTTTTAATGAAAATAAAATAAAGGAATTAAAATTAAAAGTTAATAAAAACCTAATTCTAAACTTATTTTAATTATTAAAAAAAAGTTAAAGTTGCCTAATTAATAATTAATTCAATTTATTGGTATTTAATTACAAAAATAATTACCTAAATGAAATTAATAAAGTAATGATATTAGTTCTTTTTGTTTTTTTTATAAAAAATATTAATTGGTTAATTGTTAATAAAAAAAGAATAAGAAATAAAATAAAGCAAATAAAAAAATAAAATGACAAAATAATAAAAAAGAAAAAGCAAACCCAAGGGGGGTTTGGGCCAGGAATGAGGGTGTGCATAGAATTGTGAGGCCCATTCAGAAGCCAGCTTGGTTTGACTTTCTGGATTGAGTGCGCGTGTGTTGACTCCTGAGCATGATGCTCCTCACTTCTTGGCCCTTGGATTTGCACTGGGAGACACTTGGCTGACTGATGCGCTGGACTCCATGGTGGGACATAGTTGTGAATCTGCATAGGATTGGAGTGTGAAAAATATGAAACAAATATTGGGGGACCTGGGAATCGAACCCAGGTCCCAGTGATGCCTAGCCACGCCTTCAGCCACTGAACCAAGTGTGCACGTTTGTTAGAATAATAAGAAAAAACATAATATCCAATAAACACACTATATGTTGAACCAAAAAGAAAAAGCGCGCTATATTCAAATCCACCAATCATATGGCAACACGCAGTCATCTTCTTCATTTCCTGTAAAAATATAAAACACATAGCGGGGGTTTTAAACCCCCACAAAATGCAAACATTTAAAAATAGCGATTAGGCACTCGTGCAATATAAATTGGGCGCGAGGTATGTCTTAGATTCGTCTTGTCGTGCTGATTTCAACCATGTATGTCTTGAGGTTAAATTTTGCACTATGTGAAAAACCCCAATTCAAAAGCTTTGAAAACCTAGAACCTAACAATGGTAACTTTCATGTTAGAGCATCATAATCAAATTGAATTATATGGAAAGCTTCGTATGGATCCTGTGAGCACAATGCAATCAATAAAAAGTGTTAAAAACGCATGAATGGATGATTGTGATTTTGAAAAAGAAGGTAAACCGTATGACTTGTGTAGCACGAGTTCTTGAGGTTTTTGGCTCGTTCTTGGCTGCAAATGATTCCTGGGGGTGTAAGGAACGTGTTTTGATCAAGAGGAAGGTTTGAATTATGCTGCAAGTGAGGTTTCAGTTTCACACTTTTCTTTGGAATTTTTGAATTTGGTTTTGCTGCCTCAGAGGTTTCTAGGTCGTGTATCCTGTATGGGAGGCTTGCATATATGTCCTTGAATGAGAATCAATCAAAATTATGAGCTCTTAATTCTTGCAATGAAGTTTTGAGATTTCCATAACCACCATTTAAAGAACTTGCCATTTTTGTTCAATTTTGAATTTCATGCTTGAAATGGACCTTTACACGAATTTGGTATGTTCCTTATGATGCATCAAGGTCATTCAAACCACAAAATATCCCTTAATTAATTTTTTTGATTTTTATTTGAATTTTAAAGATTTAAAATGAATTAAATCAAATAAAATTAAATAAAAATAGAAAAATTAATTTTTAATCTTGAAATAAATCATGGGACATGTGGGTGGCATGACAAGGATGAATCAAGTGGAAAAAGTGGGCCCTTTTGTCAAAAATTGAAGTTTCAAGGATAGTTGACTTTTGCCATTTCACAAAAATTTCCCAACTTCTCCAATGCATATCTTGCTCAATTTTGATCATATGAACATGTTCTTGGACATTTTGGAAAGGTCTTGAAGTCCTCTAACCAATGCCTTTGGTCCCATGTCATTTTGATTTACCAATCTCAAGTTATGGTCTTTGACTTAAAGTGCCTTTTTGTTGACTTTTGAAAATGACCTATAATGTTGAAATTGATAACTTTTTGTGAGTATTTCTTGGACTTGGAATGTGAATATGAGTTGTAAGAAATGTCATCCCCTTCAAAATGAGCATTTGATGGGATTTTTATGATGAACCATGAAAAGGTTATGCCTTGGTCAAGTTACAGTTGACTTTTCAGCTGTCCAAAAATAGAAACTTTTGACACCTTGATGATTTTTGAGCCATTCTTGTGAAATCATGGTCAAGATTTGACCAAATGATGATTGTGGCTTCAAAATAAGATGTTGACCAAAATTTTTTACTTTTGACTGCCAAATGACCATTTTGCCCCTACAGTTGATTGTGAGGCAATTAGGGTTTTTGACTGTGCAACTTGACCTTGTGAGCCTTGAAACTTGACATGTAGGTGCTTGACAATGTATATGAGCATATGGGACTTGATTAAGCCCTTGAAAACCTCAACTTCCTTGCAAGAACCAAAACCCTAATTTGACTGGCTTAGGAGGATGGTTGACTGTGTAGCCCTTGAGTAGACTTTGAACCCTTTGAGGTGATGCTTGTCAAAACTTTGAAGGATATGGGAGGGCAAATTTTGGGGTACAACAGACTGGAATATGAATCAGGGAGATCTTATCGGCGATCTGACTGATCTAGAGGAGGTCTTGCATTAACTTTGACTGGATCGGCATCAGAAAACTCTTTAGGAATCGATTTAACTGGACCAGACAAGGTCTTGGAATAACTTCCACTGGATCAACATCAGAAAAATCTTTAGGAATGGATTTAACTGGACCAGAGAAGGCCTTTGACTAGATCGGTATCAGAAAAATCTTTAGGAATCGATTTAACTGGACCAAACAAGGTCTTGGAATAACTTCAACTGGATCGGCATCAGAAAAATCTTTAGGAATCAATTTGACTGGACCAGAGAAGGCCTTTGACTGGATCGGCATCAGAAAAATATTTAGGAATCGATTTAACTGGACCAGACAAGGTGTTGGAATAACTTCAACTGGATCAACATCAGAAAAAATCTTTAGGAATCGATTTAACTGGACCAGAGAAAGCCTTTGATTGGATCGGCATCAGAAAAATCTTTAGGAATCGATTTAACTGGACCAGACAAGGTCTTGGAATAACTTCAACTGGATCGGCATCAGGAAAATATTTAGGAATCAATTTAACTGGACCAGAGAAGGCCTTTGACTAGACCGGCATCAGAAAAATCTTTAGGAATCGATTTAATTAGACCAGACAAGGTCTTGGAATAACTTCAACTGGACCGGCATCAGAAAAATCTTTAGGAATCGATTTAACTGGACCCAGAGAAGGCCTTTGATTGGATTGGCATCAGAAAAATCTTTAGGAATCGATTTAACTGGAACAGACAAGGTATTGGAATAACTTCAACTGGATCGGCATCAGAAAAATCTTTAGGAATCGATATAATTGGACCAGAGAAGGCCTTTGACTGGATCAGCATCAGAAAAATCTTTAGGAATCGATTTAACTGGATCAGACAAGTTCTTGGAATAACTTCAACTGGATCGGCATCAGAAAAATATTTAGGAATCGATTTAACTGGACCAGAGAAGGCCTTTGACTGGATCGACATCAGAAAAATCTTTAGGAATCGATTTAAGTGGACCAGACAAGGTCTTGGAAGAACTTCAACCGGATCGGCATCAGAAAAATATTTAGGAATTGATTTAACTGGACCAGAGAAGGTCTTGGGTTAACTTTGACTGGATCGGCATCAGAAAAATCTTTAGGAATCGATTTAACTGGACCAGACAAGGTCCTCCACATAGTTGAGAATTTTAACTGTATCTTTCCTGAAAAGTAAAGGTCAGTCATATGCAATGCATGATATGGATCAAGCAATGATGTTCTAAACATAAATGAGATTGTATTGTATGATGCGTATATGCATGTATCATGATGTATGGAAATGTGATGTTTTAGCTGGGGAAAATAAATCCCGGATCTGCTGGAGAATAGAGTTAGATTCTTCGTTTCTGCTGGGGATGACGAACGAAGATGATTGCAAGAATAAACCTGCAGTAGAGGATGACTCCGTTGGGGAATAAACTGATGAGGAGGTTACTCTGTAGGGAAGGGATGCTCTGCTGAGGCTTCCACTGATAAACTCCGCTGGGGATGGATTACCGTTGCTGGTGATACTGAATCTGTTGAGGATTGAATTCCTGTTTGTGAAAGGAAAGGACTTCGATGGGGATGATCTTTCAGTTGCAACTTGCTGGGGATAACCTTGTTAGGCTCATGTGGGGATGATCCCTCTGAATTCTGCTAGGAATGATCCTTTGAACTTGGCTGGGGAGACTTATTGTTTGTACTCCGCTGGGGATAAACTTCTAGAGTCTACGGGGGATGACGATTCAACTCCGTTGGGGAAGCTTTTTCAGATCGTGCTGGGAAATATTGACTCCACTGGGGGTGTATTATATTCTGCCGGGGAACATTCTTATACTCTGCCAGGGAATGTTAAGACTGCCGGGGACATCAAGCCTTTTTAGTGCTGATGGTAAATCAACTCTGCTTGGGGAGAGTATTGCTGATTTGTTCATAATTTCCGGTCTCAGCTGGGAGAGGTATTATTACTGTCTTACTCTGCGGGGAGTGAAGGTATCTTAGCCATATTCTTCAGTTGAATATACCTTTGTACCTGGTGGACAGAGCAACTGTACAGTTCAGACATTTCTTATTGCCCTTGTTTCTGCTATTACCAGTAATTCGTCTTTTCGCATGTAAATATTTATGAGCAGCAATTAATGTCAATGCATATATCAATAATGAACATTGGATGTTCTTTCCAAAACAAAACAGATAAAGGAAAAACAATTTGAAATTTGTCTGAAAATGAATTTGTATTGATTTTGAAGTTTAGCCTGTAAATAGGCGTTTTTGTACAAGAGGTTGACGTCCTAGTAAGAGAACACCGCCGAACAATAGAATTTACATAATTTGTGAAAAACTAAACAAAACAGCTATGTGAATGATCCCACTGGGTTCCAACTCTGCTATTTCCTTTATGTCCTCAAGCATCTCATCACTTTTCTACTTGGTTGAAGATGAATCAGATTGATTAGTGTCGTCTGAGCTTGATAGTCGATACCGAAGTCTGGATGCAAGGTGATCCAATGAGACATAGTGTTACGCTTTGATCCCTAATTTTTGCCTGGACCGCCGTTTCGGGTTTTCAGTCCACCGGGATACCCATTTTTGCCCAAGCCGCCTTTTCAGGTTTTCGACTTGCCGGGTGTACAGATTTTTTTTCATTTTCATCCCTTATTTTTGCCCGAACCCTTTTGGTTCGCCAGGAAGCCCTTATTTTTGCCTAGGCCAGTCAACCTAGAGGGTCTTTGATCATGCATAGTATCTTTTCACTATGTCTGCATTGACAGGGTGAGGAAGGTCGTCACCATCCATGGTGGTTAGAATCATAGCTCCTCCTGAGAATATGTTCTTGACCACAAATAGCCCTTCGTAAGTAGGGGTCCATTTGCACCTGGGATCACCTTGAGGTAAGATAATGCGCTTGATTACCAGATCCCCAACTTGATACTCTCGTCGTCTGACTTTCTTGTTAAACGCCTTGATCATCCGTTTTTGGTACGTCTGACCATGACAAATAGCAGTAAGTCTCTTTTTGTCGATTAGGTTTAGCTGATCAAGCCGGGTCTGAATCCAGTCATCTTCGCTCAAACCTGCATCCTTCATGATCCGAAGAGAGGGTATCTGAACTTCAATGGGCAAGACAACCTCCATACCATATACCAAGGAATAGGGTGTTGCCCATGTTGACGTCTGCGCTGAGGTACGATACCCATGAAGAGCAAATGGTAACATCTCGTGCCAGTCTTTGTATGTCACTGTCATCTTCTGCACAATCTTCTTAATGTTTTTATTAGCCGCTTCGACAGTCCCATTCATCTTCGGCCGGTAGGGAGAAGAGTTATGATGTTGTATCTTGAATTGCTCGCAAAGCTCAGTGATCATCTTGTTATTGAGGTTGGTACCATTATCCGTAATGATCCTTTCTGGTACACCGTATCGACAAATCAGATTATGCCGAATGAACCGTGCCACGACGTTCTTGGTTACAGTAGCAAAGGAAGTTGCTTCAACCCACTTCGTAAAATAATCAATTGCTACCAGGATGAAACGATGCCCGTTGGATGCTGTAGGTCTGACCTCGCCGATCATATCAATGCCCCATATTGCAAAAGGCCAAGGTGCCGTTAAGACGTTTAGAGGAACTGGAGGTATGTGCACCTTATCAGCATAGACTTGGCACTTGTGATAGGTTCGAGAATACTGATAACAGTCGGCTTCCATTGTGGACCAATAATATCCTGTCCGTAGGATTTTCTTTGCCATGGTGTATCCACTGGAATGAGTTCCGAAAGTACCTTCATGTAACTCCGCCATAATCCTTTCTGCCTCGGTCTTATCCACACAACGCAGTAAGGTCGAATCATGGTTACGCTTGTAAAGGACGTCATTGCTGATGAAGAACTTCACTGCGAACCTCCTTAGAAACTTCTTGTCATTAACAGATGCACCCTCGGGGTACTCCTGAGCTTCAAGATACCTTTTCACCTCATGATACCTGGGTTTATCTGCTACCTCTTCAGTCTCAATATCACAACAATGTGTCGGTTCGTCCAGTCTTTCAATGATAATCCGGGGAGCTTCGTTGTCCCAATTGACCTTGAACATGGAAGACATTGTAGCCAGTGCGTCCGCCAACTGATTCTCCTCTATAGGGAAGTGTTCAAAGGTTATCTCCTTAAAGTGCGAAAGTAACGTCAACACATACTCCTTGTAAGGAATAAGATTTGGGTGTTTCGTATCCCACTCGCCTTTGATCTGACTGATCAGGAGAGCGGAATCTCCAAATACACTTAGAAACTTAATCCTTAGATCAATTGCTGCTCGAAGACCCATAATGCACGCCTCATACTCCGCCATGTTGTTGGTGCAGTTGAAACATATTCAGGCGGTGAATGGAGTATGAGAGCCTTTAGGAGATATGATCACGGCGCCAATGCCATTACCCAAAGCATTCGAAGCTCTATCAAAGTACATAGACCATCGGGATCCTTCCTCAGGTCCTTCATCCGGTCCAAGTGTCTCACAATCAGTTACCAACATGATATTCTCGTCCGGAAATTCAAAGTTCATAGACTGGTAATCATCCACTGCCTGATGTGCCAAATGGTCTGCCAACACACTTACCTTGATTGCCTTTTGGGTCGTGTATTGGATGTCATACTCAGTCAAGATCATCTACCATCTTGCTATTCTTCCGGAAAAGGCATGCTTTTCAAAGATATACTTGATTGGATCCATCTTTGATATCAACAGAGTAGTGTGAGTCAGCATATACTATCTCAGCCGGCGAGCAGCCCATACCAAAGTGCAGCAAGTTTTCTCGATCAGTGAGTATCGGGTCTCACAGTCGGTAAACTTTTTGCTAAGGTAATAAATAGCATGCTCTTTTCGGCCAGACTCGTCATGTTGACCCAACACACACCCCATTGAGTTGTCGAGTACTGTCAAGTATAAGATCAGAGGTCTCCCTTCAACTGGAGGCATCAGAATAGGCGGCTCTTGGAGATACTCTTTGATCCTTTCGAAAGCGGCATGGCATTCATCGTTCCAACGTACCACTTGATCTTTCTTTAGTAGCTTGAAGATTGGCTCACAAGTAGCAGTTAGGTGCGAGATGAATCGGGCAAAGTAGTTCAGTCGTCCCAGGAAGCCTCTGACTTCTTTTTCTGTTCTGGGAGCTGGCATCTCCTGTATAGCCTTCACTTTTGCCGGATCCACTTGAATACCTTTGTCACTCATGACGAAACCCAGTAGCTTACTAGATCTCACCCCGAAGGTGCACTTGTTCGGGTTTAACCTCAGCTTGTACAACTTCAACCTGTCAAACAACTTTTGAAGGTGGTCAAGGTTCTCTTCCTCAGTCTGGGACCTTGCGATCATGTCGTCGACGTATACTTCAATCTCATGATGGATCATGTCATGAAACAAAGCAACCATGGCACGCTGATACGTTTCCCCAGTGTTCTTCAATCCAAAAGGCATGACCTTGTAGAAAAAGGTATCCCACTGAGTAACAAAAGTTGTCTTCTCCATGTCTTCGGGAGCCATTTTGATCTGATTATAACCGGAGAAACCATCCATAAAAGAGAAGACTTTATGCTGAGCAGTGTTGTCAACCAGAACGTCGATATGAGGTAGAGGAAAATCATCTTTGGGGCTCGCCCTGTTCAAATCCCTGTAGTCAACACACATTCGAACCTTACCATCCTTCTTCGGCACAGGAACCACATTGGCCACCCACTGAGGGTAAGAAGTAACTGCTAGAAAACCGGCGTTAAACTATTTCATAACTTCAGCCTTGATTTTCTCAGACATCTCTGGGCGCATTCGGCGGACCTTCTGTTTCACTGGAGGACAGTCTTCCTTGGTAGGCAGGCGATGAACCACAATATCAGTTCCAAACCAGGCATGTCTTCATAAGACCAGGCAAAGATCTCAACGTAGTCATGCAGCATCTGAGCCAACCGTTGCTTCACACTAAGCTCCAGATTTGCACCGATCTTAACTTCTTTCTTATCTATCTCAGTACCCAGATTCACTGATTCCATCGTCTCTTCGTGCAGCTGAATAACCCTCTCTTCTTGGAGTAACAGTCTTGCAAGTTCACTAGGCACTTCGCAATCATCTTCACCTTCGTCCTCGGCTAAGTTGATCGAATTTTCGAAGTCATAACTGGAAGTAGCAGAGTCGTTACCAGTGAGATCCATAGTGGATGTAGACCTGTATACGTGAGTGTATGTAAAATAGCTGTTTTGCAATATATAATAAAGAAAAACAAGGAGCGCAAAATTTGAAATGCAAGAACGTCCAATGCTTTTATTAATGATATATGAAAATGACACACATAAAGCCCTCACAAATGAAGCCACGGTGCCCCGGGTAAGACATCGGGCCATAAAGTTTAAAACATTGTCTGTTACAAATTCAAAACAAAAAGTTTCATTACTTGGTAATAACTGAAACGGGCATCGAATCTTTCGCTGTCCAGTTGCTTAATCCACCATTGGCAGTCGGGTAGATCCAACTGTCGATATCAAACTCTTCATCGTCGCCATCCCTGATAGCATTCATCCCTGCATCTTGTTTAGGCTTCTCTGGTGCTCCAAACTCAATCTCCTTCGCATCGATCAAGTCTTGTACCTTGTTCTTCAAAACCCAACAATCATCCGTATTATGCCCCGGGCTATCAGAGTGAAAAGCACAGCGAGCATTAGGGTTGTACTTCGGTGATGTTATATTTGGATTCTTCGGGGCTTCCTTTGGGATCACCAGGTTGGTCTTCAACAACTATGGCATAATCTGAGATAAGGTCATGTTGAGACGGGTGAATTTCCTTCGAGGTCTCTCGTCCTTCTGTTGATTGTTGTGCTGAGGAGTACCAGCAGGTTTTGAAATAACAATCGCATTAACAGCTTGGCGGTGTTCAGGTCTATTATGTCTTCTCGCACTGTAGACATCACTGGACTCTTTCTTAAAGGGCTTCTTCTCAGTGCTTGATGAGGCACACTTCTGTATCTTTCCAGCCTTAATACCAGCCTCAATCCTCTCACTTGTCATAATTAGCTCTGTAAACCCAGACGAAGAGCTTCCAATCAGATGGTTGAAAAATGGACCAGACAAGGTCCCCAGAAACATATCCACAAGCTCCCGATCAGCCAAGGGTGGTTGCACTCTTCCGGCGAGGTCCTTCCACTTCTGAACATAATCTTTGAATCCTTCACCCGTTCCCATTGACATACCCTGGAGTTGGGTACGCGTAGGAGCGAGGTCGGAGTTGTACTGGTACTGACTGTAGAAAGCAGTAGCCAAATCTTCCCAACTGCGAATACTGGCTCTGTCCAACTGGTAGAACCACTCAAGCTGAGTCCCTGAGAGACTGTCTTGAAAGAAATGGATCCATAGGTTTTTATCAGCGGTGTACGGCTGAATCTTCCTTACATATGACCGGAGGTGTGTTTACCGTGGGAATTGGTAAACAACCGCTGATCTTCCAAAAGGTTACTTATTTGGTGACTCGCAGGATCGATCAGATTGATCCTAAGACATGATTGATTTTGGGGTTTGACTAAGTTCGATAATGGTTAAATGACAAGAAAAATAAAGAAGCTTTATGTAAATTGCATGAAGAGAACTTGATAAAATAAAGAAAGGGCTTGAAATGAAAGGCTTCGACTGGAAAAGTAAAGGAGAAAGCAAATAAAGTTTCTGGAAAATAAATGACTTTGATTAATTAAAGTGGTGTTTCACACATACATTCTCAACAATTCTTTCTCTCACGCTGGGTACTCGAATCTATATGAGTGACTTGTATATAATTGTGAACACACGCGAAAAACTGCGTGAACTACTACTATTTATACTAAACACATCCCAAGTAACCGTCGGGCAGTTACACTGCTTCGAGATGACTCCACTTGGCACGTTCATAGCGTTCGACGCTCCAGATCTTGGCACGTTGCACTTGGTAACCGTTGGGAACCGTTTTCCCTCCAAACATTTGAATCTCAAACCGTTCCACTCTGAACAATCGAACACCTTCATCGAGAAGCACCTTCGACAAGAAAAGACCTTCGACGTCGAAGGCAACCAAATCCTCCCTTGGAAGAAATTCTCTAAGTACATTTCCATCTTCTAATGAGCATTTCGACAGACCCAGCTGGTCGAAACCATCCCTCAGCTTTTAATGGCTGATATTAATAAAAACAAGGGTGTCGAATTTAGGAGCCAACAAATTTCCCCCCAAGAATGCCTTATTTCGACTCTGAAAAGAAAAAGGCATTCTTTGAAATTCCATTCGACACCTGTCTTTTCATTCTTAGCCACAAATTAAACTGTGCACTTTTTGTCTTCTACCAACCACTGACAATCCCAAGAAAAAGCCATCATTTCATCCGTACCTAAGACGTCACCTCAGTACGGCATGCAGCGTGCCCAATGTCTTTTCACAAATTGTCATCATGACAATTTCCCAAAAACGAGGACGCACGCTGCACCCTTTCATTTCTGCAGAACGGCTATGTCAACAGGGGGACGCCACGTGTCCCACTACCTTCTGCAACATTAAATGGCCTCGAATTTGGGGATTTCCCCAACCATTATAAATAGCGCCAAGTATCCATTGTGGGACTTTTTCACGCTATCCTGCCTTCCAACTCCCTTGAACACAAAATCTCTGCAAACTTTGCAAACACCTTGTTCTTCACTTCATCTTCAACCTTAACATCAACAATGGCCTCAGGTTCTTCTACCGCTCCTAGTTCTAACATCCCTTCCAGAAATGCTAAACCCAAGATCTTCTCCACTGTCCCCCTAGTTACTCCTACAGGCCAATGAAGGGTTCCTGATCCCCTAGAAACTGCTGAACGTGAAGCCTATTCACACCAACTCATGATTCCGGTTGGATACTCCAACCAAATCTTTGCCATGTCTGGCCCGCTAAACCCATGCATCGCTGAAGCCATGAAGATCAAAAGCTTCTTTCCAGTGCTTGAAAAGCTCAAACCTGTTGGATGCTCTTAAAAAGATGCAGAGGATAACGAAGATCCCGCTAAGGAGAAAATTGATCTTCGCTTCTTCAATAGGGGTGTTAGGGCTTTCAGGTCTAGCCCTAGCCTCACTCCTGACTACAGTGCTTGGCTGGAAAAAATGGAAAAAAGCCAGGCTTCGATCTGGAAGGACCTGGGGATATTCGACCTGGTATGCTGTCGAAGACGGGTCTCAACTACTCCCCTGAGATGTTGATAGCCTCCTTACTTTTCTGGGATTACACCCATTTCACCTTCCACCTTCCTTGTGGAATGCTGACACCCACGCTTTTCGTGTGGCCGCCATCACTGGCCTTCGACCCACTGGGGATTATTTCGACCCAGAGGAAATGTCGGAGGATCAGATTGGATTCTCAGCGACGAAACCCACCTACACCACCTATATCAACCATTACCATGATAGGTCGACAACCACTGTGTCGGATGTAGAGCATATCGCGTTTCTAGCCCTATGGTTGTCACGCTTTGTTTTCTGCACAAAGTCTTTACAGGTGACAAAGAAGATGGTCACCCTCGCCACCCAACTCCACCATGGCCAAAATATTTGTTTGGCAGAATTAATCTTGGCGAATCTGTACGAGTCGATTAGCAGCGGAGCGACTCTGTTGAAGATCATCGAGAATAGAGCCAGTCTGCTGCTTGCAGGACCTTTTTGGCTACTTCAGCTGTGGCTCAATGCCACCTTCGAGTCTTTCTTACCTCAGAAGACTCAAATAAATGAGCAAGCTCCGGAGATAGCAAATAGGCGCATCGAAGGCACCAGATTGGCTCTACTAACTCCGACTGAAGATGGGCTGGAGCTTCAACAAACTTTTGCAAACTTCGTCTTGATGTTTGCAAGAAGAAAAGAATTTGTTTCGACCATGGCTCCCTTTGCTCGACGAAAGGTTGGTCCCGAATGGTTCACGAGGCCCCATCCTAAGTCGTCAAGTGACTCTCAGGTCGAAGAACATACAATAATGTGGGAAGCATTTCTCACACCAAGAATAATGCCCCTGCGCTTCAAGAGCTCCAAGACTCACTTGAGCTTGATCGCGTATCAACCAAACTTGGTCTTTCGCTAGTTTGGTATCATTCAAACACTGCCTTCTCCTATTTTTCCTAGGGAGAAGTCCATGTTATATTTTTGCAACGACTATACTGAAGATGCTGCCACCAAGCATATCGGCAGGTATGATGGTCGAACAGTCCTTTCACTGTTCGATTATCAGCTTAACTTTCTCTACTCACCATCCTTCGAAGAGTGGTGGAAGAGTTACTACGCTGAAGAGTTCTTCGACGAGAAGGACTTTGTGGACGAACTTCAGAAGTCTTTTGTTCTAGTCCTGGACAAAATAAAGAAATGTAAGTTCACTCCTTTAAATTATTTTGTCTTTCCATTTCGACTGGTAGCCTGTTAATTATAACTTGTCTTCTTTCAGTTGTTCGAAAGCCTGCAGCCAAGAAAGCTGCAGAAGGCCATCAGGGAGGAGGTCCCTTGACAAAACCTCCACCACCGGCGAAAACTATAGCACCGACAAAAACTACAACAAGCCATCAGGGGGAAGGTCCTTCGAAAAAGCCTTCAGCACCGGTAACCAGACTTTTATCATTTTCTTCTGGTTTTAACATTCTGGCTTTCGATGTAGCATTTAAATCGAACTCCAATTGGTTTTTAGGCACCTTCACCCAAAAAACGACCTGCACTGACGGTCGAATCTGGGAGTGACGAAGAAGACGACTCTCCCCCCGCTCCTCTAAAGAGGCGAAAACTGAAGAAAGATGTTCCTCCTCTTGAGACTCGATCCACAATCAGAATAAAGGTTGCTGGGAGAAAACCCAGGCCACCTCCAGTAATTATTGAAGAGCCAACGGAGGAGGAACTAAATGTTTTGCTCAATAAACCTGTCGAAAGCGACAATTCCAGCCCTGGGGCTGAAGTTCCTCTGCAGGTAATTTTTTTGACCTTTTTTAACTCAGGTGTCGATGCTCGCGTTCGATTATGTCTCTTTCTAACCTAGAATATTCTTCTTCTTCTTCTTCCAGGAAACCACTGAAAGCTCAGCGCCAAAGACTTCTAAAACACTAGATTCTGCTGAACTCAGCAGGCCACAAGAGAAAGAATTGGCGAACGATGAAGCCAATGCTGAAACAGATGAAGCCAATGCTGAGACAGAAGAACAACAAACAGAAGATCAACAACCAAAGGAGATTCAAGTGGTTGATCTGTCGGAGGAACACCATGATGAAGGGGATCACGCTGACGCTGGCACTGCTGAACTTCAAGTCGAAGAGAGTCAAGTCGAGGCAAACGCTGCTCAACAGCTTCAACCCCAAGACAACGCTGCTGCAAAGGTTACCACCTCAACAAAGCATAGGTCGAAAGAAGACTTAGCACTCTTGAAGCAAACTGATCCCGTTGGCTATCTGAATGCCATTATCGAGAGCAAGGGAAGTTCGTTTGATATTAGTCAGGAGGCTTCTACTCAGTCGGGGAAGTCCACTGAGACTTCTCCTCTCGATGAGGCTTTGACGAAGGTCAAGGCCCAGTTCTTCAAGAAAGATTTGATGAAAGCTTTGGAGGGGGACCCTACTGCTCCGTCGTGTTTAGGAGCTGTTTTGAATGCAGTAGACCTGCTAGCTGTGACTCTGGAGGTTTCGAGCTTTATCATGGAGTTATACTCCATTATTGATCAAGTCTCAGCAGACTATCAGCGACAGAGGGGCTTCAACAGCCAGCTCGAAGCGTTATATGGCAAAAGTTCTTCTGCCTGGACTGCTATAGCAGAGACGACTTCTCGAATTGCAGAGTTGTCGAAGCAAAAGGCATCTAAGCAAGAAGAACTTGATGCCATAGATCGAGACAATGCTTCCATAAAGGCGCAAATCGAAGAGCTGGAGGCCAAGATGAATGCCAATACTAAGCGCAAGGAGGATCTTCTCTCGACTGTTTCAGACACCGAGAGTCAAGCTGAAATCACGCAAGGCCTAGAGTTTGCTGAGAAAGCCCAAGCCTTCGACGACCAAATTGCCAAGCTTGCCCAGGCGAATGCCTTGTGCAACAAAAGACTGGAGTTGCAGCAGGCGAAGTACCTTCGACTCAAGGATTCTATCCCCTTCTGATTGACTCAGCCCTTTAACCATATATTGTAATATGTATTTGACAATATTGCCATTTTGGCTAATTTATAAAATTTTCCATTTTGGCTTATTTATGGTTAATTTAGTCATTACTTGCTATTTATTTTGATCTCTTGGAGCATAGGTTTATACTTTTTCAAATATTTGCCATTTACTCTCAAGAGTCTTTTATCTTCACCTAACTCTTCGACTTCATAAGCTCCACCAAAAAAAGTTTGGATAATTCTGAATGGTCCTTCCCATTTGGGTGACCATTTTCCCATGCTTCGATCCCTTCGATCCATGGGAAGAATCACCTTCCAAACTAATTCTCCAGGCGAGAATGCCTTAGGTTTCACTTTTTTATTGTAAGAGTCTTCGACTCTTTTCTTCTGAAGCCTTAGTAGGTCGAGAGCGCAGTCTTTCTTCGTCTAAATCTACTAGTTCGTCTAACATCATATCCCAATAAACTTCAGAGGGGATATCATGGTGTCTCTGAGCCCTTGCAGATTGAAGACAAATTTCCGCTGGCAACACTGCGTCATGACCAAAAGTTAGCCTATATGGTGTTGCACCTATGGCTTCTTTTGGGGACGTTCGACAGGCCCACAAGATCTGGTCTAACGTCTTATGCCAATTTTTTGGCTTCTTCCCAACATGCTTTTTTATCAAGCCAATCACTATTTTGTTCGCTGCTTCGACTTGACCGTTTGCCTGTGCATAATAAGGCGTTGATGTTAGGAGTTTAAAGCCTATTTCCTGAGCGAATTCCTGCATCTTTCGACCGGTGAAAACTGATCCTTGATCAGTAGTTATAGTCTCAGGGATTCCAAATCTAAAGATAATGTTCTTTTGAATAAATTCAATGACATTTTCTTGGTCTACATTGACTAAAGGAATAGCTTCGATCCACTTAGTAAAATAATCAATGCCTACCAATATATACTTCTGGCTCTTTGATGATGCTGGTCGAATCTCTCCAATAAGGTCCAACGCCCATCCTCTAAAGGGCCAAGGTTTCACTATCGAGTGAAGTTCGCTTGCTGGTACATGCTGGATGCCTGTATGGACTTGACATACTTGGCAACCCTTGGCGAACTCGATACAATCTTTCAACATGGTGGGCCAGTATAGTCCTTGTCGAAACAACAACCATTTCATCTTATGGCCTACTTGGTGAGCCCCACATGCTCCAGCGTGCGTAGTCGAAAGGGCTATGTATGCTTCAGTCTCACTTAAGCACTTTAGCAATACCCCTTCAGGCGTCTTTTTAAACAACTCATTACCCATGAGTACGTAACTCAACGCCCTATATTTTTTTTTTCGTTCTGTCGAAGCTACTGGACTTTGAAGATAATCCACAATGGGTTTCCTCCAATCTTGCTCTGACAAATTGTTTATGAACGAAATTTCGAAGTTACTTTGATCAGCATACCCTAGTCTTGTCGATTCCAAGTCTGTTGGTGACAAACAAGTTGCTTTTATCTTTTCTCGAACTTCGATTGCTCTTCGTAATCTCGTTTTTGAAATTTTGTACCCAGATGCAATTTGTGCCAAATCGTTGGCTATTTGATTTTCCAATCTGGGTATGTGTCGAATGTTGACCATTTCAAATTTTTTCAATAAACGATTTGCTATCACAAAGTACATAATGAGATTTTCTCTTATGCATTTATATTCTTTTGTGACTTGTTTAATGACTAACTCTGAGTCTCCCATTATTTCGACTCGAGTTGCCCCCAATTCCAGCAATATCTCAAGGCCAGTAATTAGAGCTTCATACTCAGCCTCATTGTTCGAACAAGAACCTGATATCTTGTACTTGAATGTTGTTGGAATTTTTTCTGGAGAAATAATCAAGACTCCTACTCCTGTTCCATCTTTATGGCTGGAACCATCGAAGTAGAATTTCCAAGGCTCTATCTCCACATAATTAATACTCTCAACTTGAATTGAGTGGTCGACTATAAAGTCTGCCACCACTTGTCCTTTCACTGCCTTAAGAGGCATAAAGGTCAAGGAGTATTCAGTTAATGCTAGTGCCCACTTGCCAATTCGACTGTGCAAGATGGGTGTCGATAACATGTACTTGAAAACATCAAAATGAGATGAAACATACACATCAACTGGTTTTATATATTGTTTGAGCTTTGTACAAGAGAAATACAGACATAGACACAATTTTTAAACTTCGCTATATCTAGTTTCTGCATCGTTCAAAACTCTACTAAGATAGTAAATGGGTCTTTCGACTCCATTTTCATCCTCTTAGGCTAACATGCTTCCCAAAGTTTTGTCAGATGCAGCTATGTACAATCTCATACTCCTGTTGCTACAAGGAGGCACCAAAATAGGTGGCTTTGTGAGGTACCCTTTGATTTTGTCGAAGGCTTCTTGTTGCTCCTGCCCCCATTCGAATCCCTCTTTGTTCAATCGAAGTAAGGGTGAAAAGGCTTGAGCTTTCCCACTTAGGTTAGATATGAATCTCCTTAAGAAATTTATCTTGCCTAACAGAGATTGCAGTTCCTTTTTGTTCGATGGCGCTTTCGCTTCCAGAATTGCCTTCGTCTTGTTCTGGTTGATTTCGATTCCTTTCTTGTGGACAACGAAGCCCAAGAAATCTCCAGCTTTCACACAGAATGCACACTTCAAAGGGTTCATCTTCAGACCATGTTCTCTCATTCTTTCGAATGATTGTCGAAGGTGGTCTATATGGTTCTTCCTGGAAACAGATTTTATAACAATGTCATCAATATATACTTGCATAAAAGTGTTAATAAAATCATGGAAGATAGAATTCATTGCTCGCTGGTATGTTGCCCCAGCGTTCTTTAGGCCAAAAGGCATCACTACCCATCCGTAAGTACCTAAAGCCCCAGGGCATCGAAAAGCTGTTTTCAACACATCTTCTTCAGCAATGAAAATTTGATTATATCCTGAATAACCGTCGAGCATACTCAGATACTCGTAGCCAGCGGCAGAATCGACTAGCATTTCCGCCACAGGCATAGGATATTCATCTTTGGGTGTAGCAGCATTCAAATCTCTGAAATCTATGCACACCCTCAATGTACCATTTTTCTTAATCACTGGCACAATGTTTGCAATCCATTCGACATACCTCGTAATGCGTATGAATTTGCACTTCAGCAGTCTTTCGACTTCCGTTTTGATCTTCGACAGTATTTCTGGAGCGAAGCGTCTTGGACTTTGCTTGATTGGCTTCTTCCCAGGTTTGATTAGCAACTGATGTTCTACCAATCTTCTGTCGAGACCAGGCATTTCGTCGTAATCCCATGCAAAACAGTCCTTGAACTCTTTCAACAAATTGATTACTTCCAACCTGAGTTCTGGGTCAATTTTTGCGCTAATGTAAGTTGGCTTTTTCTCTAACCCTTCGCCCAAGTTGATTTCTTCTAAAGGATCCTGCGCTAGCATCTTGATATTATTCGCTAAGGGGTCCTTTTCGAATCCTAAAGGCTCATCGTCGTAGATAACGTCGAGCCTTTGTTCCTGCATCCCTTCTGGCATGATATCAGGAGGTTCTGGATCAAAGTCCTTTCCAGGACCTGCAGAAGATACTTGTTGATCATTGGCCTGTGTGGCCATATATTTTACTTCGGCTTCGAGAGCCGTTATCATCTTTGTTTCGGCTACGTAAGCCGAAATTCGCTTCAATGATTGTGACTCAGTCATTGTCACTGAATTCACTTCCCCAACCAGTTGGTTGGATATCAGTTAACCCACTAAAGTCAATGTGGGACAAGTCTTCTCTGTCCCATTGAAAACCATGCTCAGGGTGCAGGTATAGGGAACAAAAAGTATTTGGCGCTGGCGCCAAGTCGAAATCAGGTGTTGGGCATGGCCCAATGTGAGCCAGGTTCTTGTCGAAGTCTGCCAACCCTAGGTGATTTACTTCGCCCAGGTAATAGCTTTGGTCCGCTTCTATGTTTTCGACCATCCCATCAGGACACCATAGTAGTAACCTCTGGTGCATTGATGATGGTACAACTCCAACACCATGAATCCATTCACGGCCCAACAAAAGATTATAGTTAGGTTTGGCCGATATGACCATAAACATAGTTGGTCGAAGGATAGATCCCACCTTGATATCCAGTTGGATCACACCCATAGTGGTCCCTATGCCGCCTTCATAATTCGACATGACCATGTTGTGAGGCTTGATGTTCTCATCACTTTTACCTATTTTTCTTAGCATAAAGTGAGGGATGATGTTGATGGTTGCCCCACAATCTACCAAGATTTTATTTACTGTGGTTTCTTCGAGTTTAGCCCTTATAAATAAAGGCTTGAGGTGATTTTTCATCGCCTCTGTAGGTGGTTCGAAGAACCCATTCTGCTCTTCAGTAGCACCATTATCCATGATGAAATAGCACACTGGCCTATGCTTGGCCATTTCTTGCTCCACTTCCCAATTGCTTGTTTCGACCTCCACCTGGCGGTTGAACTCTCTGGGCAGAACTGAGACTATGTTCACCATGGTATCTAAGGTGTCATCCGACTCAGAACCATCATCGTTGTCAACTTCACCCTGGTTAGGCCAAACTAGCCTATTGGTTACTGGTTGTCTTTCCAGAGGTCTCCTTTGCTTTCTCTGAGGAACATTAGAACTGGATTCTGCCTTTAGTTCATTAGCAGCTTCCCTCTCAGCTTTTCGTCGCCTCTGGTATCTCCTCCATTGAGATCGAGACATGGGATTTTTCCCTTTGTAGTTGCTTGATACCTGTGTCACTTTAGGGGTAGCAACCTGAGGCTCTTTCTTATGTGTTAAAGATGAACCTCTTGGCACATCGAAGGAGTGCCATCTTTCCTCGCTTGGTCTCTTTCGACCAGATGTTTTGTACCATGTATCAACTGGCACATTAGTCGGAGGCCTGAACGTCAGTGGCCTCTTTTCTTGGTTTGAACCTCTTTGGGAGGCTCTTCTGGGGTCATGTCGAGTATCAACACTTTCCCTTTTCCTATTCGCTGCTCTTACACCTTGAATATGTTCAACAACTTTTTTGTCGAAGATTGAGTAGCATCGAGGACACAGCATCACTTCTGACTTCTTTTTCTGGCATCTTTGCAGGAAATCTGCCAGATTTTCATTTTCCCGAGGGAAAGCAGTTTTGTTGGCTTGTTCTTGCCTCATGGCCTCCTCTGATGCTTTTGGTTCGGAGACTTCGACCATGTTGACATTCATGGTATCTTTGGTGGCAAGAGTCAACTGCTTCATCTGAATCTCCAAGTCCTCTGTCTGGCCTTGAACTGCAGCCAAGTGAGAACTGGGTTTTGTTCCAGATTTTTAGGCTCCAACGGTCTCTAGCTTTGGGCTTTCGACCGCCTTTTGGACCGCTTCAATTGTCTTTCTGGATAGATTCCCAGAAAAACTGCCAAAGATTGGCATGTTGATATGGTCCTTTGAGACTTCGACCATTATGATTCCTGGCCTCTTCGACTGGCTTCCGGATGCCTCGATCACGTTCACCTCTGAAGGTTCAGCATAATGGGCTTCAGCCTGCAACGGGTTAGAGTCCACAGTCATGGGGGTCTTGTCAGCAAACTTCAACCTCCCTTCTTCGATAGCGTCTTGCACAAGATTCCTGAAAAGAAAACATTGAGACGTTTTATGGCCCAGGAAATTATGATATTTACAAAAGCCTCTCTTCTTTCTTTGATCAAGAGGAGGCACTTTTACCCCTGGGGGTACTATCATTTGGCCATCTTTTACAAGCAAGTCAAAGATTTCATCACATTTTGTAATATCAAAACTATAAGTCTTTTTGGGGAACCTATCGTTGGTCCTTTCTGGACCCGTGGGATTTTTCCCACTTGAGGGGACTAACAGTTTGCAAGAGTATGGTGGCCCTTGTTTTAGTTCCGCTAAATCGACCTCGCCTTCTTCGACGGCTATTGTTTCGTCGAAGGTTTCTGGATCTTCGTCATCCATCTCAACATACGCTATCCTCTCTCTTTTATGAGTTTTCGTTACCTTGGCTTTCTCAGCTTTAAGGCGTTCTACCTGTCGAACTCTATCGGCCAATTGGGCCATGTCTCTCAGGTATTGAGTGTCTAACTTCTTCCTAATGGAATAATCTAAACCGCCTGCGGCTATTTCGACTAACTCATGTTCTGGCACTTGTGTAAAACATCTTGCTTTGAGCAACCTAAACCTATTTAGATATTCGTCTATAGGTTCAGTGAAACGTCTCTTTACACTGGCCAATTCTTTCAGGCTTATCTTGGTTTGTCCCATGTAGAATTGCTCATGGAACAATCTCTCCAATTGGGTCCAATGATGGATCGAATTGGGGGGAAGAGTTGTAAACCAAGTAAAAGCGTTCTTTGTTAAAGAACTTGGGAAGTACTTAATCCTCAGGTTTTCGTTGTTTGAAATATCTCCTGCTTCGATTAAGTATCTCGCCACATGTTCGACAGTAGATTCTGTCGTGTCCCCAGAGAATTTAGTAAACTTAGGGACTTTACATCTAGGAGGTAAGTCTGTTTGTAACACGTATTCTGACAGTGGGGATGTGAAATTGGGCCTACGAAAGCCCATGTTCATCCCATTTTGAGTCATGATTCTTTCGATCATGGCTGCCAGATTATTTTCCAAACCCATATTTTGGTATTGGATATGCTGAACCACTTCGTCAGCATTTTGGTTTCTGTTAACTAACCTTACCTCTGGGGCTATAACCCTAGGTTCTTCGACAGGCTGCTCCAATCATGCCCTAAGGTTTTGTTTGACAGGCTGCTGGACTTGGTTGATAGTGGTTTCTTCCTCTAAGAGTATACCTTGGTTTCCCCTTATTTGCGCCCTTTGGGGCTGTCGAATAGGTTGGGGTACTCCAAAGAAATCAGCCAAACACGTCATTTGCGCTGTCATCTGCTGATTCGATTGGGTGGTGTTTTGTATTAGAGGATTCAGCACTGTACTTAAAGTTTGTGCCAACATTTGAACCATATCATGGTTGCTTTCATCCATTTGTTGCCTCAAGACTGCTGTCGAGGCATTTGTAAGGCCATGTGCTACTTGGGACGTTCCTCCTAAGAGTTAGGTCCTATTTCTGTTCGCCATACCTACTCCAGAACCTTGGAGTGGCGAAGAGGCACTCACTAAAGGGTCTGAAAAAGTGGACGCATCGTTCGTCAGGCTAGCCAAGTCAGAAGTTGGCATGCCATAGAGTGGTTCTCGATTTTGACCGCCTGTCATAAATCCTGGGGGAACATAAGGCCTTGTGCCTAGATTTCCCCTTGGCGGGGGAGTTCCCAAAGGCACTCTGGGGCCAGTGAACGGATGTAATGGCCCCGTTGTTGTGACCGTTACTGCTGGTGTTTAACCAGCGGTTATCGCTTCACTTACGGTTGGGATAACCGTTGTTCCCACATTCGTTTGTGGGATTTCGTTATTGTTTGGCGGATTCGCCATTGCTTCTCTTCTTCTGGCAGTATTGGTATTGTTAGTGTATATTCTACCACTTCTCAATAACATGCAATACTTCTCGAAAAAGATGATATTCTGTGTAAAAAGGTTAAACTTCAAAATCAACACACAGTCCCACTGGGCGTGCCAATTTGTTTACCGTGGGAATTGGTAAACAACCGCTGATCTTCCAAAAGGTTACTTATTTGGTGACTCGCAAGATCGATCAGATTGATCCTAAGACATGATTGATTTTGGGGTTTGACTGAGTTTGATAATGGTTAAATGAGAAGAAAAATAAAGAAGCTTTATGTAAATTGCATGAAGAGAACTTGATAAAATAAAGAAAGGGCTTGAAATGAAAGGCTTCGACTGGAAAAGTAAAGGAGAAAGCAAATAAAGTTTCTGGAAAATAAATGACTTTGATTAATTAAAGTGGTGTTTCACACATACAGTCTCAACAATTCTTTCTCTCACGCTGGGTACTCGAATCTATATGAGTGACTTGTATATAATTGTGAACACACGTGAAAAACTGCGTGAACTACTACTATTTATACTAAACACATCCCAAGTAACTGTCGGGCAGTTACACTGCTTCGAGATGACTCCACTTGGCACGTTCATAGCGTTCGACGCTCCAGATCTTGGCACGTTGCACTTGGTAACCGTTGGGAACCGTTTTCCCTCCAAACGTTTGAATCTCAAATTGTTCCACTCTGAACAATCGAACACCTTCGTCGAGAAGCACCTTCGACGAGAAAACACCTTTGACGTCGAAGGCAACCAAATCCTCCCTTGGAAGAAATTCTCTAAGTACATTGCCATCTTCTGATGAGCATTTCGACAGACCCAGCTGGTCGAAACCATCCCTCAGCTTTTAATGGTTGATATTAATAAATACAAGGGTGTCGAATTTAGGAGCCAACAAGGTGCAGCTTCGGACAAGAAACTCCGTCATACTAAGCAAAGGCTGGTGCCTTGAACTTGTGGGGAATCACCACCCCAGATGATAGACCTAGATCGCCAAAGTCCAGACCAGGCACTTTCTGAACTTCCATAGCACTCAACCGGTCTTCCAGTTGTTTGTATCTATCCTCGGCAGGAGGATATTGTTCTTCGTCGAAATCTGTCTCATTGTCGGAGACCACAGGGCTATGAGCCCTCCTTTCTTCCTGACTATCTTTCCCTCCAGATGAGGTGGTCAAATCAACTTCATTCTATAGCCTGTTCCCAAACCGGTGTCCTGTGTTAAACAAGATTGTCCTTTTCTTCTTCTTCTTCTTCTCTTTCAGAATCAAGGCCTTCAGGTCTTGCTGACCCTTAGCTAGATTCACGAACAGCTCTTGGAATTGGGCATTATGGGCCTGTAGGGCCTTGATGGCTTGCTCAGTTGAAGGTTCAGCAGACATGATGAGTGCTGAAATAATCAGCGAAGAAGATAAGAGACCTGTAATGGGTACCTGTTTATGAAATGCATGGGATGAAATGCGTATGATTATGATTTCAAAGACAATCGAGGGATTCAAATTTGTAAACCAGAAAGGAAACACACTTTATTAGATAAACTTATAATTCAAATTGTTCAACTGATGCCCTCAGGGCGTTACAAGAATGGAAATACTGAAAAGTAAATAAAAACTGGAAAGGAAATAATCAAAGGACAATCAATGCTCCCATGGTCTCTTCTTGTCGGTGCGGACATAGTCATTGAGAATTCGCTCGTTCTCAAGTTGCCTAGTCAACCTCTGGATCTTCTACTCTTGCTCGTTGAACTTTTCTCGGTAAGCATCCAGTTCTTCTCTCAGCTGCATCCAAGACCTTTTCAGTGCCCCAATGTCAGTGGGCATGTAAGGGTGGAGGATGGTAGGAAGAACCCCCTCTTCATTAGCAACTTCAACAATGATAGGCATGACGTCTTCATATGTCATACCCATCTTCTGGGCACGGATACGGACCCATCTGAGATATGGCTCCATTGGAAGAGAAGTTTTTGGACCCAGCTCATGTGGATCAGATCTGTGAACTCTATCCCAGGCCTTTATGAATCTGCGACGTTGTTCGTTGCTATCCCCTTGAAAATCAAAGATGATACTAGGCATTAACAACTCATGAGGTCCTTCTCTTCTGTCTCTCCCAAACTGACGTAAGGCCAAGCACGGATTGTAAGAAATTCTTCCATGGGTTCCTAACAGTGGAACATTGGGATACTTCCCACAGAGATCAATGATAGCCTCCTCATCCATACCCTTGAGAGTCCAGATAATGTCATTATGAGAAAGAGACATAACCCTATAAGCCCAGCCCATGCCTTCTTTATTCTTCAGCACTGACTTAGGGAGGTGCGAAATAAATCACCTCGCCAATAATGGAGCACAACACATCAAGGTTCCCCACTTTCGGGCTGTACGAGCATAAAGCTGATGAAGAATGTCACCCAAGAGAGTGGGTACAGGATTACGAGAGATGAAGATTTTTACCGCATTCACATCAACAAAGGAGTCAAAATTTGGAAACAATACCAAGCCGTATATCAGAAGATCCAGAATATCCTCGAATGCCTTGAAGTCTAGACTATCCCAGAAATAGTTAGCCTTACCAACCAAGAACTTAGTCAGAAAGCCCTTTGCTCCACTTCTAGTCTCCCAATTAGCCATTACCTCTTCTTTGGTCAAATGAAGGGCTACAACAATCTCTTCGAGCCTAAGGATCTTCTCCTAACCAGTAAAAGGGGTCTGCTCCAGAATAGAGATACCGAGCAGATCAGAGAACTCTTCTAGGGTGGGAACCAGCTGGTAGTCCTGGAAAGTAAAGCAATGGTACAACGAATCATAGAATTGAACCAGGACACTCATCATCTGCTCGTCCAATTTAGAGGTGACCAAACTGAGAAGATAACCATGTCTTCTGAGGAAGGAAGTAGTATCAGGCATCTTTGCAATCAATTCCTTAAGCACAGTAGGAACCTGGACAAAGTTGATCCGGATAGTATTCCTACGCATGGGCATCATGATGACCTACAAAACAAAACAAAGATGAATCCCTCCTGTCTTTGAAATAGGTTAGTCCAATGCAAGATGTATGCAATGTTATGATGTCATGATGTCATGATAGAAAGCACACCACAAGTATCCACAAATGGCAAACATGGTAAAGGCACATAAGTCACACAGAGAGCCCTTAGATTTCAGGCTGGCAAGGAGCTTAGGTACTACCCTCTTTCAGTTCAGTTGGTTTAAACCTGTCCTAAAAATAGTAATCGGGTTCTAGAGGATCTCAATATCACTGACTACCCTCAATCGGTCATAATTCCAGTTTAGCAACCTTTTCTTGCAGCCGGAATCATCGCGAGAGTTTAGTCTCAATGAGTGTAGCATACTGCTACTGTTCTATGGCCAAGTTGGTCAATTTAAAGGTTCTAAGGTCAGTTGGTGCTTAATGAACCCTTAGATGACCCATATTCTCCTCGTTCCAACATAAGGGATATCAGTATAATCTAAAGTGCCACACCAACGTAGCTACTACTTCAACCGTATCGGTCTACACCGTACAGTTCCCTCACAGTTTATTGCTACTTACCTAAAGGGTAACCCCAGATATGGGTTAGGATCTATAGTAACTCTGATACAAGCCCACAAGTATAAAGCATACAAAGCAAACAATTGAAAACACAATGATCTAATCCTAAGGTACACACCACTTATTAATGTCCCCAGCAGAGTCGCCAGTTCTGTGATACGGTGGGAAGAGAACTGACTGTTTTTGGAATGCTGGTTTGCGTTTTGCATTTGTGATCGTAAAATGTCGCGGTAAGCAAGAGTCGCCACCGTCTTTTATTTTATCCAACAAGGAAAGGAAAAAAATCACAGAAAAATTCCTTTTTCGAGATGTTTCTCGGGTCCGGGGGGTAGATTATAGAAAGGGAAGGTGTTAGCACCCTTTCTATCCATGGTTATCCACGGGCTCTTAGGTACTTGCTCAAAGTGTTTTCAAAATTTTGCTTTCTTTGTGATTGTGGGTTTGAAGAAGTTTTTGTTTGAAAGGTGTAAGTGTGAAAAAGATTTTGTTTTTGTTTTGATAGAGCAAGTACTTAAGAACCATCTACCTACTTGAAAAAGGAATTAATTTGTGCTAATGTCCTGTAGACAATGCTATCCCACTATTGATGAGAAGGTAGCATCGTCGTTGGAGTTTTAAGGGTCAATTCGATTAAGGGACGTGTGGTCACTAAAGCAATGTTAGGACGCCTTAGCGGTAACCCTAATGTCTTAGATCATTTTTCCGAGGCAACCGTTTCGAGGCAACTATGATCTTTGGACAAGAGGGCGACCTCTAAAACTTCCTATACTTAATGACCATGTTCGAAGGCAACCAAGCGAGGTGTACCCTAAGAATACGCATGTGCGAGTGTGTTGTTTCGGTTAATTTTATCTTTGTACATGTCAATGGTTATCTATGTTGATTTTAAGTTCATACATTCGATCTTGTCATGCATTCCCTATTATCAAACATCTAACAGTTTATAAGTTGCGGAAATTAAATTGCGGAAATTAAAACTAACTATTACAAGGCGTCGGGTATTTACATCGCCAAAAGCAACCCTTGAAAAAAATGCGGAAAATAAATAAAGCGATAAATAAATTAAATCCTAATAAAAGCTATTACATTCCGGGAAACAATTACATCAATATGGTAAAATGGATCGCGCACGGAAAATTAAATCGAATGCGAGTTTTTTTTAGGGTTTTGACCCTTTTAATTATTAAAGAAAAGATTTTTTTGGTTGTTTTTGGATTAAAAGAAATTAAACCTAAATTAATAAAATAAATTAATTAATTAATTATTTAAGAAAAATATATTTTTTGGATTTTTGGATATTTAAGGAAATAAAATAAATTTGATAAAAGTTAGTAAAAACTAATTATCTACATTAATTTTAATTATTGCAAAAATATTAAAAGTTAAACCTAATTAAAAATAAATTAATTGAATTAATATTTATTTACAAAAATAAAATGCTGAATTTAATTTTAATAAATAAAATATATTTTTTGGTTTTTGATTTTATGAGGAAAAAATTTAATTGGTTAATTAAATAATAAATAATAAAACAAAACAATTAAATAAATAGATTAAAAAGAAAGAAATAGAAATAACCCAGGGGGGTTTAGGCCCAAGTTGGAGGTGGAATCAGCAAATTCAAGGCCCATTAACGTTGGCCTGTATTGACCTTCTGGAATTCCATGCACACGTGTTGACTAGGGCATATGGTGCACGTTCAATCTTGGCCACCAGATCTGACCTGGGGCCATCTGGCGTTTGGAGATTTGAGGGAGTATGGTGCATTGCAAGGCATGAGATACGCTGGAACACGTGAAAGAAAATGATAACAAATATGTGGGGGGACCTGGGATTCGAACCCAGGTCCTATGAATCATTGAACTAGCGCCTTTACCAACTCAACCAGCATGCTTAATTGTTAGTGGAATAAGAATCAAATATAATATTGGAAAACAAATAAATGCCAGAAAATATAAAAAAATAAGCGCGAAATTATGAATGGGCGAATTGGATGGGGACACGTCTTCGTCTTCTCCACTGAACCCTGGATATTTACCTGCGGATTTGTATCCGCGGCTAAATCCATAGGTGTCTCCTAAAATCAATTTCAGGCCATGTAAATTAATTCTAAGACCATAGTCTTGCTCGCCTCTCCCTCCTGAACACGCCTATGTCCATTACTTGCATTGATTTTTCCTAAAACTAAAACGCCAAAAAATAAGAAACAAGAACCCTAGATTCGGGTATGGCATTACAGGTCATATAAACACAATTAAATAATGCAGAAAGCTTCTAAATGGAACGATAAGCATGATTGTGTAAAGATTTTTCCAAAAAGTGCAAGAATAATGATATGTGATTTCAAATGCCAAGCAGTTTTTAGAGGGACTTACAGCGCAATTGAGGAGAGGAGAGAGCTTGATTTTGATTGCTTCTCACTCAGTAGATGTCCAGCAAGAGAATAGTGTTGAGATTTCATGTTGAAAGCACCTCTAAGGCAGATTTCAGTTTCAAGCTTTTTGCAATTTTCAAGTTTGGTTTTGATGTTTATGCAGCCTCTAGGTCCTTTTCCTCGTGCCTTTTGCTTGTATAAGTAATATGGAATGAATTAGGTCAAGTTTTTTGGGCTGAATCCTTATGTATTGATGCTTGAAGATGTGATTTGATTCACCATTAAAAAGCCTCCAAAATTGTCCAAATTCCATCTTTTTGTTCATGATATGGCTTGATTCGGATTTGATTATGTCCATGATGATATTTAAGACCTATATCAATCAAAAAGATTCCAAGTGATCAATATTTGGATTTTATTTGGATTTAAATTGATTTAAAATGAATTAATTCAATAAAAATAAAATAAAATAGAAAAATCAATAAATGGACACAAGACTGAAGATAGGATACGTTTGTAGTGTGACAAGATCAAATCAAGTGGAAAAAAGTGGGGCCATTTGACAAAATTTGAAGTTTTGGGGATAGTTGACTTTTGGCATTTTTGGAAAAATGTCCAACTTCAACAATGCATAACTTCTTCAATTTTGAACCTTTGGAGGTGTTCTTGGACTTTTTAGAAACCTTGAGATGTCCTCTAACCAACACTTTTTTTCTCGTCTCATTTTTATATTCCATGCTCAAGTTATAAGCTTTGGAAAAAAAGGTATTTTTGTTGACTTTCAAAAATGACCTATAATTCCGAAATTTGTTACTTCTTGTGAGTGTATTTCATGATCTTGGGGTATGAAGATGGATTGCAGGAAATTGCATCCTCTTCAAAATGAGCTTTGGATGGGTCATTTCTCATAAAGTATGAGAAAGTTATGCTTAGTCAAAGTTGGTTTGACTTTTCCTACAAAATCCTAATTTAGCAACTTTTGAGTCTTGATGAATTTTGAGCAATCCTTGATGAATCATGATCAACCCTTGATCAAATGATGAAATATCCTTCAAAATGAGAATGTTGGCAAAAAATCTTGAAGTTTGGCTGTATTTGGGTCACACTTGACTTTTGCCCTAGCACAGTCGATTTTTGGGCCTCTTGAGCAATTGACTGACCAAACTTCCTCTGCAAGACTTGAAATTTTTCATGGATGACCTTGAGAACATATTAATACATTTGGGAACACTTGTGGTCATTTGGATACAAGCACCTTGATGCAACACAAAACCCTAATTTGGAATTGACTGCCTTAGGAGATGATTTGACTGTCCAACTCTTGAGCAATCTTGAGCCACTTGGAGATTATTCTTGAAATGTCTTGGGAAATATGAGAGGGCAAATTTTGGGGTACAACAACGCGAAATTAAATCGGATGCGAGATTAGGGTTTTGACCCTTTTAAAAGAAAATGCTTTTTTTGTTGTTTTTATTTTAAGAAAAGAAATTAAGTCCTAAATTCAATACTAAATTAATTATTAAATAAATTTGATGAAAAAAATAATTAATGACATATTTTTTTGGAATTTTTGTTAATTTAAGAAAGAAATAAAAATAATTAAACTAAAGTTAAAACCTAATTAATTCTAATTGATTTTATTTATTTATAAAATAAATTAATGTTACCTAATTAATATCCTAATTAATTAATTAGTATTTATTAATAAAAAAATAAAATTCTGAATTTTAATTGGATAAAAAGTATTTTTGGTGATTTTTTGATAAAAAATAAAAATTTGTTATTGGTTAGTAAATTAATAAAATAAAATAACTAAATAATAGAAAAAAGAGAAAATATAAGAGAAAGAGTGAGAATGGGCCTTTTTTGGAGGGTGTAGAGAGCATTTTTGTTGGCCCAAACATGCTGATCCAATTGACTTTCTTGTGATCATGTGCACATGTGTTGACTAGCTTATGGTACGCCTTCCAAGCTTGACCACCGGATCTGGCCATCTGGCCATCTGGCACGCTGATTGGTGAAGGAGTATGATGGTCCCTTGGCATGCGCGTACACCAGATTACCTGAAAGAATTAAGAAAAATAACAAATGCGGGAGGTAGGGGTCGAACCCCTGACCTCCAGCCTTCAACGCCTTGAAAGTCCCCCTTGTGGCCACTACACCATTTGTTTCTCTTTGTTAATATAACACAACTAAATAATAATATAGTAAAACAAGATTAATGGCCAGAAAAAAGAAAAAGCGCACGTTTTATTTGAACCGGCCTATGGATGGATGACACGAGTGCTTCTTCTTCCTCTCTCCGTGGCCAAAAGCAAAACACCTATACCAACGGACAAAGGTTCGTCGCTACAAGCTTGTCCACCTTCAAAATCTTGCACAGGCCACAAAAATGGACTCTAAGACCATGGTTGGATTCGTCTCAACCTACTGATCACAACCATGGCCATTACTGAAGCTAATTTTCCCTAAAACAAAAGGCCCTAAAAACAAGGACGAAACCCTAGCAATGGTGGATCTTGATTCAGGTGAGATAAATGAAATTGATTAATTTAAAAAGCTTGCAAATGGCATGGTGATCACAAATATGCAGTTATTTTATATTAACAATGCCTAATTTATGAAATATGAAATCAAGAACATGGCAGACTCGTGAGGAACTTACAGTGCTTGAGAGGGTCTGAAAACGCGTTGTCTTGATTGGTTTCGCTTCTGGAGATGGCCAGGAAGAGATTGAGACCAATATCAAGCCTTGAAACTGCCTCTAGGGTTGATTTCGAAGTCACACTTTTTCTGGTTTTTTGCAAACTTTGTTCTTCCTCTGCAACTGTTTTCCAACCCTGATTTTTGTCCCTCTCGCCTCCTTATGTATTGTACAATACATTAGGGTAAAACATTATGTCCAAATCTTCCTCCATTGATGATTTTGAGATTTGATTTTATTCTCTTTCAAAGCTTTCCAAATTTGGCCTAAATCCAATCTCCTTATACATAATGACCTTGATACGAGTTTGATTGCAGTGCTAGCTGTGTAACAAGTCCTGAAATGATCACAAGATCTTTAGTTTTGATTTTATGTGATTTTATTTGATTTAAAATGAATTAATTCAAATAAAAATCAAATTAAATAATAAAAATATGATATGGACATATGGTCAAGGCTAGAGAACGTGGGAAATAAGGAAAACTCAAAACAAGTGAAAAAGAATGAGCCCATTTGGCAAAATTTGATGTTTTGGGGATAGTTGACTTTTGGTAATTTTTTAAAAATGTCCAACTTCAACAATGCATAACTTCTTCAAGTTTGACTCTTTGGAGGTGTTCTTGGACTTTTTAGAAAGCTTGAGATATCCTCTAACCAACCCTTTTAGTCTCATATCATTTTGATATTCCATTCTCAAGTTAGAAGCTTTGACAAAAAAGGTGTTTTTGTTGACTTTTCAAAATGACCTATAATGTCCAAATTCATAACTTCTTGTGAATGCATATTTTGATCTTGGGGTATTAAGATGGATTGTATTGAATTGCATCCTATTCAAAATGAGCATTGGATGGGTCATTTATCATAAAGTATGAGAAAGTTATGCTTGGTCAAAGTTGAGTTGACTTTTCCTAGAAAACCCTAATTTAGCAACTTTTGAATCTTGATGAATTTTGAGCAATCCTTGATGAATCATGATCAACCCTTTATCAAATGATGAAATATCCTTCAAAATGAGGATGTTGACAAATTTTTTTGAATTTTGACTGTATATAAGTCACAGTTGACTTTTGCCCTAGCACAATCGATTTTTGGACCTTTTGAGCAATTGAATGAGCAAAATTCCTTTGCAAGGCTTGAAACTTGACATGGATGATCTTGAGAACATATTAGGACATTAGTGAGAACTTGGGGTCACTTGGACTCAAGGATCTTGATGCAACACAAAACCCTAATTTGAGTAGACTGCCTTAGGAGAGAGCTTGTCTGACCAACTCTTGAGCAGCCTTGAGCAACTTGGAGATCTTTCTTGAAATGTTTTGAGAAATATGGGAGGGCAAATTTTGGGGTACAACACAACGCATTTCTGAATTAAAAGAGATCAGAAGTTCTGACTCTGGCGTGCTGCAAAAACAGAAATCATATTAGTAGAAATAGGTAAAGTCAGAAGTTCTGGGTCCGCTGGGAACAAAGAAGATTTCAGAAGTTCTGATGCCACTAGAAGAACTTAGTCTCCCTCTCCATGCTAGTCAGAACATCTGTAACTTAGTCATTTCTCAACAGAACAGAAGATGCGCATACCACAGTTATGAAGGTTTCATAATGTTTCAGAAATAAGATATATCAGAACTACAAATCAGAAGCAAGCATGAATTTGCTAATCCTAATTTACTTAAGAAGTTCTGGACTAATTTAATCTCTACTTAGGCATAAAAATACGTGAAACCTCAGAATACGTACAACATCAGAATCATGATGTCTACATTGTATTTTTGAACATGCAAATCTGATAATGCATAAGTAATATGATGAGAGTCAGCAGAAGCTTACCTTGCGGCTGGAAAATACTCTGTGAGCTGGAGTCTGGTTCTGAACTCTGGTGATGTTCTGAACAACTTCTTCACGTACTCAGCAGGCTGGAAGCTTTCAAATTGGGCAATGAATGATTAGAAAAATTCTGGAACAACCAAGGGGCAAAGTTCTGACTTCCTTGAGGTGGATATGGATAGAGAATATGTTACAGTCTGAACACAGAAGTTAGGATGGTTTCTAAATGTATATCAGAAACTGTATGGATGGTTTTGGTCAAGAAATACTTGAGAAAAAATGGAGTTTAAATGCAAGAACCAAAAGTTAACAAGTTTTTGTGTTTTGTATTTACAGTTTTGGACTTCTTGGAATTTTAGCAGGGGTTCAAGGCTTTTTCTTTCTAAGAAATTCGACCTCTTTACAGTTTCCAATGGCTTTCAATTTATGGGAAAGGATATTGTATCTTATAGAGATCAAGGGTACAACCATCATATGCTAGGCGCTGACTTGTTCTTGAAGCAAGTTCAAATAGGTATGGTGGTTAGCAGTTTCTTAGCCGTGCCTAAGCTGGATTCGTAAGCGGGAATTAAGGAAAAGTAACCTCAAAAGCAAAAGAAACGCATGGGCCCAACCTATTAATATGTAAAAGTTGCTTTTTCTAAGACAGAGATGGTACTTCTATGCCACACGTGGGGAAGTCCTTTGGATAAAGACCCAAAATTGGTTGTGAGCATTAAATGATAATGAGATTTATCCAACCTGAAATCCTGCAATGTGAGATTCTGCATCATTGCTTAATTCTGGATCAGAACTTCAGCTTCAGTGTAACTTAGAATAGACATCTAACTTCTGATCTTTGTATCTCCTTGCTCCAGCATGTTCTGAAGGAGTTCTCAGACTTTCCAGGAAGCTTGCAGCAAGCTTTGTAACCTTCTTTGAATTACCCTTGCAAACTCTGACTGAACCTTTATGAAAAATGGCCCAGAAGTTCTGACCAAAATCTATTTTGAAAGTGTCCAGAATTTGCTGAATGCTTCAGTTTCAGGGACGTTTCTTTGAGGATTTAACTTGAAATCCCAGCATTTCTAGGAGAAGTTCTGTTCTGCAATGTTTTAGATCTTATTTAAATCTATAACTTTTGTGCCAGAAGTTCTTCCAGAATCAGCTTGCATCATGGTGATAATCTGATCAGAAGTTTTGAATTTGTCATATTTCTTAAACGCTTAGAAAAATTCTAAGTATTTAGAATTTTGACTTTTCCAAAGTAATTTTGACTTTTGAATTTCTTGATGAAACAAACTTCATTCCTTGATGAAATATGATTTTTGGAACTTGATTTTTTTAATCCAAAAGTCAAAGTTTGACTTTTTAGTATGCAAATGACCGTTTTGCCCTTGTGAATGACTTTCTTGGAAAGTTTGTAATTCAAGGCTTAAAATTGGATGGGAACAAACCTGAGGGTCCAGGGTGATCCTTTGAGAAATGAGAGGGAAATTTTTGGGGTACAACAACTTCCCCTATTCATTCTTCTTACACTTGAAGAGTTAGATTGGCGATTTTGTCATTCGTGACTCGAAGGTGGAAGATGATTGGACACTAAAGTGCCCAGAAATTTGCACTCGGTGATGTGATCGTTGAGGGAATGGGCTTAAAGATGCCATTTGGAGAGGTGATAGAAATTTGTTAGAGATAGGATTGTAGATGCCATCCAAAAAGGTTGTTGAATCGTATCTGTAAGTTGAAACCAAATGAGTATCAGAATAACATCCTTATTTGGAGTGTATCTGAACTGTATTTGAGAGCTGAATTTGAATGAGTATCAGGGTGGCATCCGTATCTTGAGCGTATCTAAACTGTATTTGACAATTGAATCTGAATGAGTATTAGAATGGCATCCATGTCTGGAGCGTTTCTAAATTGTATCAAAAGTTGAAATTTAAATGAGTATCAGAATGGTATCTGCGTCTGGAGTGTATCTGAACTGTATCAAAAGTTGAAATGTGAATGAGTATCAGGATGGCATCCGTATCTAGAGCATATCTGAACTGTATCAAAAGTTGAAATTTGAATGAGTATCATAACGGCATCCGTATCTAAAGCGTATCTAAACTGTATCAAAATTTGAAATCTGAATGAGTATCAGAATGGCATCTGTATCTGGAGCATATTTGAACTGTATCAAAAGTTGAAATCTAAATGAGTATCAGGATGGCATCTGTATCTGGAGCGTATCTGAACTGTTTCAAAAGTTGAAATCTGAATGAGTATCAGGATGGCATCTGTATCTGGAGCATATCTGAACTGTATCAAAAGTTGAAATCTGAATGAGTATCAGAATGGTATCCGTGTCTAGAGCGTATCTGAACTGTATCTGAAAACTTGGAACATTGTTAATGGTAGTTGTTAACCTTATCCTGAAAAGGGTAAAATGTTAGCTAAAATGCAAAGTCATGTTGTATGAAATGCATAGTATAATGCATTTGTGTTATCAATGTTTATGATATATGGGTGCGATGTATGCACATGTGAGCTACTCTGTTGTACTGTTGTTGGATTGGAGAAAATAACTTCCTGACTGCTGCTGAGGATATAGAGTAAAAGTATTCATGTCATGAAGTTGAAGTGCTGATGAATTTCCCCTTAGAGAAATAAACCCTGTTGTAATGGTAATGCCGTGTATTGTTTGAAAAATCCTGCTTGGGAAATTTTGAGAAATTTGGCGACTTCTATATGGGGTTGATAATTGGAAGCTTTGTTCTGCTGGGGATTAAACTGCACACTGTGGGGAATTTTATGGAGATAAACTTAGAGAGATTTCCCTATCTCTTAAAGCCCTCAGTGATGTCTTTTATTTATTTATTTGTAAACAGTAATTATGTTCAAATGCATATGTTCAAAAACAAATCATTGGACGTTTTTGTAAACAAAACAAAAGAGTAAAGAAAAACAGATAATTTTGCACTTTTAAAAGGATATCTTTGTATTGACTTTGAGTAAGTATTTTTGTACAATGAGACAAACATTCTAGTAAGAGAATACCGTCGTAAAAAATGAAAATTTTGATACAAAGAAAAGATAGCTATGTGCAATATTCCCATGGGGTTCCCATTCTGCTATAGCCTTCGCATCTCTGAGCATCTTCTCTATTTGTTGCCTTATCCGAAGATGATTGATCAGAACCTCTGAGTTTGTCAGTGGAAGCCAAAGGTTGTTCGTAAGGTGATCCAACGGGACATAGTCATACGCTTTAATTCCTAAACTTTTTCCTGGACCGCCCTTTCGGGTTTTCAGTCCACCGGGAAACCCTTTTTTGCCTAAGTCGCCCTTTCGGGTTTTCAACTTGCCAGGTGTACAAATTTTTTGTTTTATCCCTAATTTTTGTCCGAACCTTTTTGGTTCATCGGGATGCCCTTGTTTTGCCTAGGTGTGTCAACCTAGCGGGTCTCTTATGCGTAGTATCTTTTGACTATGTCTGTGTTCGCATGGCGTGGCAGGTCGTTGCAATCCATGGTGGTTAGGATCATTGCTCCTCCAGAGAATATGTTCTTGATTACAAATGATCCTTCGTATGTAGGAGTCCATTTACCCTTGGGATCACCTTGCGGCAGTATGATGCGCTTAATCACCAGATCCCCAACTTTATATGCTTGTTGTCTGACCTTTTTGTTGAAAGCCTTGATCATCCGTTTTTGATACATCTGACCATGACAGACAACATTAAGTCTTCTCTCATCAATCAAGTTTAGTTGATCAAGTCGAGTCTGGATCCAATCTTCTTCATTCAACCTCGTGTCCTTCATAATTCTCAGAGAGGGGATCTGTACCTCAATAGGCAAAACAACTTCCATGTAGTAAACCAGAGAATAGGGTGTTGCCCCGGTTGATGTGTGAGTTGTGGTACGATATCCGTGGAAAGCGAATGGTAGCATCTCATGCCAGTATTTGTACGTGACTGTCATTTTCTGTATGATCTTTTTAATGTTCTTATTCGCGGCTTCGACAGCACCATTCATCTTCGGCCGGTAAGGGGAAGAATTATGATGCTGGATCTTGAATTATTCGCACAAGGCGGTGATCATAGTATTGTTCAAGTTTGTACCATTGTCTGTAATGATCCTCTCCGAGATACCATAACGACATATGAGATTTTGCTTGATGAACCAGGCAACAACATTCTTGGTAACGAAAGTGAAAGAAGCTGCCTCCAGCCACTTTGTAAAATAATCAATGGCCACTAAGATGAAGTGGTGTCCATTGGAGGCGGTTGGCTTGATTTCCCTAATCATATCAATCCCCCACATAGCAAAGGTCCAAGGAGCCGTCAAGACATTCAGAGGAACCAGAGGTACATGCACTTTGTCAGCATAAATCTGACACTTGTGGTAGGTTCGAGAGTATTGATAGCAATCTGCTTCCATGGTAGACCAATAATAGCCTGCCCGTAGGATTTTCTTTGCCATCGTATGTCCACTGGAATGGGTGCCAAAAGTGCATTCATGTAACTCAGCCATGATCCTTTTAGCTTCAACCTTGTCTACGCACCAAAGTAACACAAAGTCATGGTTACGTTTGTAAAGAATGCCATTACTAAGGAAGAATTTAGAAGAGAATCTCCTTAAGAACTTCTTATCATTGACTGAAGCTCCTTCTGGATATTCTTGAGCCTCGAGATACCTCTTGACTTCGTGAAACCAAGGCTGGTCCACTACTTCTTCAGTATTAATCTCGTGACAGTGTTCTGGTTCATCCCTTTGTTCAATGGTGATCTGGGGAGCCTCGTTATCCCATTTAAGTTTAAACATAGATGTCATTGTGGCTAGTGCGTCTGCTAGCTGATTTTCTTCTCACGGGAAGTGCTAGAAGGTAATCTTCTTAAAATGTGGGAGCAATGTTAAAACATGTTTTTTGTAAGGGATAAGGTTACAGTGTTTGGTGTCCCATTCCCCCTTTGATCTGGATGATGACCAGAGCTGAATCTCCGAATACATTCAAAGATTTGATCCCCAAGTCTATGGCAGCTTTGAGACCAAAGATGCACGCTTTGTATTCTGCCATGTTATTTGTACAATTGAAGCAGAGTCTTACCGTAAAAGGAGTATGACACCCTTCAGGAGATATGAGTACAACACTGATACCGTTACCGAGTGCGTTAGATGACCCATCAAAAATCAGGTTCCATCGGGATCCTTGTTCAGGTCCGTCATATGGCATGAGTTCTTCACAGTTGTTTACCATCATGATGTCTTCATCTGGGAATTCGAACTTCATGGACTGGTAGTCTTCCATAGCTTGGTGAGCAAGGTATCAGCTAGTACACTGCCCTTTATTGCTTTTTGGGTAGTGTACTGTATGTCATATTCTGTCAGGATCATCTGCCATCTCGCTATTCTCCCAGAGAGGGCAGGTTTCTCGAAGATGTATTTTATTGGATCCATTTTAGATATCAATAAGGTAGTATGGGTCAACATATACTGTCTTAGCCGGCGAGAAACCTATGCCAGAGCGCATCAAGTTTTCTCGAGCAGTGAATATCTTGCTTCACAGTCGGTAAACTTTTTGCTCAGGTAATAAATAGCATGCTCTTTTCGGCCAGACTCGTCATGCTGCCCCAGCACACACCCCATTGAATTTTCTAAAACAGTTAGATATATGATCAATGGTCTTCCCTTGACTGGTGGCATCAAAACAAGAGGCTCTTGCAGGTACTCTTTGATCTTGTCAAAGGCAGTTTGGCACTCATCATTCCATTTGACTACCTGGTCTTTCTTCAGTAGTTTGAAGATTGGTTCACAGGTAGCTGTCAGGTGAGAAATGAATCTGGCAATGTAGTTCAAGCGTCCCAAGAATCCTCTGACTTTTTTCTCAGTACGAGGAGCAGGCATCTCTTATATAGCTTTCACCTTGTCCGGATCTACTTCAATACTTTTATTGTTGACGACAAAGCCTAGGAGTTTACCAGACCTTACTCCAAATGTGCACTTATTTGGGTTCAACCTCAGCTTGTACTTCTTTAATCTCTCAAACAGTTTATGTAAATGATCAAGATGCTCTTCTTCTGTTTGAGATCTGGATATCATGTCTGTGATCGGTGGAAATAGAACTGACTGTTTTGAAATGCTGGTTCGCGAAATGTCGCGGTAAGCAAGAGTCGCCACCATCTTTTATGTTCTCCAACATGGAAAGGACAAAAGCACAGCAAAATTCCTTTTTCGAGATGTCTCTCGGTTCAGGAGGTAGATTTATAGAAAGGGAAGGTGTTAGCACCCTTTCTATCCGTGGTTATCCACGGGCTCTTAGGTACTTGCTCACTATGTTTTCAAAAATTGTTTGCTTTTCAAGTGTTGTGGGTTTTGAAAAAGTTTCATTTTGAAAACTTCTAGGTAACTCTTGTATCAGTCCTCAAGAGTGTATGAAGTGTTTGTTTGAAAACTTTTTGAAAGTGTAGGTGCGAAAAGTTGTTTTTGTTTTTTTTGAAAGAGCAAGTACCCAGGAGAAATCTACCTACTCTAAGGAATTAAGTTGTGTAAGAGTCCTTTAGATAGTGCTATCCCACTATTGAGAAGTAGGAAGCACCGTCGTTGGAGTTTGTCGGGTCAATTCGATTATAGGGACATGTGGTCACCAAAGCAATAGTAGGACGCCTTAGCGGTAACCCTAATGTCCTAGATCCTTTTTATATCCGAGGCAACCGTTTCGAGGCAACTGGATCTTTAGACAGGAGGGCGACCTCTAAAACACCCTATACTTGACGACCACCTCGAGGCAACCAAATGAGGCGTACCCTAGGAGTGGCATGTGCATGTGTGTTGTTTCATGATAATTGTCTTTGCACATTTATATGGTGAGCTACGAGTTGGTTTTATTTTTCATACAAGTCTTGCATTCATAATTAACAGTTAATAATTTGTGGGAAATAAAGTGCGGAAAAGGTAAATCTACGATATTATAAGGCGCGGGTATATACATCACCAAAAACATAACCCTTTGGAAAATAAATTGCGGAAAATAAAGAAAGCGGTAAATCCTAATTATCTATTACATCCTCAGAAACAGTTACATAAATATAATCAAAATAGGAATTAAAGATAAATATGCGCGTGAAAGAATTGAATCAGAATGTCCTTAGGGTTTTGACCCTTTTTGAGAAAAGAAAGAGATTTGGTCCTTTTTGCAATTAAATTAAATATTAAACCTAATAACTAATTAATTAATTATTAAAAGAAAAAGTATTTTTTGTGTTTTTTTTATGTTCTTATGAAAATAAAATAAAGAAATTAAAAGTTATCAAAGGAAAAACCCTAATTCTACATGATTTTAAATTATTGTGAAAAGAGTCAAAATTAAACCTAATTAAAACAACTAAACTAATTAATTAGAATTTATTTACAAAAATAATTAAATTAAATGAAATTAATAATTAATAATAATAAAAAAATATTTACATTTTAATGGTCTGAATTTAATTGTGAAAATAATATTAATTTAGTTAAATAAATAATAATAATAATAATAGTTAGAAATTAATAAAAGAAAAATAAAAGAAAATAATATTTAACCAGGGGGGTGTTGGGCCCATAGGAGGTGAATTCTGGAATTGTGAAGCCCACTAACACAAGCCTGCTTTGACTTTCTGGATGGTCTAATGCGTTGGTTGACCAGGAACATGGTGTTCCCTCTCTCATGGCCTTTGGATTGGTGCATAAGACACATGGCATGCTGCAGCATGAGGTTTATGGTGGAATGTTTCTGAAAGCCTGCATGTGATCAAGTTAGAAAAAATATTATAGAGCTTTTAGGGGACCTGGGAATCGAACCCAGGTCCCAATGGTTATTGGACAACGCACGCTCCACTAGGCCATCATGTTGCATTTGATACAATGATAATCAATAAAAATAATATATCAAAGTCAAGGCATATGTTGTAAAACAAATAAAGCGCACCTTTTATTCAAACCAGCCAACCAGGATTGAACACGTCCTTCGTCTTCTTCAATTTCCTGCATAAAAACATATCAAATAGCGGGGGTTTTTAACCCCCACAAAGTGTGACGACCAAAAATAGCGAATAGAAACCTAGGCTATATAAATATGGCGCGATAGTCTTGTTAGATTCGTTTGGTTCTCAGGATTACAACCATAGGCATGAGAAGTCTCAATTTTACTGGATGTGGAAAACCCCAATTCAAAAACTGAGGAACCCTAAAATTCGTTCATGGCAAATTATTATTCTACGCGTTTCAATGCAATTAACCTATGCCAAAAGCTTCCTGTGGATTCAAGCAACACAAAAACAACAAAAAATCATATGAAATATGCGTGAATCATGAGTTTCGATTTTCAAAATAGTAAGCAAACTGTATCACTGTTGTTGCGTATTCTTTGAGTGTTAGCACTTGATTTTGATTGCAATGCGTCTCTGAGGGTTCCTGCAATCTATTAGAAACAAGAAAAAGCTTTGAATCACGTTAAATTATGGAAAACAGTTTTCAAGTTTTTCTTGATTTTTTGAATATGGTTATGGCTTTGTATGCAGCAATCTCACGTGTGTGGCATTAGGGTTAGGTTCTGTATATGTAGTAGAATGGAACTAGGTCAAATCTTGCACAAGAAATCCATTGCTTTGATGTTTCAATATTTGATTGAAAATCAAATAATTTTCAATCTTTTTGATTGACAAAACTTGCTAATTTTGGAGATTCTTGTCTCTTTGATGGATGCACGAAGTTGCCAGCTTGTCTTGAGCTTGTTTGCTTCCTAAAAGATTGAAAAAAACATATCTTTATATTTTCCTACAATTAAATGAATTAAATGAATTAATATTTGATTAAAAATCTAATTAATTAATTAAAAATAAGAAAATAATTCAATTTATGCTTAATGGGTCGTGCATAGGCCTTGGACAAAGTTTCAAGAAGGAATTTGAGGCCCATTAGCAAAAACAAAGTATTTTGAGCAAAGTTGACTTTTGCAAATTCCCAAAAATTTCCCAACTTCTCCAATGCATATCTTTCTCAATTTTGATCCTATGAACATGTTCTTGGACATTTTGGAAAGGTCTTGAAGTCCTCTAACCAATGCCTTTGGTCCCATGTCATTTGGATTTACCAATCTCAAGTTATGGTCTTTGACTTAAAGTGTATTTTTGTTGACTTTTGAAATTGACCTATAATGTAGAAATTGATAACTTTTTGTGAGAGCATTTCTTGGACTTGGAATGTGAAGATGAGTTGTAGGAAATGTCATCCCCTTCACAATGAGCATTGGATGGGATTTTTCTGATGAACCATGAAAAAGTTATGCCTTGGTCAAGATACAGTTGACTTTTCTACTGTCCCAAAATAGCAAGTTTTGCATCTTTGATGATTTTTGAGCCATGCTTGTGGAATCATGATCAAGACTTGATCAAATAATGATTGTAGACTCAAAATAAGATGTTGACCAAAATTTTTGACTTTTGACTGCCAAATGACCATTTTACCCCTGCAGTTGACTGTGAAGCAAATGAAGCTCTTGACTGAGCAATTTGTCATTGTGAGTCTTGAGACTTGACATGTAGATGCTTGACAATGTATATAGGCATATGAGACTTGATTGAGCCATTGAAAACCTCAAATTCTTTGAAGGAACCAAAACCCTAATTTTGACTGGCTTAGGAGGCATTTGGACTGTGCAATCTTTGAGAAGTCTTGAACCATTTGAAGACAAATGTTGAAGAATATGGGAGGGCAAATTTTGGGGTACAATAGTTTCCCATGTTCAATCTTCTTAGACCTGAGGATATAGATTGGCTTGCGTGCCTTTCGTGATCCGAAGGTGGAAGATGATTGAACACTAAAGTGCCTGGAAATTTGCACTCGCATAGTGTGGTATCAGCAATGTGATGTCGGGAATGGGCTTACAGTTGCCATTTGAAGATATGGTGGATAGGAGGATGGGCTTATAGATGCCATCCGGGGGTGTCGATCGCGTAAGAGATTCCTTAGCGAGAACTTGCGTACCTGAGAAAGAAAGATAATTTCATGGCCTGTTACAGGGGTTGATCTTCAAACTCTTCATGCAGATATGCCCTGGCTAGATACAGGTATTGAATCTACAATCAATCGCTCACAGATATGCCCTGGCTAGATACAGGTATCGAATATGGAATTAATCGTCTACAGTTATGCCCTGGCTAGATACAGGTATCGAATCTGGAATTTCAGAAGGTTGATGGGTTGTCTCTACTGACAGGTTATCTCAGAAAAATCTTTAGGGATCGATTTAACTGAACCAGGGGAGGTTTTGTCTTCTTTGACGAGTTGTCTCTTTTAACAGGTTGTCCTCATGGACGGATTGTCTTCACTGACGGATTGTCTTCAATGACAGGTTGTCTTCAATGACAGGTTGTCTTCACTGACGGATTGTCTTCACTGACAGGTTGTCTTCAATGACGGGTTGTCTTCAATGACGGATTGTCTATAACGACGAGTTGTCTTCAATGACAGGTTGTCTTAAATGACGGATTGTCTATAACGACGATTTGTCTTCAATGACAGGTTGTCTTCAATGACGGGTTGTCTTTCATGACGAGTTGTCTATAACGACGAGTTGTCTTCAATGACAGGTTGTCTTCAATGACGGGTTGTCTTTCATGACGGGTTGTCTATAACGACGAGTTGTCTTCAATGACAGGTTGTCTTCAATGACGGATTTTCTATAACGACGAGTTGCCTTCAATGACAGGTTGTCTTCAATGACGGATTGTCTATAACGACGAGTTGTCTTCAATGACAGGTTGTCTTCAATGACGGGTTGTCTTTCATGACGGGTTGTCTTTCATGACGGGTTGTCTATAACGACGAGTTGTCTTCAATGACAGGTTGTCTTCAATGACGGATTGTCTATAACGACAAGTTGTCTTTAACGACGGGTTGTCTTCAATGACAGATTGTCTTTAACGACGGATTTTATCTCTTTTGACTAGATTGAGAATTTGACTGCGTCTTTCCTGAAAGATGAAGGTCAGTCATATGCGATGCATGATATGGATCGAGCAATGATGTTCTCAACATAAATGAGATTGTATGATATGATGCGTATATGTATGTATCATGATGTATGACAATGTGATGTTTATGAATGTATTTTCGTCTGGAAAATAAATCCTTGACAAGTGCCGGGAAGTTAAATCCTGGGCTGATGTTGAAGAGTAGAGTTCTTCGTTTCCGCTGGGGATGATGATTGCAAGGGTAAACCGGTAGGAGAAGATGACTCCGTTGGGGAATAAACTTGGTGAAGAGCTTACTCTGCGGGGAATTACTCTGTGGGGAAGAGATACTTCGCTGAGAATTTAATGAGAACTCCGCTGGGGATTCCATTGATAAGTTATGTTGGGGAATTTGATGAACTCCGCTGGGGGATAGGAAGAACTTCGCCGAGGACGACCTTTCCGTGGTAATTAGCTGAGGATAACCCAGTTAGACCCTGGTGGGGAATAACCTTTGAACATGGTCGGGGAGAGGTATTTGCACACTGCAGGGGACCAGCTTCCAGAATCTACTGGGGATAAGCTTCAACTCTCCTGGGGAAACCTTTTGAACTGTACCGGGGAAGTGGCTCCACTGGGGTGTCTGGATTCCGCCGGGGAACAATCTTATATTAAGACTTCCGGGGATGCTTGCTAAGGAATATCTGTATACTCCGCTGGGGAATATTGAGATTTTCTGGGGATACCCAACTTCCTTAGGGCTGACAGTAGTCTAACTCTGCTTGGGGAGAGTGTTGCTTGTCTTACTCTGCGGAGAGTGAAAGTATCTTGGTCACGTTCTTCAGCCGAACTTACCCTAGTACCTGGTGGACAGAGCAGTTTGTACAGTTCGGACACTCCTTATTGCCCTAGCTTCTGTGGGAGAAGGTACCTGTGGAGGTCTTGATAACTGCTGATTTGACAAATCTTCTCTTGGTAGACAAGTGACGAGATGACGGGACATAGTCGTACGCTTTGATCCCTAATTTTTGCCTGGACCGCCCTTTCGGGTTTTCAGTCCACCGGGATACCCCTTTTTTTGCCCAAGCCGCCTTTTTAGGTTTTCGACTTGCCGAGTGTACAGATTTTTTCATTTCATCCCTTATTTTTGCCCGAACCCTTTTGGTTCCCCGGGAAGCCTTTATTTTTGCCTAGGCCAGTTGACCTAGCGGGTCTTTGATTATGCGTAGTATTTTTCGACTATGCCCCCGCTCTCAGAATGTAGGGAGTTGTCACTGTCTGTAATGTTGTGTTGCTACGCCGTTAGAAGATGTCTGATCATGCAAGACTCGTTGCTGGAATTCATGCCCAATGCCCCAGTTGATTCAGATGGAGATCTGCCCCTGGTTATTTGGCATTTTTGAGAGATTCTCTGAATCTTGACTGGACTGCCCCAGATGATGGACAATGCTCATGCCATGCCCCTTGGTTGGAAGTGCTTTTGTTCACTAGATATTCGTCGTGCGAATTTCTCTACTGTTCGAACAAATAGCCATATGCAAACAATGTTATTTAAAAATGCAAAGCTTATGTCTGTCTTGACGTTTTTGAAAATGCATTTTTCAGTAAAACAAGCGAATTTTTGTAAAATGTGATGTCAACTCAAGATTTTACAGCGAGCCTTAAGGAGTCAGGATACCTTTTGTAACAGTATGCTTTCGAACTAACCCATGCTTCAGCTAGGACTTTTTGAGGGTTGTAACGTGGCCTGGTTCACGGTTTAAGAAACAAAGGATAAAGGCTCAAATTTTATTTGTACCCACCCGCTCTTCGTGATGTTCTTCAAACCTAAACTCAGCTAATCGTGCGTTAGATTTTGTTTGAGTCTTTGCTCTGTTATTCCAATGATGGTTCGGATACTGAAAGTTTTATTTTGACCAGGCAGTCATTTTTATAAGAGTTTGCAGGACCTCTTTCTTTTTGATTTTATTATCCATGTTTTTTGCCTGAACTGTTTCTTTTGTGATTACAGTCAGCGGGATGCCCCAGTTTTGTAAGTCCCCTTCATAGGTTTTGACTTAATGGACTTTTATTTTGAGAGACAATGACTGCCTGCCTTTATGATTGTTCGGAACCATCATTGTCTTTTGTTTTGGAATGACTCCTTTGGTGTCATTCATTGTGCACCTGGATTAACTGAGAAAACTACCCTGCCCCAGGTTATGATTTAAGGGTTTTAATTTTTGAAAAGAAAAATTCCAACTTCTTTGGCTCAAAGGGGTTGACGAGGGATTATCTTCCTTATAACTCCAGTGTTTAGGATTTGAAACAATGCCTGTACCTCATCAGCGGGGTCGGTTCAAAAGCATACTGTAAAGATCGTGGTATCGTTTTCATCATCCTCCCTCAAAAGGCTTAGAATTATTAATTGAGGGTTTGAACATCACAAAAATGAAAGCAGTTTGAATATAGCGAATGCGAATATATTGATTCAAAACAGACATATGCGATGCATTAATGAAAGTAATAAAGTTTGCTATGACAATAATTGTTTGTATAAGCAAAGAAAAATACAACTTAAAAATTCGAATGAACAAAAGTTTTTTCAATCCTAGCCATGTTTTGGCAAGGGAGCAGTGATCACATTGGGAGTCTCGGGCGCTTCGAACTCGACCTCCTTTGCATCGATTAGGTCCTGAACCTTGTTCCTCAAAGTCCAAAAATCATCTATAGCATGCCCCGGGCTGTCAGAATGATAAGCGCAGCGGGCGTTGGGGTTATACCTTGAAGGTGTCTTGTTGGGATTCTTAGGAGGGTCCCTTAGAGTTACCAAATTGGTCTTCGGCAACTGTGGCAATATCTTGGACAAGGTCATGCTGAGGGGAGTGAATTTCCTTCTAGGTCTCTCCTCCCTTTGTTGGTTGCGATGTTGAGGATCACTGGCTGGTTTTGAAATAACTACCGCGATGGCAGCTTGGCGGTGCTCGGACCTATTCTGCCCTCTTGAACCATAGACAGCACTAGATTCTTTCTTGAATGGTTTCTTCTCAGTGTTCGAGGAGTCACCTTTCTGTATCTTCCTAGACTTCATACCAGCTTCAATTCTCTCACCAGTCAAGATCAGATCTGTAAACCCAGCTGAAGAATTTCCAATCAGATGGTTGAAGAATGGACCAGACAGGGTCCCTAGAAACATGTCGACAAGTTCACGGTCAGTCAAAGGTGGCTGCACCCTTCCAGCAAGGTCTCTCCATTTTTGAGCATATTCTTTAAATCCTTCACCCGTCCCTAGTGACATACCCTGGAGTTGGGTACGCGTAGGAGCAAGGTCGGAGTTATACTGGTATTGCTTGTAAAAGGCAGCAGCAAGGTCCTCCCAGTTGCGGATATTGGCTCCATCCAGCTGATAGAACCACTCGAGTTGAGTCCTTGACAGACTATCCTGAAAGAAGTGAATCCATAAATTCTTGTCAGCAGTGTAAGGTTGGATCTTCCTTACGTATGAACGGAGGTGCAACTTAGGACAGGAAGCTCCGTCATATTTGGCAAAGGCAGGCGCCTTGAACTTGTGAGGAATTACCACCCCAGAGGATAGACTTAGATCTTCGAAGTCCAGGCCGGGCACTTTTTGTATCTCCATAGCGCTTAACTGGTCTTCGAGCTGTTTGTACTTATCCTCAGCAGGAGGATACTATTCATCATTATAATCCGTCTCGTTGTCGGAGACCACGGGACTAGGAACCCTTCTCCCTTGGTGACTGTCTTTGCCTACAGATGAGGTAGTCAGCTCAGCCTCATTTTGTAGTCCATTCCCAGATGTTGTACCCCAAAATTTGCCCTCCCATATTCTTCAAGAAATGGCCAAGCCAAGTCACAAAATTCCCCAAGGGTTGTGCAGTGCAACTGTCTCCTATACAGTCAAAACTAGGGTTTGAGTTCTGATCAAGAAAAGGAAGTTTTCAAAGGCCCAATCAAGTCTCACATGCCTACAAATATGATCAAGCATCCTCATATCAAGTTTCAAGGCATTCAGCTCAAAATTGCACAGTCAAAACCCTAAATTGCACTACAGTCAACTGTAAGGGCAAAATGGTCATTTGGCAGTCAACAGTTCAAATTTTTGGTCAACATATCATTTTGAAGCCACAAACATCATTTGATCAATGCTTGATCATGATTCTCAAAATTTGGCTCAGAAATCATCAAAGATACAAAAGTTACTATATTTGGACAGTTGAAAAAGTCAACTGAAATTGACCAGGGCATAACTTTCACATGGATTATCAGAAAAATTCCATCCAAAGCTCATTTTGAAGAGAAAGACATTTCCTACAATTAATCTTCATATTCCAAGTCCAAGAAATGCTCTCACAAAAAGTTATCAATTTCAACATTATAGGTCATCTTCAAAAGTCAACAAAAAGGGACTTTAAGTCAAAGGCCATAACTTGAGATTGGTAAATCAAAATGACATGGGACCAAAGGAATTGGTTAGAGGATTCAAAGACCTTTCCAAAATGTCCAAGAACATGTGAAAAGCTTAAAAATTGAGCAAGTTATGCCTTGTGGAAGTTGGGAAATTTTTGGGAATTTTGAAAAGTCAACAATGGTTCAAATGACCTAAATTTGCTAATGGGCCCATTTTTCTTCCATGATTCATCATTCCAAGCCTATGCACGACCACTTGGCCCAAAGGGAAGTATTTTCTCATTTTTTATTTATTTATTTGAATTTCTATTAATATTAATTCATTTAAATTATATAAATATGTGGAAAATATAAAACTTACCTTAACCAATCTTTTTATGCATAATTTGCCATCAATATTTCGTGCATAGGTTAATAGGGAAAGATTTGGACTAATTGGATGCAAATTGATACAAAATGCACATGGAAAGATATGAAAAGGATCCTTAACAAATCAAATCCTTAATCCATAATTGCAAGAGATTTGTGCTAGTTTTGTTAACCTAATGCCTTCCATACAAATACAGGAATACAAACCTAATGCAAAGGGACTAAAAAGCTGCGCTCAAGAATACATCACAAACTTGAAAATTTTCCATAAAAACTCAATTCTGAAAAGCATTCTAGAGGTCGATTCAAGCCTAAATTTTGATTCCAATAGCTTCATTGTGGTTCTCTGAACGTGTGCCAATCAAGAACAACAACCAAAACGCAAAGAATTGGTATAATGACTCAAAACTGTACAGATGAAAACTTGGAGTCGTGCATCATGATTTAAGCATCTTTCTTAAGTTTTATTTGTTGGTTCATGATTGTTATTTTGTTCTGATGCTAACCATGCCAATTAATTTCGTTTTTGTGCAATATATGTGATTTGGCCATTGATGCCGTCTAGGGTTTGCAGAGCTCCCAATTAGGGGTTTCTTAATCACGTAAAATCAGGCCACCTCAATACCATGGTTGGATTCAGTGCATCAAGACGAAGAAATCTTGACCCTCGCGCCCAATTTATGGGCATCATAGCGCTAGTCGCTATTTTCTGGAAACTAACCTTAGGCCACGCATCCAAAACCGTTGCCTCTGCTTTTGTTTTACAGGGACAACGAAGGAGATGATGTGTTGTCCATCAGCGATTGGCCGGTTTAAAAATTGGCGCGCGTTGCCCACTAACACTTTGTTTTCTTTTATTATATTTAATAGCCATTATATATTAAATTGAAATCAAGCGCTTCAGTGGCACAGGTGTTGAGCTTGCAACGTCCAAGACCTGGGTTCGAACCCCAGGTCTGAATAATTTCGCTATTATTTTTCTATACTCATTCCTATGCAGGTTCAACTTTGAAGATCATCATATACGCCCAGATCAGACCATACACGCGTCCAGCAAATCCAATCCAAAGGCCAGGATCCATGGAGTACCGTGAGTGCTAGTCAACGCCTAGGCATGTTGCTTGGAAAGTCAACAAGGCCATGTCTTATTGGGCCAGGCTTTACCATCAAAACCTCCATATTGGGGCTACCCCCCCTGGTTTGCTTTTCTTTTCATATTTTATTTTTTTTAATTATTATGTTATTTATTTTCATTGTTTTAATTAATTAATTATTTTTTTACAAAATATAAAAACTTCATTAAAAAATCAGAAAAGACCAAAAATAATAAATATTTTTATTATAATTATTTTCTTGTAAATAAATTAACATATAATGAATTTAGTTTTAATTAGGATGTTTGCAATTTAATTCTTTTCATATTAAATAAAAAATAATTAGAATTAGGTTAATTAACAATTTCTATTCCTTTTAATTTTTCCTTTTTATCATGATACTTATTTATTTATTATTTTCATAATTAAATTGTACATAAATATAATTAGGTCTAAATTAGGTCAAATTTCAATATTTTCATAATAAAACTTAAAAAATCATTAGAATTAGGGTTTGCATTTCCAATTTCATTCTAATAAATTCTCCTTCTTTTAAATCTTAAAAAACACAAAAATACCAAAAACATTTAATTTTCATTTTTTAATTTTAATTCCTCGTTAACTCTAATTGTTTGCAAAAGGGTCCAACGCCCATTGTTTTAATTATTTTATTTCGCGCATTTACTTTATTGCTATAATAATTATGTACATGTCCCAAAGCCTTGTAACAATTTAACTTTTCGCATTTTTATTCGCTTTATTTATTTTCCGTCAAATCGGGTCCGGTTTAATTTTGGCGATGTGGACCCGCGCCATTTGTAATAGTTGTAGATTTATTTTCCCGCAAATTTTAACTGTTAACAAAAAGCATGAAAGAATGTATGGACTTAAAATAAAATCAAGCGTAGATCACCTTAACATGACAAGACAAATATCAATGAAGCTGACACACAACTCCGCACACACCACCCCTAGGGTACGCCTCACTGTTGCCTTGCCTCGAAAGGTGATCGTCGAGTAGAGGACGTCTTAGTAAGTCCTCATGATCCGGGAACCTGGCATGAGGGTAGCTTCTAAGGTGTCTTCCTATTGCTCCGGTGATCACCATGTCCCTATAAACTCGAATTGACCCGAACACCTCCAACGGTGGTGCTACCTACCTCTCAATGGTGGGATGGCGCTACTTTAAAGGACATTTACACAGACGAATTCCTTAGGGTAGGTAGGTTCTCGAGGATACTTGCTCTAATTTCAAACAAAACCAAATCTTTTCACACCGACACTTTTCAAAAGCTTTCAAAAGCAAATTTTTCAAACACTCTGACGTACGAGTCGAACTGAAATTTTTCAAAGAAACTTTTTAAAACCCACATTGAAAAGCAAGCAAACATTTTTGAAAACACATTGAGCAAGTATCTAAGAGCCCATGGATAACCATGGATAGAAAGGGTGCTAACACCTTCCCTTTCTATAACCTACCTCCCGAACCGAGAGCAATCTCTATAAGGAATTTTTCTGTGCTTTTGTCCTTTCCATTTGGAGAAAATAAAAGACGGTGGCGACTCTTGCTTACCGCGACATTTCGCGAACCAACGTTAAACAGTCAGTTCCAGATCCACCGATCACAGAACTGGCGACTCTGCTGGGGATTAAACTTAAAGTGAGGTATACCTTAGGGCTAGGTCATAACTATGTTTTCAATTGTCTTCTTTGCTTGCTTTATTATTGTGGGTTGCTTGGGAGTTCTATAGATCCTAACCCGGATCTGGGGAATACCTTCTTAGAAAGTAGCAACAAGACTGTGAGGGAACTGTGCGGGGTATACCGACATGGTTGAAACAGTCTGCTACGTTGATGTGGCACTTTGGTGCGTACCGGTAACCCTTGAGTTCAGTCAAGGAGAGTACGGGGCCTCCGCGTGGTGTCGTGAAGCATCAACAGACCTTAGGAACCTTAATTGAACTATCTTGGCCTCTTTAGGGTAGTGAGATAACTGACTTTGGTGCAGTCCGAGGTTGGTTGATACTCGATACTACGCTCAATTGAGGGTTGCTTTCCTGGAATATTTCGGTCGTCAGTTCAGTGGCTAAATCGAAACGATGAACAATGAAAGCAATCCCGTGATATTGGGAACCTTAGAACCCGGTTACTTTGATTAGGACAGGTTGAACCCACCAACTTCAAGAGGGTACTACCCAGACCCCATGCTGGCCTTAAACCTTAAGGGCTTGTCTTGTGTGCCTTGTGTGCCTTACATGTTTGTCTCTGTAAATATCTGTGGTGTGTTTAATCATAGCATCATGACATCATCCAGCATCATATGCATTGACTAACCATTTCAGGGGTTCGAATTTTCATCTTTGTTCTTATTTTGTAGGACATGGAAACTGTTCGTATAAAGACAATTCAAGTGAGTCTTGTAAGGATCCCTCCTCAGCTTAAGGAGCTTATATCCAGGATTCCCGAGAACTCTTCATTCAGTGAAAGGCATGGAAGCCTCATCAGCTTGGTCAACACCAACATTGAGGAAGACATGATTAAGGTCTTGTTCCAATTCTTTGACCCTCTGCATCACTCTTTTACCTTCTTGGATTATCAGTTGGTACCTACATTGGAGGAGTTCTCCTGGCTCCTGAAGATCCCTATCCTTGATCAGCTACCTTTCAACGGTACAGAAAAAGAACCTAAGCTTGAAGAGATTGCTAAAGCCTTGCACCTACAGTCATCTGACCTCAAGGGACATTGGGAAGTCAGAAGTGGTATCAAAGGGTTCTTAGCCAGGTTTCTGTTTGAGAAGGCCCTTGAATGTTGGAATTCCCTTGATTTGCAAGCTTTTGAAGAGGTTGTGGCCCTCCTTGTTTATGGTTTGGTGTTGTTTCCTAACCCAGATCAGCTTATTGATATCAGTGCTGTCCAAATCTTCATGTCCAGGAATCCTATACCTACATTGCTGGGGGACATCCTTCACTCATGTTACACTCGAACCATGAGAAAAAGAGGTGTCCTTATGTGTTGCACCCCCCTCCTGGGAAGGTGGTTTATTTCGCACCTTCCGCAATCAGTCTTGAAGAATGAGCGGGGTTTGAGATGGTCACAACGGTTGATGACTCTTACACATGCAGATATACATTGGTGTCCTAGGTCCAGAGAAGATGTCACTATCATTGATCGTTGCGGGGAGTACCCTAATGTTCCTTTACTTGGAATCAGAGGAGGTATTACTTATAGCCCATGCCTGGCTTGGAGACAGTTTGGTTATGCTCGGAGGGATGGTCCTCATGACATGTTAATTCCTGACATAGTTTTTGACTTCGACAATGATACTCAAGGACTTCGCCAGAGATTTATCAGAGCCTGGAGGATGCCCAGTAGGATAGACAGCAAGACACTGGGGCACAGGAACTCCATCCCTTTGGAGCCTTATCTCAAATGGGTACGCGCCCGCTCCCAGAAGTTAGTAATGCCTTATCCTCACATGCTTCCAGTAATCAAAGAGCCTGTCTTGGAAGGGGAAGTGTCTCATGTTATTCAGCACCCTGATATGCCCACGTCCTGGGAAGAGATGCAGAAGAGCTGGATCCAGCTTAAGGAGGAAAGGAATTCTCTTGAGACTAGTCTGCATGCCAGTGAAAAGAAAGTCCTGGAGCTCACTCGCCTGTTGCATGAGGAGAGGAATCTCAACACCTACATAGCTCCGAAGAGGATGCGCAGTGTATTTTGGGATTGACTTGATTTTTTGTACTTTTTGCCCATGAGGCTTTGATGTATTAAACAATGATTTCTTTAATGATGACGTGTGTTTCCTTTTTGTCTACAACAAATTTGAACTTTCGAACCCTTGAATGCATTGCATACGCATTTCATACATCATGTGCATAGCAGGTTTTCCTCTTTTCAGGTTGCTTACAGTTCTTCGCTGTTTATTTCAGCATCATGAATCCCGAATCTGCATCAACTGAGACATCAATCAAGGCTCTTCAGGTGCAGAATGCACAATTCCAAGAATTAATCAAGGGTCTGGCTAAAGGCCAAGAAGAACTGAAGGCTATGCTCCTGAAGAAGGAGAAGAAGAAGAAGAGAAGAACTGTTTTGTTCAACTCGGGCCGTAGGTTTGGCAATACTCTACAGCATGAAGAGGCTGGTTCTTCTATTGGCAAGAGTCCTTCTCAGGCAGAAGTAAAGGTTCCTAGTCCGGTCGTCTCCGACAACGAGACAGATTTTGATGAAGAACAGTACCCTCCTTCAGATGACAGGTACAAACAACTGGAGGACAGGTTGAAGGCTATGGAGGTGCAACAGGCACCTGGGATGGATTTCGGAGATCTGGGTTTGTCGACTGGTGTGATTATCCCGCATAAATTCAAAGCACCATCCTTCTCCAAGTATGACGGGGCATCTTGTCCCAAGCTGCATTTGAGGTCCTATGTTCGAAAAATTCAGCCGTACTCTGCGGACAAGAATTTATGGATCCACTTCTTCCAGGAGAGTCTTTCAGGGACTCATCTCGAATGGTTCTATCAGCTGGATGGGACCAAAGTTCGTAACTGGGAGGAGCTGGCTACTGCTTTCTACAAGCAGTATCAGTATAATGCCGACCTTGCCCCCAGACGTACCCAACTCCAGGGTATGGCGTTAGGTGCAAGCGAAGGTTTTAAGGAGTACGCTCAGAAGTGGAGAGACCTGGCTGGCAGGGTGCAGCCACCATTGACTGATCGGGAGTTGGTTGACATGTTCTTGGGGACCCTATCTGGGCCATTTTTCAACCATCTCATTGGGAATTCTTCTGCTGGTTTCACTGATTTGATTCTGACCGGAGAAAGGATTGAAGCTGGGCTGAAGCCTGGGAAGATTGCAAAGGGTGCCTCATCTAGTTCAGAAAAGAAACCATTCAAAAATGAGTCTAGTGCCGTGTATGGTTCTAGGAAATCAGAGAGACCTGAGCACCGCCAATCTGTCAGCGCGGTGATGATTGCTAAGCCTGCTGCCGCCCCTCGGCCAAATAATTCTCAAAGGGCTGAAAGACCCCGGAGAGAGTTTACCCGGTTAAACATGACCCTATCGCAGATCCTGCCACAGTTGCTCGCAACTAACTTAGTGACTGTCAGGGAAGCCCCGAAGTTCCCTAATACAACATCTCCCAAGTACAACCCGAATGCTCGTTGTGCTTACCATTCAGAAAGCCCGGGGCACTCTACCGATGACTGTTGGGCACTAAAGAACAAGCTGCAGGACCTCATTGATGCTAAGGAGGTACAGTTTGAGGCATCTGACAAGCCTAACATGGTGACAGCTCCCCTGCCTGCTCATGGAGTAAATGCTATTGGGGATGAAGACGAAGTGGACGATGCTGAGTTTGATAGTTGGATCTACCCGGCAGCTGACGGTGGACTTAACAATTGGAGCGCAAAGGACAATATCCCTGTTTCTTTTGTTACTAAGTAATGAATTCCTATGTTTTGTTATTTTGTAATAAACAATGATAAACTCTATGGCCCGGTGTCTTACCCGAGGCACCGTGGTTCTATTTGTGAGGGCATACAAACTGTCATTTCATATATCATGAATGAAAATCTTGGACGTTTTTCGCATCGCAAATATTGTGTTCCTTTTCTGTCTTTCTTTTCCTTTACATAATTTTCAAAAACAGCTGTATTTACACACACACTCACTCATACAGGTTCCAATCCACTCTGGATCTCACTGATAACAACTCTGCTACTGCCAATTATGACTTCGAAAATCCGATCAACTTAGCCGAAGACGAAGGTGAAGATGACTGCGAAGTGCCTGGCGAGCTTGCAAGGCTGTTGCTTCAGGAGGAGAGGGCAATTCAACCCCATGAAGAGCCAGTGGAAACGATAAACCTGGGTACCGAAGCAGACAGGAAAGAGGTAAAGATTGGTGCCAACCTAGAGCTCAGCGTGAAGCAACGGTTAACCAAGATGTTACACGACTATATGGAGATCTTTGCCTGGTCCTACGAAGACATGCCCGGGTTGGACACCGACATTGTGGTCCATCATTTGCCAACTAAGGAAGACTGCCCTCCAGTTAAGCAAAAGGTCCGTCGGATGCGTCCAGAGATGTCTGAGAAGATTAAGGCCGAGGTCATGAAACAGTTTGATGCGGGGTTCCTTGCAGTAACTTCTTACCCTCAGTGGGTTGCTAATGTGGTGCCGGTACCGAAGAAGGACGGTAAGGTCAGAATGTGTGTTGATTACAGGGATCTGAACAGGGCCAGCCCCAAGGATGACTTCCCCTTACCTCACATTGATGTCCTCGTTGATAATACGGCTCAGCACAAAGTGTTCTCTTTCATGGATGGCTTTTCAGGCTACAATCAGATCAAGATGGCACCTGAAGACATGGAAAAGACTACATTTGTTACTCAGTGGGGCACCTTCTGTTACAAGGTCATGCCATTCGGGTTGAAGAATGCTGGGGCAACCTACCAACGTGCCATGGTTGCCTTGTTTCATGATATGATCCATCATGAGATCGAAGTGTATGTGGACGACATGATCGCTAGGTCCCAGACTGAGGAAGAGCACCTAGATCATCTGCAGAAGTTGTTTGACCGGTTGAAACTGTACAAGCTGAGATTGAACCCAAACAAGTGCACCTTCGGGGTAAGATCGGGAAAACTGCTAGGCTTCGTGGTCAGTGATAAAGGTATTCAAGTGGACCCTGCTAAGGTCAAAGCTGTTCAAGAGATGCCAGTTCCTAAGACAGAGAAGGAAGTCAGAGGCTTTTTAGGACGCCTGAATTACATCGCTCGATTCATCTCTCACCTGACTGCTACCTGTGAGCCAATCTTCAAGCTGCTGAAGAAAGATCAGGTAGTACGTTGGAACGATGAATGTCAGGCTGCCTTCGACAGAATCAAGGAGTATCTCCAAGAACCACCTATCCTTATGCCACCGGTTGAAGGGAGACCTCTGATACTATATCTGACAGTGCTTGACAATTCAATGGGGTGTGTGCTGGGGCAGCATGACGAGTCTGGCCGAAAAGAGCATGCCATTTATTACCTTAGCAAAAAGTTTACCGACTGTGAGACCCGATACTCACTGCTTGAGAAAACTTGCTGCGCTTTGGTATGGGCTGCTCGCCGGCTGAGACAGTATATGCTGACTCACACTACCTTGTTGATCTCAAAAATGGATCCTATAAAGTACATATTCGAAAAGCCTGCTCTGTCTGGGAGAATCGCAAGATGGCAAATGATCTTGACGGAATACGACATTCAGTACACAACCCAGAAAGCCATCAAGGGGAGTGTATTGGCAGACCACTTAGCTCACCAAGCTGTAGATGACTATCAATCAATGAACTTTGAGTTTCCGGATGAAAGCATCATGATTGTAACTGATTGTGAAATACCTGGACCGGACGAAGGACCTGAACCAGGATCCCGATGGTCTATGCACTTTGACGGAGCCTCCAATGCTTTGGGAAATGGTATCGGCGCCATCATCATATCCCCTCAAGGTACTCATACTCCACTCACTGCCCGGCTGTGTTTCAACTGTACCAACAACATGGCGGAGTATGAGGCGTGTATCATGGGTCTTCAAGCTGCGATTGACCTAAGGATCAAATTTCTAAGTGTTTTCGGAGATTCCGCTCTAGTGATCAATCAGATCAAAGGAGAGTGGGATACGAAACATCCAAACTTGATTCCTTACAGAGAATGTTTGTTGACCCTGATTCCCCACTTCACGGAGATAACCTTTGAGCACTTTCCAAGAGAAGAGAATCAGTTAGCGGACGCGTTAGCTACAATGTCTTCAATGTTCAAAGTTAAATGGGATAATGAGGCTCCCCGGATCATCATCTGGAAACTGGACGAACCGGCATACTGTTGTGATCTCGAAACTGAATTGGTAACTAAGAAGCCTTGGTACCACGAAGTGAAGAGATATCTGGAAGCTCAGGAATACCCGGAAGGTGCATCCATCAACGATAAGAAATTCCTGAGGAGGTTCGCAGCCAAGTTCTTCCTAAGCAACGGCATCTTGTACAAGCGAAACCATGATTCAACCTTACTGCGTTGTGTGGACAAGACTGAAGCAGAAAGAATCATGGAAGAGTTACATGAAGGGACCTTTGGTACGCATTCCAGTGGACATACTATGGCTAAGAAAATCCTACGGGCAGGATATTACTGGTCCACAATGGAAGCTGACTGTTACCAACACTCCAGGACATGCCACAAGTGCCAGATTTATGCAGACAAGGTGCATGTTCCTCCGGTCCCCCTGAATGTTCTGACTGCGCCTTGGCCATTTGCAATGTGGGGCATAGACATGATCGGCGAGATAAAACCTACGGCATCCAATGGACATCGCTTCATCCTAGTGGCGATTGATTATTTCACAAAGTGGGTTGAGGCAGCATCCTATGCTACAATAACCAAGACTGTTGTGGCACGGTTCATTCGACACAACCTGATCTGTCGGTACGGCGTCCCTGAGCGGATTATTACAGACAACGGTACCAATCTAAACAATAAGATGATCGTTGAGCTTTGCGAACAGTTCAAGATACAGCACCACAATTCTTCTCCTTACAGACCGAAGATGAATGGGGCTGTAGAAGCAGCGAATAAGAACATCAAGAAGATCGTGCAGAAAATGACAGTAGCTTATAAAGATTGGCACGAGATGTTACCGTTCGCTCTGCATGGGTACCGTACCTCAGCTAGGACGTCAACCGGGGCAACTCCTTTCTCTCTGGTTTATGGCATGGAGGCAGTCTTGCCGATCGAAGTGCAAATACCTTCTCTCCGGATAATGAAGGATGCAAATCTGAACGAAGATGATTGGATCCAGACACGACTTGACCAACTCAATCTCATTGACAAAAAGAGACTTGCTGCTATCTGTCATGGTCAGACGTATCAGAAACGGATGATCAGGGCATTTAACAAAAAAGTCAGACCACAGGAATATCAAGTTGGGGATCTGGTTATCAAGCGAATCATCCTTCCTCAGAGTGATCCAAGGGGCAAATGGACCCCTACATACGAAGGGCCATTTGTGGTTAAGCATGTGTTCTCAGGAGGAGCAATGATATTAACCAACATGGATGGTGACGACCTTCCTCACCCCGCCAATGCAGACATAGTTAAAAAATACTACGCATGAAAAAAGACCCGCTAGGCTGACATGCCTAGGCAAAAATTAGGGCTTCCCGTCGAACCAAAAGGGTTCGGGCAAAATGAAGGGATGAAAATGAAAAATCTATACACCCGGCAAGTCGAAAACCTGAAAAGGCGGCTTGGGCAAAAATGGGTATCCCGGTGGACTGAAAACCCGAAAGGGCAGTCCAGGCAAAAATTAGGGATAAAGCGTAATACTATGTCTCATTGATCACTTTGCATCCAGAATCCGGTACCAACATCAAGTTCAGACGGCATCGATCAGTCAGCTTCACCTTCAACCAAGGTCATCAAGTGATGAGACGCTCGGAATTATAAAGGCGATAGCAGGGTTGAAACCCAGTGGATCATTCATTTCACACAGCTGTTTTATTTTCTTCTGTACAAAACTTGTATAAACTCTTTTGATCGGCGACGTACCTCTTACTAGGACGTCAGCCTCTTGTACACAAAACGCCTATTCACAGGCTATTCAAAAAATCAATACAAATATATTTTCAGTTAAACGTGCCAAGTGTTTTTCTTTTTCTGTTTTGTTTTGCGAAGAACGTCCAAGGTTCAATTTGTGATATATGCATTGACAATAATTTGCTAACTCATAAATATTTGCATACGAAACAAAGGAATTAATTGCAGGTGACACTAGAAACAGGGGCAATAAAGAGTTGTCTGAGCAGTCTAATTGTTCTATCCTCCGGAGGTACCAAGGTAGGTCCAGCTAAAGAATATAACCGGTACATCTTAAATCCCCAGAGAGTGAGCCAACAATACACTCTTCCCCAAGCAAAATTATCAAATATCAAGGACATTGAGTATTCTCCCGTAGATCTCAATACTTCCCCAGCAGCAATACATATTCTTAACAAGTATCCCCGGCAGTCTTGGCCTAAAGATTGTTCCCCGGCGGTATCTCAACGTTCAAAGAGATCACTTCCCCAGCATATCAAAACTTCCCCAGAAGAGTCCAATCCAGTTCCCCAGGAAGGATGGAATCCATATCCCCAAGCAATAAGCTTATCCCCAGTAGATTCTGGAAGCTTATCACCTCGCAGAGCACGAACGCGTCGTCCAGCTTGATTTAAAGAGTTATTTCCTTAAACAGGATATAACTGGGTTATCCTCAGCCAAAAGCCACAGAAAGGTCGTCGTCAACGTAGTTCTTTCCTACCCCAGCGAAGTCTATCAACACTTCCAACAACAAGACATCCTCAGCAAGTTATTATCCACACTCAGCAAAGCATCCCCCCACAGAGTATTGCTTCCCAGCATGGTCGCTAGAGTATCTTGTCTCCCCGCAGAATCCTCCATTTGCCAAGTTTATTCCGCAACGGAGTCATCTTCTCCTACCGGTATTCTTGCAACTATCACCCCCGGCGGAAGTAAAATCTTATTCTCCAATATCAGCCCAGGATATGACTTCCCGGCACCCGTCAAGGATTTACTTTCCTAGACGAAAAAACACATACATCACATACATACATCATTATAGCATGCATAGACGCATTATATCATACAAATCTCATTTATGTTGAGAACATCATTGCTTGATTCATATCATGCATGGCATATGACTGACCTTTACCTTTCAGGAAAGACGCAGTTAAAATGTTCAAACAGATTTCAAGGCCTTCTTTAATCCGATTAAATCAACTCCCAACAGATTTTTCTGATAAAGACTCAGCAGAAGTTATGTTCCCCTCTCCGACAAGTGCGTGAGGTGGTAATTCCTTCTTCAGATGTTTCCCTCTCCGACGATGAGTGTGAGGTGATAATCTCTTATGGTCCCCTCTCCGGCAAGTGCGTGAGGTGGTAATTCCTTTTTCAGATGTTTCCCTCTCCGACGATGAGTGTGAGGTGATAGTCTCCTATGGTCCCCTCTCCGACGATGAGTGTGAGGTGGTAATTCCTTTTTTCAGATGTTTCCCTCTCCGACGATGAGTGTGAGGTGATAGTCTCCTATGGTCCCCTCTCCGACGATGTGCGTGAGGTGGTAATTCCTTCTTCAGATGTTTCCCTCTCCGACGATGAGTGTGAGGTGATAGCCTTTTATGGTCCCCTCTCCGGCAAGTGCGTGAGGTGGTAATTCCTTTTTCAGATGTTTCCCTCTCCGACGATGAGTGTGAGGTGATAGTCTCCCATGGTTCCCTCTCCGACGGTGTGTGAGGCAGTAAGTCCTATTCAGATGATTCCCTCTCCGACGATGAGTGTGAGGTAATAGTCTCTTATGTTTCCCTCTCCGACGGTGTGTGAGGTGACAATTCCTTTTCCTATGATTCCCTCTCCGACGGCGAGTGAGGTGATTCCCTTTCAGATTATAATAGCCTATGGTTTTCTTCCCGATTGCAAAGATGGTAATTCCCGCCAAGATTTTTCTCAACGAGCGTTGTTGAAGTCAGAATCACCCAAGGTTCTCTTACCATTCATGCTAAGGCAGTAACCATCTCTGGTTCATTCATCAGCGTTCGAAACTCCAGACTCAGCTCCTGTAACCAGTCAGGACATGTCTATGCCAAGCATCTAAAATCGGCTCCTGCAACCAGTCAAGACACATCTATACCAAGCATCTGAAAACCAGTTCCTGCAACGTGTCAGGTACTCATTTTTTTCTGTTTTGCAGGTATGCAGGTTCTCGCTAAGGAATCTTCTACGCGATCAACATCGAGATAGGCATCTATAAGCCCATCATCCTATCCGGCAATCTCCAAATGGCATCTATAAGCCCATTCCCCCCATCACACTGCTACTATGTGAGCGCAAATTTCTGGGCACTCTAGTGTCCAATCATCTTCTACCCTCGGATTACGAAAGGCACGTCAGCCAATCTGCATCCTCAGGTCTAAGAAGATTGAACAGGGGCAACTGTTGTACCCCAAAATTTGCCCTCCCATATTCTTCAAGAAATGGCCAAGCCAAGTCACAAAATTCCCCAAGGGTTGTGCAGTGCAACTGTCTCCTATACAGTCAAAACTAGGGTTTGAGTTCTGATCAAGAAAAGGAAGTTTTCAAAGGCCCAATCAAGTCTCACATGCCTACAAATATGATCAATCATCCTCATATCAAGTTTCAAGGTATTCAGCTCAAAATTGCACAGTCAAAACCCTAAATTGCACTACAGTCAACTATAAGGGCAAAATGGTCATTTGGCAGTCAAAAGTTCAAATTTTTGGTCAACATATCATTTTGAAGCCACAAACATCATTTGATCAATGCTTGATCATGATTCTCAAAATTTGGCTCAGAAATCATCAAAGATACAAAAGTTACTATATTTGGACAGCTGAAAAAGTCAACTGAAATTGACCAGGGCATAACTTTCACATGGATTATCAGAAAAATTCCATCCAAAGCTCATTTTGAAGAGAAAGATATTTCCTACAATTCATATTCATATTCCAAGTCCAAGAAATGCTCTCACAAAAAGTTATCAATTTCAACATTATAGGTCATCTTCAAAAGTCAACAAAAAGGGACTTTAAGTCAAAGGCCATAACATGAGATTGGTAAATCAAAATGACATGGGACCAAAGGCATTGGTTAGAGGATTCAAAGACCTTTCCAAAATGTCCAAGAACATGTGAAAAGCTTAAAAATTGAGCAAGTTATGCCTTGTGGAAGTTGGGAAATTTTTGGGAATTTTGAAAAGTCAACAATGGTTCAAATGACCTAAATTTGCTAATGGGCCCATTTTTCTTCCATGATTCATCATTCCAAGCCTATGCACGACCACTTGGCCCAAAGGGAAGTATTTTCTCATTTTTTATTTATTTATTTGAATTTCTATTAATATTAATTCATTTAAATTATATAAATATGTGGAAAATATAAAACTTACCTTAACCAATCTTTTTATGCATAATTTGCCATCAATATTTCGTGCATAGGTTAATAGGGAAAGATTTGGACTAATTGGATGCAAATTGATACAAAATGCACATGGAAAGATATGAAAAGGATCCTTAACAAATCAAATCCTTAATCCATAATTGCAAGAGATTTGTGCTAGTTTTGTTAACCTAATGCCTTCCATACAAATACAGGAATACAAACCTAATGCAAAGGGACTAAAAAGCTGCGCTCAAGAATACATCACAAACTTGAAAATTTTCCATAAAAACTCAATTCTGAAAAGCATTCTAGAGGTCGATTCAAGCCTAAATTTTGATTCCAATAGCTTCATTGTGGTTCTCTGAACGTGTGCCAATCAAGAACAACAACCAAAACGCAAAGAATTGGTATAATGACTCAAAACTGTACAGATGAAAACTTGGAGTCGTGCATCATGATTTAAGCATCTTTCTTAAGTTTTATTTGTTGGTTCATGATTGTTATTTTGTTCTGATGCTAACCATGCCAATTAATTTCGTTTTTGTGCAATATATGTGATTTGGCCATTGATGCCGTCTAGGGTTTGCAGAGCTCCCAATTAGGGGTTTCTTAATCACGTAAAATCAGGCCACCTCAATACCATGGTTGGATTCAGTGCATCAAGACGAAGAAATCTTGACCCTCGCGCCCAATTTATGGGCATCATAGCGCTAGTCGCTATTTTCTGGAAACTAACCTTAGGCCACGCATCCAAAACCGTTGCCTCTGCTTTTGTTTTACAGGGACAACGAAGGAGATGATGTGTTGTCCATCAGCGATTGGCCGGTTTAAAAATTGGCGCGCGTTGCCCACTAACACTTTGTTTTCTTTTATTATATTTAATAGCCATTATATATTAAATTGAAATCAAGCGCTTCAGTGGCACAGGTGTTGAGCTTGCAACGTCCAAGACCTGGGTTCGAACCCCAGGTCTGAATAATTTCGCTATTATTTTTCTATACTCATTCCTATGCAGGTTCAACTTTGAAGATCATCATATACGCCCAGATCAGACCATACACGCGTCCAGCAAATCCAATCCAAAGGCCAGGATCCATGGAGTACCGTGAGTGCTAGTCAACGCCTAGGCATGTTGCTTGGAAAGTCAACAAGGCCATGTCTTATTGGGCCAGGCTTTACCATCAAAACCTCCATATTGGGGCTACCCCCCCTGGTTTGCTTTTCTTTTCATATTTTATTTTTTTTAATTATTATGTTATTTATTTTCATTGTTTTAATTAATTAATTATTTTTTTACAAAATATAAAAACTTCATTAAAAAATCAGAAAAGACCAAAAATAATAAATATTTTTATTATAATTATTTTCTTGTAAATAAATTAACATATAATGAATTTAGTTTTAATTAGGATGTTTGCAATTTAATTCTTTTCATATTAAATAAAAAATAATTAGAATTAGGTTAATTAACAATTTCTATTCCTTTTAATTTTTCCTTTTTATCATGATACTTATTTATTTATTATTTTCATAATTAAATTGTACATAAATATAATTAGGTCTAAATTAGGTCAAATTTCAATATTTTCATAATAAAACTTAAAAAATCATTAGAATTAGGGTTTGCATTTCCAATTTCATTCTAATAAATTCTCCTTCTTTTAAATCTTAAAAAACACAAAAATACCAAAAACATTTAATTTTCATTTTTTAATTTTAATTCCTCGTTAACTCTAATTGTTTGCAAAAGGGTCCAACGCCCATTGTTTTAATTATTTTATTTCGCGCATTTACTTTATTGCTATAATAATTATGTACATGTCCCAAAGCCTTGTAACAATTTAACTTTTCGCATTTTTATTCGCTTTATTTATTTTCCGTCAAATCGGGTCCGGTTTAATTTTGGCGATGTGGACCCGCGCCATTTGTAATAGTTGTAGATTTATTTTCCCGCAAATTTTAACTGTTAACAAAAAGCATGAAAGAATGTATGGACTTAAAATAAAATCAAGCATAGATCACCTTAACATGACAAGACAAATATCAATGAAGCTGACACACAACTCCGCACACACCACCCCTAGGGTACGCCTCACTGTTGCCTTGCCTCGAAAGGTGATCGTCGAGTAGAGGACGTCTTAGTAAGTCCTCATGATCCGGGAACCTGGCATGAGGATAGCTTCTAAGGTGTCTTCCTATTGCTCCGGTGATCACCATGTCCCTATAAACTCGAATTGACCCGAACACCTCCAACGGTGGTGCTACCTACCTCTCAATGGTGGGATGGCGCTACTTTAAAGGACATTTACACAGACGAATTCCTTAGGGTAGGTAGGTTCTCGAGGATACTTGCTCTAATTTCAAACAAAACCAAATCTTTTCACACCGACACTTTTCAAAAGCTTTCAAAAGCAAATTTTTCAAACACTCTGACGTACGAGTCGAACTGAAATTTTTCAAAGAAACTTTTTAAAACCCACATTGAAAAGCAAGCAAACATTTTTGAAAACACATTGAGCAAGTATCTAAGAGCCCATGGATAACCATGGATAGAAAGGGTGCTAACACCTTCCCTTTCTATAACCTACCTCCCGAACCGAGAGCAATCTCTATAAGGAATTTTTCTGTGCTTTTGTCCTTTCCATTTGGAGAAAATAAAAGACGGTGGCGACTCTTGCTTACCGCGACATTTCGCGAACCAGCATTAAACAGTCAGTTCCAGATCCACCGATCACACCAGATCTGTGTCTAGTGTTGAACAAAACAGTCCTCTTCTTCTTCTTCTTCTTCCTCTCTTTCAGAATCAGAGTTTTCAAGTCCTGTTGACCCTGGGCTAGGCTCATAACCAACTCTTGGAACTGGGCATTCTGGGCCTGGAGGGCCTTGATAGCTTGTTCAGCGGAAGGTTCAGTAGACATGATGATGGCTGAAATAAACAGCAAAGAAGATAAGTGACCTGTAAAAGGGTACCTGTAATGCAATGATATGTATGATATGCATGCAATGTTTTCAAGGATCTCGCAGGGTAAACGGAGAAACTTGTTAGAATTTGGTAGCTTGATTGAAGGAACTTCGTGTTGCTGAGAGTCCTTCTTCAAGAGTCAAGGCTCACCATATCGAGTGGGTCATAGCCCCTGACCCAAGTTATCAACCTTGGCTAGAGGAAAATAAATCCCCTTTGCCCCTTGCTAGATAGTTGGTTCATCATGATCTGCATCACAGACCCTTGAGATCCTTGAAATGGATTAGTCCTTATGCAAGATGTATGCAGGTTAGTCCTTATGCAGGATGCATGCAATGTTATGATGGTATGACGTTATGCTATGCATGGAATGATGTAAGTAAACCCTGTTATAAGTCCCGATCAAGGACTGTAAACAAAACCTGCAAGAAACTATGTGTCAGATAAGAATATGCAAGTAGTTCAAGTTTTAAGGCACACAAGTCACACCAGAAAGCCCTTAGAGTTTAGGCCAACATGAAGTTTAGGTACTACCCTCTTTCAGTTTCGTTGGTTAAGACCTGTCCTAGAAAATAGTAACCGGGTTCTAGAGGATCTCAATATCACTGACTACCCTCATTCGGTCATAACTCCAGCATCGCAATCTTTTCTTGCGGCCAGAACCATCACGAGAGTTTAGCCTCAATGAGTGTAGCATACTGCTACTGTTCTATGGCCAAGTTGGGTTAATTTAGGGTTCTAATGTCGGTTGGTGCTTAATGACTCCTCAGAAGACCCATATTCTCCTCGTTGCAACACAAGGGATATCGCTACAGACCAAGGTGTCACACCAACGTAGCCACTGCTTCACCCGTGTCAGTCTACGCCGGACAGGTCCCTCACAGCTTATGCTACCTAAAGGGTATTCCCCAGATCCGGGTTAGGATCTATGAAACTCCGATGCAAAGCCCACAAATATAAAAGCAAACAAAGCAAGCAATTGAAAACAAAGAGTGGTCTAATCCTAAGGTACACCTCACTTTATAAGTATCCCCAGCAGAGTCGCCAGTTCTGTGATCGGTGGAAATAGAACTGAGTGTTTTGAAATGCTGGTTCGTGAAATTTCGCAGTAAGCAAGAGTCGCCACTGTCTTTTATGTTCTCCAACATGGAAAGGACAAAAGCACAACAAAATTCCTTTTTCGAGATGTCTCTCGGTTCGGGAGGTAGATTTATAGAAAGGGAAGGTGTTAGCACCCTTTCTATCTGTGGTTATCCACGGGCTCTTAGGTACTTGCTCACTATGTTTTCAAAAATTGTTTGCTTTTCAAGTGTTTGTGGGTTTTGAAAAAGTTTCATTTTGAAAACTTCTAGGTAACTCTTGTATCAGTCCTCAAGAGTGTATGAAGTGTTTGTTTGAAAACTTTTTGAAAGTGTAGGTGCGAAAAGTTGTTTTTGTTTTTTTTGAAAGAGAAAGTACCCAGGAGAAATCTACCTACTCTAAGGAATTAAGCTGTGTAAGAGTCCTTTAGACAGTGCTATCCCACTATTGAGAAGTAGGAAGCACCGTCGTTGGAGTTTGTCGGGTCAATTCGATTATAGGGACATGTGGTCACCAAAGCAATAGTAGGACGCCTTAGCGGTAACCCTAATGTCCTAGATCCTTTTTTTATCTGAGGCAACTGGATCTTTAGACAGGAGGGCGACCTCTAAAACACCCTATACTTGACGACCACCTCGAGGCAACCAAATGAGGCGTACCCTAGGAGTGGCATGTGCATGTGTGTTGTTTCATGTTAATTGTCTTTGCACATTTATATGGTGAGCTACGAGTTGGTTTTATTTTTCATACAAGTCTTGCATGCATAATTAACAGTTAATAATTTGCGGGAAATAAAGTGCGGAAAAGGTAAATCTACGCTATTACAAGGCGCGGGTATATACAACGCCAAAAACATAACCCTTTGGAAAATAAATTGCGGAAAATAAAGAAAGCGGTAAATCCTAATTATCTATTACATCCTCGGAATCAGTTACATAAATATAATCAAAATAGGAATTAAAGATAAATATGCGCGTGAAAGAATTGAATCGGAATGTCCTTAGGGTTTTGACCCTTTTTGAGAAAAGAAAGAGATTTGGTCCTTTTTTGCAATTAAATTAAATATTAAACCTAATAACTAATTAATTAATTATTAAAAGAAAAAGTATTTTTTGTGTTTTTATTATGTTCTTATGAAAATAAAATAAAGAAATTAAAAGTTATCAAAAGAAAAACCCTAATTCTACATGATTTTAAATTATTGTGAAAAGAGTCAAAATTAAACCAAATTAAAACAACTAAACTAATTAATTAGAATTTATTTACAAAAATAATTAAATTAAATGAAATTAATAATTAATAATAATAAAAAAATATTTACATTTTAATGGTCTGAATTTAATTGTGAAAATAATATTAATTTAGTTAAATAAATAATAATAATAATAGTTAGAAATTAGTAAAAGAAAAATAAAAGAAAATAATATTTAACCAGGGGGGGTGTTGGGCCCATAGGAGGTGAATTCTGGAATTGTGAAGCCCACTAACACAAGCCTGCTTTGACTTTCTGGATGGTCTAGTGCGTTGGTTGACCAGGAACATGGTGTTCCCTCTCTTGGCCTTTGGATTGGTGCATAAGACACATGGCATGCTGCAGCGTGAGGTTTATGGTGGAACGTTTCTGAAAGCCTGCATGTGATCAAGTTAGAAAAAATATTATTGAACTTTTGGGGGACCTGGGAATCAAACCCAGGTCCCAATGGTTATTGGACAACGCACGCTCCACTAGGCCATCATGCTGCATTTGATATAATGATAATCAATAAAAATAATATATCAAAGTCAAGGCATATGTTGTAAAACAAATAAAGCGCTCCTTTTATTCAAACCAGCCAACCAAGATTGAACACGTCCTTCGTCTTCTTCAATTGCCTGCATAAAAACATATCAAATAGCGGGGGTTTTTAACCCCCACAAAGTGTGACGACCAAAAATAGCGAATAGAAACCTAGGCTATATAAATATGGCGCGATAGTCTTGTTAGATTCGTCTGGTTCTCAGGATTACAACCATAGGCATGAGAAGTCTCAATTTTACTGGATGTGGAAAACCCCAATTCAAGGACTGAGGAACCCTAAAATTCGTTCATGGCAAATTATGATTCTACGCGTTTCAATGCAATTAACCTATGCCAAAAGCTTCCCGTGGATTCAAGCAACACAAAAACAACAAAAAATCATATGAAATATGCGTGAATCATGAGTTTCGATTTTCAAAATAGTAAGCAAACTGTATCACTGTTCTTGCGTATTCTTTGAGTGTTAGCACTTGATTTTGATTGCAATGCGTCTCTGAGGGTTCCTGCAATCTATTAGAAACAAGAAAAAGCTTTGAATCACGTTAAATTATGGAAAACAGTTTTCAAGTTTTTCTTGATTTTTTGAATATGGTTATGGCTTTGTATGCAGCAATCTCACGTGTGTGGCATTAGGGTTAGGTTCTGTATATGTAGTAGAATGGAACTAGGTCAAATCTTGCACAAGAAATCCATTGCTTTGATGTTTCAATATTTGATTGAAAATCACATAATTTTCAATCTTTTTGATTGACAAAACTTGCTAATTTTGGAGATTCAAGTCTCTTTGATGGATGCACGAAATTTCCAGCTTGTCTTGAGCTTGTTTGCTTCGTAAAAGATTGAAAAAACATATCTTTATATTTTCCTACAATTAAATGAATTAAATGAATTAATATTTGATTAAAAATCCAATTAATTAATTAAAAATAAGAAAATAATTCAATTTATGCTTAATGGGTCGTGCATAGGCGTTGGACAAAGTTTCAAGAAGGAATTTGAGGCCCATTAGCAAAAACAAAGTATTTTGAGCAAAGTTGACTTTTGCAAATTCCCAAATATTTCCCAACTTCTCCAATGCATATCTTGCTCAATTTTGATCCTATGAACATGTTCTTGGACATTTTGGAAAGGTCTTGAAGTCCTCTAACCAATTCCTTTGGTCCCATGTCATTTGGATTTACCAATCTCAAGTTATGGTCTTTGACTTAAAGTGCATTTTTGTTGACTTTTGAAATTGACCTATAATGTAGAAATTGATAACTTTTTGTGAGAGAATTTCTTGGACTTGGAATGTGAAGATGAGTTGTAGGAAATGTCATCCCCTTCACAATGAGCATTGGATGGGATTTTTCTGATGAACCATGAAAAAGTTATGCCTTGGTCAAGATACAGTTGACTTTTCTACTGTCCCAAAACAACAAGTTTTGCATCTTTGATGATTTTTGAGCCATGCTTGTGAAATCATGATCAAGACTTGATCAAATGTTGATTGTAGACTAAAAATAAGATGTTGACCAAAATTTTTGACTTTTGACTGCCAACTGACCATTTTACCCCTGCAGTTGACTGTGAAGCAAATGAAGCTTTTGACTGAGCAATTTGTCATTGTGAGTCTTGAGACTTGACATGTAGATGCTTGACAATGTATATAGGCATATGAGACTTGATTGAGCCATTGAAAACCTCAAATTCTTTGAAGGAACCAAAACCCTAATTTTAACTGGCTTATGAGGCATTTGGACTGTGCAATCTTTGAGAAGTCTTGAACCATTTGAAGACAAATCTTGAAGAATATGGGAGGGCAAATTTTGGGGTACAACAATGTCGTCCACATAGACCTCAATTTTGTGATGTATCATGTCATGAAATAGAGCTACCATGGCATGTTGATAGGTTGCCCCAACATTCTTCAGTCCGAATGGCATCACCTTGTAGCATAATGTACCCCATTATGTGACAAAGGTTGTCTTCTCCATGTCCCCAGGCGCCATTTTGATTTGGTTATAACCTGAGAAACCGTCCATGAATGAAAACACTTTGTGTTGTGTCGTATTGTCAACAGTGATGTCAATATGGGGAAGTGGGAAATCATCTTTAGGGCTTGCCCTATTCAAATCTTTGTAGTCCATGCATATTCTTACCTTGTCGTCCTTTTTGGGCACAAGAACAACATTGGAAAACCATTTCGGATAAGAGGTGACGACCAAGAATTCAACATTGAATTGTTTCATGAATTCTGCTTTAATCTTCTCTGACATATCTGGTCGCATTTGACAGACCTTTTGTTTTACTGGTGGGAAATACTCTGTAAACGATGTACCACAATATCTGTATCAAGTCCTGGCATGTCTTCATACGACCAGGCAAAGACCTCAACATACTCGTGCAACAACTGAATCATCCGCTCCTTGACATTGGGTTCCAGATTGGCACCCACCTTGACTTCTCTTTTGTCTTCCTCGGTACCTAGGTTAATTATATCCACGGGTTCCTCGTGGGGGTGAATGGTCCTCTCTTCTTGTTGTAGAAATCTTGCAAGTTCCCCTGGTACTTCACAATCTTCCTCACCTTTGTCTTCGGCTTGGTAGATTAGATTTTCATAGTCACAAAAAGCCATAGCAGAACCGTTATCCATGGGATCCCGAATGGATGTAGACCTGCATTGTGAGTGTGAGTGTGTGTAAGGGTATAACTATCTTTGAAAGAAATTAAAAATGTAACAAGAAAAACAATTAGCATAAAGTTTGTATGCAAAAACGTCCATGATTCATTGATGTCAAATGGAAATGAGATAATAACCCTTACAAATGGACCATTGTGCCTCGGGTAAGACACAAGGTTTTGAGAGTCTGAATTGTTTTAATATTACAGATCCAATAAAATGTAAAGACAAATTACTGTGGGACAAAAGTGATCGGGACAAAATCTCTAGCCTCCCAGTTTCAGAGCCCTCCACTGAAAGTTGGGAAGATCTAATCCTCCAGGTTACATCCATCTTCATCATCCTCTACTGCGTTGACTTCACAATTGCTGATCTTCAGAGGTGGTTCTCCAGCACGAGCGTGGCGTACAGTCTTCTGAGCACCTGAAATGAAACCCATACCAAACTTATCAGACTTGCATGGGATATCTGGGAGTTGTCCCCAAATAGTGCACCCACCTTTTTCTATCACTGCTTTTGCATCCTTCAAAGATGACATTCTGAGTGGAGGCCTTGTGATCTTGGGAACAACCGTGGTTACTGCCACATTTTGTGGGACTTCTTCAAAGTGTTGGAATGGAGTTTCAATAAATTCACCATCTAATTCCATATATCTGAAGGAATTGAGATGGCTAATCATATACTCTTCTTATCCATGAACGATGATAATCTTCCCTTGAATCTGATATTTCAGCATTTGGTGCAACATAGAAGTGACAGCGCCAACATTGTGAATCCATGGTCGGCCTAGCAAGCAGGAATATGAAGGGAGGATACCCATTGCATAAAAAGTTGAATCAAACGTTTGGGTCCCAACCTTTATGGGGATATTCACTTCCCCATGTACCATCCTTTTCGAGCCGTCAAAAGCCGTTACTACTATGTTTCTTGGCTTCAATGTCAACCCTTCATAGTCAAGCCTATCAAGAGCCTTTTTAGGCAATACATTTAGAGACGATCCGGTGTCAACCAACACATAAGCCAAGGTCGTGCCCCTGCGTTCCACTGAGACATGCAATGCCTCATTATGCTTCCTTCCTCCTGGCGTTAAATCAGCATCTGAAAAACCTAGACCATTATCTGCAGTCAAGCTGGATACGCAGTGTTGGAACTGATCAACAGATGTTTCTTGGGGTACATGGGTAGTTTTCAAGAATTTTACCAAGGCTTTTGCATGCGCCTCGGAACATAGTAGTAAAGCCAACATGGAAATTTTAGATGGAGTTTGCCCCAGTTGCTCAACTACATCGTAGTCGCTTCTTTTTATGATCTTTATAATTTCCTCCATCTCTCTCCGGGAGCTCTCAGGGATAGCCAACGATTGAGCCTTCATCTGGACAGGCTCAATTAGAATATTTTTACCTCGAGTCTCGGTTGACTTGGTAGCAGGAATGTCAGTAGGAGTGATAACAGGGGTTGTATCAGCTTTTTCAGTTGAAGTATTAGTAAAGATGATTGTAGGACTGGGAATAGCCTTTGAAGGAGAAACAACAACAGGGATGATTACGGGTATAGAAACTGCTTTTGGGGGAGCAATTTCTAGAGAGAATATCCTTCCACTTCGGGTAATCTTGCTAGTCCCTATAATATTACTGATATCGGAGTCAACTTTCTCGAAACTGGAATCTTCGACAGCTGGCCAATCTTGCTTGATACCGTGTGTGATACAGTAGCCAAACCGACTGTTATACTTGTTTGCATTTTGTGTTTTTTTCCCGCAAAATGTCGCGGTAAGCAAGAGTCGCCAACGACTTTTATTTCATCCAATCATGGAAAAGGAAAAAGAACATAAAAAACCTTTTTTCGAGATTTCTGAGTACGGGGGGTAGATTATAGAAAGGGAAGGTGTTAGCATCCTTTCTATCCATGGTTTTCCATGGGCTCTTAGGTACTTGCTCATCTTTTTAAAATTGCTTGTGTGTGTGCTTGTTTTGAAAAAGTTTTACTTCGTGATAACCCTTGTATCAATCCTCAAGGGTGTGACGAAGTTGTTTTGAAAATTGGTTTTGAAAGGTGTTTGTGTGAAAAGTTTTGTTGAGCAAGTACTTAAGATTCTACCTACTCGGAAAAAGATTGTTCGTTCTCGTTTCCTTTAGAAATCGATATCCTACTATTAAGGAGTAGGTATCCCCGTCGTTGGAGTTTGTAAGGGACATTCGAAAGGAACAAATACAATTATTAAAGCAACAGTTAGAAAAAAACTTTAGTAGTAACCCTAAAGTCCTAAAGATCTTTACGAGGCAACATTTTCGGGGCAACATTTTCGAGGCAACATTTTCGAGGCAACATTTTCGAGGCAACATTCGAATGGGACATTTGATCTTTTAGACAGGAGGGCAACCACTAAAGTCTCCTATGCTTAATGACTGTTTACCAAAGGCAACCGAAGTGAGGCAAACCCTAGGAGTGATTATGTGCATGTGAATTTTTCAGTTAATTAATCTTTGCACATTTAAGTGATCTATTGTTTTAATTTTCAAGTATTCTTTCCATACAATCCTATTAGCCATGCATCTAGACAGTTAAAGATTGAGGAAATTAAAAGTGCGAGAAAATAAACCTAGCTATTACATGGCTTTCGCAGATACAGAAATATTTAACTGAAAATAAAATGCGGCAATTAAAACCCTAATTAAAATCTATTACAACCTCGAAACAGGTAGATAAATAATAATCGAAACGGTAATTAAAACACGCGACGAATTAAATGCGAAGACGATCGAAAATAACCTAAAACCCTAATTGAGGAAAAAAAGTATTTTTTGTGCATTTTTATTTAAGAAAAAAATTAAATTGCAAATTAATTAAACCCTAATTTCTAATTAGTTTTATTTACAAAAAGAATTAAATGAACCTAGTTTCTAATTATTTTTAATTATGAAAAAAAGAAATTAAATTAACCTAACTTACTAATTAAATTAAAATAAATATTTTATAAAAAAAAGATCTTTTTGTGATTTGTTGATTTTATGATAAATTAAAAAAGTAATTAATTTTTGATGAAAAGAAAATAATTAACAAATTAATTAAAATAAAAGAAATAAAAGAAAGAATTGAAAATGGGCCTGTTTGTATTGCTGAAGGAGGGGTGTGAAGTTAAAATTCCCAGGCCCAAAGGTTATTGAGCCCAATCAACGCGCCTGATACCATGGGGCGTTGACTTGAGGGTGCATCATTGTCTTTAAGTGATGAGGCGTACATCTGGCTGAATGATGGATCCACTGGTTGGCTACTGGAAGCGCACGGTAGGCCTTTGGATGAGAACTGCATATGATATGTAAATGGAAAAATAGAAAACAATGTTGCTGGGACCTGGGATCGAACCCAGGTCCTTATGTTCACCACCAATGCGCCTCACCACTAGGCCAACTGGCTTGTTTGTTAACAATATAAGAATAAAACATAATATACAAAAACGTGGTTAATTGGAAAAAAATGCGCGCGAGATTCAAATGACCCAATGGTTGATTGCCACGCCACTGTCTTCTCCAGGGAACCGTCATATTAGATAATGGCCTTTTACCTACAGACACTTTCCGTTGATATAACCCTGCGCAAATCAAAAACTCACAAAATGCAATATAAATGAAATTGAAGACCAGGGTTCCACTGGTTATGATGTCACAGTCATCATGGTACCTTATTTGTGGTCTAATTTTACCTGCATACAAAAACCCTAAAAATGCAAGGTGAACCCTAGCAATGGCAGATACACGTATAGGCTTCAAAAATACAATTAAACTATTCAGTCAGCTTGCAAACATGATAACAAACACATATATGCCATTAAAACATGCTCATAATGTATAAATCGTGATAATCGAATTTGAAAAATATGGCAAATCGTGTGAGGCCTGGAGGCGGATTCTGGGTGTAAGAGGGCTTGATATTGATTGAGATAGCTTCCTGAGACGTCCAACAATTGATTGGCAACGCTAGGATGGATTGAGATGGCCTGTAGGACTGAAACCGATTCACACTTATCTTAGAAAATTTGGAGTTTTTCCTTCCTCTTACATGACCGCTAGCCCCTGTCTTATGCCTTGTACATGTTCAATATATATCCTAGAACGAATTCGGGTTATAAAACTTATTGGTATCTTTGGAAGTTTTGAAGATTTGATTTAATTTCCATGCCATATACAAACTTGCTAAATTAAGCCAAATCATCCCATTTTTGTACCAATCATGCTTGATTCATTTTGGTCTTGATATCTCAGCATATTTTGATTGAGATTCTGTCCAAAAATCAAATCAAAACATATCTTTGCTATTATTTACCAATTATTTGATTTAATTGAAATTTTTATTAATAAAAAATCAAAATAAAATGGAAAATGAAGCAAATAACATGTGGATAAGTAATTGGGTCGTGGACCATGCTACAAGTGAGGTGCAATCATGAGATGCTAGGCCCATTTGGTAAAAAATGCATTTTTGAGCATATTTGACTTTTGGCAATTTTGCAAAAAGGGCCAACTTTGACAAGGCATATCTCTTCCAATTTTAACCTTAGAAAGGTGTTCTTAGACTTTTTAGAAAGCTTATGATTTCCCCTAAGTAACCCTTTTGGTCTAACTTCAATTGGGTCTTCCATGTTCATATAAGAAGCTTTGACCCAAAAAGTGTTTTTGCTAAATTTTCAAAAGGCCTATAATGTAGAAATTCATATCTTTTTATGAGTGCATATTTTGAACTTTTGGGATGAATATGAGCTGTATGGAATTGCATCCTATTCAAAATGAGCCTTGGATAGAAATTTTTTGATAAAGTATGAAGATGTTATGCTTGGTCAAAGTTTGGTTGACTTTTTCCTAAGCCAAACTTGTCTGATTTATACGGGATGTCTGGAAGCTTCCCCCAGATGGTGCATCCACCCTCTTCCACTACTGCCTTAGCGTCCTTTAGAGATGACATCCAAAGCGGAGGTCTTGTGATCTTGGGAATCGAGGATACCGCCTTGGTTACCGCTACTTCTTGAGAGACCTCTTCGAAATGTTGAAAAGGGGTTTCAATGAACTCGCCATCCAACTCCACATATCAGAAGGAATTCAGATGACTAATCATGTACTCCTCCTCTCCATGGATAGTTATTATTTTTCCTTGGACCGGGTACTTCAGCATTTGGTGTAGTATGGAGGTGATGGAACCGGCATTGTGGATCCAGGGGCGTCCTAACAGACAGGAGTAAGAGGGACGAATGTCTATCACATAGAAGGTTGAATTGAAAATCTGAGTTCCCACCTTTATCAGGATGTCCACCTCCCCGTGGACCATCCTCTTCGAACCATCAAATGCTCTCACAACTATGTTACTGGGTTTTAATGTCAGCCCTTTGCAATCCAATCTGTCAAGGGCTTTCTTCGGTAAGACGTTCAAAGATGAGTCAGTGTCTACCAAGACATGGGCCAGAGTCGTTCCTCTATACTCCACAGAGACATGTAATGCCTCGTTGTGCTTTTTCCCTCTAGGTGTCAAATCAGCATCGGAGAAACCTAGGCCATTATCAGTTGTCAAACTGGCCACACAATCTTGGAATCGGTCAGCAGACGTCTCTTATGGCACATGGGCTGTCTTCAAAAAATTTACCAGAGCTTTCGCATGTGCCTCAGAACACAACAATAATGCTAGCATGGAGATCTTGGAGGGAGTTTGCCCCAACTGTTCAACCGCATCATAGTCACTCTTCTTTATTATCCCCATGATCTCTTCCATTTCCTTCTTGGATGTTTTGGGAATAGCTAGTGATTGAGCCTTCGTCCGGACAGGCTCTTCTTGAGTGCTTTTTCCTCGATTTTAAATAGTAGAAGTATTGGTAGGGATAACAACAAGGGTCGCATCGTCTTTGTCGGTAGGTGCACTTGCAGGTATGGTTATTGGTATATAGGTAATCTTCGGAACGGCCACGGGTCCAAAAGCTGCCTTTGGAGAGGCAATCTCTGGAGAGAAGATTCTACCGCTACGGGTAATCTTACTAGTTCCGGCAATATTGCTAATGTCAGAATTTTCTTCTTCGGAGCTCACTTCTTCGGTGGTCAACCCATCTTGTTTAATACCATGGTAGTAGATTTCTCCACCGTAATTCCATGGTACTGTTTTGTCTGATTCGTATGGGACCGACCCAGGCATTGTAATTATGAGAGGAGTAGTCTACGGAACTGATGTAATCCTAACGAGTCTTTTGGGGTCCCTGGAAGGATTGGCGGAGATGGTTATGATTGAAACGTATTTAACTGGAATGGGTGAAACAGGAGCATTCTCAAACAGAATTTCTTGGTTGTCAATTAGGCGTTGGATACCTGTCTTCAGCAGAGGGCAATCAAATGATGAGGATAGGAAAACATGGCAGTCTTTATCGCAACCTGGGAATATATCAGCTTTCAACAAATTCATCTTACTGACCGGGAGCGGAGTTAAGAGTTCATCTACTGTAGTAACAAATAAATCTTCCTCGATAGCATTGGCGTTGTGACTATGTCTAGGCATAGGAGCAGAAATAACATTTGGTTTCTCTGGTGCCTCAAACTCGATTTCTTTTGCATCTATGAGGTATTGAATCTTGTTTTTCAAAGCCCAACAGTTATTGGTGTCGTGGCCCGGACTTTCGGAATGGTATGCACATCTGGAATTTGGGTGATAATGGGGGGACGCCATGTTGGGATTCTTTGGAGCCTCCTTCAAAGTCGCCAAATTAGATTTCAGCAGATGCGGTAAAACCTGGGCTAGAGTCATATTAATTCTAGTGAATTTCCGGACTGGCCTTTCCACCCTTGATTGGTTACTTTTTGGTTGATCAGATGCAGATTTTGGGATCATAATGGCCCCTAGCATTGGTCGGCGTTCAGCTCTCCCTTGGTTCCTTTGTGGATAAACAACAGATACCTCCTTCTTTCCAGTGAAAGGCTTTCTCACAGCTGTAGAGGCAGATGAATCTTTCTGAATCTTTCCACTTTTTATGCCAGCCTCTACCCTTTCTCCGGATAATATTACTTCAGTAAATCCAGCAGATGAACTCCCAATCAAATGGTTTAAGAAAGGGCCCGATAGAGTACCTAAGAACATATCCACCAACTCCCTTTCAGACAGAGGGGGTTGCACTCTCCCAGCTAGATTTCTCCACTTTTGCGCGTAATCTTTGAAACCCTCATTTGAAACCATAGCCATACTCTGAAGTTGAGTACGGGTCGGCGCCAAATCTGCATTATACTAGTACTGTTTATATAAATCCGCGGAAAGTTCTTCCCAATTGTGGACGTCAGTCCTTTCCAATTGGTAATACCAATCGAGTTGTGTTCCAAATAAAATATCTTGGAAAAAATGCACCCACAGGTCTTTATCAGTAGAGTGCGGCTGAATCTTTCTCACGTATGATCGGAGGTGCATTTTAGGACATGACACCCCATCATATTTTGCAAACAATGGCACTCTGAACTTTGGTGGGATTACAATTCCTGACACCAGCCCCAATTCTTCAAAATCTAGACCCGGTACTCTCTGTATTTCCATAGCGCTTAAACACTCTTCAAGATGTCTGTACTTATCATCAGCCGGAGGATATTATTCCTCAGAGTAGTCTTCCTCTTCCTCCTCCTCTTCAGATTCTGACGGTAATGCTGTTTCTTTTCCTTTTCCTTCTCCTTCCCCGGAAGTGGTTGAAAAATTCAAGGTCCTTCTAGTCTGTCCTTGAAATATTCTACCCATATTCAAAACCCTAGTGGTTTCTTTGGTTTCTTCTTTCTCTCTTCAGCTAACAGAGTCTTCAATTCATCTTGCCCCTTGGCTAGGGTCATGAGAAACTGTTGAAACTGCGTGTTTTGAGCTTGAAGATCTTTGACCGTCTGTTCGAGATCCATCTTACTGAAATAAACAGTAGAGAGATGAGGAAACTGGTTGCAAAAGACCTGCTTATGTCATGATGAATGATATGTATACATGCAATGCTTTCAAGGATTTAAAAATTCAAATTTGTTTTAAACAAAAAGAAACATGCATTATATTAATAAGATAGAATTTGAGTACATCAATGCCCCTTGGATAAAATAATACAAAATTCTAAGATAAAAAAGTATTGCGCATCCTCTTTGGTGCTATGTAGGTATTCAGAGTCCGCTCCTCATGAAGTAGCCTAGTGAGTTCCAAAACCTTCTTCTCGCTTGCGTAGAATTGGGCTTCGAAATTATCTCCCTCTCCTTTGAGTTGTATCCAATCCCTTTGTAGATCTTCGAGAGATGTGGGCATGTCAGGATGTAGGATAGTGTATGGAACTTCTCCTTCCTTAACAGGCTCAATAATCACTGGGAGAATGGATGGATAAGGCATCATAAGACTTTGAGCGCGGGTTCGTACCCACTTGAGGTAAGGCTCAAGAGGGATGGAATTCTTGTGTCCCAAAGTCTTGCTATCCACCTTGTTTAACATCCTCCAAGCTCGGATGAATCTCTGGAGAAGTCCTTGATCGTCGTTGTCGTAGTCGAATACCAAGCCTTGAATCAGCATATCATGTGGGCCATCCCTTCGGGCATAACCAAACTGTCTTAGATCCAAGCATGGGTTGTAGGTGATTCCTCCCCTAATGCCAAGTAGAGGGACATTAGGAAATTCCCCACAATGGTCAACAATGATAACATTCTCTTTGGACCGAGAGCACCAATGAATATCTTAATGTTTGAGCGTCATTAACCTTTGTGACCACCTTAATCCTTTCTCATTCTTTAAGACTGATTGGGGAAGATGATAAATAAACCATCTTTCCAGGAGGGGAGTGCAACACATAAGGACCCTCTCTTCCTCATTGTATGAGTGTGAAAAGAGTGTAGGATATCCCCTAGTAATGTAGGCACCGGATTGCGTGACATGAAGATTTTGACGGCACTTACATCTATGAGTTGGTCAGTATTGGGGAACAAGACCATCCCATAGATAATAAGAGCAACAGTCTCCTCAAAAGATTGCAAGTCTATGGAGTTCCAACAACTTTGGGCTTTCTCAAACAGAAACTTTGCCAAGAAACCTTTGACACCACTTCTAGTTTCCCAATGGGTTGTGACATCAGATCAGTTCAAGTGAGGGCTTGAGAAATATCTTCTGGCTTTAGATATCTTTTTGTACTGTTGAAAGGTAGTTTATTGAGAATAGGAATCCTCAAGAGTTGAGATAATTCTTCCAAAGTAGGCACAAGCTGATAGTCAGGAAATGTGAAGCAATGATGCAAAGGGTCAAAGAACTGGAAGAGAACCTTCATCATATCTTCCTCTGTGTTGGAGGTGACCAAGTTGAGTAGACGACCATGCCTCTCGGTGAATGGAGAGTTCTCAGGGATCCTTGTAGCTATCTCCTTGAGTTATGGAGGAATTCTTACAAGGTTGATTTGGATAGTTTTCCTGCGAAGTGAATCCATATCCTACAAAACAAGAATAAAGATGAATCTCCAAAATCTTTGAAATGGTTAGTGAATGCATATGATGTTCATGATGTCCATGATGATATGTACAAGTATGCATATACAAGCAAAGCAAACAAGTTCTTAGTTTAGGCTTGCATGGGGTTTTATAGGTAAGTACCCTCTTGAAGTTTAGTTGGCTCAACCTGTCCTAACAATAGTAACCGGGTTCTAAGGAGCTCAATATCACTTGATTGTTTCCTTGGTCATTGTTTCAGCTCAAGCCTCTTTAATGGCGACCAAAATATCCCAAGAAACCAACCCTCAATGAGTGTAGTATCTAGTATCTACCAACTTCGGACTGCACCAAAGTCGGTCATCTCACTACATCCTAAAGGCCAAGTTGGTCAAGTAAAGGGTTCTAGAAGTTCATTAGTGCTTCATGACATCACTCAGCGGCCCCGTATTCTCTTTGATTAACTCAAAGGCTACTGATACCCACAAATATGTCACACTAACATAGTTATTGCTTAGACCATGTCGATATACCCCGCACAGTTTCCATAACGTATTGCTATTTACCTATAATGTTTCCCAAATCCGGGTAGAGGATTCAAACCGAAAAAAAGAACCATAATGTAAAGCAAACAAGTCAAACAATGTAAGCAAATAAATGTGATCTAAACCCTAAGGTAACCCCACTTTTATAATATTCCCCAGCAGAGTCGACAGTTCTATGATGTGGTGGGAGAACTGACTTGAGGTTTCGCATTTTATCGCAAATGTTGCTGTTAGCAAGAGTCGCCACCGACTTTTCTTTTATCCAAAAGGAAAGGTGAAAAAGCACAGGAAAGACCTTTGAGATGTTTTCTTGAGTTCGGGGGGTAGATTATGAAAAGGGAAGGTATTAGCACCCTTTTCATCCATGGTTTTCCATGGGCTCTTAGTTACTTTCTTTAGATCACTTGCTTTTGTTTGTTTGAAATTGTGTTTGGTGTGGTTTTGAAAGTATTTTATAAAAGAGGCCATTCGTTTAGGCAATCTTTGTAATGATTCTCGTTCGTAAGAATGTACACAAAGATGTTTGTCTTTTGAAAATGTTTTCAATGATTGTAAGATGTTTCGAAATGTGTGTGTGTGTGTTTGTTTTGAAAATAGCAAGGATTGTTGTTTGAAAGGGAGAAAGTAACTAGAAGCTATCTACCTACTCAAATGTCTTTCTTATGCATTTTTTATTCCTTTGACATTGTTGTCTTACCATTGATTTGGTAAGCAACCCTATCTTTGGATGTAAATGGGACAGGCGTGGGTCATCGTATAACCATGATTAGCAATGTTGCAAAGTATCTTAGCATTTTTGAGGGACCAAGATCATTTTGTAAGGAAACTTTTGAATAGCGTCATCGAGGGGCTATGATCTTATATTTGTTTTGTTTTGCCAAGATACTCCGCATGCGTAACATGGCCATTTTTGTTTTAGGCAACCAAGTGGAGAAACCCTAAGGGTGCTTGTGTGCAAGTGTATCATTTTCATGCTTTGATTTTGTCTTGTATTTAGGGTTTTCTATTTGCTTTGTTTTGTTCTTGTCATACAAACCCTAATTACTAATCATGGCATATAAAGTGATAAATTGCGTAATGTAAATATTTCTAGGCTATTACAACAATTTGTGGGAAGGGGAAATACAAGTTTGAATGGGGATTTGCACAAATATAAAGCTAAATACATTATTACAACAAAATTAAATTTGTACGAATTTAAGATAAATACAATACAATATTTAAAATGTAATGCAATGCAATGTACATGTAAAAGATTTTTGATGTCTTATTTTGATGTAAAAAAAATTTTAATCTAAACCTAAAATTATAAGGTAAAGAAAATAATTTTTTTAAAAGGGGTTTAACCCTAATTATTATTTTAAAAGGAAAATAAAGTTTTTATATGCATCAATTTATATGTTTTCTTGTATAAAAATAATAAATAATATTATATAAAGAAATATAAAATTAAATATATGCAAGAATAGGTATTTATAAATATGAAATGCAAAATAAATTAAACTAAATATATTTAATTATATTTACAAGTTTATTAAGAAAATAAATTATACCCTATCAAAATAAATTATATTTTTATGTGAGAAATAATAAAAATAAATAAAATAAAAGTGTAATATTATTAGTTTATATTTTTGGGATTTTTATGTTTTAAAGAAAATATTAAAAATATTAAATATGAAAACAAAACAAAATAAAAATAAAATATGAAAATGTAAAGAGTTAGCAAGGGGGTGATAAAGCAGATTTGATGGTGAGATGCTAGCAAAAAAACACTGGCCCAATAGACAAGCCCAACCTGCAAAAAATGTGAAAATGGAAAAGAAAAAAGAGTGAAAAATAACAAAAGTAGTGCGCAGGTTCGAACCCAGGACATGGGTCTCACCAGCGTGCTGCTTTGCCACTGGGGTGGCTATACTTCCATTATCTTTAGTGAAACAAAAACAACATATCCTAAAATGTGCCCTTGCCCTGTTTCATCTTCTTCCTCAAGCCTTGGTCGGATACCTTGTAACTTCCTCATACTTCTATGAAAATAAAAACTTATAACATGAAAATTATAGTACTTGAACTCACGATTCCAACCATATAAGTTATGTAAACTAATTATCAAAGATCAAGGATAATTTAAACAGCCCTAAATCTTGACCTAATATTTCCAGAAATTTCAATTTTAAAATTCTCTTAGCACAAGTAAAATCAATGCAAGATAATGGTATGTACAGCTTCGTTATAATGAGGACTACATTTTTTATTCACAGATCGTGGCCTAAGGTTGCCTATACAAGGAGATAAAGTTTGAAATTTTACCTCCTTCAGTTGGAATCGTGAAATGAACTAGGGTGAGTTTGAGGGAGGCCTGATGCTTGCTTGAGCTTCCTTGAGCTTCCCTGAATCTATTCCAACCCTTGCCTTGCTCTGAAAGTAGCTGGAACTCCTTGGCCAAGTCAATCTGCAAGCTTTGAAGTCAACAATGGCAGATGGTGGAGGAGTGATTACAGAACAAGGATGATGGCCTGGATTGACTAGTTATCAAGTATGTAAGGTGTTTGGAAGATCCAAATTTAAAACGCACGAGCCAAATGGAAGAGGGGTGTGCTTGTGAAGAAACTGTGAGTTTGAACAGATTTTTGGTGTTTTTCAGCTTGGGAGTGTTTTAGGTCCTTGCCAATCATGTATATGTGTTGCATATGGTTTGTATATTAGTATTGAAATGGTTTTGTGTCAACCTTCTATCAGTTGTGCAAGCCCTAGCCTTTTTGCAACTTTTCTTGTACTTGAAGCAAAGTGATAAGACTAAGCTCACATGCTTGTACTAGCTTCCTTAGGGTTGGTATTTCTTCCCTACAAGTTGCCTTTGGTCTGTGGTACTTGCATGTATCAAGGGGACAGGTCCAATGCTCAAGATTGCAAAGTTTGCAAAAGTTGCTCTTTTTCAAAATGGCAATGGAACCTTTTTGCCATAAATGGAATTACAAGTTGGATAAAGGTTCAAAAGCATGGATCAAAGTTTTGTCAACTTAGTAAGCATTTAATTAAGGAGTGTGGAAAAAGTTTAGGACCTGTACAACATGAATTATCTAGCATATGATTGATTTGCAACTTAGTTCTTCATGAAATGGCTTGGATAAAAAGTGAGAAATTGCCAACTTCATCTCTTCGATTCTCCCTACTCAAAAATGATCTTGAGGAGTTCTTGGATATTTTGTAAAGCTTGCAATGTGCTCTATAATTCATCTTTGAAATTCATTTTGAGATACCTCTTAGAACTAGGTGAAAAGTAGCCATGAAGTTGGGTCCAAAACCTGCCTAAATTAGGGCAAATTTTCACTAAGTTAACAAGTTCATGACCATGTATTCACAAATTTATATCTTAAGATCCAATCATCTTTATGGAAAAGTGTGTGAAGAAAAGTTGTAGATTTCATGGATATATACAACTTTCATGTTGGGAACTTTCCTTGAATCATTATGTATCATGGTGTAAAAGTGGGGTGTAAGAAAATTTTCTATACTTAAAAAATTTCTAAGTTAGAAAAATTTCAAATTCAAAACCCTAATTTTCAAAATTGGTTTTCTTGACGAACAAGTTTCACATTTTGAAATGTTTTGATGAATTATGACCCTTAGTGCTTGATTTTGACTATAAAGTCAAAGTTTGACTTTTCAGAGTACAATTGACTTTTGATCAGTTGACTGCAAATTTCATCTGTCAATCCAATGTATTTGAGATGTTTTGAGCCATGTAATAAGTCAAGATGATGCCATTGAATCCTTGAAATCATGCTTGAACTCAATTGGTCATTTGCTAGGTTAAAAATTAGAAATTACCCTTCCTCAGTCAAAACCCTAATTTTGACCATTTTCCCCTTTTTGTGATTTGATCAAATTTCTTGAGGAGTTGTGATCTAAACTTGACCAAATGATATATGTGAGTTTAAAATGTTGATGTTGATCAAAAATTATGAAGTTCGACTGTAAATTGGCCATGGTTGACTGCTTCCCCAATACAGCTGATTTTTAGGTCAATTGTCCAATTGACTGATCAAAAATATGATTCAAGGCTTGAAACTTGTTGTTGTACCCCAAAATTTTCCCTCTCATTTCTCAAAGATTTTCTCACAAGATCTTATATGACATCAAGTTTGCAGCACTGATACATCAATTTATGCTTGAAATTGGCACAAGGGCAAAAGGGTCAATTGCATACTGGAAAGTTAAACTTTGACTTTTTGGCCAACATTACATTCCAAAGATCAAATTTCATCAAGACATTCAAGAATATCAAGCTTGATCATATAGAAGTTAAGAAAGTAAAAGGTCAACTTGAAAAGACAAGATTTCCAAGACTTAGAAATTTTCTAAGTGTTTTTATACATGATAATTTCATCACTTCATGCCATTTTTTCACCTTGATGCAAGATGATTCAAGAGAAGCTTCCAACATGAAAGTTATAGATCTCCATGATATCTATAACATTTACTTACAGAACTTCTCCTAAATATGCTTGGATCTCAAGTTATAAATTCATGAAGTCATGACATTTTCATTTAACACTTAGGGAGATTTTCAACAGATTTTGTGCAGGATTTTATCCCAACTTCTTGGAGTTTTTTCACATAGTTCTAATTTGATTTAACAAAAGTGGTCAAAATTAAAGTTGTAGGGGAGGTTCCAATCTTTCCAAAAAAGTCCAAAAACTCATTGAGATCATTCTTGAGCTGAGAGGATCGAAGAGATAGAGTTAGGGTTTCATTATGGAATTACAAAGCAGAACTTGTGATGAACACTTGACTAAATTCCAACCAAAGCTACAAGATCTCTCTTTTCAGGCTATGTTCTCTCCAAATCTATGCATAATCAAGAAATTACACAAACCCTAAGTGTATTACACAGGCATTTGAAGCTTTGTCCAAGTCTTGATACCATTTATGGTTAGAAATGCAAAAAGCAACATTTCCATTTGCATAAAGCTTCACTTTTCCAACCACTCTCTTCTTTCAAAGCTTAAAATCTGTTCCAAGGAGGACAGAAAAATCTCTCAACATCATAAGCAAGCTACAAGATCTGAAAAGCATGGCTAAGTTCCTGATTTCACTCCTTTCTTCATCATAAAGCAACTTGTCTTTATGAATTTGAAAAAAGGCATAACATGTGATTTTTCAAAAGTCTGAATTTTTAAAATCTCAAACCTTCTCTATAAATAGAGAGGCCAGTTGCAAGAGAAAGAGGTTGGAAAAAGGTTAGAAAAATAGAGAGATAGAATAGAGAGTCTCTTTGAGCATAAAAACAGTATTCTTGTTAACCTTGACTGATTTTTCAAAATCAAATATGTTCTTGTTCAAAACAGAACACCAACCTCTTCATACAAAGTTTGTCCAAACATAAAAACAGTCCTGGTAGTGCTACTCACCTTCATCATCAAAAATACCAAAAATATTACAATACAGTCCAACTCAGTTCTAGCAGTCTAGAGCAGCTTCCAGAAGATTCACAAGGTTATCACATCATTTGGAAAAGCATTCAGATCTAAAACAACCAGTGCAGCCCAAAGGTAAGTCCTCTTGACTTGATATCTTGTTATTACATCATTAACAAATTTTTGTTCTTTGAAGACAAGATATAGTACTTTATTATCCTGTTGAACTAGTCATCTACACTTTGTTTAGGCTTATTCAATCATTTGTTGTTCATGTTTATCCACCATATGCCATAAGCTAACCTGTACATTCAGTAAAATAATGTTTGAGGCAGGAAAATGTAACATGTATCGACACATATCCTCATGTGTCGACTCATCCTAGCGAAAAACAGGGTATGAGTCGACACATAACGCCCATGCATCGACTCATACTGATTTCAGGTTACAAAACAGAAGTGGTAAAAGACCATGGGTCGACACATACGCGTTTCACATCGATGCAAGAAGGTGCATGAGTCGACACATCCCGTTATGTGTCGACTCATACTGAGTAGATTTTGCTAAACAGAAGCTGGAAAAGCCTATGAGTCGATACATACGCGCTTCACGTCGATACAAGAAGATGCATGAGTCGATACATCCCATTATGTGTCAACCCATACTGAACTGATTTTGTTTTACAGGAGCAGGAGAAGCTATGTGTTGATGCATAGCAGCATGGGTCGACACATAGCAGTTCAAAAATGCATTTTTCCTTTATTCTACACTGTTTTCACTTTCTTCTCATTATCATTCGATGTGGTTGTAATATTTTTGATCCTATTTCACCCCCATTGTTAAATTGTACCCCCAGTCGAAAGGCATTCAACCTCTAGTCGAAGAAGGAAACAAGGCTACAAGGCAGAACCAGAAGGCTTCGCCATATACTGGTGCCACCCCCAGTCAAAAGGCATTCAACCTCCAATCGAAGGAGGCCAACAGAATGCAAATCGAAGGGGGCTCTTGCCTGAGTCGAAGGAGCTTCTTCTTTTTTTACTTCTTTTTATCTTATTTTTGCCTTTACATTTCTATGCATTTCAATATGGTTGAAATAGTGTGGGATTTATTTTTTTCACTTTTTATTACTTTTGTACAAATGCTAGTAATTAGGTGTGTATGGCAAGATAAAAACAACAAAATAGACAACCCTAATCAAAGACAAAACTCATGTAAATCAAACACATTATTCACACATGCACATTTAGGATAATGTCACTTGTTGCCTATCGAAAAATAGTCATGTCCCTCGAACATGGGCGTTTTAGCAAAAGACCCTCGATAAAAGATTGTAGTCCCTCAATGACCCTCGATGTTGCCTTCGGTAAACAATCTAGTCCCTAAAATGATATTGCTAAGACGTCCCATATGTTGCCTTCTATGACTATACAAAAGTCCCAATGCCCGTCCCTTCACATCAAACGATGGGGCTTCTTACCAAATCAATGGTAAGATAGCCACATCTAAAAGAGGAGGAAAAGCAAATTTAAGACCTTTCGAGTAGGTAGATTCGCTCTTAATTACTCGCTTGCTCACAACAAAAACATTTTTATACACCCACGCTCTCATCTTTGAACTATTTTTGAAACAAACACTTTGTAGGTGTTCTTATAGAAACGAGAATCATTATGAAGTTCCATTTTCAAAATACTTTCAAAAACACATATCACAAACACACCTTTGAACTATTTTCAAAACAAACACTTTGTAGGCGTTCTTATAGAAACGAGAACCATTACGAAGTTCCATTTTCAAAATACTTTCAAAAAACCACACACCACAAGCACATTCAAACAAAAGCAAGTGATCTAGCAGGTAACTAAGAGCCCGTGGAAAACCATGGATGAAAAGGGTTCTAATACCTTCCCTCTTCATAATCTACCCCCCGAACTCAAAAAAACATCTCTAAAGGTCTTTCCTATGCTTTTTCACCTTTCTTTTTTGGATAAAAGAAAAGTCGGTGGCGAATCTTGCTAAATCGCAACATTTGCAAACACAAACGCAAAACCTTCAAGTCAGTTCTCCCACCCCACCACAGAACTGGCGACTCTGCTGGGGACTACTTAAAAGTGGGGTTACCTTAGGGCTAGATCACTTTTATTTGCTTACATTGTTTGACTTGTATGCTTTACATTATGGTTCTTTTGTTTGGGTTTGAATCCTCTACCCGGATTTGGGAAACATTATAGGTAAATAGCAATACATTATGGAAATTGTGCGGGGTATACCGACATGGTCTAAGCAATAGCTATGTTAGTGTGACATATTTGTGGGTACCGGTAGCCTTTGAGTTAATCAAAGAGAATACGGGGCCGCTGAGTGATGTCATGAAGCACTAATGAACTTCTAGAACCTTTACTTGACCAACTTGGTGCAGTCTAAAGTTGGTAGATACTCGATACTACACTCATTGAGGTTTGGTTTCTTGGGATATTTCGGTCGCCATTAAAGAGGCTTGAGTTGAAACAATGACCGAGGAAACAATCCGGTGATATTGAGCTCCTTAGAACCCGGTTACTATTGCTAGGACAGGTTTAAGCCAACTAAACTTCAAGAGGGTATTTACCTATAAAACCCCATGCAAGCCTAAACCTAAGGATTTGTCTGCTTTGTGTGTACATGATTATTTGTATAAGCTTGTGTACTTCGCATACTTGTGCATAACATCATAACATCATACCATAGCATTTTCAATAACCATTTCGAGGATATCGAGGGTCTTTGATGCAGGTTCACAATGAACCAGATGTCTATCGAGGGGCAAGAGGATTTATTTTCCCCTGACCAAACACCGTCAAAGATCAAGTACAACAAACTTGAGTCAAGGGCTATGACCCACTCGATATGGTGAGCTTGACTCTTGAAGAAGGACTCTCCACGACACGAAGTTTCTTCAATCAAGCTGCAATCAAATTCTAACAGTTTCTTGTTTACCCGCGAGATCCTTGAAAAACATGCATCCACATATCATGCATCATATCATGACAGGTTTCTCCCATACAAGTCTCCTTATCTTCCTACTGTTTATTTCAGTAGAGATGGCTCCAGAGCAGACTATCAAGGACGTCCAGGCTCGAAACGCTCAACTCCGAGAGATGTTCTTGAAATTGTCCAAGGGGAAAGAAGAGGTGAAAGCTCTCCTCACAAGGGGCATGGTCATGGGGAATCCAGAGGGCACCAAGGATGATCAGTTGGAAAGGCTACAAACTGAAATAGCCATAATGAGGGTCCAAATGATGGGACAGCTGGTGGCCCAGATGGCTCTTATCCAAAATCTGGCACAAGGACAAGAAGAGTTGAGGGTCCTCATCAACAAGCTTCGTCAAGACGGTAGCAACCGTATGAGGCAAACAATTAGGATTGGAAATCAAGTCACTGCTCAGCCTCCCATGAGACAAGAAGACGAAAGACCTTCCCAAATTGCTGCCACATCGCGAGCCCAACAACAACCTCTCCAACAACAAAAAAGGAATCTGTGCAAGGAGGTCACACCTAAGACACAATTTACCAGGGTTGGCATGTCGCTAGCTCAGGTGCTACAACACTTGTTGAAGGCAGAGCTAATTACCTTAAAGGCTCTTCCCCGAAATCCCAACACTATTGCTCCTAGTTACTATCCCAATGAGAGGTGCGCATACCATTCTGATGGTCCTGGGCACGACAGGAACAATTGTTGGGCTCTGAAGAACAGGATTCAAGACCTAATTGACGAAGGAGTGTTGGATTTTACACAAGACGATCAACTGGAACTTTTCTATCACCCCTCAAGGGCATCCACATGAAGCAACGATCTGGGCGAGGAAATTTTCTGTTCATTTGAATTTTCAATTGTAATTCCTTTTGTTATGAAAATAATTATCTATTAATGTCAAACTTTGTTTCATTAGCGCATTGCATATGTTTGTCTTGAATTCATCCATTCGCTTTCACTATATTTAAGCTATGCTTATATTCTCTTTATGACTTTCAACTCTTGTTAAAAGTTACAAGCCTTTAGAGGGAGGATGACGAAAACAATGCCTTCATCTCATACAGTATGCTTTTGGACAGACCTTGCTGACGATGTACAAGCATTCTTTCAAATCCTAAACACTGGAGTTATAAGGAAGATAATCCCTAGTCAACCCCTTCAAGCCAAAGAAGTAGAAGTTTTATGTATACAAATTGAAACCTTTAATCAAAACTTGGGGCAGGGTAGTCTCTCAGTTAATTCAAACGCACGTTTAGCTGCAAACTCTCATTTCGTAATACAACAAATGACATCAAAAAAATCAACAGACGGTGATGGTTCCCTACCAAATAGGCAGTCATTATATCTCAAAAAAGAAAAGCCCACTAAGTCAAAACCTACAAAGGAGGCTTAAGAAAAACTGGGGCATCCCGCTGACTGTAATCTCAAAACAAGAACAGTCAGGCAAAAATCAGGGATAACAAATCAAAAAGAGGTCACTACAAATCCTCAACAACATGAAAAAATGTTGCAAAAATGACTGCCTTCCAACAAACTTAACTTGTCTGAACCATCACTAAAATGCCATTCCAGACTCAATTGGAGTTCAAAACACACAATTGACTGAGTTTAGGACTGAAGAACATCACGAAGAATGGGTGGGTACAAATACACTTTCAGCCTTTATCCTTTGTTTCTTAAACCGTGAATCAAGCCATGCTACAACCCTTCAAAAGTCCTAATTGAAGCATGGGTTAGTTCGAAAGCATACTGTTACAAAAGGTATCCTGACTCCTATAAGGCTTTACTCTAAATCCAGAGTTGAATTACAAACTTCTTTACCTGCTAAAAATACATTTTTCAAAACTTCAAGACAAGCATAAACTTTGCATTACTTGAATATCATTGTTTGGATATGGCTATTTGTTTGACAACGGAGAAATTCACACAACGAATGTCCGGTGAACGAAAGCTCTCTCAGTGAACAAAATCACTTCAAGTGGGACGACACTTCCATTAAAAAACTCCTATCAACAAAGGGGAGTGACCTGTCTACTATCCAGCACACCTGGGGCAGTCCAGTCAAGATTCCCATAAATTTCCCAAGAATTGCAAAGTAACCAGGGGCAAGTCTCCATTTCCATCACTTAGGGCATTGAACGTCAATCTCAGCAAAGAGTTACATACAATCAAACATTTTTGGCAATACCACAAATGTTGACTGCTAGGGGCAATGCCAAGTCTCTCTAAAGTCCTTCTCATAGGATGATTTCCCAGCAAGAGTTTAATCTCTGAAAACCTTTCCCCAGCTCAGACAACCTCAAGAGTCCTCGAGGACTTTCCCCAACGAAATCATCACCTCTCTAACAGACTGACGACAGGGTTTATTTCCCTAACAACACCAGGATTCCCCAGCTTGAGTTTTCCTCTCCTACTACTACAAATCAAAGGACCACAACTCCTCTTCCCCAATAAACTATTCTACAATCCCCGGCAAGTTACTATGAAATCTGGACTCAACCAGATATCAGTTCACCTTCGATTCCCCAGTAAGAGCAACAGACAATCGAGACTCCTGAACTCTTTCCCCAAGCAGGAATAAACATACTCCCCATAGAGTTTTCAATATTTCCCAGCGGAGTTCTCCTCAAAACAGGAATCCCCAAGGGAAACATTCTAAGCAAAGTTTGAAGACACGTCAACTCTTCAACAGCAGTCCAGGATTTAACGGTTCCCCGGCATCTGTCAAGGATTTATTTTCCCAGACAAAAATACATTCTTTAACATTTCACATTTCATACCTCCTATTTACATACATGATAAAGTGCATACGACACAATCTCATTTATTTTGAGAACATCATGACATCATGCATTTCATGCATCATGACATTGCATACAACTAACTCTTTACCTTTTCAGGAAAGATCGATTGACAGATAAAGGTTATCATTACCTTTTGGAGTAGCAGTCGTCTAAGATTCCTTCATCATCCTGCTGAGGTAGTAATCGTCCAAGATTCCTTCATCGTATTGCTGAGGTAGTAATCGTCTAAGATTCCTTCATCATCTTTTTGGAGTAGCAATCGCCTCAGCTTCCTTCATCACACATCATTATCAAAAAAAATCTCTGTCAGTTCAATTTAAATCTCTCAACGGTTTATGCTGATTCTTCCCCGCAGACCTTCTCTGGTTCAGTCAGATCGACACTAAGATCTCTCTAATTCTTATTCTAGTTAGAGATATTCCAAGACTTTTGTCTGGTTCAGTTAAATCGATTCTAAGATTTTTCTTATTCTTATCCAATCAAAGTTAATTCAAGACCTTCTCTGGTTCAGTCAGATCGACACTAAGATCTCTCTGATTCTTATTCCAGTTGGAGATATTCCAAGACTTTTGTCTGGTTCAGTTAAATCGATCCTAAGATTTTTCTGATTCTTATCCAGTCAAAGTTAATTCAAGACCTTCTCTGGTTCAGTCAGATCGACACTAATAATAGAGAGTAGTTGTTATGCAACGTGTCATTGATCTGTTACAGCTATATGCCAGCTGTACAGTTAGTTAGATCTAAGGCTACTTTATATACCATGCCTTTGTACTCTTTCAATCTAAGATCAATATATGAGATTTTCATCTTTCTTCTTTTCTCTCTCTTATGGTACTGTATCATGGTATCTAGAGCTTCTTCTTTCCTGATCCAGTAATCTTCATTCATGGCGTCACCGTTTCGCAGCGACGGCGCCTTTCCTTCCGCTCACGTCAAGCTCTCTGTTAAGCTTGATGATAAAAATTTCAAACAGTGGAAGCAGCAAATCGATGGAGTTGTGTGTGGCCACAAGCTTCAACGCTTTGTCACTGTTCCGGTGATTCCGCAGCGTTCGTCGGTGACTTCTGATCTGAATCTTAGCAAAGTCACTAATGCGTATCTTTATTGGGAGCAACAGGATGCTCTTGTCTGCACGTGGCTTCTCTCCACGATTTCTGACTCGCTTCTTCCCAAACTTGTGGATTGTACTCACGCGTGGCAGGTTTGGACGGAAGTTCACCGCTACTTCGCCGTGCAGCTCACGACGAAGGCTCGTCAGCTACGATCTAAACTTCGCCGTCTTTCCAAAGGTAATCTCAATATTGAAGCGTTCATGGCGCGAGTTCGCGAAATCAATGATTCGTTGATTTCAGTTGGAGATCCTGTTCCGATGTGTAACCTAATTGAGATTGTGCTGGATGCACTTTCTGAGGAGTATGATTCGATTGTTGCTGCTGCCAATAGTAAGGAAGATCTCAGTATGTTGGAGGATCTTGAATCCAGTCTTCTTGCTCATGAATATCGATTGGAGAAACACAGGAAAGCGCTTCTCATTGATCCTACTTCTGTAAATCTAACGCAGGTTCCGCCGTCTGAATCTTTTTCTCCGGCTGACTTTGTTTCGCAAGCTTCTGACTCCTTTCCAACTGGTACTAGTCACGTTAATGCTCACGCAGAAAGCAGTGGTTACAACAGAGGAGGTCGTTCAGGGCGTGGTGGCGGTCGTTTTGGTCGTCACGGCGGTCGTTTTGGCAAAACTCAGTGTCAAATCTGTCACAAAAGTGGACACGATGCCTCTGTTTGCTACTACAGGTACACTCAGTCCTCTCCAAAGCTGTTTCCGCCGCAACAAGCTCCCTTCAATCCATTTCTGGCGAATACTCGTCCTGTGTATGCTCCTGTCTTTGGTTATTCCTCACCGAGACCAACTGCACCACGACCTTCTCCGCCTCAAGCCTTTGTGGCTAGTTTTGATCCCAACTTCAGCAACCAATGGTGGTATCCTGACTCAGGTGCCTCACACCATGTTACACCTGACTCTTCCAACGTGCCTGATGCTCAATCTGTGACTGGTTCTGAACAAGTCTTCATGGGAAACGGCCAAGGTTTGTCCATTAACTCTATAGGTTCCATGAAATTTCCCTCCTCTCATCTGTCTTACACACCTCTCATACTTCACAACTTACTTCTTGTTCCTCACATCACCAAAAACCTCATCAGTGTAAGTAAATTTGCACAAGATAACAAAGTTTTCTTTGAATTTCATCCTTCTTTTTGTCTTGTCAAATCTCAGGGTTCTTCTGAGGTGCTTCTTCATGGTATTGTTGGAGATGATGGTCTTTACAAGTTTCAGATTCCTTCCTCTCAAGTGTCAAAGCCTTTGTCTAGTCTCCATTCTAGCTCAACTTTAGATTTCAATAATTGTAATTCTAGGGCTTCATGTAATACTGTCTCTCATTCCAATGATATTAGTCATACTATTACTGATTGTAATCCTTCATTTTCTATGAATAAAAATGATGTTTCTGCTGTTAAATTGCCTATTGTTTACTCTACTGCTAAGTTTGTTCCTACTCTCAGTAAGTATGCTTTGTGGCATACCAGGTTGGGTCATCCCCATCATCAAGTTCTTGCTGAAGTGCTCAAAACCTGCTTCATTTCTCTCTCTTCTAAGTCTGCAGCAGAGTTTTGTTCTGCTTGTTCCTTAGGAAAATCTCACAGACTTCCTACTTCTCTCTCCACTACTGTTTATAATCATCCTTTTGAATTAGTGGTTTGTGATTTATGGGGTCCTGCACCTATTAAATCTCCAGGTGCCTATACCTACTTTCTCACTTGTGTAGATGCCTTTTCTAGGTTCACTTGGATCTTTCCTCTTAGGCTAAAGTCTGATACCTTCTCTCAGTTTGTTCAGTTCAAAACTATGGTGGAACTTCAGTTCAACCATAAAATCAAAGTTGTTCAAACTGATGGAGGTGGTGAGTTTAGACCTCTCACCAAATATCTCAATGACCTTGGCATTGTGCATCGTTTCACTTGTCCCCATTCCCACCATCAGAATGGCATTGTTGAGCGCAAGCATAGACACATAGTTGAAACAGGCTTAGCCTTGCTTGCTCACTCTACCTTGCCCCTTCAAATGTGGGATCATGCCTTTATCACAGCCACTTATCTCATAAACAGACTTCCTAGTGCGTCTCTTGAGCATAAAACTCCTTATTTCAAACTGTTTCACAAGTTTCCTGATTATGCTCACTTAAGAGTTTTTGGTTGTGCCTGTTTTCCCTTTCTTCGCCCTTACAAATCTCACAAATTGGACTTTAGGTCCCAAGAGTGTGTTTTTCTTGGTTATTCTACCATTCACAAGGGCTACAAGTGCCTATCTGCCACTGGCAAGATTTATGTCTCTAGAGATGTCATTTTCAATGAGTCTAAATTTTCCTATCCTACTCTTTTTCCATCTCCTGCCTTTGATCAATCTTCTTCACTCCCTTCTACTCCTTCTTATTGGTCTTTACCTCTTGTTCCTAATGTGTCTAACTCTGTCACTAGGGCTGTTTCTGCTGTGCCTATCACTCATGTTCCTTCTGTTCCCACTCCACCCTCTCATACACCTTCTGCTGAACTTAGCAATTTCAGTCCTACTCCTGCCAACTCTGCTATTTCTCTTATCTCTGGTTCACCTTCAGTAACTGCAGAATCTGCTACTTCTTCTCCCATTCCTACTACACCTGTCAATTCTTTGTCTGTCACTCCTCTGCAGTCTGATATTGTAGAGGCTCCCACTATTTCCCCTTCTTCTCCTGCCTCTGAGTCCTCCATCAATATTGTACCTCTTCTGCCTAACCCTTCCATTCATCCTCACAATATTCACTCCATGCAAACAAGGTCTAAAAGTGGTATTACTAAACCTAGACTTAAACCTACCCTCTTACTTACTCATATGGAACCTAATTCTGTTGGAAAAGCCTTGGCCTCTCCTCATTGGCTTCAGGCCATGAAAGATGAGTATACTGCACTGTTAAAGAACCAGACCTGGAACTTGGTGTCTCCACCTGATTCTAGGAAGCCAATTGGCTGCAAGTGGGTATTTAGGGTCAAGGAGAACCCTGATGGAACCATCAACAAATACAAGGCCAGATTAGTGGCCAAAGGGTTTCATCAGCAGGCTGGCAGTGATTTTACCGAGACATTTTCTCCTGTGGTCAAGCCTGTAACTGTCAGGACTGTACTCACTCTTACTGTGACTCATGGGTGGTCTATACAGCAAATTGATGTGAACAATGCCTTTTTAAATGGCACACTTGTAGAGGAAGTTTACATGCAGCAGCCTCCTGGCTTTGAAGCTGCAGACAAGACTTTGGTTTGCAAATTAAACAAAGCCATTTATGGTCTTAAGCAGGCTCCTAGAGCATGGTTTGATAAACTCAAGGGCTCTCTCCTATGTCATGGTTTTCATGCTAGCAAGTGTGATCCTAGCCTTTTTATTCTCCATACTGGCAGTCTAAGTATTATGGTGTTGGTGTATGTTGATGATTTAATCATCACTGGTAATTCTTCTGCCTTCATCAGTGGTCTAATCACCCAGCTAAATTCTGATTTCTCACTTAAACAGCTTGGCAATTTGGATTATTTTCTTGGCATAGAAGTCACTCATCTGTACAATGGCTCATTGCTTCTATCCCAAGCCAAATACTTGACAGATTTGCTAGCCAAAGTTAATATGATCAATGCCAATGGCATGCCCCCGCCTATGGTCTCTACCAGTAAACTCTCTAGGTTTGGTTCTGAACCTGTCTCTGATTCCACCCAGTTCAGGTCTGTGGTGGGTGCCCTTCAGTATGCTACCCTCACTCGGCCAGAGATCTCCTTTTCTGTCAATAAGGTGTGCCGGTTTCTGTCAAATCCTTTGGAAGAGCATTGGAAAGCAGTTAAAAGGATACTGAGATACCTCAGTGGGACTCTGCACTATGGTTTACTGATTCAGCCTACATCACCTCACAAACCTCTGTCATTACTTGGTTTATGTGATGCTGACTGGGCATCAGACCCTGATGACAGAAGGTCAACATCAGGAGCTTGCTTGTTTCTAGGTCCTAATCTCATCTCTTGGTGGTCCAAGAAACAGCAGCTGGTGGCAAGGTCCAGTGCTGAAGCTGAGTACAGGAGTATGGCACAGTTAGCTTCTGAAATAATCTGGGTTCAGTCTTTACTGCAGGAACTTCACTGCAGATTTCTTACTCCTAAACTACTGTGTGATAACCTCAGCACTGTGACACTTGCACACAATCCTGTCTTGCACAATAGGACAAAACATATGGAACTGGATATATTTTTTGTAAGGGAGAAAGTGATCTCCAAGAGCCTAATTGTGGAGCATGTTCCTGCCCAAGATCAGTGGGCAGATTTGTTGACCAAACCTCTCTCAGCCATCAAGTTTTTACCTCTGCGTGATAAACTGCGAGTGTTCAATAAACTTAGTTTATTAAACACACCCTCAGTTTCTAAGGGGGACTAATAGAGAGTAGTTGTTATGCAACGTGTCATTGATCTGTTACAGTTGTATGCCAGCTGTACAGTTAGTTAGATCTAAGGCTACTTTATATACCATGCCTTTGTACTCTTTCAATCTAAGATCAATATATGAGATTTTCATCTTTCTTCTTTTCTCTCTCTTATGGTACTATATCACTAAGATCTCTCTGATTCTTATTCCAGTTGAAGATATTCCAAGACTTGTGTCTGGTTCGGTTAAATCGATCATAAGATTTTTCCAATTCTTATCCAGTTAAAGTTAACTCAAGACCTTCTCTGGTTCAGTCAGATCGACACTAAGATCTCTCTGATTCTTATTCTAGTTAAAGATATTCCAAGACTTTTGTCTGGTTCAGTTAAATCGATCCTAAGATTTTTCTGATTCTTATCCAGTCAAAGTTAATTCAAGACCTTCTCTGGTTCAGTCAGATCGACACTAAGATCTCTCTGATTCTTATTCCAGTTGAAGATATTCCAAGACTTGTGTCTGGTTCAGTTAAATCGATCCTAAGATTTTTCTGATTCTTATCCAATCAAATTTAACTCAAGACCTTCTCTAGTTCAGTCAGATCGACACTAAGATCTCTCTGATTCTTATTCCAGTTGAAGATGTTCCAAGACTTTTGTCTGGTTCAGTTAAATCGATCCTAAGATTTTTCTAATTCTTATCCAGTCAAAGTTAATTCAAGACCTTCTCTGGTTCAGTCAGATCGACACTAAGATCTCTCTGATTCTTATTCCAGTTGGTGATATTCCAAGACTTTTGTCTGGTTCAGTTAAATCGATCCTAAGATTTTTCTGATTCTTATCCAGTCAAAGTTAATTCAAGACCTTCTCTGGTTCAGTCAGATCGACACTAAGATCTCTTTGATTCTTATTCCAGTTGGAGATATTCCAAGACTTTTGTCTGGTTCAGTTAAATCGATCCTAAGATTTTTTTGATTCTTATCCAGTCAAATTTAATTCAAGAACTTCTCTGGTTCAGTCAGATCGACACTAAGATCTCTCTGATTCTTATTCCAGTTGGAGATATTCCAAGACTTTTGTCTGGTTCAGTTAAATCGATCCTAAGATTTTTCTGATTCTTATCCAGTCAAAGTTAATTCAAGACCTTCTCTGGTTCAGTCAGATCGACACTAAGATCTCTCTGATTCTTATTCCAGTTGGAGATATTCCAAGACTTTTATCTGGTTCAGTTAAATCGATCCTAAGATTTTTCTGATTCTTATGCAGTCAAAGTTAATTCAAGACATTATCTGGTTCAGTCAGATCGACACTAAGATCTCTCTGATTCTTATTCCAGTTGAAGATATTCCAAGACTTTTGTCTGATTTAGTTAAATCGATCCTAAGATTTTTCTGATTCTTATCCAGTCAAAGTTAATTCAAGACCTTCTCTGGTTCATTCAGATCGACACTAAGATCTCTCTGATTCTTATTCTAGTTGGAGATATTTCAAGACTTTTGTCTGGTTCAGTTAAATCGATCCTAAGATTTTTCTGATTCTTATCCAGTCAAAGTTAATTCAAGACGTTCTCTGGTTCAGTCAGATCGACACTAAGATCTCTCTGATTCTTATTCCAGTTGAAGATATTCCAAGACTTGTGTCTGGTTCAGTTAAATCGATCCTAAGATTTTTCTGATTCTTATCCAGTCAAAGTTAACTCAAGACCTTCTCTGGTTCAGTCAGATCGACACTAAGATCTCTCTGATTCTTATTCTAGTTGAAGATATTCCAAGACTTTTATCTGGTTCAGTTAAATTGACCCTAATATTTTTCAGATTTCTTTCCAGTTAAAGAAAATTCAAAGACCTCTACCGGTCCAGTTTAAAGCCAAGCCTGATACTCATTCAGATTCAACTTCTAGATACAGTTCAGATACGCTCCAGATACGGATGCCATCCTGATACTCATTCAGTTACAACTCAGATACATTCCAGACATGGACGCAATTCTGATACTCATTCTTCCAACTTACAAATTACAATTCAACAAGCATTCTTGGATGGCATATACAAGCCCATCTCCAACAAGATTCTATCACCTCTCCAAATGTCATCTTTAAGCCCATTCCTCTTATCATCGCATCATCGAATACAAATTTCTGGGCACTCTAATGTCCAATCATCTTCCACCTTCGAGTCACGAATGGCAAAACTCGGCAATCAAACTCTTCAGGTTTAAGAAGATTGAACAGGGGCAGCTATTGTACCCCAACATTTGCCCTCTCATTTCTCAAGGATTTTCTCACAAGATCTTCTATGACATCAAGTTTGCAGCACTGATACATCAATTTAGGCTTGAAATTGGCACAAGGGCAAAAGGGTCATTTGCATACTGGAAAGTCAAACTTTGACTTTTTGGCCAACATTACATTCCAAAGATCAAATTTCATCAAGACATTCAAAAAATATCAAGTTTGATCATCAAGAAGTTAAGAAAGTCAAAACTCAACTTGAAAAGTCAAGATTTCCAAGACTTAGAAAATTTCTAAGTGTTTTTATACATGATAATTTCATCACTTCATGCCATTCTTTCACCTTGATGCAAGATGATTCAAGAGAAGCTTCCAACATAAAAGTTATAGATCTCCATGATATCTACAACATTTCTTTACACAACTTCCCCTAAATATGCTTGGATCTCAAGTTATAAATTCATGAAGTCATGACATTTTCATTTAACACTTAGGGAGATTTTCAACAGATTTTGTGCAGGATTTTATCCCAACTTCTTGGCGTTTTTTCACATAGTTCCAGTCTGATTTAACAAAAGTGGTCAACATGAAAGTTGTAGGGGAGGTTCCAATATTTCCAAAAAAGTCCAATAACTCATTGAGATCATTCTTGAGCTGAGAGGATCGAAGAGATGAAGTTAGGGTTTCATTCTGGAATTACAAAGCAGAACTTGTGATGAATACTTGACTAAATTCCAACCAAAGCTACAAGATCTCTCTTTTCAGGCTATGTTCTCTCCAAATCTATGCATAATCAAGCAATTACACAAACCCTAAGTGTATTACACAGGAATTTGAAGCTTTGTCCAAGTCTTGATACCATTTATGGTTAGAAATGCAAAAAGCAACATTTCCATTTGCATAAAGCTTCACTTTTCCAACCACTCTCTTCTTTTAAAGCTTGAAATCTGTTCCAAGGAGGACAGAAAAATCTCTCAACATCAGAAGCAATCTACAAGATCTGCAAAGCATGGCTAAGTTCCTGATTTCACTCCTTCTTCATCATAAAGCAACTTGTCTTTATGAATTTGAAAAAAGGCATAACATGTGATTTTTCAAAAGTCTGAATTTTTAAAATATCAAACCTTCTCTATAAATAGAGAGGCCAGTTGCAAGAGAAAGAGGTTGGAAAAAGGTTAGAAAAAATAGAGAGAGAGAGAGAGAGAGAGAGAGAATAGAGAGTCTCTTTGAGCATAAAAACAGTATTCTTGTTAACCTTGACTGACTTTTCAAAATCAAATCTGTTCTTGTTCAAAACAGAACCCCAACCTCTTACTCCACCATACAAACTCTCCCTAAGCCAAACACTTCATACAAAGTTTGTCCAAACATAAAAACAGTCCTGGTAGTGCTACTCGCCTTCATCATCAAAAATACCAAAAATATTACAGTACAATCCAACTCAGTTCTAGCAATCCAGATCAGCTTCCGGAAGATTCAAAAGGTTATCACATCATTTAGAAAAGCATTCAGATCTAAAACAACCAGTGCAACCCAAAGGTAAGTCCTCTTGACTTGATATCTTGTTATTACATCATTAACAAATTGTTGTTCTTTGAAGACAAGATGTAGTACTTTATTATCCTGTTGAACTAGTCATCTGCACTTTGTTTAGGCTCATTCAATCATTTGTTGTTCATGTTTATCCATCATATGCCATAAGCTAACTTGTACATTCAGTAAAATAATGTTTGAGGCAGGAAAATGCAGCATGTATCGATACATATCCTCACGTGTCGACTCATCCTAGCGAAAAACAGGGTATGGTCGACACATAACCCCCATGCATCGACTCATACTGATTTCAGGTTACAAAACAGAAGTGGGAAAAGACCATGGGTCGACACATACGCGTTTCGCATCGATGCAAGAAGGTGCATGAGTCGACACATCCCATTATGTGTCGACTCATACTGAGTAGATTTTGCTAAACAGGAGTTGGAAAGCCTATGAGTCAATACATACGCGCTTCGCGTCGATACATACGCGCTTCGCGTCAATACAAGAAGATGCATGAGTCAACACATCCCATTATGTGTCGACCCATACTGAACTGATTTTGTTTTACAGGAGCGGGAGAAGCTATGTGTCGATGCATAGCAGCATGGGTCGACACATAGCAGTTCAAAAATGCATTTTTCCTTTATTCTACACTGTTTTCACTTTCTTCTCATTATCATTCAATGTGGTTGTAATATTTTAGATCCTATTTCACCCCCATTTTTAAATTGTACCCCCAGTCGAAAGGCATTCAACCTCTAGTCGAAGAAGGAAACAAGGCTACAAGGCCGAACCTGAAGGCTTCGCCATACACTGGTGCCAGCCCCCAGTCGAAAGGCATTCAACCTCCAATCGAAGGAGGCCAACAAAATGCAAATCCAAGGGCGCTCTTGCCTGAGTCGAAGGAGCTTCTTTTTTTTACTTCTTTTTATCTTATTTTTGCCTTTACATTTCTATGCATTTCAATATGGTTGTAATAGTGTAGGATTTATTTTTTGCACTTTTTATTACTTTTGTACAAATGCTAGTAATTAGGTGTGTATGGCAAGATAAAAACAACAAAATAGATAACCCTAATCAAAGACAAAACTCATGTAAATCAAACACATTATTCACACATGCACATTTAGGATAATCTCACTTGTTGCCTATCGGAAAATAGTCATGTCCCTCGAACATGGGCGTTTTAGAAAAAGACCCTCGATAAAAGATCGTAGTCCCTCGATGACCCTCGATGTTGCCTTCGGTAAACAATCTAGTCCCTAAAATGACATTGCTAAAATGTCCCATATGTTGCCTTCTATGACTATACAAACGTCCTAATGCTCGTCCCTTCACATCCAACGATGGGGCTTATTACTAAATCAATGGTAAGATAGCCACATCTAAAAGAGGATGAAAATCACATTTAAGACCTTTCGAGTAGGTAGATTCGCTCTTAGTTACTCGCTTGCTCACAACAAAAACATTTTTATACACCCACACTCTCATATTTGAACTATTTTTGAAACAAACACTTTATAGCCGTTCTTATAGAAACGAGAACCATTATGAAGTTCCATTTTCAAAATACTTTCAAAAACACATCTCACAAACACACCTTTGAACTATTTTTGAAACAAACACTTTGTAGGCATTCTTATAGAAACGAGAACCATTACGAAGTTCCATTTTCAAAATACTTTCAAAAAACCACACACCACAAGCACATTCAAACAAAAGCAAGTGATGTAGCAGGTAACTAAGAGCCCGTGGAAAACCATGGATGAAAAGGGTGCTAATACCTTACCTCTTCATAATCTACCCCCCGAACTCAAAAAAACATCTCTAAAGGTCTTTCCTGTGCTTTTTCACCTTTCTTTTTTGGATAAAAGAAAAGTCGGTGACGACTCTTGCAAACCGCAACATTTGCAAACACAAACGCAAAACCTTCAAGTCAGTTCTCCCACCGTATCACACTTGTCATGAGTGATCTTAGGAGTCTATAATGATGTTTGAAAGTCATATGAAGCAATGATAGTCCAAAAATCCTTGTGCAAACTCAAACCCCAATTTTGGGTCATCAGTGCAAGATGAGATGTCTTGAGCTGACCAAACCCTAATCCATTCTTAAGTCAAAGAGATCTTGTGAGAAACGTTTTGATAAATGAGAGGGAAAATTTTGGGGTACAACAACCACTATCACCAGTGAGTTGCTGCAAAGCCTAGAAGTCGATCAGATAACAATTAACTTCTTTATCCCCAACAAGTTTTTAACTTCCTTTCTCTCCAATCAAGAGATAACTTCCCAGTAGAGCAACGGACAACTAAAACTCCTGAACTCTTTTCCCCAAGCAGAGATCAACACTCTCCACAGAGATTTCTCAAGCCAAAGCCAATCTTCCCCAACGGATTTTTCCTCAAACAACAAAACAGGAATCCCCAATGGAAACACTCTAAACAAGGTTTGAAGATTTGCCTACTCTTCATCCCCAACAACATTCCAGGATTTAACTTCCCAAAGCTCTCCAGCACTTGTCAAGGATTTATTTTCTGAAGAAAAGATACATTTCAACAAACATTTCACATTCATACATCATATTACTTACATGATAAATGCATACAACATAATCTCATTTATTTTGAGAAAATCACAAGCCATGCATACATCTGCATGCAACTAACCCTCTTCCTTGCAGGGAAAAGTCAATCAACAAAAGTACTCTTTGACAAATACCACAAATAGGTCAGAGATTAATTTCTAAAACAAGACAGGGCAACTATCTCTACAACCAACAAAAAGCAAGTTCCAGATTAATACTTGAAACAAGACAGGACAACTATCTGTGAGCGACTGATTGTAGATTAATTCCTGAAACAAGATAGAGCAACTATCTCTACGACCAACAAAATGCAAGTTCCAGATTAATACCTGAAACAAGACAGGACAACTATTTATGAGCGACTGATTATAGATTAATACCTGAAGCAAGACAAGACAACTATCTACACGACCAGATGAAGCAGCCCTACCAAGGTTACTTCTCATAATTTCCAGATGCAGTCTCATACAGACTCATCCTGAAGCAGCCCTACCCAGGCTCCTTCTCTCACATTTTCAGATGAATTTTTACACTGACTCATCCTAAAGCATCCTTACCTAGGCTCCTTCTCTCACATTTTCAGATGAAGTTTTACACTGACTCATCCTGAAGCAGCCCTACCCAGGCTCCTTCTATCATATTTTCAGATGCAATTTTACACGGACTCATCCTGAAGCAACCCTACCCAGGTTCCTTCTCATGAGTTTCCAGGTGAAGTTTTACACACACTCATCCTGAAGCAACCCTACCCAGGTTCCTTCTAATGAATTTTTAAAAGCAGTTTTACACGGACTCATCCTGAAGCATCCCTACCCAGGTTCCTTCTCATATATCTCCAGACGCAGTTTCACACGGATTCGTCAGCCCTACCCAGGCTCCCTCTCATATATATCCTAAAGCAACACTACACAGTCTCATCTTACACAGATTCCTTCTCATGCATTTCCAGATGAAGTTTCATACTAACTCATCCTGAAGCAACCCTACCCAGGTTCCTTCTAATAATTTCTAGATGCAGTATCACACAGACTCATCCCGAAGCAATCTTACAGAGATTTCTTCTCATACATTTCCAGATGAAGTTTTACACGAACTCATTCCGAAGCAGCCCTACACAGGTTCCTTCTCATGAATTTCCAGATACAGTCCCACACGAATTTATTCTGAAGCAGTCTTACACAGATTCCTTCTAATACATTTCCGTACATGGATTAACACGGGCCCATTCCAGCATGGCATTCAGAATTAAATCGACCAAAGATTTATTCTGACACTTCTCCCAGTTACAACCAAGCTTAGACTTGGTTTAATTTCTATCAACAATCAGCTATAAGCCCTTCCCGACACAATCAGCTCTCCATCATCAGTCAACTCTCCATCATCTCTCCAAATGGAATCTTTAAGCCCTTCCCTACACAATCAGCTAACACATAGTCGACTGAAAGTTTCTGGGCACTCTACTGTTCAATCATCTTCTACCTCCAAGCTACGAACGACAACGTGCCATACTCACTTTTTAGGTTTAAGAAGATTGAACAGGGGTAACTGTTGTACCCCAAAATTTCCCCTCTCATTTCTCTCAGATTTTTCTCACAAAATTTATACTGAGTCAAGACTGCACAAGTTTCCATGGGTCATATTGGGCTCTCAAGCATCAAATCAAAGAAGATCAAGTTTGCTTTGATTCATAAGCTTCGATTAGGCATCTATCTTCCTTCGAGCATGCTTTATTCTTAAGCTTCGATTAGGCATCTAGATTCCTTCGAGCAGGCTTGGTTCTTAAGCTTCGATTAGGCATCTAGCTTCCTTCGAGCAGGCTTGATTCTTAAGCTTCGATTAGGCATCTATATTCCTTCGAGCATGCTTGGTTCATAGGTTTTGATTGAGCATCTAGTCCACTTCGAGCAAGGTTTGGTCCACAAGCTTCATTTGAGCAGTGGCCTCCTGCATGCTTGCTTCGATTCAAAAAGCAGTGGCCTCCTTCATGCATGCCTTTGATTCACAAGGCAAGTACCACCTTCATGTCTGCCTTCGATTCACAAGGCAAGTACTTCCTTCGTGTCTGCTTTGATCCACAAGGCAAGTTCCTCCTCTGTGCTTGCTTTCGACCAACAAGGAAATGGCTTCCTCTGTGCTTGCCTTCAATGCACAAGGCAATAGCTTCCCTTCAAGCTAGAACCCACAAAGCAGTGGCCTCCTACATGAAAACTTCGATTGGACAATGGTTATCTGCATGCAAGCTTCAATTGAGAAATGACCTCCTGCATGGTTGTTTTGATACACAAGGCAATGACTTCTTTCATGCTAGCACCCACAAGACAGTGGCTCCATTTGAAACAGCTTGCTTCGATTCCACCTTTAAAAACCTTCAACACACATAATTTTCACTATGACACACAATTGGTGTCCCATTTGAAGGACATGCATTGGTGGATTTGAAGGACATACATGGGTGTCCCATTAGAAGGACATGCATTGGTGGACTTGAAGGACATACATGGGTTTCCCATTCTAAGGACATACATTGGTGGCCCATTCGAAGGACAAACATTAATCCCCATTCGAAGAATTACAAGGGGTGCATTCGAAGAACACACATGTGGTCCATTCGAAGGACACAGTTATTGGAAACAAGTTTTGTTTTGTCTTTTGATGATTTATATTCAAGATGCTTGCTGACCAAAGTCCTATGTGTTTCCAAGCCCATGCCTACTGTATTGGCCACAACACTCCAAAACTGCTGCAAAGCAGTCCTGCTATGCTGCTCCCATACTTGCACAAAATTGGCATACAAAAATTGCACCTCGAAGGCTATGAAGACAGCATACCCAATTTGGTCAAATTTATTTTGTTTCCCCCCTCAAATCTCAGCCAAACTCTTCTATAAATAAGATATTCCACAACACATCTAGGGTGGCTTTTTTGTAGATGGAGAAACTTTTTTGGTGTGATAAAATCATCAAACACTTAACACACTCTCAAACCCAGAATCAAAAGACCACAACTTTGTTTCTATTCTTTCGAATCCAGAACTAAAGAAACACAACACTTATTTCTTTTCCTTTGAATCCAGAATCAAAGAAACACAACTCTACTCTTCTTGGCTTTCGAATCCAGTAAAAGAAACACAACACTTGTTTCTCTCCCTTCGGATCCAAGAGCATCCAGGGCAATCACTCAAGGTCCAGAAGCACCAACTTTAGATTCAAGGTAAGTATTCCTGACTTTAACCCTTTCGTTTCAAGCATGTAAATAACTGTTTGCTTATTTTTCATTTCTACCCTTTCGTTTGTTTGCTTTTCTTGTCCAAATATATGTTAGAGACTAACCTGTATAGGCCATATTAGCATGGCTTCGACCCATGCTTCTATTATGTCCCAAATGAAAGAAAATAGAAAGAGGTGTATGAATCGTAGGGTGTGCTTTGATACACACTGATTTGCAAGCCCTAACAAAAGGAAAGGGAGGGTGAATCGAAGGATGCAACATTGGTTGCAGGCCCAATCAAAAGAAGGAAAAGTGTGGGAATCGAAAGACACATCCTTCGATCCAGGATGTCTTCTCTTTCTCTCTTTTATACTATTTTTTGTCTTTATATTTTCTATATATTTACATTTTCTTGCTATTCAATATGGCTGTAATAATTAGGACTTTTATTGCTTTTCAACCCCCATTTGTAAACTTGTATACCCCATCCCCCAAAACATGTAATCGCATAGGATATTTATTTTCCACATTTTTATTGCTTTCATAAAATGCTAGTAATTAGGTTGTGTATGAAAAGAGTTAAAATCAACAAGTAGACAACCCAAATTCAAGACTAAATGCATGCAATCAAACACACTACACACCCATGCACCTCTAGGGTAATCTCACTTGTTGCCTCAGAAAATAGTCATGTCCCTCGAATGTGGGCGTTTTAGCAAAGACCCTCAATAAAAATATCGTAGTCCCTCGATGTCCCTCGATGTTGCCTTCGGTAAACGATCAAGTCCCTAATGAAATTTCTAAAACACTCATAGGTTGCCTTATATGACTATACAAATGACCCACGCCCGTCTCTTCACATCCAATGATGGGGCTTCTTATCAATCAATCGTAAGATAGCAACATCTAAAGGAGGAGGAAAAGAACATTAGACCTTTTGAGTAGGTAGTACGCTCGTAGTTGCTTGCTCTTGAACTAAAACTACTTTCCACACTTACACTTTCAAAAATATCTTCAAAAACAAACATCTCTTTGAACTATTTTCAAAACCAACACTTTGTACGCATTCTTATAGAGACGAGAATCATTACAAAGTTTGCCGCAACGAAAGCATTTTGCAAAATACTTTCAAAAACCACCACAAAGCACATTTTCAAACAAAGCAAGTGATCTAGCAAGAAACTAAGAGCCCGTAGATAACTACGGATGAAAAAGGTGTTAACACCTTCCCTTTTCATAACCTATCCCCCGAACTCAAGAAATAATCTCAAAGGTCTTTCCTGTTCTTTTCATCCTTTCCTTATTGGATAAAAGAAAAGTCAATGACGCCTCTTTCTATCCATAATAATTGTGATCAAACGCAAAACACACCTAGTCAGTTCTCCCACCGTATTACACCATACATTTACTATGACTTTCAGGTTATACAGTGTTGATCATCAGCTGACGGTGGAGGAATTGGGAGGAATCATCTGACTCCCCATTTACAAACACAAAGTTATTCCAGAAACATTTAGTGCAAGTCGGTTCTGGTTAAATGTCACAAACATGAGTGGTTATGTTGCTAAGGGCGCTAAGATATCCCGTATCCAAAAATCTTGTTTTCAGTATGCTTAGAAATGTTTAGCCTATTCTCAGGTCGGCAGAGGGGATAGTACGGGGGTGGCAACGCAGCGAGAGCTCTTTTGTTGTATGCCATAGCTAACGCAATTCTGGTTAATGTGGTCGCTTTTGCAGTAAATTTTTTAGGTAAGGTGGGTCGAGCAGTAGCTGGTGGTATTTTGGTGGGAGGAATGATTACCCAGATAGCTAGGTATTTTGGTTATGATCCTGCGGCGCTGAATAAGGAAGCCATTGCAGGTATGACTAAGCTAGATATGAGCGCCCTTATCAACCAAGGCATGTTTCAAATACAAGGAAATTTTTTTGGTGTAATCAGTCAGAAGAGAGTTATTCTTAAACTTCCTGACCCTGCCAAAATTGCTATTTCTGAGTGTGATAATTGATGGTATGTGAGTGATGTCCAGGAAGATCAAGACAAATATAATGAGGATAATCGGGTTGAGGAGGATCAAGTGGAGAAATACAATCAGGAGCACAAACCAATGTGTAATCCCTCAGAGATGCCTACTTAAGCAGGTGGAAGGTCATCATCTTTCACCCAAGAAGAGTGGGTTTGTATACAAACTGAGCTTGGTGACCTCCGTGCTGAGAAAGCATGCCAAGGTGTTGAACAGGTCCGTCGAGGAAATGAGTTGACTCGTCAGGGAGAAATGTTGAATGACATGCACTGGATGATGCAAAATTTGATGTTGCAATCACCTCCTTAGCCGTAAAGCACTTTGAGTTCACCCTCGTTATCTTGAATTCAAATATTGGGGTCAATGTTTGGTTCAAGTGTGTGTGTGTGGGAGGGGGGGGGGGGGGGTATTGTTTTTTATTTTTATTATTATTGTTTTTAGTTTTGTGTTTTTCTTTGCTTGGTTTTTTTGTTTAGTGATGTGTTATAGATTGATTGTATTTTATCGGATAAAGGACAGACTAGTAGCTAAGTGGATGAACGATGCAACCCAGACTTGCTCCTCAGGCATCCCAGGAAGTTGATACAGTCGAAGAACAAAAAGAGTAATTGTTAGATGCAAATTGATGACACTGGACTGAGATGGTAGTATGGTATACGCGAATCAGAAAATAAGCCACATTAGACGAGGAGTGCTTTAGAACCTGTAAGCTTACCCAACATGGTGAGTGTAGCGGTAGAAATGTTGAGACTAAGCCATTGGATTGACTTGACTCACATGAATCAAAATAAAAATTGGTTATGCAAAGGGAAGGTATTAACACCCTAAACATCTAAAGTACTCTGTAGGAACCTCTTTGTAAATCTGTGTATTTTGGCTATAAATGTTGTATAAAATAATAGATGGTGGAGATGAGAAAAGAAGTATTTTTTTTGTAATTTTTATATCCATCGCGGTTGCGAACCTTTAGTGCCTACGTACCATCTTCCGTGTAATAGGGGATTGGGGTACTCGTAGTTCATCTTTTAAAAAATTTAAAACACATGCGTGTTGGTTAATTTTAAGAGATGAGACATCATCGTCGTATTCGAGTGGAAGAACATACTTACTACCCACAATTATGAGAAAGGAGAATTTTCTTCATCTCAAAGTGGAGGATATGGCTTAGATTTTAAAATCAACAAAGCCTCGCTCAACACCCAAGTGGAAAATTTCTCACTTTACTATATATCGTAGAAGTATAGTAGCTCGCATCACTACAAGGATTGACAAGAGTTTAATATTTTGAGAAAATTTTAATGTAAAAGCCAAAATGACAAAAAAAGTGTTTGAATGAGATTGATTGAATTTTAGTCTTCTCACAAAAATGTCAAGGTATTATTAAGTTGATTAAATTTTGATTAAGAAAGTGTTTTGAAAATGCATGGACATAAGTCCAAATTTATTATGAAAGTGGTTCAAGTTTTGAAACAAGAAGAGTTTTCAAAAGGAGGGAGAATATTTTTGAAATTAAAGAAGATATGAGGAGATGAAAGAACTATCCTAAAGCATAAGGTAAAACCTAGGTGTTGTACCCCAAAATTTGCCCTCTCATGTTTTCAAAGGTCTTCCTTTACATGGTTGGTCACAAACACTTACCTAACAAAAATAAAGTTTTTTGAAGATGAACAAAGTCTCTTTCGATTGGCATCTGGGAAAATTCTTCGATTGGGTATCCAAAATCCTTTGATACAGGCTTGACTCACCAGTCTTCAATTGGGAATTTGGCACTCTTCGATCGGGTTTTGATTAGTAAACTTTGATTAGGTGTTTGGAACCCTTCGATCAAGCTTTGGTCCACAAGACTTCGATCGAGCGCTGGACCCCCTTCGATCAAGTCAATTTCACAATGCTTCGACTATGCATTAACTACTTCAGGCTTACCTTCGACTCACGAGGCAAGAATCTCCTACAAGTTTGTTTCGATTCACAAAGGAAAAGGCCTCTCAACTTGCCAGCACACCAGGAAAGAGGCTCATTCGAAGAACATGTAAATGACTCATTCGAAGAACATGTAAAGGTCCATTTGAAGAAGCATTCAGAAGGCCCATTCGAAGGGCACATAAGAAGTCCATTCGAAAGAGGCAACTCAAGACCAATCGAAGAGCATGGCCTGGAGGCATTCTAAAATCAAAGGTGTCCAGGTTCATTCAAGATTCCAAAGAGACATGAATATTTCAAAAAAGGAAATCTTTTAATATGTCTGATTCTTGTCTCATGGCTTTAAAGGCCTGGTTAAATGGTTGTCCCTTGCCATTTTCATACACCCTCACACTCCTATAAATACGAGGCCAATGACACATTACAGCGGGGACGAGGATTTGGAGATACGCTGCCCATAAACCCACCAAAGGTTATCAACATTTTCATAAGTAATCCAAGCCAAAGCAACCATTCAACAAAAGTATCCACGCCCAGAAATCCCATATCGAAGATACCCACATCTAGAAAGTTTCAAATCGAAGGTTCCAACTACTGGTAAGAGAGGGTAAAATGTCAAACCTTGTGTTTACATAACACATCCATATTTGTTGTTTCATTCGATTGTCATTCTAGACAGAATCAAAGGGCTTGGGTCTGGCACCAGGTCATGTTTTTTGTTGCTAACACTTGCTACAGATATAGCCTGAAAAGACCCAGTGCGCGCAGGATCGATGGACCTGGGTTTCGATACCCAGGTCATGCATTTTATTTTGCTAACATATTTTTGCAGATGCAGTGCCTCCACAGGTGATCCTTCAGGCCTTTCCAGCAACACCCTTCATAGAATCGAAAGGCAACCTTCTTCCTCTGAATCGAAGCCCCCCTTCTCCCTGCAATCGAAGTTTACCCATATCCTTCCCAAACCCAATCGAAGGAGTCAGGAAAGGGTGCAAATCGAAGCTTTCCCCGTCAATTCTCAAGCCCAATCGAAGGCTACTCACACCCATTCCCTAGCTCAATCGAAAGAAGGACAAAGAAGGGTGAATCGAACGAGTCCATGGCATGGATCGAAGAAGTCTTTTCTCTTCTTTATTTTTACTTTTTACTTGTCTTTCAATTTAGTTGTAATAGTTAATTAGGTCTTTACTTTTATCGCTTTATTTTTCAATGGGTTTGTTTTTGGCTATGTAAATACCCGAAGCCTTGTAATAGCGTAGTTTAATTTTCGCACTTTAAATTCCACAAATTATTAAACTGTTAGATGTATGATATTAGGATGCATGACAAGAATGTATGATTAATTTTAAAACAGTTAGATAACCCATGACATGTACAAAGATGAAATTAACTGAAAAACAATACACTCGCACATGCGCACTCTTAGGGTACACCTCACTTGGTTGCCTCGAACGTGGTCATTGAGTATAGGAAGTTTTAGAGGTTGCTCTCTTGTCCAAAGATCATAAGTTGCCTCGAAACGGTTGCCTCGGATAAAATGATCTAAGACATTAGGGTTACCGCTAAGGCGTCCTAACATTGCTTTAGTGACCACACGTCCCTTAATCGAATTGACCCGAAAACTCCAACGACGATGTTACCTACTCCTCAATAGTGGGATAGCATTGCCTAAAGGACATTTGCACAGTTTAATTCCTTTTTGAGTAGGTAGAGGTTCTTAAGTACTTGCTCTTTTGAAAACAAAAACAAAACTTTTCGAACTTACACTCTCTTTCAAACAAAAACTCTTTTCAAACCCACAATCACAAAGAAAAGCAAAATTTTGAAAACATAGTGAGCAAGTACCTAAGAGCCAGTGGATAACCACGGATAGAAAGGGTGCTAACACCTTCCCTTTCTATAATCTACCTCCCGAACCCGAGAAACATCTCAAAAAGGAATTTTTCTGTGCTTTTGTCCTTTCCTTGTTGGATAAAATAAAAGACGATGGCGACTCTTGCTTACCGCGACATTTTGCAAAAACAAACGCAAAATGCGAACCAGCATCCCAAAATAGTCAGCTCTCATTCCCACCGATCACACTAAGGAAAAGAACCATCTAACCAACAAGAAGCCAACACTTGACACAATGATTCAATATAGAATTCCCATCCTTTGGATTTGAAACCAAACAAGTAAAGATAATAAACCTCTTAAGAAAACCAAGCTTCAATTGTATTAAGTCTTCACAAAAATTGGACAGAGTAATGGCTGTATACAGATGAATTCCCGATCACAGACAAAGCATGTAATCACAATAACCTGCACACAAAGCAAACAACAAAAACAACTCAATGTCTTGGGGTAAACCCCAAGAACTCCAGACAAAATAAAAGTTGAGGTCACAAGGTTTCAAAGTAGGTCACAACTTCTAATCCTAAGTCCAAGAAGTCCACAATCTCCATAATACCAAGGATAGTAACCAAGTAGTCCAAGTAACATTAAAGTTTTTTATGGTTCAAGTTGATTATTATGTATCTTCAAAAAGAAAATGAAATATCAAATGAGCAAAATAAAAATGACATAAAAGTAAATGCTCAAATGAGCAAAGATGAAAATAGCATGAAATATAAATGCCAAAATAAATGTGCTTAAAGTAAAAGCATAAAATAAAAGCATAAAATAAAGTCAATTGTTAATGAGTTAGAAATTAGAGGTTAGTTGAATGACCATCTTGAAACTTGCATTTGAAAACTCATTAGAAGTTTGATAAAATCAAAGCCTCTCAACAACGAGTTTCATTTGCTTTTTGTCAAGTACATCATTCATTTCAAAATCTCAAGGCAACAATAAATGATCAATGATGTTTAAGTGATTCAATTTTACCAAAGTTGATTAAAATTCATTAGAGGATTGATAGGACGAAAGCCTCCTAACAATGAATCTCAAGGTTATTAGATCAAAGGGTTCAAATTAATATACTTGGACTTACAAACATGGGTTTGGGACATGAATGATCGTTTTCTCAAATCGGGACAAAATTTAGCGCTATGTTAATCAATCATAAGTGGACTTATATAGAAGTGACACCTATTTTGAGGCCGATCAATAACAATCTATGTACCATATATTTTGAGAAATAATATGGAAATCATTCTCCAATAACATTCAGTACAATAAGAAGGGGATAAGATGAAGAGGGATGGGGTAAGAATTAAATCACATTTGAACCAAAAATTTAATCAAGCTATTATTAAAACGATTCATCCATTTTTTGTGGAGTTAAACTCAACACCATAGATCAAGTGATGTTAATAAAGCTTATAATCAAAATCTCATAGTCCAAGATCAGCCAGAATGTATACAAGATAAAATATATTTAAAAAATAAAGAAAAATATTTTTAAAAAAGGTTTAAAAATGGAAATAAAAGTAGAAAATAACAACTATATTCAAAACATCCAAAAAAAATCAAACAAGACCATAGAAAAATCATAAATGAGCTCAAATATTTATATAAAATTTTTGGTAATTTTTAAAGTCAGAAACTATTTTTAAAATTAAAAGAAATAGGCAAAAAAACCAAAAATTATGAAAAATAGTAAAGTTAGAAGTAAAAATAAAATGGTGTCACCAATATTTGTCAAAAGGTCATTGGATCCTTCCATATTTTTTTTCAGAATTTAAAAATTAAGAAAAGTATTTTTAAACATTTAAAACAATTCAAATAAAGTGAAAAATTATTAAAAAAATATCAGAACACAAAATAAAATTGTGAAAAATTAATAATCAGAAAGAGAAAAATCAAAAGTATTTTTCATAATTTATTCAGATTTTTTGAAGTTAAAATGAATTTTCAATGATTTTTTGAAGTTTAAAACAATTTAAATATAAAAATCAAAAATAAAAATAAAGTCAAAAAAATATGGACCAATGGATGAGAGTCAAAACGCGTTAGTAAGCTAATCCAATGGATCAGACGCGTTGTACATATCATGGTCTTTAGTGAATAAAATATGGAATCAATTATTTAAATCAAATTTAAAAAAATGCGTGGCACGCCTTCATTGGTTGATAGATGTCACGTTGGTCATCTTCAATCTCCAGCCAACGAATCTACAGGTTCCAGAAACTATAAAATTAGGACACGAGACCGGTACCATTCGCTTCATCTCTTCAAACGATTCCAATGCTACCTTCGCGAAAAATTTATATAAACTATAGCTCAACCGTTTTTGAAAAGAAGTTCTAAAAAAGGATTTGAAATTTCATGGCCAAAACATACTTCCAGTTGAAAATAAGTGTTGTTACTAGAATCAAGATGATGAGAGCTTCATAATAGTATCAAAGTTTGAGAGAATTAGTGAAGCAATCTACCTATTGAAGTTAAGTTGCAGAGCTCTGAAACTGGACTTGGCTAGCACGATTTAGGAAGTCTTAGAGCTTAATTCTTCTTCTGTTAGCTTCAGTGAGGTTCAAGGAAGGTGAATTGACAAAGAAAAATGATTGAGAACGGTTGTAAGAGCAAATTCGAAGTTGCAGAAAATTGAGTTCAAAAGGAGGTTTTGCAGGGTAATTCTGACTCTCTAAGCTTGAGAAAATGAATGAGGTATGATGCTCTATTTATAGGGAAGCTGATTGAATTCTCAAGCGTGTGAGATGATGAAGTTTGGAGGGAAATCGTGTGAAGTTGCAAACAAGAAAAGTGTGACTTCTAATTTGATCAAAACTCATCCAAACCTTGCGTTTTAATATGCTAATCACTTCTGGAGGTTCACTAAACATATTTAGAAGCAAAATCACATAGAAAAAATGTGTTTAGAAGTTAAATCAAGGATTTTAAATTCTGACTTTTGAAGAAACTTCAGTTTCAAGTTACCAATTTCAAATCAATGGCATTCTCAGCTCAAGGAGTCTTAGGACATGATTCTTGAAGCTTTAGAAAGATGAGATCACAAGATTTACAATGTGAAAAGAATGAAATCAAATGGATGCTTGAGCTGAAAATTGTGATGAGTCAAAGTTGAGAAAAAGAGGTTGACTTTTGTACTTAGAAAAATTCTAAGTTTTTTTCTTCAAAAATGACTTATAATGTCTTGCATCCAAACATGGCCTTCCATTTGAAATTTTCTCTTGACCAAAAAAGATGGCATGAATTAGATATATTGAATGACATTTTGAGACTTGAACCATTTAAAATCTCCAAAAAATAAGAAAGTTATGACTTGTTGAAATTGGCAAAATTTCATAAAATGACCTATAATCTTTTTTATCCTTAGGGCATCTTCCATTCATTTTCACACTTTTCACTTAAAAGTAGGGTTGAATTTAACATCTTTAAGATCAATATGGAAAAATAATGGGCTCAAGGTGATAAAAATTGACCAAGTTATGATCTTTTGAAGTCACATATGGGAATTTGATGGTTTATTTAGAGGACTTGTAATATTTCTTCATCATTAGGTATCTTCCTCACAAAATTTCCTTTAAAATTTTGAAGTGATTTCTTGATATACATTTAAAGAGAAGGATGTCTTTGGAATCATAAAAAAATACCAAAAGATGAGCAGGATATACCCCTTTGAAGTTCAAAACCCTAGCTCCTAGAGCAACAAAATGCCTTGGGAAACCTTTGCAATTTGGACAAACTTCCTTGTACAAATACTTTTGTTATGTAAATATAAGTTGTTGAGGATGATAAGGAGAAAGCATAGCAACCAAAACCACTTCCAAATCTTGATAATTGAGGGAGATATGCACTTGTGATCAATGAAACCAAAGACTTGTCCAACTAGTTCAAACTTATTCAATCAACCCTTGTACCTTTGAACTATTTTTGACAACTTGAGACATGATAAATCATAATAGCCTTTGTCATGATATTATTTCGAAATATCTTCAATAATAAAGCTTTAATCTCAATGAAGCTTTGTTGAAGAAGGCATGGAAATAAACTCATGAACCTATGGATCAACTTGATGGAATATATTGTGATTTCACCTATGATACCAACAATTAGAGCAAATATTAATTGTACTTATTAGTAAAAATTTAATCAATACAAAACATATATGATTAAAAAATACAAGTCAAGGTGTTTGGGGATTACCCATGGACAAACCAAAAGATGGGATGAAGAACCAAACCATAAGGTATTATCTTGTTGTGATTGAATTGATATGATATGATAGAGGAATATTAGGGGGGGGGGGAAATTAGGGTACAACAGTGAGCGTACATAAAGCCAAACACAAGAGTATCATAATGAGAGTTCATTTAGGTATGACTCGATCACTATGATTTTGCATGTGTTCTACTATAACAACACAACATGATAACACACATTGAGGCACATTATTTGTTTTACCTCTGAGCTTTTCTAGCCATCCAATTATTATATTTATCTGTTGTTAACCTTTGTTGAGCCTGTATCCCATTGTTTTTTATAGCCACATCTGCTAACTCAGGGCCAAACACATCCTATCCTGCTCGGCATAAGTGTTGTTGATTTTTGAATCAATGCAAAAATTCTAAGTTTGGGGTAGCACACCTAGATTGAGAAGGGCAAGTGCAAGAAAAAAATGATAAATAAAAAATGAAAAGGAATAAAAATGTTGATACACACACATGTCTTCGAAAGAAAAAAAGAAAAGAGAATTTTTTTTGAGAAATAAGCACTTGCCCAAGAAAAGAGACTCAAGGACCTTTGAAATGCTTAAAACAGAAAGTGAATTGAACCACAGAGTCAGAAAGAAAGGTGTTGCCAAATCCCCGTTGTTGTACCCCAAAATTTTCCCTCCCATTTCCTCAACATTTTCTCACCACAAGACCCTTGGAGCTCAAGATCAAGTTAGGGTTTTCTCTGCTCAAGATTCCTCCTTGCACTGTTGACCCAAATTAGGGTTTGTGTTTGCACAAAGATGTTTTGACCTGAAATGCCTAAGATGACTTTCATGCTTCATGTTGGACTCACAAGTTTATCCATACCAAGTTTCAAGCCTTGATTCCAATCTTAGCCCAATCAATTGGACAGTTGACCTAGAAATCAGCTGTATTGGGGAAAAAGTCAATTGTGGTCAATTGACAGTCAAACCTCATGGTTTTTGGCCCACATAAACATTATGAACTCATATGAACCATTTGGTCAAGTTTGGATCACAATTCCACAAGAAATTTGATCAGATCACCAAAAGGGCAAAATGGTCATTTTTAGGGTTTTGACTGCATAAAGGCAATTTTTGACTGTTTGACCTAACCAATGGCAAACCAAGCTCACATTTGGACTCAAGGACCCAATGGATTTGTCTTGACATGCTCAACAAGTTCAAAAGATCCCAAATGCACAAGATTGACAGATGAATTTTCCAGTCAATTGATCAATTTTTGACTGTATACTGAAAAGTCAAACTTTGACTTTTTTGGTCAAAATCAAGTGTCAAGATTCATTTTTCATCAAAACATGTCAAATCATGAAACCTGTTCATCAAGAAATCAAAAATCACAAATTAGGGTTTGAAATGAAGAATTTTCATAACTTAGAATTTTTCTAAGTTATGAAAATCCCTAATTTTTTCCTAACTTTGTCCCATTTTTTCACAAAAATGCATTTGGATTCAAACAAAAGTCAAAACATGAAAGTTGTACTCCATTGAAAAATCAACAACTTTGTTTCACAAAGTTTCTTCAAAAGAAGCTTGTAGCTCAAGTTATGATTTTTGGAACAAGGGTGCAAAACATTCTTAACTTAGAAAAATTTTGACCTATTTTAGGCAGGATTTTTGCCTAACTTCATGGCTACTTTTCACATGCTTCCACTTTGAATTTCAATTTGCATTACAAAGATGGATTGTAGTACACATTCTAATCTTTCCAAAATGTCCACGAACTCATCAAACAACCTTGTGGTTAGGGAGAATCGAATTTGGCAATATGGGCAAAAGTCACTTTGTTCATGGCCAATTTACATGTGCATAACTTGGGCATTTTTGAAATCAGCATGCATAAGCTAGGTTACAGGCCTCTAATCCCTTTCTTACTCAAAAATTCAATGTTAAACCATTGTGCCAAGTTGTTATTTCATTCATTTTGGCAATACATGTTAGATTAAGCCTTAATTAGAAAAAGCATATTATCCATTTTTGTAAAGTGTTACTTTATGTCAATTTTGCAATCTATGAGGTACAATGCAGATCTTTGAGGCACAAAGGCATGGACATATCCCACTGATCAAGACTTAAATGTGCAGCATAGATTGAGGCATTGTACTGGCCTAGAAACCAAGTTGACATTTTCTTGCTTCACATAGAAGAAAGCTAGCATTTTTTAAGATATCTCACATTTCTGCCAAGAGAAGCTTAAGCAAAGTTGTTAGACACATCCCAAACAACATCACTAAGCTAAGGCATGACCAAAACACCTTCCAAACCTCATCAAACCTCAAAACACCATCCTACTGCAGAAAACAGAGTCACCTCTCCAGTTGGACTTCCATAACTCAATCCACTCGTGCATTCTTGCTAAAACCAGTTCATACAAACTTTATATCACATATACAAGCTATCCCAAGCATTGGACACGACCTGTAACACCTCTAACCAGCTTCACCATTTTCACTTTTTCTGTTTTGCAGGTTGATTTCCATAGCTTGATTCACTTGGTTTCAAAGCAAGCTAAAGGTTGGAATAGCATCCCTGAACTTCAAGCAAGCTGTACCAATCCTCACCTTGCCTTGAAAGGGCCTCCATTGCCAGACACGATCTAAGCTGAACAGGTAAGTTCATGGACTTCTATCTCTCAATCTAGGAAGAGTTAGCTTTAAGTTTATGAATGAAAAATGTTCTACTCATGGCCCTGAAGCTATACATATCCTCACTTTCCATTTATATTGCATATGCTGAGAGAATTTAAGACCTGAACATTGACAAAAACTTAGGTTAAGAATTAGGGATGGAGAAATTCTCTCTCATTTTTTAGAGTTAAGTTGAGTTTTTTATATGTATGGAATCGTGGCTTGATGCTTGACATCTTTCATGTTATAAGTTTGTGCTAAAAGTCCAGGAATCAGGAGTTGTGTTTGAAGCAAGAAAAGGCGTGTTTTTTCAAACATTTTTGTCTGAAGGTTGAAGACAACCTTTCATGGGCTGGGCCTGAGATGTTTTCCTTTTCACACCATTGCATTTCACATGCACCCCCTGGCCCATTTTGAGTTTTATTTATCATTTTTAATTTTTTCCTTTTGATTCTGGTTCTATATTTTTATTTAAACATGAAAAAAATTTAAAATTATTTTTCTCACCTTTTTTGCATTTTTTTTTATATTCATTTTGTTTCATTTAGCTTTGTACATAAATAAACATAAAAATACTTTTATTTAAAAAATAACTAAAAATAATACAAAACACTTTTATTTTCTGATTTTTATCTTATTTTACCTTTGAAAACATTTTATAAAAAATATACTTTTTTTTAATAATATTAAATATTTTATTTTTGTACATATAATATATATTTAATAAATAATGTAAATACTTATATATTTATTAGTATATTTAGGGAAAATACAAATAATTAATACATTTTTATTTTTATTAATATTTTGACCTCAAAAATACCTTTTTTTTACAATATACCTTCTCTTATTTATTTTTGTATATAATTAATAAATATTGCATATATATTAAATAATTAATACATTTTATTTAACAAAATTAGGGTTTTGCCCTAAATACCTAAAAATACCAAAATTAATTCATTTTATTTTTTTTTATTTGACACATAAAAAAATACTTTTTACATACATATAAAAATTATTTTTTGCATCTTGCATATTTATTTTATTTTATTTAATTTGTGTGGAAATGAATATCTTGTAAAAATTTCAATTTGGATGTAATAGTTAGATTTTAATTTCTTGCTAAAATATCCCCATTTGAACATTTGTACCCCCATCCCATATATTGTGTTGTAATAACTTAGGACCTTTTATTTTTTTTTCGCATTTTTAAAAGCTTTCTAATTATACCATGATAGAATTAGGGTTTTGTATGCAAAATTAACCAAAAATAGTTTGACCTAAATTCAAGATAAACAAGCATGAAAATAGACAACACTAATCACACTTGCACCCCTAGGGTACTCCACTTGTTGCCTTCAATAATGGGCCATATTGCATGTTAGGTATCTTTGGCAAAAACAAAACAATCAAATGAGCATAGTCCCTCGATGACGCTTTCAAAAGTTGCCTAAAAATGATCAAGTCCCTTAAAGGAAAAATTTCCCAAAGATACTTCGCACCATTGCAATCATGGTCTAAACGATGACCCGCGCCCGTCCCGTTCACATCCTAACACAAGATTGTCCACCAAATACAATGGTGGAACAAAATTGTTAAAAGGGTTAAAATATAGGAAAAATCTTTGAGAAATTTAGGGTAGATAGCTCTTGATTACTTGCCAACTTGCAAAACAAAAACACTTGCCTATTTTTCAAAACCACACATCACAACACACTTTCAAAAACAACTTTCAAAAACAACTTTCAAAAACATTGAAAACTTTTCAAAAGATAAGTACACCTTTGTATACATCCAAACATGGGTCATTACAAAGGTTGCCACCACATTGGCCTCTTTTCAAAACATTTTCAAACCCACACACAAAGCACCATTTCAAACAATTGAAAATCAAGGCAAGTTGATCTAAGCAAGTAACTAAGAGCCCATGGATAACCATGGATAGAAAGGGTGCTAATACCTTCCCTTTCTATAATCTACTCCCAGAACCCAAGAAAACATCTCAAAGGTTTTTGCTGTGCTTTTTAATCTTTCCTTAGGATAAAATAAAAATTCGGTGGCGACTCTTGCTCAACCGAAAAATTTGCGAAAACAAACGCAAAATCTCAAGTCAGTTCTCCCACAGTATCACAGAACTGGAGACTCTGCTGGGGACAACTTTTAAAGTGGAGTAACCTTAGGGCTTAGATCACCCTCTTGCATGACTAATTGTTTGATTTGATTGCTTTACATCTTGGCTCTCTTGTTTGGGTTTGCAATCCTACACCCGGATTTGGGGAAACATTCATAGATAGCAATACATTGTGGAAACTGTGCGGGGTATACCGACACGGTTGAAGCAATAGCTATATTAGTGCGACATATTTGTGAGTACCGGTAACCCTTGAGTTCAATCAAGGAGAGTACGGGGCCGCTGAGTGATGTCACTAAAGCACTAATGACCTAGAACCTTACTTGACCATCTTGGCCTTTCATTAGGGGTAGTGAGATGACTGGCTTTGGTGCAGTCCGAAGTTGGTAGATACTCGATACTACACTCATTGAGGGTTGTTTTCTTGGAATATTTTGGTCGCTAGTTAAGTGGCTAAACCAAAACAATGAACATGGAAAACAATCCAATGATATTGAGCTCGTTAGAACCCGATTACTATTTATAGGACAGGTTTTTAAGCCAACTACACTCAAGAGGGTACTTACCTATGAAACCTCATGCAAGCCTGAAACTAGGGTTTTGTGTGAATTTCTTGTACATATGTTTTGTGCATACATCATGAACATCATAAAGCATCATATGCATTCACTAACCATTTCAAGGGTTTAGATCTTCATCTTTGTTCTTGTTTTGTAGGTCATGGAAATTCTTCGCAGGAAAACCATCCAAGTCAACCTTGTGAGAATCCCTCCTCAACTCAAGGAGCTCACATCAAGAATTCCAGAAAGCTCTCCCTTCAGTGAAAGACATGGTAGACTGCTCAGCCTAGTCAACACCAACATTGAAGAAGACATGATGAAGGTGCTGTTCCAGTTCTTTGACCCTCTTCACCACTGTTTCACTTTCCCCGACTACCAGTTGGTGCCTACTTTGGAGGAATTTTCTCAACTCCTAAGAATTCCTATCCTTAATCAACTACCTTTCAACGGTACGGAAAAGGAACCAAAGCCTGAAGATGTTGCTCAAGCAATACACCTACAGCCATCTGACATCAAGGGGCATTGAGAAACTAGAAGCGGTGTCAAAGGCTTCTTGGCAAAATTCTTGTTTGAGAGGGCACAAGAGTGTTGGAATTCATTGGACCTACAAGCCTTTGAAGAAATTGTGGCACTCCTTATCTATGGGTTGGTCTTGTTCCCAAATCCTGACCAGCTTGTAGATGTCAACGCCGTCAAAATCTTCTTATCCAGAAATCCAATACCAACATTGCTTGGGGACATTCTTCACTCATTTTACACACGAACAATGAGAAAGAGGGGTGTTCTCATGTGTTGTACTCCTCTCCTTGCAAGGTGTTTTATTTCGCACCTTCCACAATCTGTTTTGAAGAATGACCAAGGCTTAAGGTGGTCACAACGGTTGATGACCCTCACTCACTCTGATGTACATTGGTGTTCTCGGTCCAGAGAAAATGTCATCATCGTCGATCATTGTGGAGAGTTCCCTAATGTCCCATTACTTGGTATTAGAGGAGGCATTACCTACAACCCTTATCTTGCCTTGAGACAATTTGGATATGCACGAAGAGATGGCCCTCACGACATGTTGATTCCTGACCTAGTTTTTGACTTCGACAACGATGCGCAAGGACTTCGCCAAAGATTCATCAGAGCTTGGAGGATGCCTAACAAGGTTGACAGCAAGACACTGGGGCACAAGAACTCCATCCCTCTTGAGCCTTACCTCAAGTGGGTACGAACCCGGGCCCAAAGTCTAATGATGCCTTACCCTCATGTTCTCCCTGTGATTAAAGAGCCCGTTAAGGAAGGAGAGGTTCCCTACACCATCCTATATCCTGACATGCCTACATCGTGGGAGGAGATGCAGAAGAGTTGGATCCAACTCAAGGAGGAACAGAACACTTTTGAAGCCAGCTTCTACGCCAGTGAGAAGAAGGTTCTAGAGCTTACCCGCTGACTCCATGAGGAAGAGACCCTCAACACCTACATCGCACCAAAGAGGATGCGCAACGTCTTTTTACCTTGAGAAGTTTTTTTGTAATATTTGGCCCATGGGGCATTTATGTACTGACAAATTTCATCTTATTAATATGACGTGCGTTCTTTTTGTTTGCAACAATTTTGAATTTGCTAAATCCTTGAATGCATTGCATACATAAGCATATCATTCATCATACGCATAAGCAGGTCTCCACACCAGGTTTCCTTATCTTTCTGCTATTTATTTCAGTAAGATGGATCTCGAACAGACGGTCAAGGACTTGCAGTCCCAGAACTCACAGTTTCAACAACTCCTGGTGACCTTGGCTAAGGGTCAGGAAGATCTGAAAGCCCTGCTGGGGAACAAAGAGCAAGTGAAAAAGAAGAAGAAGAGAATCGAGGTGGCTACCCTAGGGAGAATGTTTGAGGGTGAAGCTAGAAGAGTGCTTGAATTTCCCCCTACATCTGAAGAGGGAACCAGTAAAGGGAATGCAGCTGCGGTACCTTCCGAATCCGAGGTTGAAGAAGAGGAGGCTGAAGAGAACAAAGACTACTCTGATCAACAATACCCGCCCGCTGATGACAAGTACAAAGGCTTGGAAGACAGGTTGGCAGCTATGGAGCTGCAGAGAGTTCCCGGCTTAGATTTCGAAGACTTGGGATTAGTTGCTGGAATTGTGATCCCCCCGAAGTTCAAAGTGCCAGCTTTTGCAAGGTATGACGGGCTATCCTGCCCGAAGATGCATCTCAGATCATATGTAAGGAAGATCCAACCTTACACTGCCGACAAGAACCTTTGGATCCATTTCTTTCAGGATAGCCTTTCTGGGGCTCAACTCGAGTGGTTCTATCAGCTGGATGGAGCCAGTATCCGAAACTGGGAGGACTTGGCTACTGCCTTTTATAAACAATATCAGTACAATTCTGACCTTGCTCCTACGCGTACCCAACTTCAGGGTATGTCACTGGGAACGGGCGAAGGATTCAAGGAGTATGCGCAAAAGTGGAGAGATCTGGGTGGCAAGGTGCAGCCACCTTTGACTGACCGTGAACTTGTTGACATGTTCCTTGGGACCCTGTCTGGTCCGTTCTTTAATCATCTGATTGGTAATTCCTCTGTTGGGTTTACATATTTGATTTTGACTGGTGAGAGGATAGAAGCTGGTATCAAGTCGGGAAAGATACAGAAAGGTGCCGCTGGGAGTACTGAGAAGAAGCCCTTCAAGAAGGAAGCTAGTGTTGTTTATGGTCCTAGAAGACAAGTTAAGCCAGAACGCCGCCAAGCTGTCAATGCATTGGTGATTTCAAAGCCTGCTGCTGCTCCTCAGCAGTATAATCAACAAAGGGGTGAGAGGCCCAAAAGGCAGTACACTCGGCTCAGCATGACCTTGTCTCAGATTTTGCCGCAACTGCTGTCAACCAACCTAGTAACTGTCAAAGAAGCTCCGAAGGTGGTGAACACGGCTTCTCCAAAGTACAACCCCAACGCCCGTTGCGCTTATCACTCTGATAGCCCCGGGCATACTACGGACGATTGGTGGGCTTTGAGGAATAAGGTTCAAGACCTTATCGATGCTAAGGAAATACAGTTTGAGGCGCCTGAAAGACCCAATGTTGTGACTGCTCCCATGCCCCAGCATGGAGTGAGTGCTGTGGAAGAAGACCGATATGTAGCCTCCGTGGAAGAGATTGTTACTCCGTTATCGACTGTTAAAAGGAATCTGTTGCTAGCCGGTTTATTTCCGGGATGTGGTGAAGATTTCCTTCTATGCGTTGTTTCGCCTTTTGGTTGTTCTTTGCTGAAATCAGGTATCCAAAGCCTGATGGATAGCAAGGAAATCTTGTTCGAGAAGATTGTTGTTCCTGCTGTCCCTGCCGAAGAAGTGGCTATTGTCACTATTTTCAACAAACCTCCTAAGGTTCCCTCAAAGAAACCTGTCAAAATCATGTCCACTCAGAAGATTGCTCCTATCATCATTACTGTTCTGGGGCCTCTCCCTTATACATCCGACAAAGCTGTCCCATAGCACTATGGGGCAGATGTTTATGTTCTTGGAATAAAACAAGAGTTTGATACAAGTACCGGTGTCAGTAACATCACCGGGCCTGCCAAAATTACTCGCAGTGGTAGGCTGTTCTCGCCAGATATTGCGCCACCAGCTATTCAGAAGCCCCTTATCATCACACCTGCAAGTGTGCATGTTCCACTTCCTAATCAAGTTCCCGTTTCTACCTCTGTTGCCGAGTCATCTGACGCTCGGGGCAAAGGGATTGCTACTGGTTTGCCTGCCCTGACGGAGGCGCCGAAGACAACCACTATTGAAGCCTCCCAGCAAGAGATGGAGGAGATCCTCAAGATTATCAAGAAAAGTGATTTCAATGTTGTTGAGCAGTTGGGGCACACCCCATCAAAGATTTCTATGCTATCACTGCTGCTGTGTTCAGAAGCCCACGCCAAGGCCCTGATCTCCTTCCTGAAGACGGCCCATGTGCCGCAAGAAACATCTGCTGATCAATTTACTGATTGTATGGCCAACTTGACTGCCGATAATGGTTTGGGCTTCTCTGACACTGATCTGACCGCCAAAGGAAAAAACCATAATGACGCCCTGCATGTCTCTATTGAGCAGGGGCACTACTCTTACCCATGTGTTGGTGGACACCGGTTCTTCACTAAATGTATTGCCCAAGAAAGCCTTGGACAGGTTAGATTGTGAGGGTTTGGAACTCAAGCCTAGTAACATTGTTGTCCGAGCCTTTGACGGTTCGAAAAGGATGGTACATGGCGAAGTTGACATCCCAATCAGGGTTGGTTCTCAAGTTTTTGATTCCACTTTCTATGTGATGGACATCCATCCATCCTACTCTTGTTTGCTGAGCCGTCCATGGATCCACAAGGCTGGAGCTGTGACCTCCACACTACATCAGAAGCTTAAGTACCCTGTCAGAGGAAAGATTGTGACGGTTCAGGGGGAGGAAGAATATATGGTCAGCCACTTAAACTCGTTCCGGTACATAGAAATGGATGGGGAATTCATTGAGACTCCATTCCAGCACTTTGAAGAGGTGCCTCAGGCACTGGCGTCAGCTGAAACTGTGATTGAAGACCCTCCTTTGAAGATGGCTTCCTTAAAGGATGCCCGGGCTGTGATTGAGAAGGGTGAGTGCGCAAACTGGGGCCGACTTCCTGACTTCACTCCAAAGACCGACAATTTTGGTTTGGGCTTCACTGCAGAGGCTCAAAGGGCTGTTCGCAAAGCAAGAATTGGAAGACCTCATGTGTTCATCACCAACCCGGGAGTAAATGCTATTGAAGACGAAGTAGAGGAATCTGAATTCGACAGCTGGATCTACCCAACAACCGACAGTGGACCGAGCAACTGGACTGCCAAAGACTTCACACCTATTACTTTTGTCACTCAGTAATGAACTCTTTTGTTTTCAATTTGTAACAAACAATATGTTGAAACTTTTATGGCTCGGTGTCCTACCCGGGGCACCGTGGCTCCATTTGTGAGGGCTTTTGTATGACATTTTCATATATCATTAATCAAAACATTGGACATTTGTTGCATTTCAAATCTTGTGCTCCTTTTCTTCCTTTATCATATATTGCAAAACAACTATATTTACACACACTCACTTATACAAGTTCCAATCCACTATGGATCTCACTGGTAACGACTCCGCTACTGCCAGTTATGACTTCGAAAATTAGATCAACTTGGGCGAAGACGAAGGTGAAGATGATTGCAAAGTGCCTGGTGAACTTGCAAGACTGCTACTCCAGGAAGAGAGGGCCATTCAGTCACATGAAGAGCCAGTGGAAACGGTAAATCTGGGTACTGAGGCAGACAGAAAGGAAGTCAAGATTGGTGCCAATCTAGAGTTCAGTGTGAAGCAACGGTTGATTCAGATGCTGCATGACTACATGGAAATCTTTGCTTGGTCTTACGAAGACATGCCTGGTTTGGATGCCGACATTGTGGTTCATCACCTGCCTACCAAGGAAGACTGCCCTCCGGTAAAACAAAAGGTCCACCGTATGCGTCCAGAGATGTCCGAGAAAATCAAAGCTGAGGTTATGAAACAATTTGATGTCGGGTTTCTAGAAGTGACTTCTTACCCTCAGTGGGTTGCCAACGTGGTTCCAGTGCCGAAGAAAGATGGTAAGGTCTGAATGTGTGTTGATTACAGGGATTTGAATAGGGCCAGCCCCAAGGATGATTTCCCTCTGCCTCGTATCGATGTCCTGGTTGACAACACTGCTCAGCATAAAGTTTTCTCCTTCATGGACGGCTTCTCCGGTTATAATCAGATCAAGATGGCTCCTGAAGACATGGAGAAGACAACTTTTGTTACTCAGTGGGGCACCTTTTGCTACAAGGTCATGCCTTTTGGGTTGAAAAATGCTGGGGCAACCTACCAACGTGCCATGGTTGCTTTATTCCATGATATGATCCACCACGAGATAGAAGTGTATGTCGATGATATGATTGCAAGGTCCCAAACTGAGGAGGAACACCTTGACCATCTACGGAAGCTGTTTGACCGTCTGAAGTTGTACAAGCTGAGGTTGAACCCAAACAAGTGCACCTTTGGGGTGAGATCTGGAAAATTGTTGGGCTTCATTGTAAGCGACAAAGGTATTCAAGTGGATCCTGCCAAGGTGAAAGCCATACAAGATATGCCAACTCCCAAGACAGAGAAAGAATTCAGAGGCTTTCTAGGACGTTTGAACTACATTGCCCGATTCATCTCGCATCTAACTGCTACCTGTGAACCAATCTTCAAGCTACTGAAGAAAGATCAAGTGGTACGTTGGAACGATGAATGTCAGGCCGCTTTCGAAAAGATCAAAGAGTATCTCCAAGAACCACCCATTCTTATGCCACCGGTTGAAGGGAGACCTCTAATACTATACTTGACGGTACTGGACAACTCAATGGGGTGTGTGCTGGGGCAGCATGACGAGTCTGGCCGAAAAGAACACGCCATTTATTACCTGAGCAAAAAGTTTACCGACTGTGAGACTCGGTACTCACTGCTCGAGAAAACTTGATGCGCTCTGGTATGGGCTGCTCGCCGGCTGAGACAGTATATGTTGACTCACACTACTCTGTTGATTTCAAAAATGGATCCAATCAAGTACATATTCGAAAAGCCTGCTCTGTCTGGAAGAATAGCAAGATGGCAAATGATCTTGACGGAATATGACATCCAGTACACGACTCAAAAAGCAATCAAGGGAAGTGTATTGGCAGACCATTTGGCACACCAACCAGTGGACGATTACCAATCGTTGAACTTTGAATTTCCAGACGAGGATATCATGGTAGTAACAGATTGCGAAGTACCTGGACCGGATGAAGGACCTGAGGAAGGATCCCGATGGTCTATGCATTTTGACGGAGCCTCAAACGCTTTGGGTAATGGTATCGGCGCTGTGATCATATCCCCCAAAGGCACTCATACTCCACTCACCGCTCGGCTATGTTTCAACTGCACCAACAACATGGCGGAGTATGAGGCATGTATCATGGGTCTTCAAGCTGCAATCGACTTAAGGATCAAGTTTCTGAGTGTCTTCGGAGATTCCGCTCTCGTGATCAATCAGATCAAAGGCGAGTGGCATACGAAACACCCAAATCTCATTCCTTACGAGGAGTATGTGCTGACATTGCTTCCCCACTTCGAAGAGATAACTTTTGAGCACTTCCCAAGAGAGGAGAATCAGTTAGCGGACGTGTTGGCTACGATGTCTTCTATGTTCAAAGTCAAATGGGACAATGAGGCTCCCCGGATCATTCTCTGGAAATTGGACGAACCTGCATATTATTGTGATCTTGAGGCTGAAGAGGTGACTGAAAAACCTTGGTATCATGAAGTGAAGAGTTACTTGGAAGTTCAAGAATACCCCGAAGGCGCATCAGTTAATGACAAGAAATTTCTGAGAAGGTTCACAGCAAAGTTCTTCCTCAGCAATGGCATTTTGTATAAGCGAAACCATGATTCAACCTTACTGCGTTGTGTGGATAAGACTGAAGCAGAAAAGATCATGGAAGAGCTACATGAAGGTACTTTTGGAACACATTCCAGTGGACATACCATGGCAAAGAAAATCCTTCGAGCAGGGTATTTCTGGTCCACAATGGAAGCCGATTGTTATCAACATTCGCGAACTTGTCATAAATGCCAGATTTATGCTGATAAGGTGCATATTCCTCCGGTTCCTCTAAATGTCTTGACAGCACCTTGGCCTTTTACAATGTGGGGCATTGATATGATCGGCGAGATCCGACCTACGGCGTCTAACGGGCATCGCTTCATCCTGGTAGCAATTGATTACTTCACGAAGTGGGTTGAAGCAGCTTCCTACGCCACCGTAACCAAGAGCGTCGTGGCATGGTTCATTCAGCACAACTTGATCTGTAGATACGGTATACCTGAAAGGATCATTACGGACAACGGTACTAATCTTAACAACAAGATGATCACTGAGCTCTGCGAGCAATTCAAGATACAACACCACAACTCTTCTCCCTACCGGCCGAAGATGAATGGGGCTGTCGAAGTGGAAAATAAGAATATTAAGAAGATTGTGCAGAAGATGAGAGTGACCTACAAAGATTGGCACGAAATGTTACCGTTTTCTCTTCATGGGTACCGTACCTCAGCACGGACGTCAACAGGGGCAACTCCCTTTTCCTTGGTCTATGGCATGGAGGCAGTCTTTCCTATTGAAGTCCAGATACCCTCTCTCCGGATAATGAAGGATGCAGACTTAAGCAAAGATGACTGGATCCAGACTCGACTTGATCAATTAAACCTAATCGACGAAAAGAGACTCACTACTATTTGTCATGGTCAAACATACCAAAAACGGATGATCAGGGCATTTAACAAAAAAAGTCAGACGACAAGAGTATCAAGTCGGAGACCTGGTAATCAAGCGCATCATTCTTCCTCAAAGTGATCCCAGGGGCAAATGGACCCCTACGTACGAAGGGCCATTTATGGTTAAACATATCTTCTCAGGAGGAGCTATGATTCTAACCACCATGGATGGTGACGACCTTCCTCACCCCGCCAATGCAGACATAGTAAAAAGATACTACGCATGATAAAAGACCCGCTAGGTTGACACACCTAGGCAAAAATAAGGGCTTCCCGGCGAACCAAAAGGGTTCGGGCAAAAATAAGGGATGAAAATAAAAAAATCTGTACACCCGACAAGTCGAAAACCTGAAAAGGCGGCTTGGGCAAAAATGGGTATCCCGGTGGACTGAAAACCCGAAAGGGCGGTCCAAGCAAAAGTTAAGGATAAAGCATAATACTATGTCTCATTGGATCACCTGGCATCCAGAATTCGGTATCAACTATCGGGCTCAGAAGACTTCAATCAATCAGCTTCATTTTCAACTAAGCAGCAAAGTGATGAGACGCTTGAAGACATAAAGGCGATAGCAGAGTTGGAACCCAGTGGGATTATTTTTCACATAGCTGTTTTGTTTCCTTTTCAAAATTGTATAAACTCTATGTTATTCGGCGGTGTTCTCTTACTAGGACGTCAGCCTCTTGTACAAAAACGCCTATTTACAGGCAAATTTCAAAATCAATACAAGTTCAATTTTTCAGACAAGTTATCCATTGTTTTTCTTTTTTCTGTTTTGTTTTGCGAAGAACGTCCAATGTTCATTTTTGATATATGCATTTGACATTAATTGCTAATCATAAATACTTGCATACGAAACAAAAGACTAATTACAGATGACATCAGAAACAGGGGCAGTTTAGAATTGTCCAAGCGGTCTAGTTGCTTTGTCCACCAAGGTACCAAGGTAGGTTCGGCTGAAGAACGTAACCAAGTCACTTCAACTCCCCACAGAGTAAGACGAGATTCAGCAATGCTTTCCACAAGCAGAGTTGGTTTCCTATCAGCCCTGGAAAGGCACAATATTCCCCTAGCAAGTCAGCAATATTCTCCTCAAGCAGAGTTAGTCTACGACCAGCCTAAAGGAAGTTGGGTATCCCCAGAAGATCTCGACATTCCCCAGCGGAGTATAGACATTCCTCAGCAAGCATCCCTGACAGTCTTAATATGAGATTGTTCCTCGGAGGAATACCAACACCCCAGTACAGTCCGAAAAGTTTCCCCAGGAGAGTTGAATCATTATCCCCAGCAGGTCTTGAAGCTTATCCCCAGTAGATGCTGGAAGCTTATCCCCTGCAGAGTACAGACGTCTCTCCCGGACTTTATTCAAAGTTATTCCTCACAAGAGCTTATAACAGGGTTATCCTCAGCTAATGACCACGGAAAGTTCGTCCTCGGCGAAGCTCTTCCTATCCCCAGGGGAGTTCATCAAGTTCCCCAACATAACTTATCAACGGAATCCCCAGCAGAGTTTATCACTAATATCCCCGGCGGAGCTCTCTTCAAAACCTCAGCGAAGTATATCTTCCCACAAAGTATTTCCCCTCAGAGTAATCTCTCCAACAAGTTTGTTCCCCGACGGAGTCATCTTCTCCAACCAGTTTATTCTTGCAACCATCATCCCCAACGGAAGCGAAGAACTCTACTCTTCAACATCAGCCCAGGATTTGATTCCCCGGCCAGTCGTCAAGGATTTATTTTCCTAGACAAAAATACATTCATAGACATTTCACATTTCATACATCCTTCTTACATACATGATAAAGTGCATACAACACTATCTCATTTTGAGCATCATGACATCATGCATTTCATACATCATGACATTGCATACAACTGATATTTTGCCTTTTCAGGAAAAGGTCAATCCAGAGATGATTACTGTCAACTATCGCAATTCCAGATTCGATTCCTGTATCTATCCAGGGAACATCTGTGAGTGATTGAGTGTAGATTCGATACCTGTATCTAGCCAGGGCATATCTGCATGAAGAGTTTGAAGATCAACCCCGGTAACAGGCCAGGAAATTATCTTTCATTCTCAGGTCAGAGGTTTACACCTGTATCCAGCCAGGAAAGCTATCTCTACCAACCTTCAACAGTTCCAGATTCGATTCCCGTATCCAGCCAGGGCACATCTGTGAGCAACTAATTCCAGATTCGATACCTGTATCCAGCCAGGGCATATTTGTAGACGACTAATTCCAGATTCGATACCTGTATCCAGCCAGGGCACATCTGCATACAACAGTTCCAGATTCGATTCCTGTATCTAGCCAGGGCACATCTGTGAGCAACCAATTGTAGATTCGATACCTGTATCTATCCAGGGCATATCTGCATGAAGAGACTGAAGGTCAACACCTGTAACAAGCCAGGAAACATATTCCTTTCTCAAGGTACGCAAGTTCTCGCTAAGGAATCTCTTACGCGATCAACACTTCCAAATGGCATCTATAAGCCCATCCCCCTATCCACCATCTCTCCAAATTTTATCTATAAGCCCATTCCCGCCATCACATTGCTGATACTCTACCGTGCGAGTGCAAATTTCCGGGCACTCTAGTGTCCAATCTCCTTTTACCCTCGAGTCACGAAAGGCAAACTTGCCAATCTAACTCTTCAGGATCAAGAAGATTGAACAGGGGCAACTGTTGTACCCCAAAATTTGCCCTCCCATTTCCTCAACATTTTCTCACCACAAGACCCTTGGAGCTCAAGATCAAGTTAGTGTTTTCTCTGCTCAAGATTCCTCCTTGCACTGTTGACCCAAATTAGGGTTTGTGTTTGTACAAAGATGTTTTGACCTGAAATGCCTAAGATGACTTTCATGCTTCATGTTGGACTCACAAATTTATCCATACCAAGTTTCAAGCCTTGATTCCAATCTTAGCCCAGTCAATTGGACAGTTGACCTAGAAATCAGCTGTATTGGGGAAAAAGTCAACTGTGGTCAATTGACAGTCAAACCTCATGGTTTTTGGCCCACATCAACATTATGAACTCATATGAACCATTTGGTCAAGTTTGGATCATAATTCCACAAGAAATTTGATCAGATCACCAAAAGGGCAAAATGGTCATTTTTAGGGTTTTGACTGCATAAAGGCAATTTTTGACTGTTTGACCTAACCAATGGAAAACCAAGCTCACACTTGGACTCAAGGACCCCATGGATTTGTCTTGACATGATCAACAAGTTCAAAAGATCCCAAATGCACAAGATTGACAGATGAATTTTCCAGTCAATTGATCAATTTTTGACTGTATACTGAAAAGTCAAACTTTGACTTTTTTGGTCAAAATCAAGTGTCAAGATTCATTTTTCATCAAAACATGTCAAATCATGAAACTTGTTCATCAAGAAATCAAAAATCACAAATTAGGGTATGAAATGAAGAATTTTCATAACTTAGAATTTTTCTAAGTTATGAAAATCCCTAATTTTTTCCTAACTTTGTCCCATTTTTTCACCAAAATGAATTTGGATTCAAACAAATGTCAAAACATGAAAGTTGTAGTCCATTGCAAAATCTACAACTTTGTTTCACAAAGTTTCTTCAAAAGAAGCTTGTAGCTCAAGTTATGATTTTTGGAACAAGGGTGCAAAACATTCTTAACTTAGAAAAATTTTGACCTATTTTAGGCAGGATTTTTGCCTAACTTCATGGCTACTTTTCACATGCTTCCACTTGGAATTTCAATTTGCATTACAAAGATGGATTGTAGTACATATTCCAAGCTTTCCAAAATGTCCAAGAACTCATCAAACAACCTTGTGGTTAGGGAGAATCGAATTTGGCAATATGGGCAAAAGTCACTTTGTTCATGGCCAATTTACATGTGCATAACTTGGGCATTTTTGAAATCAGCATGCATAAGCTAGGTTACAGGCCTCTAATCCCTTTCTTACTCAAAAATTCAATGCTAAACCATTGTGCCAAGTTGTTATTTCATTCATTTGGGCAATACATGTTAGATTAAGCCTTAATTAGAAAAAGCATATTATCCATTTTTGTAAAGTGTTACTTTATGTCAATTTTGCAATCTATGAGGTACAATGCAGATCTTTGAGGCACAAAGGCATGGACATATCCCACTGATCAAGACTCAAATGTGCAGCATAGATTGAGGCATTGTACTGGCCTAGAAACCAAGTTGACATTTCCTTGCTTCACATAGAAGAAATCTAGCATTTTTTAAGATATCTCACATTTCTGCCAAGAGAATCTTAAGCAAAGTTGTTAGACACATCCCAAACAACATCACTAAGCTAAGGCACGACCAAAACACCTTCCAAACCTCATCAAACCTCAAAACACCATCCTACTGCAGAAAACAGAGTCACCTCTGCAGTTGGACTTCCATAACTCAATCCACTCGTGCATTCTTGCTAAAACCAGTTCATACACACTCTATATCACATATACAAGCTATCCCAAACCTGTAACACCTCTAACCAGCTTCACCATTTTCACTTTTTCTGTTTTGCAGGTTGATTGCCATAGCTCGATTCACTTGGTTTCAAAGCAAGCTAAAGGTTGGAATAGCATCCCTGAACTTCAAGCAAGCTGTACCAATCCTCACCTTGCCTTGAAAGGGCCTCCATTGCCAGACACGATCCAAGCTGAACAGGTAAGTTCATGGACTTCTATCTCTCAATCTAGGAAGAGTTAGCTTTAAGTTTATGAATGAAAAATGTTCTACTCATGGCCCTGAAGCTATACATATCCTCACTTTCCATTTATATTGCATATGTTGAGAGAATTTAAGACCTGAACATTGACAAAAACTTAGGTTAAGAATTAGGGATGGAGAAATTCTCTCTCATTTCTGAGAGTTAAGTTGAGTTTTTTATGTATGGAATCGTGGCTTGATACTTGACATCTTTCATGTTATAAGTTTGTGCTAAAAGTCCAGGAATCAGGAGTTGTGTTTGAAGCAAGAAAAGGCGCGTTTTTTCAAACATTTTTGTCTGAAGGTTGAAGACAACCTTTCATGGGCTGGGCCTGAGATGTTTTCCTTTTCACACCATTTCATTTCACATGCACCCCCCTGGCCCATTTTGAGTTTTATTTATCATTTTTAATTTTTTCCTTTTGATTCTGGTTCTATATTTTTATTTAAACATGAAAAAAAATTTAAAATTATTTTTCTCACCTTTTTTGCATTTTTTTTTATATTCATTTTGTTTCATTTAGCTTTGTACATAAATAAACATAAAAATACTTTTATTTAAAAAATAACTAAAAATAATACAAAACACTTTTATTTTCTGATTTTTATCTTATTTTACCTTTGAAAACATTTTATAAAAAATATACTTTTTTTAATAATATTAAATATTTTATTTTTGTACATATAATATATATTTAATAAATAATATAAATACTTATATATTTATTAGTATATTTATGGAAAATACAAAGAATTAATACATTTTTATTTTTATTAATATTTTGACCTCAAAAATACCTTTTTTTTTTTCAATATACCTTCTCTTATTTATATTTGTACATAACTAATAAATATTGCGTATATATTAAATAATTAATACATTTTATTTAACAAAATTAGGGTTTTGCCCTAAATACCTAAAAATACCAAAATTAATTCATTTTATTTTTGTTTATTTGACACATAAAAAAAATACTTTTTACATACATATAAAAATCATTTTTTGCATCTTGCATATTTATTTTATTTTATTTAATTATTGTGCAAATGAATATCTTGTAAAAAATTCAATTTGGATGTAATAGTTAGATTTTAATTTCTTGCTAAAATATCCCCATTTGAACATTTGTACCCCCATCCCATATATTGTGTTGTAATAACTTAGGACCTTTTATTTTTTTCGCATTTTTAAAAGCTTTCTAATTATACCATGATAGAATTAGGGTTTTGTATGCAAAATTAACCAAAAATAGTTTGACCTAAATTCAAGATAAACAAGCATGAAAATGGACAACACTAATCACACTTGCACCCCTAGGGTACTCCACTTGTTGCCTTCAATAATGGGCCATATTGCATGTTAGGTATCTTTGGCAAAAACAAAACAATCAAATGATCATAGTCCCTCGATGACGCTTTCAAAAGTTGCCTAAAAATGATCAAGTCCCTTAAAGGAAAAATTGCCTAAAGATACTTGGCACCATTGCAATCATGGTCTAAACGATGACCCGCGCCCGTCCCGTTCACATCCTAACACAAGATTGTCCACCAAATACAATGGTGGAACAAAATTGTTAAAAGGGTTAAAACATAGGAAAATTTTTTGAGAAATTTAGGGTAGATAGCTCTTGGTTACTTGCCAACTTGCAAAACAAAAACACTTGCCTATTTTTCAAAACCACACATCACAACACACTTTCAAAAACAACTTTCAAAAACATTGAAAACTTTTCAAAAGATAAGTACACCTTTGTATACATCCAAACATGGGTCATTACAAAGGTTTCCACCATATTGGCCTCTTTTCAAAACATTTCCAAACCCACACACAAAGCACCATTTCAAACAATTGAAAATCAAGGCAAGTTGATCTAAGCAAGTAACTAAGAGCCCATGGATAATCATGGATAGAAAGGGTGCTAATACCTTCCCTTTCTATAATCTACTCCCCGAACCCAAGAAAACATCTCAAAGGTTTTTGCTGTGCTTTTTAACCTTTCCTTAGGATAAAATAAAAAGTCGGTGGCGACTCTTGCTCAACCGAAACATTTGCAAAAACAAACGCAAAATCTCAAGTCAGTTCTCCCACCGTATCATACCCGTTATAATAAAAGAAGCACAGAGGAAAGAACAACAACATGGATGTTGAGCCTACAACCCTTGGTATATCCTTTTTTTTTGTTTATCCCACCGTAGCTTAGCCCCGTTACATCCCGAAGATCTCAAAAAGTGTGAGGAATTTGTTTGTGTAGTGAAGGTAAAATTTATTCAAAGTTAAGAGTGGATATTGCATGCATTGAATGTTAAGTGCAAAACACTTTAACCCCGAGAGATTTGGTGAGAAGTGTGAAAAAGCTTGCAGGTAAAGAAGTACTCTGATGTGCAAGTGTATCAGATAGTTCGGATTGGTGAACCAGAATCTTGACCAGGAAAGTTGAAAGCAAGTTGCGAATAAAATCGGCTGATTATGGTAAGAAGGAATTCTGGGGTGACTTTGTTGTTTTCTCTTACATTACTTGAGGACAAGTAATGAGCTAAGTTTGGGGTTGTGATTTGTCACCATTTCTACTTCTTTTCCGTCATTTATTCGGTGAAAAATTCATCTAATATGTAACACTTTGATTTGTCTTTTATCGTTTTGTTTAAGTTATTTTATGTTTTGCAAATTTATCTTTGTATGGTTTTTATGTGAATTTTATTCCTTCTAGATGCTTTTGATGGTTTGGTTTGGCAGTTGTTGGTAATCTCAGGTCCAGGTAAAGATCTCGGGAAAATTCGTGCAAAGGCGAAGGAAATATGAAGCTATAGGGGCCCTGACACGACCACTTGTATCACCTAACATGGGCCGTGTTAGGAGAAGAGGAGAATGCAGGAATTGGCACAAGCAAAGGGTGACACGCGCGCCCGTGTCACACGATATGGCCCGTGTCAATTCAGCTGAACAGAAAAGGATGCAAGAGACAAAATAGACGTTGATACAACCCGTGTTAGCTTAGGCGCTAGAAATCCCAATTTTGTGATTTTTAAGTATTTTGGAGCATTAAAGGTATTTTGGACATTGGACACTGCTGAGAGATAACCTAATACTATAAAAACCTGATTGAGAGAAAGAGAAGGGGACTTTTGGAACGATTGAAGAAATTAGACGATAGAAGAATGAAGATTGAAGAGCTTGGGAAACGAAGAATCCTTCATGCATGATAGCAATTGAAGGTCGACAAATTCATAATTCTTGTAATGTATAAATCTTTTATGTATATTGTTGTTATTTTGAACACCATGAGAGACTATACCCCCAAATGCTAGGGGTATCCCTGATTTGTCACGATAAGAATATTGATCTCTTTGTTTTATTCAGTACAATAGTTCTTCCGCATTAATTTTATTGTTCAGATTAATTTATCGTTTTTCCCTATCAGACCAATAGGGTTTCACTTTTCTTGACACAATAGAACAGGACAATCGTGTTAAAGTTTTATAAACAATGATATTATGGATGATTTCACCTAGGACTAGGGCAATCCTATAATAACCAGGACAATTCTTGATCATCAAATTCATGACTTTATCACTAATTTGAATGGACGTTGAAATTAGGGTAGAATATCAAAGGTTTTTCACAAAGGAATTAGGGAAAGATATACTTAAGAACTGGTAATTGAGTTGATGAATGTGATCGGTGGATCTGGAACTGACTGTTTAACGCTGGTTCGCAAAATGTCGCGGAAGCAAGAGTCGCCACCGTCTTTTATTTTCTCCAAATGGAAAGGACAAAAGCACAGAAAAATTCCTTTAAAGAGATTGCTCTCGGTTCGGGAGGTGGGTTATAGAAAGGGAAGGTGTTAGCACCCTTTCTATCCATGGTTATCCATGGGCTCTTAGATACTTGCTCAATGTGTTTTCAAAATGTTTGTTTGCTTTTCAATGTGGGTTTAAAAAAGTTTCTTTGAAAAATTTCAGTTCGACTCGTACGTCAGAGTGTTTGAAAAGTTTGCTTTGAAAGCTTTTGAAAAGTGTTGGTGTGAAAAGTCTTTTTGAGTTTGTTTTAAGGAGAGCAAGTATCCTTGAGAACCTACCTACCCTAAGGAATTCGTCCGTGTAAATGTCCTTTAAAGTAGTGCCATCCCACCATTGAGAGGTAGGTAGCACCACCGTTGGAGGTGTTCGGGTCAATTCGAGTTTAGGGACGTGGTGATCACCAGAGCAATGGGAAGACACCTTAGAAGCTACCCTCATGCCAGGTTCCCGGATCATGAGGACTTACTAAGACGTCCTCTACTCGACGACCACCTTTCGAAAGGCAACAGTGAGGCGTACCCTAGGGGTGGTGTGTGCGAATTGTGTGTCATGTTTCAATTATTTGTCCTTGTCATGCTTGTCGTGTTCTACGCTTGATTTTAATTAGGGCCATTCATTCTTGCATGCATATTAACAGATATAAAGTTTGCGGAAAAATAAATCTAAGGCTATTACAAAGGCGCGGGTCCACATCGCCAAAATAAACCGGACCCGATTTAGCGGAAAAATAAATAATGCGAAGTAAATAAAAGTGCGAAAAGTAAAGTTACATGGCTTTGGGAGATTTACAAAATTATAATGTGCAATAAAGTAAATGCGCAAAAGAAAATAATTAAACAAAACTAGGGCGTTGGACCCTTTTGCAAACAATTAAAAATAAGGAATTAAGAATAAAATAATAAAAAAGAATTAAATGTTTTTGATATTTTTGTATTTTTTAGATTTAATAAGGAAAAGAAATTAATTGAAATTAAATTAAAAGGCAAACCCTAATTCTAATATTTTTATTTATTATGAAGGAATTAAAATATAATCTAAGTTAAACCCTAATTTATTTATACACAATTTTTAATTTATGAAAGTAACTAAATAATATTATTCTTAAAAGAAGGAAAAATTAAAAGAAAAATAATAAAAAAATATTAAACCTAAATTCTATTTTTGGTGTTTTTTATTAAAAAGATTAGAACTATAACCTAATTAAACTAAATATTTACATATATTAATTTATTGATGAAAATAATTAAAATTAAAAAATATATTTTTATTTGGACATTTTTTATTTTTATGATGTTTTTTTGTATTTTTTGTAAAAAAGGATATTTAATTAAATCAGAAAATAAATAAACAAATAAATAATTAAAAATAATAAAGGATAAAAGAAAATTAGAAAAGATAGAACCAGGGGGGGTTTTCTGTCCCATTATGGAGGTGTAAATTTGAGAGGCCTGGCCCAATTGAGTTTGCCATATGCTGACTTTCCTGGATCGTGTGCTAGTGCATTGACCACGTTCACCATAGGCCTGGGATCTGAGCCCTTGATCTGCCTCTCCTGGACACCTGTGCGTTTGGATCTTGTGGACACACGGTATGCATCATTGCTGACGCTGCATAGGAAATTGGTTTGAAAAATAATAATGAAATTTGCAAGACCTGGGACTTGAACCCAGGTCTTTGAAGTTACCAGCACAACACTTGACCACTGAACCAAGCGCGTTTCAATTAACATATAATAAACAATAAACAATATAATAAGAACGCGTTAGTGCTTTTGGAAATTCGCGCGAAATTCAAATGGACCTATCACCAATGGACACGAGGTCGTCTTCTTCCCCACCCTGTAACACAAAACACTATGGGAACGGTTTTTGAAACGTTGTTTTAGAGGGTTTGTGAGAAAATAGCGACTGGCCCCTCGACGCTCATAAATTGAGCGCGAGGGTGCCATCTTCTTCATCTCAACCTGATTAAGCTAATGGCACTGGTCTGGAAGTGTAATTTTCCCTTGGGCAAAAAACCCCAAATCAAGAAACCTGCAACCCTAAATATCGTTCATGGCCAAATCACATGTATTGCTCAAAAATGAAATTAATTAGTATGGTTAGCTTTAGAACATCATGAGAAACAAGAATTCATAAACAAAAAATGCAAAAGATGTATGATTTGTGGTATATGATTTCAAAAAATTCGCTTTGCAGATTGAGTTCTAACCAACGATTCTTTGTGCTTTAGTTGATGTTAATGATTGAGGAGCATTCAGTGATGCTTCAGGATGATGATGAAACGAAAATTGAAGCTTCAATCGACCTCTAAGGTTGATTTCAGTGTTTGAGTTTTTTAGGAGAATTTTCAATTTGCCAAAGGTTTCTTATGCGCAGCTTGCAGTCTAAGATCATTAGGGTTGTGATGCTGAGTATGTATAGAGCATGCTAGGTCAAAAATATTGCACAAAATCTCAAGCATTCATGGTTTTACATATTTGATTTTATGAAATCTTTTTGAATCTTTTCCATGTGCATTTGTGTCAATTAGGTTTCAATCAAGCCAAAACCTTCTATATTAGCATGTGCACGAAATCTCAAGTTCAAATCATGCATAAAAAGATTTGTTTAGGTTAAGTTTATATTTTTCATGTATTAAAATGATTTAAATGAATATAAATTAATATAAATTCAAATAAATAATTAAAAAATATGAAAATACTTCCCTTTGGGCCTAGTGGTCGTGCATAGGCTTGGCATGAAGAAACTTGGAAGAAAAATGGGCCCATTTGCATTTTTAGGCCTTTTGCATCATTGTTGACTTTTCAAAATTCCTAAAAATTTCCCAACTTCCACAAGGCATAACTTGGTCAATTTTTAAGCTTTTCACATGTTCTTGGACATTTTGGAAAGGTCTTTGAGTCCTTTAACCAATGCCTTTGGTCCCATGTCATTTTGATTTACCAATCTCAAGTTATGGCCTTTGACTTAAAGTCACTTTTTGTTGACTTTTGAAAATGACCTATAATGTTGAAATTGATAACTTTTTGTGAGAGCATTTCTTGGACTTGGAACATGAAGATGAATTGTAGGAAATGTCTTTCTCTTCAAAATGAGCTTTGGATGGAATTTTTCTGATAATCCATGTGAAAGTTATGCCCTGGTCAATTTCAGTTGACTTTTTCAGCTGTCCAAATATAGCAACTTTTGCATCTTTGGTGATTTCTGAGCCAAATTTTGAGAATCATGATCAAGAATTGATCAAATGATGTTTGTGGCTTCAAAATGATATGTTGACCAAAAATTTGAACTTTTGACTGCCAAATGACCATTTTGCCCCTACAGTTGACTGTAGTGCAATCTAGGGTTTTGACTGTGCAATCTTGAGCTGAATGCCTTGAAACTTGACATGAGGATACTTGACCATCTTTGTAAGTATATGAGACTTGATTGGGCCTTTGAAAAGTTCATTTGCTTGACCAGAACTCAAACCCTAGTTTTGACTGTATAGGAGACAGTTGAGCTGCACAACCCTGGGGGAGTTTTGTGACCTTGACTTGGCAATTTCTTGATGAATATGGGAGGGCAAATTTTGGGGTACAACAGTTTCCCCTGTTCAATCTTCTTAGACCTGAGGATGCAGATTGGCTGACGTGCCTTTCGTAATCCGAGGGTAGAAGATGATTGGACACTAGAGTGCCCAGAAATTTGCGCTCACATAGTAGCCATGATGATGAGGGAATGGGCTTATAGATGCCATTTGGATGTTGCTTGGATAGGATGATGGGCTTATAGATGCCATCTGGATGTTGATCGCGTAGGAGATTCCTTAGCGAGAACCTGCATACCTGCAAAAAAGAAAATGAGTACCTGACACGTTGCAGGAGTTGATTTTGGATGCTTGGTATGGATGTGTCCTGACTGGTTACAGGAGCTGAATCTGGAGCTTCAAACGCTGATGAATGAACCAGGGATGGTTACTGCCTTAGCATGAATGGTAAGAGGGTCCTGAATGATTTCAACCTCAACAACGCTCGTTGAGAAAATCTTGGTGAGGATTACCATCTTCGTAGTGTCAGGAAGAGAACCAAAGGACAATATAATCTCAAAGGGAGTCACCTCACTCACCGTTGGAGAGGGAACTATAGGAAATTATAATCTGAAAGGAAATATCATCTCACTCGCCGTTGGAGAGGGAAACATCTTGAAAGGGAATTACCACCTCACTCGCCGTTGGAGAGGGGACCATAAGAGAATATCACCTCACGCTCATGCCGGAGAGGGGAACATCTGAAGAAGGAATTACCACCTCACTCGCCGTTGGAGAGGGGACCATAAGAGAATATCACCTCACGCTCATGCCGGAGAGGGAAACATCTGAAGAAGGAATTACCACCTCACACGCCGCTGGAGAGGGGACCATAAGAGAATATCACCTCACGCTCATGCCGGAGAGGGGAACATCTGAAGAAGGAATTACCACCTCACTCGCCGTTGGAGAGGGGACCATAAGAGAATATCACCTCACGCTCATGCCGGAGAGGGAAACATCTGAAGAAGGAATTACCACCTCACACGCCGCTGGAGAGGGGACCATAAGAGAATATCACCTCACGCTCATGCCGGAGAGGGAAACATCTGAAGAAGGAATTACCACCTCACACGCCGCTGGAGAGGGGACCATAAGAGAATATCACCTCACGCTCATGCCGGAGAGGGAAACATCTGAAGAAGGAATTACCACCTCACACGCCGCTGGAGAGGGGACCATAAGAGAATATCACCTCACGCTCATGCCGGAGAGGGAAACATCTGAAGAAGGAATTACCACCTCACTCGCCGTTGGAGAGGGGACCATAAGAGAATATCACCTCACGCTCATGCCGGAGAGGGAAACATCTGAAGAAGGAATTACCACCTCACACGCCGTTGGAGAGGGGACCATAAGAGAATATCACCTCACGCTCATGCCGGAGAGGGAAACATCTGAAGAAGGAATTACCACCTCACACGCCGTTGGAGAGGGGACCATAAGAGAATATCACCTCACGCTCATGCCGGAGAGGGAAACATCTGAAGAAGGAATTACCACCTCACTCGCCGTTGGAGAGGGGACCATAAGAGAATATCACCTCACGCTCATGCCGGAGAGGGGAACATCTGAAGAAGGAATTACCACCTCACTCGCCGTTGGAGAGGGGGCCATAAGAGAACTTCTACTGAGTCTTTATCAGAAAAATCTGTTTGGAGTCGATTTAACGGGACTAGAGAAGTCCTTGAAATATGTTTGAGAATTTCAACTGCATCTTTCCTGAAAGGTAAAGGTCAGTTATATGCAATGCATGATATCAAGCAATGATGTTCTCAATATGGATGCGATTTGTATGATATGATGCGTACATGCATGCTATAATGATGTATGTGATGATTCATGTATGTTTTTGTCTAGGACAATAAATCCTTGACGGGTGCCGGGAAGTCATATCCTGGGCTGATGTTGAGGAAGAGATTTTGCTTCCGCTGTGGATGATTCGTTGCAAGAATACCGGTAGGAGGAGATAACTCCGTTGAGGAATAAACTTGGCAAATGAAATAATTCTGCGGGAGAAAAGATACTCTAGCGATCATGCTGGGGAGTGCTACTCTGTGGGGATAGCGATGCTTTGCTGAGTTGATGAAGGTAACTCCGCTGGGGATACCGTTGATGAGTTATGCTGGGGATACCCTTGTTGTTGGGAGTGTTAATAGAATTTGCTGGGGGTAGGAAGATACTTTGCCGAGGACGCTCTTTCCGTGGCTTTTGGCTGAGGATAACCCAGTTATATCCTGTTACGGAAATAACTCTTTAAATCAAGCCGGGACGACGCGTTCGTGCTCTGCGAGGGATAAGCTTCCAGAATCTACTGGGGATAAGCTTGCTGCTTGGGGAGATATGAATTCCAACTTTCCTGGGGGAACTGGATTGGACTCTCCTGGGGGAAGTTTTATACTGCGGGGGAAGTGATTCTTTTGAATGTGGATGTACCGCCGGGGAACAATCTTTAGGCTAAGACTGCCGGGGATGCTTGTTAAGAATATATGTATTGCTGCTGGGGAATGTTTGAGATCGGCTGGAGGATACTCAATTTCCTTGATATTTGATGATTTGCTTGGAGAAGAATGTATTGTTTTACTGAACTACTCTCTGGGGAATTAAGATACTCGGTCATGTTCTTTGGCTGAACCTACCTTGGTACCTTGGAGGATAGAACAATTAGACTGCTCAGACAACTCTTTATTGCCCCTGTTTCCAGTGTCACCTGCAATTAATTCCTTTGTTTCGTATGCAAATATTTATGAGTTAGCAAATTATTGTCAATGCATACATCACAAATTGAACCTTGGACGTTCTTCGCAAAACAAAACAGAAAAAGAAAAACACTTGGGCACGTTTAACTGGAAATATATTTTTATTGATTTTGAATGGCCTGAATAGGCGTTTTGTATACAAGAGGCTGACGTCCTAGTAAGAGGTACGTCGCCGATCAAAAGAGTTTATACAAGTTTTGTACAAATGAAGATAAAACAGCTGTGTGAAAGATGAATGATCCACTGGGTTTCAATTCCGCTATTGCCTTTATGACTCCGAGCGTCTCATCACTTGATGACCTAAACGAAGAATGAAGCTGACTGATCGATGCCGTCTGAGTTTGATGCAGATACCGGATTCCGGATGCAAAGTGATCAATGAGACATAGTTTTACGCTTTTATCCCTAACTTTTGCCTGGATCGCCCTTTCGGGTTTTCGATCCACCGGGATACCCATTTTTGCCCAAGCCGCCTTTTCAGGTTTTCGACTTGCCGGGTGTACAGATTTTTTCATTTTCATCCCTTCATTTTGCCCGAACCCTTTTGGTTCGACGGGAAGCCCTAATTTTTGCCTAGGCATGTCAGCCTAGCGGGTCTTTTTCATGCGTAGTATTTTTTAACTATGTCTGCATTGGCGGGGTGAGGAAGGTCGTCACCATCCATGTTGGTTAAGATCATTGCTCCTCCTGAGAACACATGCTTAACCACAAATGGCCCTTCGTACGTAGGGGTCCATTTGCCCCTTGGATCACTCTGAGGAAGGATGATTCTTTTGATAACCAGATCTCCGACTTGGTATTCCTGTGGCCTGACCTTTTTGTTAAATGCCCTGATCATTCGTTTCTGATACGTCTGACCATGACAGATAGCAGCAAGTCTCTTTTCGTCAATGAGATTGAGTTGGTCAAGTCGTGTCTGGATCCAATCATCTTCGTTCAGATTTGCATCCTTCATTATCCGGAGAGAGGGAATTTGCACTTCGATCGGCAAGACTGCCTCCGTACCATAAACCAGAGAGAAAGGAGTTGCCCCGGTTGATGTCCTAGCTGAGGTACGGTACCCATGCAGAGCGAACGGTAACATCTCGTGCCAATCTTTGTACGTCACTGTCATTTTCTGCACGATCTTCTTGATGTTCTTGTTTGCTGCTTCTACAGCCCCATTCATCTTCGGTCTGTAAGGAGAAGAATTGTGGTGCTGTATTTTGAACTGTTCGCAAAGCTCAGCAATCATCTTGTTGTTTAGATTGGTACCGTTGTCCGTAATAATCCGCTCAGGGACGCCGTACCGACAGATTAGGTTGTGCCGAATGAACCGTGCCACAACAGTCTTGGTTACCGTAGCATAGGATGCTGCTTCAACCCACTTTGTAAAATAGTCGATCGCCACTAGGATGAAGCGATGTCCATTTGATTCCGTAGGTCTGATCTCGCCAATCATGTCTATGCCCCACATTGCAAATGGCCAAGGCGCAGTCAGAACATTCAGGGGAACCGGAGGAACATGCACTTTATCTGCGTAGATCTGGCACTTGTGGCATGTCCTGGAATGTTGGTAGCAATCAGTTTCCATTGTGGACCAATAGTATCCTGCCCGTAGGATCTTTTTAGCCATAGTATGCCCACTGGAATGCGTACCAAAGGTCCCTTCATGTAGTTCTTCCATGATCCTTTCTGCTTCAATCTTGTCCACACAACGCAGTAAGGTTGAATCATGGTTTCGCTTGTACAAGATGCCGTTGCTTAGGAAGAACTTGGCTGCGAACCGCCTCAGGAATTTCTTATCATTGATAGAGGCACCTTCAGGGTATTCCTGAGCTTCCAGATATCTCTTCACTTCATGGTACCAAGGCTTCTCAGTCACCAATTCAGTTTCGAGGTCACAACAGTATGCCGGTTCGTCCAGTTTCCAGATGATGATCCGGGGAGCTTCATTATCCCATTTGACCTTGAACATTGAAGACATTGTAGCTAACGCGTCCGCTAACTGATTCTCTTCTCTTGGAAAGTGCTCAAAGGTTATCTCCGTGAAGTGGGGAATCATGGTCAACACGCATTCTCTGTAAGGGATCAAGTTTGGATGTTTCGTATCCCACTCTCCTTTGATCTGATTGATCACAAGAGCGGAATCTCCGAAGACACTTAGAAATTTGATCCTTAGGTCGATCGCAGCTTGAAGACCCATGATACACGCCTCATACTCCGCCATGTTGTTGGTACAGTTGAAACACAGCCGGGCAGTGAGTGGAGTATGAGTACCTTGAGGAGATATGATGATGGCGCCGATACCATTTCCCAAAGCATTAGAAGCTCCGTCAAAGTGCATAGACCATCGGGATCCTGGTTCAGGTCCTTCATCCGGTCCAGGCACTTCACAATCAGTTACAATCATGATGCTTTCATCTGGAAACTCGAAGTTCATTGGTTGGTAGTCATCTACAGCTTGATGAGCTAAGTGGTCTGCCAATACACTTCCCTTGATGGCTTTCTGGGTTGTATACTGAATGTCGTATTCCGTCAAGATCATCTGCCATCTTGCAATTCTCCCAGACAGAGCAGGCTTTTCGAATATGTATTTTATCGGATCCATCTTTGAGATCAATAAGGTAGTGTGAGTCAGCATATACTGTCTCAGCCGGCGAGCAGCCCATACCAAAGCGCAGCAAGTTTTCTCAAGCAGTGAGTATCGGGTCTCACAGTCGGTAAACTTTTTGCTAAGGTAATAAATGGCATGCTCTTTTCGGCCAGACTCGTCATGCTGCCCCAGCACACACCCCATTGAGTTGTCAAGTACTGTCAGATACAGGATCAGAGGTCTCCCTTCAACCGGTGGCATAAGGATGGGTGGTTCTTGGAGATACTCTTTGATTTTGTCGAAAGCAGCCTGACATTCATCGTTCCAACGTACTACCTGATCTTTCTTCAGTAGCTTGAAGATTGGCTCACAGGTAGCAGTCAGATGAGAGATGAATCGAGCGATGTAATTCAGGCGTCCTAAAAAGCCTCTGACCTCCTTCTCTGTTTTAGGAACTGGCATCTCTTGAATAGCTTTGACCTTAGCAGGGTCCACTTGAATGCCTTTATCACTGACCACGAAGCCTAGCAACTTCCCAGATCTTACCCCGAAGGTGCACTTGTTCGGGTTCAATCTCAGCTTGTACAGTTTCAACCGGTCAAACAATTTCTGTAGATGATCTAGGTGCTCTTCCTCAGTCTGGGACCTAGCGATCATGTCGTCCACATACACTTCGATCTCATGATGGATCATATCATGAAATAAGGCAACCATGGCACGTTGGTAGGTTGCCCCAGCATTCTTTAATCCGAACGGCATGACCTTGTAACAGAAGGTGCCCCACTGAGTAACAAATGTAGTCTTTTCCATGTCTTCAGGTGCCATCTTGATCTGATTGTAGCCTGAAAAGCCATCCATGAAAGAGAATACTTTGTGTTGGGCTGTATTATCAACGAGGACATCAATGTGAGGCAAGGGGAAGTCATCCTTGGGGCTGGCCCTGTTCAGATCCCTGTAATCAACACACATTCTGACCTTACCGTCCTTTTTAGGTACCGGCACCACATTAGCAACCCACTGAGGGTAAGAAGTCACTGCAAGGAACCCGGCGTCAAACTGTTTCATGACCTCGGCTTTAATCTTTTCGGACATCTCTGGACGCATCCGACGGACCTTTTGTTTAACTGGAGGGCAGTCTTCCCTAGTCGGCAAGTGATGAACGACAATATCGGTATCCAACCCTGGCATATCTTCGTAGGACCAGGCAAAGATCTCCATATAGTCATGTAACATCTTGGTTAACCGTTGCTTCACACTGAGCTCTAGGTTGGCACCAATCTTTACCTCTTTTCTGTCTGCCTCAGTACCCAGGTTTATGGTTTCCACTGGCTCTTCATGGGGTTGAATTGCCCTCTCCTCCTGAAGTAACAGTCTAGCAAGCTCGCCAGGCACTTCGCAATCATCTTCACCTTCGTCTTCGGCTAAGTTGATCGGATTTTCGAAGTCATAATTGGCATTAGCAGAGCTGTTATCAGTGAGATCCAGAGTGGATTGGAACCTGTATGAGTGAGTGTGTGTGTAAATACAGCTGTTTTAAAAATTATGTAAAGGAAAGGAAAGATAGAAAAGGAACACAATATTTGCAATGCGAAAAATACGTCCAAGATTTTCATTCATGATGTATAAAATGACAGTTTGTATGCCCTCACAAATAGAACCACGGTGCCTCGGGTAAGACACCGGGCCATAGAGTTTATCATTGTTTATTACAAAATATTAAAACAAAGAAATTTATTACTTAGTGTCAAAAGAAACAGAGAGATTGTCCTTCGCGCTCCAATTGTTAAGTCCACCATCAGTTGCCGGGTAGATCCAGCTATCAAACTCAGCTTCATCAACTTCCTCTTCGTCCCTGATAGCATTAACTCCATGAGCAGGTAGGGGAGCTGTCACCACATTAGGCTTGTCAGATGCCTCAAACTGTACCTCCTTAGCGTCAATGAGGTCCTGCAGCTTGTTCTTTAGTGCCCAACAGTCATCAGTGGCATGCCCCGGGCTGTCTGAATGGTAAGCACAACGGGCATTCGGGTTGTACTTAGGAGAGGTAGTGTTTGAGAACTTTGGCGCCTCCTTGACAGTCACCAAATTGGTGGATAGCAACTGTGGCAGGATTTGCGATAGGGTCATGCTTAACCGGGTAAACTCTCTCCGGGGTCTATCAGCCCTTTGAGGATTGTTTGGCCGGGGAGCGGCAGCAGGCTTAGCAATCATGACCGCACTGACAGACTGGCGGTGCTCATGTCTTTCTGATTTCCTGGAGCCATACACGGCACTAGACTCCTTCTTAAATGGTTTCTTGTCCGACCCAGATGATGATGCACCCTTTGCAATCTTCCCAGATTTCAGCCCAGCTTCAATCCTTTCTCCAGTCAAGATCAAATCAGTGAAACCAGCAGAAGAATTCCCAATGAGATGGTTAAAAAACGGCCCAGATAGGGTCCCCAAGAACATGTCAACCAACTCCCGATCAGTCAATGGTGGCTGCACCCTGCCAGCCAGATCTCTCCACTTCTGCGCGTACTCTTTAAAACCTTCACTTGCACCTAACGACATACCCTGGAGTTGAGTACGTGTAGGGGCAAGGTCGGCATTATACTGATACTGCTTATAGAAAGCAGTAGCCAGCTCCTCCCAGTTACGAACTTTGGTCCCATCCAGCTGATAGAACCATTCGAGATGAGTCCCTGAAAGACTCTCCTGGAAGAAGTGGATCCATAAATTCTTATCCGCAGTATACGGCTGAATTTTCCGAACATAGGACCTCAAATGCAGCTTGGGACAGGATGCCCCGTCATACTTAGAAAAGGTTGGAGCTTTGAACTTGTGCGGGATAATTACACCAGTCGACAAACCCAGATCTCCGAAATCCAGCCCAGGTGTCTGTTGCACCTCCATAGCCTTCAACCTGTCCTCCAGTTGTTTGTACTTGTCATCTGCAGGAGGGTACTGCTCTTCATCAAAATCTGTCTCGTTGTCGGAGACCACTGGAGTAGGAACCTTTACTTCTGCCTGAGAAGGAGTCCTGCCAACAGAAGAACCAGCCTCTTCATGGTGCAGAGTATTACCCAACCTTCGGCCCGAGCTGAACAGAACAGTTCTTCTTTTCTTCTTCTTCTCCTTCTTTAGGAGCATAGTCTTCAGTTCTTCTTGGCCTTTAGCTAGACCCATGATTAGTTCTTGAAACTGCGCATTCTGCGCCTGGAGAGCCTTGATTGATGTCTCTGTTGATTCAGATCCGGGATTCATGATGCTGAAATAAACAGCGAAGAACTGTAAGCAACCTGAAAAAGGGGAAAAACCTGCTATGCACATGATGTATGAAATGCGTATGAATTATGTTTTCAAAGACAATCGGGAATCAACTTTGTAAACAAAAAAGGAACACACTTTATTAGATTCAACTTTGTAACTGAGATTATTCAACAAGTTGCCCTTAGGCGTTTACATGAAATGAAACAACTGGAAAGGAAATAAAAATTGTAAAGGCACATTCAGAATTCCTCATTGATCCCATGGTCTCCTCTTCTCAGTACGGAGGTAGGCATTCAGAGCTCTTTCATTCTCCAACTGCTTTGTCAGCTTCTGGATCTTTGATTCCTGCTCGTTGAACTTTTCCCGGTAAGAATCCCGTTCTTCTTGCAGTTGCGACCAAGATCTCTTCAATGTCTCATAATCAGTAGGTATCTGAGGAGGAAGGACAGTCGGAGGAACACCATCTTTATCAGGACACTCAAGAATGACGGGTCTGACAGCTTCATACGGCATACCTAACTTCTGAGCACGGATACGGACCCATTTGTAGTAGGCTTCCATAGGTAGAGAAGTCTTTGGCCCTAGCTCTTGTGGGTCAGCTTTATGAACCTTCTCCCAAGCCTTGATGAACCTACGACGTAGCTCGTCACTATCCACCTGAAACTCGAAACTGATGTGAGGCACCAACATCTCATGGGGGCCTGCTCTTCTTGCTCTTCCAAACTGACGGAGTGCTAGACATGGATTGTAAGAGATTCCTCCTTGAGTACCAATCAGAGGAACATTAGGATACTCCCCGCATCGATCAATAATAGTTATCTCATCCAAACCTCTGCAAGTCCAAATGATGTCTTTATCGGTGAGAGACATTAACCTGTGAGCCCAACCTCTTCCTTCTTGGTTCTTCAGTACGAACTTAGGGAGGTGCGAAATAAACCACCTCACCAGCAAAGGGATACAACACCATAGGGTTCCTCGTCTTCGGGTAGTACGGGCATGAAGTTGTTGCAAGATGTCACCCAAGAGAGTGGGCACAGGGTTCTGAGACATAAAGATCCTAATGGAAGTGACATTGATGAAGTTGTCAGGATTAGGAAACAGGACTAACCCATAGATTAGGAGAGCCAAGATGTCTTCATATGCCCTAAAGTCCAAGTCATTCCAGAAGCTGTTAGCTTTACCAATCAGAAACTTGGCCAAGAAACCCTTAACTCCGCTTCTAGTTACCCAGTTGTCTGTTACCTCTTGATGGGTCAAAGGAAGAGCTGCAGCAATGTCCTCAAGCCTGAGGGTCTTTTCCCAACCAGTAAAGGGAGTCTGATCCAAGATAGGGATACCAAGCAGATTAGAGAACTCTTCCAGGGTAGGGACCAGCTGGAAGTCTTGAAAGGTGAAGCACTGGTACTGAGGGTCATAGAATTGGGTCAGAACACTCATCAACTGTTGATCCCGCTTTGCAGTGACTAAACTGAGAAGAGAACCATGCCTCTGAATGAAGGAAGTGGTGTTTGGAATTCTGCTAACCAACTCATCAATCAACTCAGGTGAACGAACAAAGTTGAACCGGATAGTATTCCTTCGCACAGGCATCATGATGTCCTACAAAACAGAGCAAAGATGAAACCCTCTTGTCTTTGAAATGGTCAGTTCTTATGCAGGATGCATGCAATGCTCATGATGCTATGATGTTATGATAAAGCACACCACATACAGATACCAAGGCAAACATAGTAAGGCACACAAGTCACACAAGGCAAGCCCCTAAAGTTTAGGCCAGCATGAGGTCTAGGTACTACCCTCTTTCAGTTTGTTGGTTCATACCTGTCCTAATCAAAAGTAACCGGGTTCTTAGAGGATCCCAATATCATTGACTACCCTCAATCGGTCATAACTCCAGCATCGCAATCTTTTCTTGCGGCCAGAACCATCACGAGAGTTTAGCCTCAATGGGCGTAGCATACTGCTACTGTTCTAAAGGCCAAGTTGTGTCAATTAAGGTTCTAAGGTTGTTGGTGCTTAATGACTCCTTAGAAGACCCATATTCTCCTCGTTGCGACACAAGGGATATCGGTACAGACTAAGGTGCCACACCAACGTAGCCACTGCTTCACCTGTGTCGGTCTACGCCGGACAGGTCCCTCACAGCTTATGCTACCTAAACAGGGTATCCCCAGATCCGGGTTAGGATCTATGTATCTCCGATGCAACCCACAATAGTAAAGCAAGCAAAACAATACAAGTGAAAACACAGTTATGACTTAGCCCTAAGGTACACCTCACTTTATAAAGGGTCCCCAGCAGAGTCGCCAGTTCTGTGATCGGTGGATCTGGAACTGACTGTTTAACGCTGGTTCGCGAAATGTCGCGGAAGCAAGAGTCGCCACCGTCTTTTATTTTCTCCAAATGGAAAGGACAAAAGCACAGAAAAATTCCTTTAAAGAGATTGCTCTCGGTTCGGGAGGTGGGTTATAGAAAGGGAAGGTGTTAGCACCCTTTCTATCCATGGTTATCCATGGGCTCTTAGATACTTGCTCAATGTGTTTTCAAAATGTTTGTTTGCTTTTCAATGTGGGTTTAAAAAAGTTTCTTGAAAAATTTCAGTTCGACTCGTACGTCAGAGTGTTTGAAAAGTTTGCTTTGAAAGCTTTTGAAAAGTGTTGGTGTGAAAAGTCTTTTTGAGTTTGTTTTGAGGAGAGCAAGTATCCTTGAGAACCTACCTACCCTAAGGAATTCGTCCGTGTAAATGTCCTTTAAAGTAGTGCCATCCCACCATTGAGAGGTAGGTAGCACCACCGTTGGAGGTGTTCGGGTCAATTCGAGTTTAGGGACGTGGTGATCACCAGAGCAATGGGAAGACACCTTAGAAGCTACCCTCATGCCAGGTTCCCGGATCATGAGGACTTACTAAGACGTCCTCTACTCGACGACCACCTTTCGAAAGGCAACAGTGAGGCGTACCCTAGGGGTGGTGTGTGCGAATTGTGTGTCATGTTTCAATTATTTGTCCTTGCCATGCTTGTCGTGTTCTACGCTTGATTTTAATTAGGGCCATTCATTCTTGCATGCATATTAACAGATATAAAGTTTGCGGAAAAATAAATCTAAGGCTATTACAAAGGCGCGGGTCCACATCGCCAAAATAAACCGGACCCGATTTAGCGGAAAAATAAATAATGCGAAGTAAATAAAAGTGCGAAAAGTAAAGTTACATGGCTTTGGGAGATTTACAAAATTATAATGTGCAATAAAGTAAATGCGCAAAAGAAAATAATTAAACAAAACTAGGGCGTTGGACCCTTTTGCAAACAATTAAAAATAAGGAATTAAGAATAAAATAATAAAAAAGAATTAAATGTTTTTGATATTTTTGTATTTTTTAGATTTAATAAGGAAAAGAAATTAATTGAAATTAAATTAAAAGGCAAACCCTAATTCTAATATTTTTATTTATTATGAAGGAATTAAAATATAATCTAAGTTAAACCCTAATTTATTTATACACAATTTTTAATTTATGAAAGTAACTAAATAATATTATTCTGAAAAGAAGGAAAAATTAAAAGAAAAATAATAAAAAAATATTAAACCTAAATTCTATTTTTGGTGTTTTTTAATAAAAAGATTAGAACTATAACCTAATTAAACTAAATATTTACATATATTAATTTATTGATGAAAATAATTAAAATTAAAAAATATATTTTTATTTGGACATTTTTTATTTTTATGATGTTTTTTTGTATTTTTTGTAAAAAAGGATATTTAATTAAATCAGAAAATAAATAAACAAATAAATAATTAAAAATAATAAAGGATAAAAGAAAATTAGAAAAGATAGAACCAGGGGGGGTTTTCTGTCCCATTATGGAGGTGTAAATTTGAGAGGCCTGGCCCAATTGAGTTTGCCATATGCTGACTTTCCTGGATCGTGTGCTAGTGCATTGACCACGTTCACCATAGGCCTGGGATCTGAGCCCTTGATCTGCCTCTCCTGGACACCTGTGCGTTTGGATCTTGTGGACACACGGTATGCATCATTGCTGACGCTGCATAGGAAATTGGTTTGAAAAATAATAATGAAATTTGCAAGACCTGGGACTTGAACCCAGGTCTTTGAAGTTACCAGCACAACACTTGACCACTGAACCAAGCGCGTTTCAATTAACATATAATAAACAATAAACAATATAATAAGAACGCGTTAGTGCTTTTGGAAATTCGCGCGAAATTCAAATGGACCTATCACCAATGGACACGAGGTCGTCTTCTTCCCCACCATGTAACACAAAACACTATGGGAACGGTTTTTGAAACGTTGTTTTAGAGGGTTTGTGAGAAAATAGCGACTGGCCCCTCGACGCTCATAAATTGAGCGCGAGGGTGCCATCTTCTTCGTCTCAACCTGATTAAGCTAATGGCACTGGTCTGGAAGTGTAATTTTCCCTTGGGCAAAAAACCCCAAATCAAGAAACCTGCAACCCTAAATATCGTTCATGGCCAAATCACATGTATTGCTCAAAAATGAAATTAATTAGTATGGTTAGCTTTAGAACATCATGAGAAACAAGAATTCATAAACAAAAAATGCAAAAGATGTATGATTTGTGGTATATGATTTCAAAAAATTCGCTTTGCAGATTGAGTTCTAACCAACGATTCTTTGTGCTTTAGTTGATGTTAATGATTGAGGAGCATTCAGTGATGCTTCAGGATGATGATGAAACGAAAATTGAAGCTTCAATCGACCTCTAAGGTTGATTTCAGTGTTTGAGTTTTTTAGGAGAATTTTCAATTTGCCAAAGGTTTCTTATGCGCAGCTTGCAGTCTAAGATCATTAGGGTTGTGATGCTGAGTATGTATAGAGCATGCTAGGTCAAAAATATTGCACAAAATCTCAAGCATTCATGGTTTTACATATTTGATTTTATGAAATCTTTTTGAATCTTTTCCATGTGCATTTGTGTCAATTAGGTTTCAATCAAGCCAAAACCTTCTATATTAGCATGTGCACGAAATCTCAAGTTCAAATCATGCATAAAAAGATTTGTTTAGGTTAAGTTTATATTTTTCATGTATTAAAATGATTTAAATGAATATAAATTAATATAAATTCAAATAAATAATTAAAAAATATGAAAATACTTCCCTTTGGGCCTAGTGGTCGTGCATAGGCTTGGCATGAAGAAACTTGGAAGAAAAATGGGCCCATTTGCATTTTTAGGCCTTTTGCATCATTGTTGACTTTTCAAAATTCCTAAAAATTTCCCAACTTCCACAAGGCATAACTTGGTCAATTTTTAAGCTTTTCACATGTTCTTGGACATTTTGGAAAGGTATTTGAGTCCTTTAACCAATGCCTTTGGTCCCATGTCATTTTGATTTACCAATCTCAAGTTATGGCCTTTGACTTAAAGTCACTTTTTGTTGACTTTTGAAAATGACCTATAATGTTGAAATTGATAACTTTTTGTGAGAGCATTTCTTGGACTTGGAACATGAAGATGAATTGTAGGAAATGTCTTTCTCTTCAAAATGAGCTTTGGATGGAATTTTTCTGATAATCCATGTGAAAGTTATGCCCTGGTCAATTTCAGTTGACTTTTTCAGCTGTCCAAATATAGCAACTTTTGCATCTTTGGTGATTTCTGAGCCAAATTTTGAGAATCATGATCAAGCATTGATCAAATGATGTTTGTGGCTTCAAAATGATATGTTGACCAAAAATTTGAACTTTTGACTGCCAAATGACCATTTTGCCCCTACAGTTGACTGTAGTGCAATCTAGGGTTTTGATTGTGCAATCTTGAGCTGAATGCCTTGAAACTTGACATGAGGATACTTGACCATCTTTGTAAGTATATGAGACTTGATTGGGCCTTTGAAAAGTTCATTTGCTTGACCAGAACTCAAACCCTAGTTTTGACTGTATAGGAGACAGTTGAGCTGCACAACCCTGGGGGAGTTTTGTGACCTTGACTTGGCAATTTCTTGATGAATATGGGAGGGCAAATTTTGGGGTACAACAATGAACTTGTTGAAAAGATCAAAGAGTGAAATTTATCTTATGGAAAATCATACACTCATCCCTAGCATATTTTAATTAAGCGGAAACAGTCACATTTTACATTCTATTATTTTACACATTTGCAAGGATTTATCCGAACATACTAAAACGATAGTTTTTGTTCAATTGAATTAATAATAATACTCAGTATTTCTTACGTAGTCCTCGTGATTGATACTTGGGGTAAAACCCATTATTACTACATCATTAAAAATAATACACTTGATATATTTCCGACCAGCAAGCACAAAAAAGAAAGGTGAGAACAAGTCGGTAATACAAGAGATTCTTCCTCGACCGAGCACCAAGAAATACCCCTCGACTTTAGAGGTATTCGCCATAGGAGACAGCAACTACTGGATGAACCCAATACACAACTACCTCACGAAAGGGGAGCTATCCACCGACCAAAAGAAAATGGTTGTGATTAGATGAAAAGCCCGCTCCTACGTTCTAGTTGAAGGAAGATTTTACAGGAGGGGATTTCGCATTCCTCTCCTCAAATGCGTCGACCAGAGCGACGCAACTCGCATCTTGCTCGAGATCCATGAGGGGATAAATGGCCAACATCTAGGAGAAAAATCTCTCGCCAAGAAAGCTCCGGGGAAGGGTATTACTGGCCCCCCATGAAACATGATGCCAAAGAGTACGTAAAGAAATGTGACAAATGCCAATGGAATTGAGACATGCATTTGGCTCCTTCGAACGAGCTCAAGTCCATTTCTTCTCCCTGGCCCTTCGCCTGGTGGAACTGGACCTCCTCGGTCTATTTGTGGTAGGTACCAACCAAAAAAAATACTTAATAGTAGTTGTCGACTAATTTACCAAGTGGATAGAGGAAGAGGCATTAGCCAAAATCACCACCCAAAACATCCTCCATTACTAAAAAAGAAACATCCTCTCTCGGTCCAGCATTTCGTAAGCAATTGTCAACGAAAACGGAAGCCAATTCATGGACCAAAACTTCCATGAGTTTATGGGCAACCTGGGCACCACATAGCACTTTGCCTATGTCGAACACCCTTAGACAAACGAGCATGTTGAGTCTGCGAATAGGGTAATCCAGAGAGGTCTTAGGCGAAGGTTGGAAGAAAGTAAAAAGAGATAGGCCGAGGAGCTACACAATGTGCTCTGGGGCTCTCGAACAACAACTTACTCATCTATCGAGGAGACTCTCTTCTGATTTACCTACAGGATAAAGGTCTTCATCCCCGTCGAGATTGAAGAACCCTTCAGGCAAACCCAGGCTCCCCTAGACGAGGAGATAAATGATGTTGCCTTATGGGAGGAAATAGACCTGGTCGAAGAAATACGAACAGGGTCGGCCCTACGAGAGGCCTCTCTCAAACATAAAATTGCCATATGATATGACACCAAAGGTATGTGGCGAGAGTTCGAAGTCGGCAGCCTTGTCCTAAAAAGAAATCACAAAGAGTCTTGCAAAGGCAAGCTTTCCGTAAACTGGGAAGTCCCTTACCGCGTTCATGCAAAAATGGGGAACATGGCCTACTACCTGGAAAACTTATACATGGTACAAATTGTAAGACCTTGGAACACTGAAAAACTAAGGAAATATTATAGTTGAAACACTAATCCAAACCCGATCACACGTGTGTTCCTAGGTACAAGCACGACACTCAAATTGTTTGAAGGGGCAAGGCTCCACTCTTTTGATGAGCAGATCCTTAGCCCGACATGGATAACTCGAATGAGCTCCATCGCCATTGTACCCCGCCGACAGAACGCCCATCTTGCAATGGGAAGTTCATGCCATTGAGTTTGGGTCCTTAAAACGAGACCTGAGTTCTGGCCCATGCCTGATATTCACCCTGGTCATTTGTCTGGTCTCCCCACCCCGGCAAACTCACCAACTAATGAGAAAAACCCTGTAAAAACTCTTAACCAATAAAAATGTCTCAAGCAGACGAGCACACAATAAACATGAAAACACTTCAAAAATAAAAGGCAACACAATCATGCACGAATTAAAGCAAATGATCACCACGGCCAAAAAATTAATGTACGACCATTAAGGCCATAATTGTGCAAATTTTACAAAAAGGGAACCCAAGGCCATGGTTGTTTGAAACTTAATTAAAACAGGCTAAAATCCCACAGAACAAATTACATCAATACGGCACGCATGCCGGGAAAGAGAAAGTAATAACAAGAAGTAGTTAAACATCGGGTTAGGGCCCTTCCTCGACGAAGGATCTTGACGCGATGACTCTCCAACGGGCATATCCACGACATCCTTGAAAATTTTGGGGATCACAATCTTCTCGGTAGCCCCATTATAATGAAGCCTCATTCCAGCCATGTTGAGCTTGATAGCATGATTCAATATCCGTAGCTGCTTCACAGCATTATCGAAACTCCCCTCGGCAACAGCTTAGGCGTCATCTATCGCCAGTTGAAGGAGAACTACCAGCTCAACACAAATCTTTAAGCCTTGAGCTTCTTTCGGCTCGTCCTCTGAAGGAGATGCTTTGGCCCTCAGGGACGTCACATGTTCGTCAGAAGCTCTCTTCTCAAGCATCAATGCCTTATGCTACTTATGCCCAGGAGCAATGATTTGGGGGGCTCCTATTTTGGACTGTACCAATGACTAGAATGGGCCCAATCTGCTCCTTCCCTTGGCACAACCTGATGACAGCGGCCTAACACTCTGGTCGACCATGACGCTTGTTATCCGACCAGTTATACCCGACATACACGATTGACCAGACCAGCGAATATCTTCTGCCGGCACGACACGAGTCGGGAAGACACCCAGGTGTTGTACCCCAAAATTTTCCCTCCCATTTTTACTCAAGACATGCTCATTGAAGTCCTCAATTGCTCAAGGTTGACCAAAGAATTGATCAGACAAATTCTCCTCCTAAGCAATGGACCTCCAATTAGGGTTTCACTTTTTACCAAGATGTTTGGGTTGTAAAGGCTCCAAGTGATTTCTATGGTCCCTAATATGTCCTCAGGAATGTCCATGCCCAATTTCATGCCATACACTACAAGTTTGCTCAGTCAATTGCTCAAATGTTTGAAAGTCAATTGTACTAGGTCAAAAGTCAATTGTGGCTAATAAACAGTCAAACTTCAAGATTTTTGGTCAACATCAACATTTTGAAGTGATACCCACCATTTGATTAAGGGTTGATCATGATTCCTCAAGGAATGCTCTTAATTTATCAAAAGTCAAGAATTGCTAAATTAAGGTTTCTATAGAAGAAGTCAACTGAACTTTGACTAGGCATAACTTTCACATACTTCATCCATTTTTACCCAAACAAAGCTCATACTTTTCAAAACACACAAAGCACAAGGTATTTCAAAATGAGCTAAGCATCTAAGAGCCCGTAGATAACTACGGATGAAAAGAATGCTAACACCTTCCCTTTCCATAATCTACCCCCCATACTCAAATAATCTCGAAAGGTCTTTTTCTGTTCTTTTCACCCTTTCCTTTGTTGGATAAAATAAAAGTCAGTGGCGACTCTTTGCTTACCGCAACATTTGTGAATACAAACGCAAAACTAGTATAACAGTCGGTTCTGCCACCAAATTACACTAGGAAACGACCAAAACAGTCATTTGTCTGTAATCCTCCTCCTCAGAACAAACGGCTACTTACGAGCATACATGCCCGTTTTGATTCAGTCTTGGCAGTCACCTATTTTTGCGGACCCGTATATCTAGGCTTAAAAATATGAACCAATGGCTACGCGTCGGGGAATATTATATAAACCCCCACACCTGTGAGGGTCAGGAATTCACAATCTTACACCTTAAACTATAGTATTCTTCTTGTATCTCTTTGCTCTCACACTTACTTGATTGTCGAAGTGCCTTACAGGTACAACCCCATTTTCTCCTCCATTTTCCAGCCAGTCAAAGATCATCCTTTGGTCCACTTGCAGGTTTTGATCAACCGGTAAGATTATTTGCTTATAAGTGTAAACTAAATTATCTAACCCTTCAATTTTCGATATAACCGATGGATAAAATAATCATATTTTACTGTAAAAGCACTCGTTAAACAAATTTTACCATAATCCTTACTTATATGAAGTTGCCCCAAACTCGCATGCATTATTCTTTGGGATGGATTGCAAGATAAAAAAATATTCAATGTTCTTCTATCTAGAACAAAACATTTTTTCTGCCCATACAATCTATCTCACATAATGGTGTTGATGTTGTTGTTGTTGTTGTATTTTTTTCCCATTTGGTAGCTTGCAAGTGCAGAAAATCATTCTTGCTTCAAAGAAGTGAGCTTAACTTTTGAAAAGTTAAACAAAGAAGGGAGCTCAACCTTTGAAAAGTTAAACAAATAAGGGAGCTTAACTTATCAGAAGATGGATATCAACAATGATATTCATTAATACGAGCAAATATTTGTTGTAAATAATTTATTTTAATAATAAGTGCATACAATGTAATTTCAAAGAAAAAAGAATTATACACCTCGATTTTTGTCATAACCGAGGTGATAGGTAAAAGAAGAAGATAATTTACCTCCGTTTTCTTATAAAACTAAGGGGGGATAATAATCATATTTTGCTATAAATACTCTCGTTAAACAGATTTTACCCTAATACTAACTTATATGTAGCTGCCCCAAATTGAGGAAATATTTACCACCATCCATTTCATGAGTTGCTACTACAAAAAATATTTTTGGATGAATTTTCCATGAAATTTTTTTATCTAGAAACAGACCTCTGAGACGAATTGCAATTGTAGAAAATAAAAAATTTCATGGTAGGAACATATAACTTATAAGAAGTTGGATAAGTTATGGAGTGTTTTTTGGATATGCAACATAAAGGTAGGCAACAAATTTTGGATTTCATCAAAGATTTGTTGTAAACAATGTATTTTAATATTCTGTGTAAACAGTGTAAAAAAACAAAAAGCTTATTTATCTCGATTTTTTATTTGAACCAAGGGATATGTTAAGCACTTTTTAAAGGATTTTCAACGGCCTCAAACAAATCTTTGTCGTCCATTTAATGATTATCAATACTCAAGACTCTATCATTAATGATCTTCGTGAAACTAGGAGACATCCATTATAAAAGCATGTTGAATATTAACATTTCTAACCTAAATGGAACATGAAGCGCTTGAAACCTAAAGACGCTTGAAAAAGTTCTCTATGATGGATTACAAGAGCATCAAATTATCTAGGTTTAAGGTTTGTCTTCTTAAATATTTATTTAAACTGAAAATCATATATTTGAATATTGATTTTAATAGCTTATCTTTTTTTCCATCAGAAACAAATGCATGCAAAATCCATAGAGAATAATCTTGCATCCAATATTTTATCTTCTCCAAGATTGAATAATTTTAAGATGTAAAATCTAAATCTTCAGAGAATTTGATTTTTATCTAGATCTCTAGGGAATTTGATTTTGATTTTAATATTTTGTGTAAACAATTTAATATTCTGGGTAAATAATGTAATAATTTTTTTATAAAAAAAAAAAAGAAATAATCTTACCCCTCGGTTTTCCAGATAAATTGAGATATAAGATACGCTAGTTTTGAAATAATAAAATTGCGGTTGTTGTGGTTCGAACCCATGTTCTTATAATTTTATCCCTTGGTTTTTAATTCACCGAGGTGTTAAGTGATAACTTTAAATGACGCATTTTGTTACCTCGCTTCTTTAGCCAAGATTAAATGCCTTTTGCGTCTGAGGTAAAATGTGTTTTTTGTATTAGTGAAAAGAATTTTGATTTTAGTAGGATTGTGAGTAAGGGTGGAAAAACAAGTCGCTCCGTCCTGCCTCAAGCCCGCTAAAAAAGGGGTGGAGTGGGCAAGTCCGCTAAGTGAAATTAAACTTAAAAATCTAGCTCGTCCCACCAAGGTAACATGTTGGCGGGTGGCGGGCTTGACCGTCTGTTTTTTTTATTTATTTATTTTTCATTTCTTAATAGATTAATAGGATTTTTTACATCTTCTTATATATTAAAGTTGTTAAGTCTCTTAAACAACTTTTGAAGCCAAAATTAAGGGTTTTTTAGTAATTGTGTGTTTTCATTTTATTTATTATATTAAAAAAAAATTCTCCCACCAACCTTAAATTTCTCCCACTAACTTCTATGTTTATTCAATTATTATTTTAGTAATTTCTTTCAACTAACTTCTCACCAACCTGATTCATTCTTCATTATTTTCTTCTTTGAGAGTTGTTCATACAATTTTCTTTTTGCATATTTATTCTTTATTATTTCCTTTCTTTGATTGTTCAATTATTATTTTCAACGCAACTGACAAATTTGTACTATTCTTATTACATTTACAATATCTTATATCTTAAAATTGTTAAATCTCTTAACCAACTTTTAGAATTATAGTTTTTTAGTAATTGTATATTTTCATTTTATTTTATTTTATTAGTTATTTATTAAAAACTCATAAATTTCTCTCACCAATCTTAAATTTCTCCCACTAACTTCTATGTTTATTTAATTATTATTTTAGTAATTTCTCCCACTAACTTCTCAGAAACGATTCATTCTTCATTATTTCTCCTATGAGAGTTGTTCATACAATTTTCTTTTTCTTTTTGCATATTTATTCTTTGTTATTTTCTTTCTTTGATTATCCAATTATTATTTTCAACACACCTGACATATTTGTACTATTTTTATTACGTTTACAATATGTTACATATTAAAGTTGTTAAGTATCTTAAACAATTTTTAGAGTCAAAATTAAGGTTCTTTTAGTAATTGTATATTTTCATTTTATTTTATTTTATTAGTTATTTATTAAAAACTCTAAAATTCTCTTACCAATAAGACTAGAAATGAGTTTAATCGAGTCAAATTCGTTAAGAATTAGGCGAACTCGAATTCGAGTTCATCACAAACTTTTTTTCAACTCAAACTCGACTCTTAAAAATTGTCCGAGTTCAAGTTCGAGTTCATCACAAACTTTTTAAATTCTGTTTATATATATATATATATATATATATATATATATATATATATATATATATATATATATATATATATATATATATATATATATATATATATATATATATATATATATATATATATATATATATATATATATATATATATATATATATATATATATATATATATATATATATATATATATATATATATATATATATATATATATATATATATATTTGATATTTTAAATTAATATTTTTTAAAACTTATCTAAATAGTTAACTTTGATGAATAACATGATAATTAAAACAATCTTATTTATCCTTGTATTCACAAGAACTATAGAAAATATTTCTAGCTTTCATATAATATAAGTTTCATGTCAAAATAATATTTGTAATTTAAGATATTATCATCAAAAATAGGTAATATGAGCAAATAATGAAACGTTATAATTTAAGTTTGTAACATATATTTTACAACGTGGAATTTGGATTATTTTTAATCAATAGATTTATAAATTATTTTATCATCTTTCAAATGATATAAATAAATATGAAAACTAGATATTGATATCTTCATGAAACTTATATATCGAGTTAATTCATGAACCAAACGAATGGAACTATACATATCTAAGTTCAACTCATTTATTTTACGAACTTAATTTTTAACTCAAGTTTGAATCATTTTGTTCATGAACCAAATTCAATAAATTAATTACCGAATTGAATGTCAAACTATTTTCGAGTTGGTTTGATTCATTGTCACCCCTACTCACCAATTTTAAATTTCTCCCACTAACTTCCATGTTTGTTTAATTATTATTTTAGTAATTTCTCCCACTAACTTATCACCAACTTGATTCATTGTTCATCATTTTCTCCTATGAGAGTTTTCCATACAATTTTCTTTTTTGCATATTTATTTTTTATTATTTCCTTTCTTTGATTATTCAATTATTATTTTTAATATAATTGACAAATTTATACTATTCTTATTACGTTTGCAATATCTTATATACTAAAGTTGTTAAGTATCTAAAGCAACTTTTAGAGTCAAAATTAAGGTCTTTTTATTAATTATATTTTTTCATTTTATTTTATTTTATTTTATTAGTTATTTATTAAAAACTCATAAATTTCTCTCACCAATCTTAAATTTCTCCCACTAACTTCTATGTTTATTTAATTATTATTTTAGTAATTTCTCCCCACTAACTTCTCAGCAATCTGATTCACTCTTCATTATTTTCTCATATGAGAGTTGTCCATACAATTTGTTTTTTCTATTTATTCTCTATTATTTCCTTTCTTTGATTATCAAATTATTATTTTCAACACAACTGACAAATTTGTACTATTTTTATTTCGTTTATAATATGGTATTTATAAGATTTCAGTGATTTTGTTTATTCAAGTTTATTTTTCATTATTTCTCTTCTTTTATTAATATTGTGATTTATATTTATTTTTTAATTTTTATTTATTCAATTCTTAATTTTATTATTGTTTGCTAATTTTTTATCATGGTTTTTTTTGTAGGTACAAATTTTAAGTGACTTTTTGTTAAAGAAATTTCATTTCTTATTTCTTCAATTCTTAATTTTATTGTTGTTTGTTAGTTTTTATCATTTTTTGTATGTACAAATTTTAAGTTATTACAAACGGTCTTTTACTAATATACTAATATTGTGAGTGCAAATTAAATATTGATATATTTTCATATAACATTAATATAATTAATTTATCAAATAAAAGTAATTAAATTAAAAATGACTAAAAAATGTACCTCAATTTATTTAAGTGTACCACCTGAACTAAATTGTTCGATGTGTGAAATTTATGCTATACAATTACTTTTTTTACACGGACAATTATATGTTGATATCAAAAAAATTGAGAGTAATGTTGTACTTATTTATTTTTATTTTATTTATTTATTATTATTCATATCACTAATTAACTATTTTTGAATTAATAAAATATTATTTTTATAATTATTCAAGTAACTAACTATTTTTAATTAATAAAATATTATTAATTATCCTACCAACTAACCATTATTTTAGTTAATAAAATATTTATTTTTCAAATAGGATGCTAAGATGTTTTTATTTTTATTATTAATATCATTAATTAGTAAAATTAGTTTAATTAAAAAGATATAAAAAAAATTAGTCCACTAACTTTATTATATTAGTTTTGACATTTTTCGATCACAATCTTTTTTACATTTTTTCTCTTAGAGAGAAAATATAATATAATAGATAGAAATAAAAATGTGAATTTCATTTTTTCTCTATTAACAATTATCAATAAATTTTATTTATTAACAATTATTAACTATTGATAAGTAGATAAATTAAAATAGTGAAATCACAATAATAATAATAAAAAGTAAGGACTCTCGTTTTTTTTTATTTTTAAAATGAATTCCGTTCTGCATTTTTTCTAATGTCATATCTCTGTCGCAATTTATAGTTCTTAGATTTAATATTTAAGTATTTGATATTACTTATTTTTATAATACGTATTTCTATATATGTTGTTCTCCACTTTTAGTAGAATCAAAAAAGAGTTATATGAGAAAAGAAATTAGAGAAGTCCAAATCTCACTTTTTATATATTTTTATTTCTATAAATTTATATATTACATGTTGTAATAAAAAATATCACAATAAATACATAAATTTGTCGTAGCGGTTAGAATAATAAATTGTAAATTGTACCTCATCTTTTTATATAACGTTTAAAACTTTTTTTTTAAATATATTAATATAAATATATTGATATTTATAAATAAACAATTTAAAAAAAAGAATAATAATAAAGAATTTATATAATTTATTATATTAATTAATGTTAAATTGTAATCCAGTGTGTCGAAACTATGTGTCGAAAAGATTTGATTTGTTTTAGATTTAAATAGATTTGATTTAAGTCTAGAATAAATTAGATTTAATTTAGTAACAAAAAGATATTTTGGGCTTTGGGCTTAGGGTGTAAGTTCAGTTATAAATAGAGGGAGTAACCCCTATTTTTGTAAGCAAGTCAATCAAGTCATTCACAGTATTTTGCAGTTGCAAAGTGAATAATAAAGTTTTCACAGTTTGTGAGCAGAGAGAAACTCTGCAGAAATTATTTGTCTTGTCTTCTTTTCTTTATTTGTCTCATAATTAAATTGTCATTGTGGTAGAAATTCATCATAGAATTTGGTGGATTTCCAACATCTGGTATCAAGAGCTTTGTTTCGATTCAAGGGAAGTGTCAATCAAGAACGATTGAAGAATTCACGATGACAAGTTATGGGAATGCAAATTATCCAGCAACCCTACCAATTCTGAAAGTTGACAACTATGAGAATTGGTGCAAACAGATGAAAGTCTTATTCAGGTGTCAAGGTCTTTGGGACCTTGTAAAAGATGGAGTCGAAGCGCTTGGAGAAAACGCTTCAGAAGAAGAAAAGAAGAAATACATAGAATCTGAGAAGCTGGGTTATAAAGCATTATTTATAATTCATCAATGTGTCAGCCCAAACAATTTCGAAAAGGTTAGTGATTCAGAATCTGCAAAAGAAGCTTGGGAAATCTTTGAGAAGTCTTTTGGAGGCGCTGAGAAAGTGAAAGAAGTGAGGTTACAAACTCACAAAAGGACATATGAACTACTTCAGATGGAAGACAGTGAAAGCATATCTGATTTCTTCACTATAGTTATAAAACTAGTAAATCAAATCAAGATATGTGGAGAAACGTTAACAACAAGAGCTGTTGTGTCGAAGATCTTGAGATCTTTAGCTCCTAAGTTCGACCATATAGTGGTGGCGATAGAAGAGGGGAAAGACTTGTCGAAATTGACAAAGGAAGAGCCTCAAGGGACGCTTGAATCTCATGAACAAAGAATGAACGAAGGAGTTGCAGGAAAATCGAAGAGTGATGTGGCCTTACAAGCACATTCAGCAAAAGAGACCAAAGGCAAAGGAAAGTGTTTCAATAGAGGTAGAGGTGGCTACAACAAATCGAATGATAGAGGAAACCAGATCGAAGGAAACGTGTCGAATCAAAGAAGACCATACCAAGGCAACCAAAGAAGTGGTGTTGCAAATAGAGGAAGAGGTGGTGGTCGAAAACCTGATAAGAGTCACATTTAATGTTACAATTGTCAGAAGTATGGACATTATACGAGTGATTGTCCAGAAAAACGAAAGAATCAAGAAAGTGATGCAAAGCTTGCAAAACATGAAGAAGAAAAGATGATGTTGATGGTCACAACAAGAGATGAAGATAGATTCAAGGACCAATGGTACTTGGATTTAGGATGTTCATCACATATGTCTAGAAGGAAAGACTTGTTCGTCAATATAAAACCCTCAATGAAAAATATGGTAAAATTTGCAAATGACAATACCCTAGCAGCTGAAGGTATTGGTGATGTTATGATTATGAGGAAAGATGGCAAAATGTCAGTAATTTCCAATGTATTGTACATACCAGGCATGAAGAGAAATTTGCTCAGTATAGGGCAGTTGGTCAAAAAGAATTATAAAGTGTCAATCGAAGATAAGATGATGAGAGTCGTTGATGCAAATGGGAGATTGATCTTGAAGGCTCCTATGTCTCAGAATCGAACCTTCAAGATTGAACTAAATGTGATGGAGCACAAGTGCCTTTGGACTGCAGCTAGTAGAGATGAATGGATATGGCATTATAGACTAGGCCATCTTAACTTCAGAGACATCATAGATTTGAAGAAAAGAAATATGGTTTCAGGATTACCAAAAATTGACATTCCAAACGAGGTATGTGAGGAATGTGTGCAGGCGAAACAACACAAGAATAACTTCAACAAGGATGCAGGAAGCAGATTGAAGGCTAGTCTTGAAGTTATATACTCTGATGTATGTGGCCAATCCAGGTGGATTCGATGGGAGGTAACAAATACTTTGTTACATTCATAGACGATTTTAGTCGAAAGCTATGGACTTACCTGATCAAGAAGAAAAGTGAAGTGATCGAAGTATTTACCAAATTTAAGTCTATGGTCGAAAGACAAAGTGGTCGAAAGCTTAAAGTTTTGAGAACTGATGGTGGTGGAGAATATGTGTCTAAAGACTTCGATATATTATGTGAAAAGGAAGGGATTGTGCATGAGGTGGTGCCACCCTATTCATGATGGTTCAATTTTTCATTTCTGCAATTCCATTTTGTTGTGGAGTATAGGGTGGCACCACCTCATGCACAATCTCTTCCTTTTCACATAATTTGTCGAAGTCTTTTGACACATATTCTCCACCACCATCATTTCTCAAAACTTTGAGCTTTCGACCACTTTGTCTTTCGACCATAGACTTAAACTTGATAAATACTTTGATCACTTCACTTTTCTTCTTGATCAGGTAAGTCCATAGCTTTCGACTGAAATCATCTATGAATGTAACAAAGTATTTGTTACCTCCCATCGAATCCACCTGGATTGGTCCACATACATCAGAGTATATGACTTCAAGGCTAGCCTTCGATCTGCTTCCTGCATCCTTGCTGAAGTTGTTCTTGTGTTGCTTCGCCTGCACACATTCCTCACATACCTCGTTTGGAATGTCAATTTCTCACAATCCTGAAATCATATTTCTTCTCTTCAAATCTCTGATGTCTCTGAAGTTGAGATGGCCTAGTCTATAATTCCATATCCATTCATCTCTGCTAGCTGCAGTCGAAAGGCACTTGTGCTCCATCACGTTTAGTTCAATCTTGAAGGTTCGATTCTGAGACATAGGAGCCTTCAAGATTAATCTCCCATTTGCATCAACGACTCTCATCATCTTATCTTTGATTGACACTTTATAATTCTTTTCGACCAACTGCCCTATACTGAGCAAATTGCTCTTCATGCCTGGTATGTACAACACATTGGAGATTACTGACCTTTTGCCATCTTTCCTCATAATCATAACATCACTAATACCTTCAGCTGCTAGGGTATTGTCATTTGCAAATTTTACCATATTTTTCATTGAGGCCTTTATATTGACGAACCAATCTTTCCTTCCAGATATATGTGATGAACATCCTAAATCCAAGTACCATTGGTCCTTGAATCTATCTTCATCTCTTGTTGTGACCATCAACATCATCTCTTCTTCTTCTTTATGTTTTGCAAGCTTTGCATCACTTTCTTGATTCTTTCGTTTTTCTGGACAATCACTCGAATAGTGACCATACTTCTGACAAATGTAACATTGAATGTGACTTTTATCAGGTTTTCGACCACCACCTCTTCCTCTATTTGCAACATCACCTCTTGTTGCCTTGGTATGGTCTTCTTTGATTCGACACGTTTCCTTCAATCTGGTTTCCTCTACCATTCGATTTGTTGTAGCCATCTCTACCTCTGTCGAAACACTTTCCTTTCCCTTTGGTCTCTTTTGCTAAATGTGCCTGCAAGGCCACATCACTCTTCGATTTTCCTGCAGCTCCTTCGTTCATTCTTTGTTCATGAGATTCAAGCGTCCCTTGAGGCTCTTCCTTTCTCAATTTTGACAAGTCTTTCCCCTCTTCTATCGCCACCACTATGTGGTCGAACTTAGGAGCTAAAGATCTCAAGATCTTCGACACAATAACTCTTGTTGTTAACGCTTCTCCACATATCTTGATTTGATTTACTAGTTTTGTAACTCTAGTGAAGAAATCAGATATGCTTTCACTGTCTTCCATCTGAAGCAGTTCATAGGTCCTTTTGTGAGTTTGTAACCTCACTACTTTCACTTTCTCAGCGCCTCCAAAAGACTTCTCAAGGATTTCCCAAGCTTCTTTTGCAGATTCTGAATCACTAACCTTTTCAAAATTGTCTGGGCTGACACATTGATGAATTATAAATAATGCTTTATAACTCAGCTTCTCAGATTCTATGTATTTCTTCTTTTCTTCTTCTGAAGTGTTTTCTCCAAGCGCTTCGACTCCATCTTTTACAAGGTCCCAAAGACCTTGACACCTGAATAAGACTTTCATCTGTTTGTACCAATTCTCATAGTTGTCAACTTTCAGAATTGGCAGGGTTGCTGGATAATTTGCATTCCCATAACTTATCATCGTGAATTCTTCAATCGTTCTTGATTGACACTTCCCTTGAATCGAAACAAAGCTGTTGATACCAGATGTTGGAAATCCACCAAAGTCTATGATGAATTTCTACCACAATGACAATTTAATTACGAGACAAACAAAGAAAAAAAGACAAGACAAATAATTTCTGCAGAGTTTCTCTCTACTCACAAACTGTGAAAACTTTATTATTCACTTTGCAACTGCAAAATACTGTGAATGACTTGCTTGACTTGCTTACAAAAATAGGGGTTACTCCCTCTATTTATAACTGAGCTTACACCCCAAGTCCAAAGTCCAAAATATATTTTTATCACTAAATCAAATCTAATTTATTCTAGTCTTAAATCAAATCTATTTAAATATAAAACAAATCAAATCTTTTCGACACATAGTTTCGACACATTGGATTACAATTTAATAAAGATATCTTTCCACAAATCATTAACTTGCTAGAATCTTCACTTAAATTATACTATAGTCCACATTTGAGTTATACTACTCAACATTTACAATTACATCTTGGAAATTGTTATAATTATAAAAACAAAATTATAAAAGTCCAATACTTGTTTGTTGAGAAGCATGATATTTATGAGTCGAACAAAAGATGAGAATAATATGGAGAAAAAAATTAATTTTGAATTTGATATAATAAAATGGATGATTCAAATATAGTTAAGTTAAAATACTAACTACCATAACAAACTTTCACTTGTATCATACATATTTTGTAGATTTTTTTAACTATTCTAATAAATTTAATTATATTTAATAAATATATTTTTAAAAAATTAAGCAGATTTGACGAGTCAATTCTTTTCATTACGTCTTTAGTTTGCGGAATATTTTGTTCTGGAGGACGGATTGAACAGATAGGCAGATCCAAAATTCCAATCTAACACATTATTTATTTTTGGCAGATGAGCATTTGAGAGAGATGCAAGTCATCCCTTTATTTATTTTCAGTAAACCACATCCTTTTTTTATTATTAAACTTGAATTTACTGTTTTATTAAATATTGTGGATGGAAGCACCTTTTTGTAATTTTGTAAATAATAATGAAGATTTTTATCTCCTAAAAATTGAAGAGGTTTTATTGGGTATGATTTGTGCATCATGGTAAATGTAAAATACTTTTGTATCGAAACAATTACAAGTTCCGCGGATGATAATGACTTTTGGTCTATTCTCATTAGATCGATTGTAATTTTTCATAGAATTATGTACTTGAGTGATTGTATATCTCAATTTATGTTCAATTTTGGTTGTATGGGCAATTTGATTGTTCATGTATCTTTAATTCTGTAATTAAATTGTAAACTGGAATGCTATCCTAGGTTGTTAACTGGTTGTAGGTTCAATTTTGTTTTTTTTATCTCTTTATAAGTGTTTAAGTGAAAAATACAACGACTATTTTTGAGAAATTGTCACGAAATTATAGTACCATATACAATAGTAACGTATGAATTAAGCTGGTAGAAAATTAAAAATTAATACATTACAACATGATACAAATGTGAAAGAAACAAAACCTATGATATAATTACAGGAAATTGTTTGCTAATAAATTTGATGTAAACATTTGTAAACGGTAATACGCATGACACCGAAATCTCCAAGGATATATCAGACCTGTTTTCTAATAAAGGAGAATGAATGAAATACTACTGTCAAGGTGATTCTATAAATAAACCTTTAGGATTTACTTTAAAGTACAAAGAAATGAGGTTGGACTCATTTCTTTTACCACGGTAGGCAAAACGGTGGAACTACATTATGATAAATTTTAATCATATATTAAACTATCACAAGAGTAATATACCCACTCTGTCACGAGTTTGTCTACTAATAGGACACCTTCTATGATTAACACGTAATTATTCAACATATGGTTCATTCTCACCATTAACCATTTCACGAAAATAATTGTATACGTATTCATTACTGAATATACGAGTGAATTTAGAATAGTATATACCTATAAATTCGGACTAATTCATTCACTATGTATGTATTATAGAAAACACATTTGATTGTTCAAAAAGAACACAACCGACAAACTAGGGAAAATTGAATGAAAGTTAAGAATAGAACTCCCACTATGTCACAACCTTTCGTGTTAGTTTCCCAATGCAACTGGTCACACCTTATCCGAGTTACGGAATTCAAGATACGTCACAACAGTGTCAAGGAAAAATGTTGCACTAATAGACCCATTTGCTGACACCAGAGCAATCTCAGGCAAAAATCTCATCTTTCCCTTAAACCACCTACTTGTTGAGTGAGCTAATTCCCAGAATCATCCATAAAGGCTCGTTTCACGAGTCCGGGGTCACTTAGCGAGTAAACCCAGAAAGCTGAATTTACCATGCACGAAGGTTCGCTTAGTGCCGTTATATATCGCTAAGCGAGAATAGCTGAAAAATATAAAAATACAACATTAAGAAACACAAAAGGACAGTTTCACAATGTACCAATGACCACGAGATCAGATTGTCTCTCAGAAACTGACAGTTTCTAGAAGTGTTTTTCTTCTCTAGTAAACCTCCAGCATAATCAACATCACGATAACCTACTAACTTGTATTTACTTAATTTTCTATAACATAAACCAAGATTAGTAGTACCTTTCAGATACCTAAGAATTCTATTAACAACTGTCAAGTGAGATTCTCTAGGATCTGATTGGAAGCGAGCATATAAGCAGACACTGAATAAAATATCAGGCCTAGAAGAAGTCAAATATAATAGAGAACATATTATACCTATGTACAACTTCTGATCTACCTTGGTACTTACCTCATCCTTCTCTAGAATACACGTAGGATGCATTTGAGTCTTGGTTGTCTTGCATTCAGACATGTCAAATTTTTTCAAAAGTTCATTGGTGTACTTGCTCTGATGGATAAATATCCCTTATGGACTTTGATTGATCTGGATAACCAGAAAGAACTTGAGTTCTCTCATCAGACTCTTCTCAAACTCAACCTGCATAGACTTAGCAAACTCCTTGAACAAGATAGCACTAGCAGAACCAAATATAATATCATCAACATATATTTTAAAGTACTAGAATATAATTTTTGAATGTTTTGCATAATAAGGTAGTATCCATTTTTCCTCTAGTAAAATCATTTTCAAAAAGAAAATTGTTTAGTCTTTCTTACCATGCTCTAGGAGCTTGTTTCAGACCATACAATGATTTTTTAAGTTTGAAAACAAAATCAGTATTTTTATGATTTTCAAACCTAAGAGGTTGGTGTACATATACTTCCTCAGTAATGTAATCATTCATAAATGCACTCTTAACATCCATCTGATACAAGATGATGTCATGATTAACAGAAAAATAAATTAAGAGATGAATATACTCTAACCTGGAAATTGATATAAATGTTTATCTATAGTCGGTGCCTTCTTCCTAACTATAACCTTATGCAACCAATTGAGCCTTATTTCTTAACACTTTTCCTTTTTCATTGAGCTTGTTTCTGAAGACCCACTTGGTTTCAATAACATGTGTACCTCTGGGTCTAGGCACAAGATTCCACATATCATTTCTGGAGAATTGATTGAGCTCTTCTTGCATTTCCAGAATCCATTATGTATCCAGAAGTGTTTCATCTATTGATGTAGGTCCTGTGAGGGATGTAAACCCCAAACTGCTTTTAGGATTACCGATTGACCCTACAAACCAACACGAGTCTTTTTAGCATGATTTATCCTTACTCACACGCGTTCCAAGAAACTTCCTAGAAGGTCACCCATCCAAATAATACTCCAAGTCAAACACGCTTAACTGTAGAGTTCTTATTTGTTAGGCTACCGGAAAAAGATGCATTTTATTGGTATAGGTAGTATCAACTAATCCTTATAAGTATTCCTTCAACCATGAAGTCCTATACCCGCACAGCCTCAAGATCCCCCTTATTTCTATGTGAATTCGGTTTTTTTCCTAGAAGCTGCCAAAAGTGTCTCATTGTTATACCTCGTGCAAAGAAAACCAATCTCTTCTCTCGTCAGGCTCAAGTGTTACATTCCCACCAGCTTCCACTTGGTTCATCTCTGAACCACATCATATTGGGAGGTATACTCTGATATCATTTGTAACACCTCAGTCTACTTTCAGGATTACCGAATGACCCTACAAACTAACACGAGTCTTTTCAGCATGATTTTTCCTCACTCACACACTTTCTTGGAAACTTCTCAAAAGGTCACCCATCCAAATACTACTCCAAGTTAACTCCACTTAACTGTGGAGTTCTTATCTATTAGGCTATCGAAAAGAAGATGTATCTTGTTGGTATAGATAGAATCAATTAATACTTATAAGTCTTCCTGCAACCATGTAGTCTCATACCTGCACAACCTTAAGATCCTTCCCATGCCGATGTGAATTTGGTTTTTTTGCCTAAAATTTATTGTTGACAGTTGTAGTAAAGCTTCTCTCAAGCAAAAACATGAGTAAGTATCTTTTATCGTCTCCACAGGGATTAGTGTTATCGATGTCATCCAATCATTACTATGTTTCTAAGCTTGTTTGTAAAAGTATATTTAAAGCGAAAGGAAAAAGAAATAAACTACGGAAAATTAAAGATCTTGGAGAGGAGCGAGAACATTCTAGGATTGGTTTTCATAACTCGAAAATATGCCTTTTATCAGTCAGTTATACACAGTTTATTTATTCCTCAATACCATTATGTATCGCTCATATCAACGTTCGTGCCCAAACGCTAACAAGGTTTCAACCATATCGTTCGTGTCCAAAGAAATATGGCGGCATTAAGAATCGATACAAAATTTAACATTAAGCCTAAAGTTATGTCTAGCGTTCAAGACCTAACAAATGCTAAAGCATCGATACTGATTCCTAAATAGATTGCGTCTAACACCGCGACCAATAATCACAAATATACAACATACATATCAAACTAATCTATCGCGTGTGAACTTCTCAATCATTCACTATTATCACAAATCTCTCTTCGACATCGACCGTGTCTAACCAAATGATGAGGAATTTACTGTAACTAACTCAATCGTGTCCAACCAAGTTTTACGGTAACATTAACGATCAAATACATATGAATATCGAATCCCATATCCGTGTCCAGACTATGGTATTCGATAGTCGAAAACATTGGGTCATAATTTTTGAAAGGGTTTTGTCAAAATATTTGTCAAAACCTAGGTGTTATATCCATGGATTTGTGATTGGATAAATTTTGTTAAAACATGGTTCTTACTGATTTTTGAGCAAGATGTTATAACATCTTGACCAACTATCATGGTAGGATCTACTGTCATGCTATTTTTCTTATGTCAAGCTAGATGTTCTATCATCGTGGCATGTTATACATTAGTTGCTACTGTGTATTCTCTTGACATAATTGATTTTATTTTCTGAGATTCCTTTAGACATATCTCAGTTATTTTCGCATGTCAAGAAGATGTAATCTGGAAAAAGTGAATCAAATCTCCAACAACATTAAAGTTTCTAAATTTGGTGGTTGAGATAATTTAGGAAACTTGAAGTTTGTTCTAAGATTTAAGGAGATATTTTCTACAGCAATCAAGCATGAATCAAGGAATAATTGGACAGATAATTCAAAGCCGATGGCAGTTGAAGCTTATAAAAGGAAGACCATGATCTAGGGAAAATTAGTTCTTTAATATTTTAGATAAAAATAAGGGTTTAGGTTTTGAGATTCTCTTGTGTACTTTATGTTTGTAAGTCACCCTTGTATCTTTTGATACTTATGGTAGACATAATGCTCTCACTCAAAGCCTTTAGGCAATGCATTGAGTATTGTTCTTGGATGAAGCTTTTAAGAAAAACCAAGTATTATTCTTAGTTAAGAGTCTTGACTAAGTATTTTTGTATTGAAAGTGTTATCTTCTTTTTTATTTCTTGAGACATTCCCTGAAATTGGGATTGTTTGATATCACTATGGTGATTGGGAGTGAGATAGTGATTTGTCATATCTAGGAGGTTCCTAGGTAGAAGTTTCACTAGGTAGGCATTAAGTGATAAGTTGTAAATTGGGATTGTTTAGGCTTAGAATTAATACTACTTATAATGGACTTCCTTCCTGGCTTGGTAGCCCCCAGATGAAGGTGATGTTGCTCTGAACTGGGTTAACAATTGATTGTATTCTTTATCATTCTACATTTAAATTCTACAAATTATTTCAATATGATATTGTTCAGTCTATTAACAGATGTCGTAACATCTGTCCTGACATCATATTCTGATGTTGGAAACATCAGTAAGAACATGTGTGTACTAGTGCTAGAACATCACTAGGTTTTACATAAATACAAATGAAATCAACAAAATCAAATAATCAACCGGTTCACATACAATAGAATTAGAGTAAATACATATGAGTACGAGTTATTACAATCAAAACCAACAAGAAAGAGATCATAACCACTCATGGTCTCTAACCACGACGAGGGGAAAGAGAAGGGGGAGAAGAATCAACTGAGGTGTACCACCTGGTAACTCAAATCCGACTCCAATCCGGAAGAATCAGCTTCTATGTTGTTTGTAGCACTTCTCTCTCTCTCTCTCTCTCTATCTCTCTCTCTCTTCAAAATGTTTATCAGCTTCCTCGTGGTTGCCACCATGAAGAAATATGATGGAATCACCCAAAAAAGTATGAAAAAGCACTTAAATAGAACTACTGATGTAGAAATGAATGCTAAGCGCGGTACATGTGCTTAGAGTGATCAAAAATACCAAAAATCATGACCTCTAGTATTCCTAGCGTACTAGAAGATGTGCTTAGCGCGGTACGCTGTATTGGAAAAAACAGATCTTGTTTTCATTATAACTTCATAACAGCAACTCTGATTGACGAATGGTCTGAAGTGTTGTAAAGCTTATTCAATGCTCTATAAGACAATGACTAAATGTCATTGCTTGAATACCTACAAAATAAATTAAAAATTATCAAAAGATACAATATGTACATGAAAATGATTATACACAATATACACGTATTTACATACAAGTTGAGGTTTATTGATAAAAAGCAAACGAATTAAGCCAATGAGTACTAATTATTCATACTCAAATTCATAACAATTTATCACTCATAAAACTCTACCCAAATTTAAACTTGATTGTCCTTAAACAATAACTAACTAACTCAAGGAAATAAAAGTAGAAATCTGAGAATTCACGAATCAACAGGTTTTTACAAACGAAAACAAATGTGACGGTTCAAACGAAAACGGCACACACAAAGCATAATGATTACCACTAAACTACGACAACAATATAATCATAAAACAAATTCTAAATACAAAATCCAGGCCAAACGTTCCAAAATGATACATGTTCAATCATAAATCACATCTAGCAGAAATTCATTGGTAGATAGAAAACACACAAACGCGAGAGAATTGACACTCACAAAACAATCTTGCTAACAACAGATTAAATTATGCATTCATCTAAAAAACTTGTATTGAAAATACAAAAGCAAGAATCACAAGGGCTCCAAAGGTTGTAACGTGGCTTGGATGACAAAAGAGGGTCAAAATAAAAGGTTCGAAACAAAGTCGCCTAAGCCTATGAGAGCAATCACTTCCCACATTTTCAAGAAATCAACTTTTTTTCACCTTTTCCTCTTTGTTCTTTTTCTCGTAACCTTGAGTTTATTCTTTCTCTTTTCTTTTCTTTTTCTTTTTCACTTTCTAATTCTTTTTTCGCATTTTTTTCTTCAGATTTTTCTTTTTCTACCACTTATTTATTTCACAACCTCGAGCAACAAACTTATAAACAAATAAATAGCTATTCTTCCCAACTTGAATACAACTACAAAAGGTGAATGAATGCTCCATGTAATATGGTGGGAGAGTTGACTTGGGTATTTTGTATTTTATTGCAGTTGTTGCGGATAGCAAGAGTCGCCATCAACTTTTCTTTTATCCAATAAAGGAAAGGGTGAAAAGAACAGGAAAGACCTTTTGAGAATTTTCTTGAGTTCGGGGGGTAGGTTATAGAAAGGGAAGGTGTTAGCACCCTTTTCATCCGTAGTTATCTACGGGCTCTTAGTTGCTAGCTCACTTTGAAAATTCTTTGTGAAATGTGTTTGTGTTTGTTTGAAAGTATTTTTGAAAAGTGCCTTCGTTTAGGCGAACTTTGTAATGATTCTCGTCTCCATAAGAATGTTTATAAAGTGTTGACTTTTGAAAATATTTCATGAAAGTGTTGGTGTGTTTGAAAGATGTTTTATTTTTAAATGTTTGTGAGCAAGAAACTACGAGCGTTCTACCTACTCAAAAAGTCTTTGTTCTTTTACTCCTCCTTTAGATAGTGTTATCTTACCATTAGTTCGTAAGAAACCTTATCATCGGATGTGAAGGGACAGGTGTGGGTCATCGTATAGTTATAGAAGGAAACATTGTATGATACCTTAGAAATTTGTCATAAGGGTCTAAGATCTTTTACCGAAGGCAACACCGAAGGGTCATCGAGGGACTATGATATTGTAATCGAGGGTCTTTGCTAAGGCATCCCACATTCGAGGGACATGACTGTTTTATTCTAAGGCAACACGTGTGGGTTAACCCTATAGGTGCAAGTGTGCAAAGTGTTTTTGTTTTCATGCATTTTGTCTTGAATTAGGGTTGTCTATCGTTTGTTTTAAGTCTCTCCATACAAACCTTAATTACTAGCAATAATATGTGTGATACGGTGGGAGAACTGACTTGAGGTTTGCGTTTGTGTTCGCAAATGTTTCGATTTAGCAAGAGTTGCCACCGACTTTTTATTTATCCAAAGGAAAGGTCAAAAAGCACATGAAATACCTTTGAGATGTTTTCTTGGGTTCGGGGGGTAGATTATGAAAAGGTAAGGTTCTAGCACCCTTTTCATCCATGATTTTCCATGGGCTCTTAGTTACTTGTTTTAGATCACTTGCTTTTGCTTTTCAATTGTTTGAAATGGTGCTTTTGTGTGTGGTTTTGAAAGTATTTTGAAAAGAGGCCTTTGTCTAGGCAACATTTGTAATGATTCTTGTTTGAATGTATACAAATGTTTTTGTCTTTTGAAAAATGTTTCAATGTTTGAAAGTTTGTTTTGGGAAATGTTTTGAATTTGTGTTGTGATGTGTGTTTGAAAATAGCAAGGATGTTTGCAAGTTTGATCAAGTAACTAGGAGTTGTCTACCCTACTCAAAGATCTTTCCTACACATTTTTAACCCTTTGACATTGTTGTTTTACCATTGTATTTGGTAAACAACCTTGTGTTTGGATGTTAAACGGGACGGGCGCGGGTCATCGTATGGCCATGATAACAATATTGCCAAGTATCTTAGCAAGTTTTTTGAGGGACTAGATCATTTTTGTATAGGCAACCAAGATAGCGTCATCGAAGGACTATGATCTTTTTGTTTTGTTTTGTTTTACCAAGATACCTAGCATGCATACCATGTCCATTTTAAAGGCAGCAAGTGGATGAAACCCTAGGGGTGCTTGTGTGCATTGTGTTGTCAATTTTCATGCATTTTTGTCTTGTATTAGGTCTAGCTATTTGTTGATTTTGGATTTTTGCATACAAACCTTAATCTTTCTATCATGCATATTTGAAAGTAATAAAGTGCGTAAAAATAAATCTACAATTATTACAACATGATTATGGGGAGAGGGGTACAAGTTTGAATAGGGGGATATAATAAAACCCTAAGATTATTACAACCATATTGAATTCTTTGTACAAATAAATAAATGGACAAGTATTTAAATATGTAATATATTGTGAATATGCAAAAAATGTTTTTTGTATTATTTTCATGTATGTAAAAATAAGTTTATTTAATGTATCAAAAATAAGAAAATAAAAAGCTTATTTTTATTAATGGTGGAAACCCTAATTTGTTTTAAGAAAATATATATATATATATTATAATTATTTATTTATGTACAAGTAAATAAAATAAAATATATACAAATGTTTAGAAAATAAAAATATATGAGAAAATATTATTTAAGTGTATAAATAATAAAAATAAAAATATATGGTATTTTTTATAATATTTACAAGTTTTTATTTAAGAAAATAAAAGTATATTATTTAAGAAACTATTTTTATGCTAGAAAAAATAATAAAATAAAATATGGAAATTTATGAAACTATTTTTTAGTAATTTTTAATATTTAGAAAAATAAAATAAGGTCAGAAATGTAAATAGAAATAGAAAAATACAAAAAATAATGAAATGGGCCAATGGGGTGTAAACAACAAGCCTATGGGTGCAAAAAGCATGAACAAGCCAAGCCCAGCCCAGATTACATCATCCCTGTCCTCCAGAAACACCAAACATGCGCGCTTCTTGTTCAAATTTCTAACTCCTGCATTTGTGCTTAAAAACAAAAATTTGCAACATGAAAGTTATAGAGCATGATCACACGATTCTAACCATGTAAAAAACTTAATCTAACTCTCAAATACCAGAGAGAATTTCTCTGGCCCTAATTTCTAACCTAGCTTTTTCAGAAAGTTCATCATTCAAATTCTCCCAGCTCAGTTAACTTAAATGAAATCTATGCATATGTACAACTCAAGGGCAATGAGTACTACATTTTTTATTCATAAACCGAAGCCTAATGTTTCCTAAATAGAGAGATAGAAGTTTGAACTTTACCTGTTTCAATCAAGCTCGAGTATGGTAATGTAGGGGTTTTCAGTGAGGCCTGAGATGCTTGTGAGCTTGCTTGAAGTTCCTTTGAGCTTTCCCGATGCTTAGCTAGCTTTGAACTTGCTTGAATCTCTCTATAGAACTCAACCTGCAAAGCTTCAAAACAAAAATGGTGAAGTGTGTAAATGGGGTTACAGTGACTTGGGAATGGTTGGGATAGTTCAGGTAGGTTGTATAGAGTGTGTTGGAACAGGTTTGGGGAAAAACGCACGAGGCAATTGGAAGATGGAAGTGAAACTGCAGAACTTGCCATATTTTGCAAGAAAATGTGATTTTGGTGTTTTTGAAGGCTTGAGGGCTTGCTAGCTCGTGCTTCTGACTTAATGTGATATGCAAAACTTGGTTCAAATGTTTACAAAGCTTGGTTTTATCAGATTGCAAAGTTGTGTGCTTTTTGCAAGTTGACTTGGTTTTGAAGAAAGGTGAGATGACAATGCTCAAGAGCCTGTACAGGCCTCCTTCTTAGCTGCACAAAGTTGGTGTACCTTTTCCTAAGTTTATGGAGTTGGTTTGCTGCAAAGGGATGGGTTCAAGGCTCAAGGGAAACAAAAATGCATAAAGTGAACTTTATCAAAATGACATTGTTAACTTTTTGCCATTTTTAGATTAATCCTTTGTGTAATCCTCCATTGATCAGAACAATTACTTAATTCATTGTGTTTGCATTCAAATTTTGAGTGTGGAAGGGTTTAAGGACCTGTTAAACAAGTACAAGCATGGCTGGACAGAAATTGCAACTTGTGGCAACATGAAAAATTCCATGAACCAAAGTGATATTTTGCCAAATTCAAACCTTCGATTCTCCCTAACCACAAATGATCTTGGAGAGTTCTTGGACATTTGGGAAATATTGTAACATGATCTACAATACATATTTGAAATGAAATTTTAGATTCCAATTGGAACTATGTAAAAAATTGCCATGAAGATAGGTCAAAATCCTGCCTAAACTAGGGCAAAATTTCACTAAGTTAAAAGTTTCATGGACCCTTGTTCATAAAATCATAACATGAGATCCAAGCTTATTTTTGGAAAACTTTGTGAATAAAAGTTATAGATTTTGTGGAGGACTACAACTTTTATGTTGGAAGTTTTTTTTGAATCCAATTGCATCATGGTGGAAAAGTTGGGCAAAGTTGGGAAAAAAATAAGAAATTTTCATAACTTAGAAAATTTCTAAGTTATGAAAATTTTCCATTTTAAACCCTAATTTGCAAAATTAGGTTTCTTGATGAACAAGTTTCATGTTTTGACACATCTTGATGAAAAATGACCCTTGGCACTTGATTTTGACCAAAAAGTCAAAGTTTGACTTTTCAGTGTGCAGTTGATTTTTGATCAATTGACCGGAAAATTCATCTGTCAATTCAATGCATTTGGGATCTTTTGAACCTTGTGATTAAGTCAAGATGATGCCATTGAGTCCTTGAATCCATGCTTGAACCCAATTTTCCATTGGCTAGGTGAAAAATCAGAAATTGCCCTTCTGGAGTCAAAACCCTGAAAATGACCATTTTGCCCTTTTGAAGATCTGATCAAATTTCTTGAGGAGTTGTGGTCCAAACTTGATAAAATGGTTCATATGAGCCTATAATGTTGATGTGGATCAAAAATCATGAGGTTTGACTGTAAATTGGCCACAATTGACTTTTTCCCCAATACAGCTGATTTTTAGGTCAACGGTCCAATTGACTGGGCAAAAATTTGATTCAAGGCTTGAAACTTGGTATGAGCAATCTTAAGAGTCCAACATGAAGTATGAAAGTCACATGGGGCATTAGAAGTCCAAAATTTCTTGTGCAAACTAAAACCCTAATTTCAGGTCAACAGTGCAAGGAGATGTCTTGAGTAGAGCAAACCCTAGCTTGGTCTTGAGTTTAAAGAGTCTTGTGAGGGGAAATCTTGATAAAATGAGAGGGAAAATTTTAGGGTACAACAACTTCCCCTGTTCAATCTTCTTGAACCTGAAGATTTGGATTGGCGAGTTTGCCTTTCGTGACTCGAAGGTAAAAGAGGATTGGACACTACAGTGCCCGTAAATTTACACTCGTCAAAATGTAATTGAGGAAATGGGCTTAAAGATGCAATTTGGAGAGGTGACAGAATCTTGTCGGAGATGGGCTTAAAGATACCATTCAAAAATGTTGATCGCATGAGAGATTCCTTTGCGAGAGCCCGTGTACCTGTTGTTGAGGAGGATCATACCGGGGAATGTTGGTCTCTGTCGTGGTAGAAATAGAATTTTAGGAGCTTCAGTCGTCCGTTATTCTACTGAGGAATCATCTCTTGGTAGAAGAGGTGAAAATGAACTGCTATCTGGTCGTGCTCCAGGCTTTACAGTATCTTACCGGGGGGTGAGATTAAACTTGCTATTTGGTCGTTCTCCAGGCCTCGCAATTTCTCAATTCTTATCTGGTCGTAATCCAGGCTTTAGAAGGAATTAAGTTGCAATCAGGTCGCCTTCGGGTTTCAACTTGAATTTAAAGCACACTAATATCCGGTCGATTCTGGGCTTCTTAGTAATTAGCCAAGTAAACTGCTATTTGGTCAAAATCCAAGCTTCACAGTGTCTTGTACTGTTATCTGGTCAAAATCCAGGCTTCATGATACCTTACTTCCCATCTGGTCAAAATCCAGGCTTTAGAAGAAAATCAAATGGTTATCTGGTCGCCTCCGAGCTTCCTTTTGATTTTGGGGCTTACTAATATCCGGTTGAATTCGGGCTTCAAAGTAATTAGCCAAGTAAACTGCTATTTGGTCAAAATCCAAGCTTCACAGTGTGCCTCACTGTTATCTGGTCAAAATCCAGGCTTCATGGTGCTTTATACTGCTATCTGGTCGATTCCAGGCTTTACAATAATTTGCTGGGGATTCCACTATTTTCCGGTCGATCTCTGGGCTTCATAGCTTGAACTGGAACATGAATCTGAATATTATTTTGAATAAGCAATAGAATAGCATCTGTGTCTGGAGTATCTCTAAGCTGTATTTGAACTTTGAACATTCGTTACAGATAGCTGTTAATTTTATCCTGAAAAGGGTAAAATGTTAGTTGAAACACAAAGTTATGTTGCATGAAATGTATGATGCAATAAGATGTGTTTTATTAATGTTTATGATATATGAATGTAATGTATGCGCATGTAAGCTGATTCACTGTCTTGCTGAGGAAAATAAATCCTTGACCGCTGGAGATAATAAAATCTTTGACTACTGCCGGGGAAAATAAATCCTTGACCGCCACTGGAGATTCAAAACCTTTGATTGCTGAGGAAGAGAAATCCTTGGACCACTGCTGGGGACAGAAAATCCCTGGCAACTTGCGGGGATTATCAAAAACTCTGACAACTTCTATGGGGATGTGAGAATCCTTCACGATTGTCCTGGGGATATAGGAATCCTTCAAGTCCTTTGAAGTTGGAAGATGATAGACATTCTGTTGTAAAAATAGTGCCAAGTGCTGCTTGAGAAACCTGCTTAGGGAATCCCGAGAACCTTGATGACTGTGGCTGGGGATTGAGAATCTTCAATCTACTGGGAAATAAAAATAACTTTGCGGGGAGAAAGTTTATTTTGTTGGAGAGTTTTAGGAGACTCTATGGGGAACAACTCATTCTTCAAGAGTTTGGGTTGTATGCCAATCTACTGGGGAATTTATCATAGGTTGGGGATAAGACAAAAGTTAACTGTTATCTGGTTGATTCTCAGACTTTAAGATAACTTGCTGGGGAATCTGGAGAAACTCAATGATTTCCGCTGTAGATTGATAATCTCAGCTCCGCTGGGGATCTTAATGACATGTTGATTTGATTGTGGAAATTTTGACTCCGTTGGGGAAGAAGGTTTCCTCTTTGCTGAGGGTCTGTAGTTCAAAGTTTTGCTCCGCTGGGAATTGGGAGTTTGAAAAACTAACTCTGATGGGGATTTTGAAATTTAACTCCGCTAGGGATATGTTATTTCAAGGTTTTAGCTCCGCTGGGGGTCAAGATGATATGCTGCAGGGGATTTCTCCTGGAATAACCTAAAGACGTCTTCCTATACTTTCAACCTATCAGTAATTATTCTTTCCCATTTCGTTTATTTGTGAACATGTGATTATATTCAAATGCATATGCTCATTAAATAAATCATTGGACATTTTCAAATAAAACACAAGTGTAAAAAGAAAGAGAAGGCAAATAGTTTTCTGCTCTTTGAAGTATCTTTGTATTAACTTTGTGTAAGTATTTTGTACAAAGGAGACAAACATCATAGTAAGAGAATGTTGTCATAAAAATGAGAAAAATTTATACAAAGAAAGATGGCTATGTGTAAAACATTCCATGGGGTTCCCATTCTGCTATAGCCTTCGTAACTCTGAATCTCTTGTCCATTCGTTGCTTCGTCCAAAGATGATTGAGTTGATCAGAATCCTGGAGCTTGTCTGTGAAGAGATTGTCCTTAAATGATCCGATGAGACATAGTCATACGCTTTAATTCCCTAATTTTTACCTGGACCGCCCTTTCGCGTTTTCGATCCACCGGGAAACCCTTTTTTTCCCAAGTCGCCCTTTCGAGTTTTCAACTTTCCGGGTGTACAGATTTTTTTATTTATCCCTAATTTTTGCCTGAACCGCCCTTTTGGGTTTTCGATTCACCGGGATGCCTATTTTTGCCCAAGTCGCCCTTTCGGGTTTTCAACTTGTCGGGTCATTCATGTGTAGTATCTTTTGACTATGTCGGCGTTCGCAGGGTGCGGCAAGTTGTCACCGTCCATGGTGGTTAAGATCATAGCCCCACCAGAAAAGATGTTTTTGATCACAAATGGTCCTTCATAAGTAGGAGTCCATTTTCCCCTGGGATCACTTTGCGGCAAGATGATCCGCTTGGATACAAGATCTCCGACTTGATATACCTGGCGTCTGACTTTCTTGTTGAAAGCCTTAATCATTCATTTTTGATACGTCTGACCATGGAAAACAACAGTAAGTCGCTTTTCATCAATCAAGTTAAGCTGATCAAGCTGGGTATGAATCTAATCGTCTTCACTCAAACCATCATCCTTCATGATTCTTAAGGAGGGAATCTGAACCTCGATAGGTAAAACAGCTTCCATGCCGTATACCAAAGAATAGGGTGTTGCCCTAGTTGAAGTGCGTGCCGTGGTACGATACTCGTGCAAAGCAAACGGTAGCATTTCATGCCAGTCCTTGTAGGTGACTGTCATCTTTTGAATGATCGTCTTGATATTTTTGTTCGCAGCTTCGACAACACCATTCATCTTTGGCCGATAGGGAGATGAATTATGATGTTGAATCTAGAACTGCTCGCACAAAGTGGTGATCATAGTGTTGTTCAGGTTTGTACCGTTGTCAGTGATGATCCTGTCGGGGATACCGCAATGACATATGAGGTTCTGCTTGATGAAGCGGGCAACCACATTCTTTGTTACGGATGCGAAGGAAGCTGCTTCGACCCAGTTGGTGAAGTAATCAATGGCCACCAGAATAAAGCAGTGTCCATTAGATGTTGTAGGCTTGATCTCTCCAATCATGTCGATTCCCCACATTGCGAATGGCCAAGGAGCTGTTAGGACATTGAGAGGAACTGGGGGAATATGTACCTTGTCAGCATAGATTTGACATTTATGACAAGTACGGGAATGTTGATGGCAGTCAGCTTCCATGGTAGACCAATAGTAGCCTGCCCGTAGAATCTTCTTAGCCATCGTATGCCTGCTTGAGTTGGTGCCAAAGGTACCATTGTGCAGTTCAGCCATGATCTGCTCAGCTTTAACTTTATCCACACAACGAAGCAGAATGCAATCATGATTGCGCTTGTATAGGATACCATTGCTCAGGAAGAACTTGGCTGAGAATCTCCTCAAGAACTTTTTGTCGTTGACTGAAGCTTCTTCAGGGTATTCTCGCGTATCGAGATACCTTTTGACTTCGTGAAACCAAGGTCGGTCCACTACTTCCTCGATATTAATCTCATGACAATGTGCAGGTTCGTCCATTCACTCAATGGTGATTTGGGGAGCCTCATTATCCCAGTTAAGTTTAAACATGGAAGACATTGTAGCCAGAGCATCTGCTAGCTGATTCTCTTCTCGCGGGAAGTGCTCGAAGGTAATCTGCTCTAAATGAGGTAGCAATATCAGAACATGTTCTTTGTAAGGGATGAGGTTAGGATGTTTGGTATCCCACTCTCCTTTGATTTGACTGATAACCAAAGCTGAGTCCCCAAATACAATCAATGATTTGATTCCCAAGTCAATAGCAGCCTTGAGACCAAAGATACAAGCTTCATACTCGGCCATGTTGTTGGTACAGCTGAAGCAGAGTCTGGAAGTGAAAGGTATATGGAAACCTTGTGGAGAGATGAGTACCGCGCCGATACCATTACCAAGCTCATTGGAGGCACCATCAAAGTACAGGGTCCATCGGGATCCTTGCTCAGGTCTGTCATACGGTCTGTTCTCTTCAATGTTGTCCACTGTCATGATATCCTCGTTGGGGAAGTCGAACCTCGTGGATTGGTAATCTTCGACAGCTTGATGGGCCAGATGATCGGCTAGCACACTCCCCTTTATGGCTTTTTGGGTCGTGTACTGGATATCGTATTTGGTCAGAATCATCTTCCACCTAGATATTCTTCCAAATAAAGCAGGCTTCTCGAAGATGTACTTGATCGGATCCATTTTAGAAATCAGTAGAATGGTATGAGTCAACATATACTGCCTTAGCCGGCGAGCAGCCCATACCAAAGCGCAACAAGTTTTCTCGAGCAGTGAGTATCGGGTCTCACAGTCAGTAAACTTTTTGCTAAGGTAATAAATGGCATGCTCTTTTCGGCCAGACTCGTCATGTTGGCCCAATACGCACCCCATTGAATCATCTAGGGCAGTCAGATACATGATTAGCGGTCTTCCTTCGATGGGAGGCATCAATATAGGAGGTTCTAGCAAATACTCCTTGATTTTATCGAAGGCAACTTGACAATCATCATTCCATTTAACCACCTGATCTTTCTTCAACAGCTTGAAGATTGGCTCACAGGTTGATGTTAGGTGAGAAATGAACCTTGCAATGTAGTTTAGGCGTCCCAAGAAACCTCTGACCTCCTTCTCAGTGTGAGGGGCAGGCATTTCTTGTATAGCTTTGACTTTGGCAGGATCAACCTCGATGCCTTTGTCGCTGACTATGAAACCCAAGAGTTTACTGGACCTGACTCCGAAAGTGCACTTGTTAGGGTTCAGTCTGAGCTTGTACTCTTTCAACCTGACAAACAACTTTTGCAGATGGTCGAGGTGTTCTTCTTCTGTTTGTGAACGGGCTATCATATCATCTATGTAAACCTCTATCTCATGATGTATCATGTCATGAAACAAAGCTACCATGGCACGCTGATAGGTTGCCCCGACATTCTTCAGTCCGAATGACATCACTTTATAGCAGAAGGTACCCCGCTGTGTAACAAAAGTAGTTTTCTCCATGTCTTCAGGGGCCATTTTGATCTGGTTGTACCCTGAAAATCCATCCATGAAAGAAAATACCTTGTGCTGAGCTGTATTGTCAACCAAGATGTCAATGTGCGGTAGTGGAAAATCATCTTTAGGGCTAGCCCTGTTTAAGTCTCTGTAATCCACACACATTCTGACTTTTCCGTCCTTCTTAGGCACGGGCACAATGTTAGCAACCCATTGTGGATATGAAGTAACAACAAGAAACCCAGCATTAAACTGCTTCATCACTTCAGCTTTGATCTTTTTAGACATGTCAGGCCTCATTCAGCGGACCTTCTATTTAATTGGTGGATAGTCTTCTCTAGTAGGGAGACGGTGAACCATAATATCTGTATCGAGTCCGGGCATGTCTTCGTAGGACCAGGCGAAGATCTCAACATTCATTCAACAGCTGAAATAAGCACTCTTTGACACTTGACTCAAGGTTGGCACCCACTCTGACTTCTTTTCTGTCTTCGGCAGTACCCAAGTTGATAGTCTCTAACAGCTCTTCATGGGGCAGAATAGCCCTTTCTTCCTGTTGTAGCAGTCTAGCCAATTCTCCAGGCACTTCACAGTCTTCATCACCTTCGTACTCGGCATGGTAGACCAGATCTTCAGAGTCACTGAAGGTCATAGCAGAATTGTTACCCATGGAATCCGGAATGGATGGGTACCTGCATTGGTGAGTGTGGGTGGGTGTAAGGGATAGCCACCTTTAAACAAATAAAATGTAAAAAGAAAGAAAATGAACACAAAAGTTTATATATGAAAACGTCCATGATTCATTAAAATGGCATATGAAGATGAAAAATTAAACCCTTACAAATGGACCTATGTACCTTAGGTAAGGCACAAGGTTAAAAGTGTACGAATTGTTTAGGAATTATTACAAACCAACAGAAATGTTTGAAAGATAAATTACTGATTGATGAAAGTAATGGGAATAAAGTCCTTCGCCTCCCAGTTGTTCAGCCCTCCTTCAACAGTTGGAAAGATCCATTCTTCGAAATTGCTCTCCTCTTTACCATCCTCCAAAGCATGAACTCCATGATGAGTGATCTTTACTGGTGGCCCTCCAGCCCGGGAGCGGAGTACAGCTTTTTGAGCAGAAGCAGTGAAACCCAAGCCGAATTTATCTGTCTTGTAAGGAAAATCTGGCAGCTAACCCCATACTGTACTTCCTCTGTCTTCAATCACAGCCTTCACATCTTTAAGGGATGACATCCGGGACACAAGTTTGGTAATGATGGGCACAGAAGACACCGTCTTGGTTATCGCAACTTCAGGGGAAACCTCTTCAAAGTGCTAAAAGGGGGTCTCAATGAATTCACCATCCAGTTCAACATAGCGGAAAGATTTAAGATGGCTTATCATGTACTCCTCTTTGCCGAGAACAATCACAATTTTCCCCTGAACAGGGTACTTGAGCTTCTGATGCAGAGTTGAAGTAACGGCTCCAGCATGATGAATCCAGGGTCTTCCCAACAAGCAAGAATAGGAGGGACGGATGTCCATGACATCGAATGTAGAGTTGAAGGTTTCAGTTCCCACTTTAATCGGGATGTCCACCTCCCCGTGGACCATCCGTTTATAACCATCAAAGGCTCTGACAATGATATTGCTGGGCTTCAGAGTTAAACCTTCACAGTCTAATCTGTCCAATTCTTTCTTAGGCAAGACATTTAAAGATGGCCCAGTATCAACCAGAACGTGAGCTAGAGTAGTCCCTCTGCATTCCACCGAGACATGCAGAGCGTCATTATGCTTTCTCCCCTTAGATGTTAAATCGGCATCGGAGAAGCCAAGACCATTGTCTGCAGTTAGGCTAGCTACACACTCCTGAAACTAGTCCACGGAGGTTTCCTAAGGCATGTGGGTCATCTTCAAGAATCTGATCAAAGCTTTCGCATGAGCTTCGGAATAAAGCAGCAAGGCGAGCATAGAGATTTTTGAGGGGGTTTGCCCCAGTTGCTCCACAACATTATAATCGCTTTTCTTAATTATTTTCAAAATCTCTTCCATTTCTTTTTGAGTGGTCTCAGGGATGACCAAAGGCTGAGCCCTCGTCCTGACAGGCTCTTCTTGGATCCCTTTCCTTCTATCATCAACAACAGCAGAGGGTACAACCACAGGAGTCACAATTTCTTCAATAATTGGAGTTCTTGCAGATATTTTGATCAGCACAGGAGTAACCTTAGGAGAAATTGAGGGTCCGAAGATTGCCCTTGGAGGAGCAATCTCCGGAGAGAAAATTATTCCGCTGCGGGTGATTTTACTCATTCCAACAATATTTCCAATGTCGGAAGTCTCTTCATCAGAACTTTCTTCATTTGATTCAATCTGCTTAATACCGTGGTAGAAGATCTCTCCTCCATAGTTCCACGGTATTGATTTGTTGGACTTGTATGGGATAGGCCCCGACATAGTTATCTTCAGAGGTGTAATCTTCGGATCAGATGTAATCTTAACAGGTCTTTTGGAGACCTTGGAAAGATTGGCGGATATGGTAATTATAGCAACATCATTGACAAGAGTCGGAGTAACATGAGTCTTTTCAAAAAGGATTTCTTGATTATCCATTAGGCGTTGGGTGCATAACTTCAACAACGGACAATCAGATGGTAATGATCAACAAAGGCAGCAATCTTTTTCATAACCTGGGAAAATCCCAGCCTTCAACAGATTCAGCTTGATCATCGGTAACAGAGTCATCAAATCATCAACAGTAGCAACAAAAAGATCTTCTTCAATAGTATGGGCATTGTGGCCATGCTTTGGAATTGGAGAAGAGATTACATTCGGCTTTTTAGGGGCGTCGAATTCCAATTCTTTAGCGTCTATTAAATCCTGGATTTTATTCTTGAAGGCCCAACAATTGTCGGTGTCATGCCCCAGGCTGTCTGAATGATAAGCACATTTAGCGTTGGCATAGTAAAAAGGAGAAGTTGTATTCGGATTTTGTGGTGTCTCTCTTAAGGTTGTAAGGTTTAACTTCAAGAGATTGGGGAGAACCTGAGCAGGCGTCATGTTTATTTTCGTGAATTGCCTAGCAGGCCTTTCCGCCCTTTGTTGGTTGGTTCTGGGTTGATTGTTTCTAGGATGATCACCTGCAGACTTCTGAATCATTACGGCCCCCACTGCTGGCCAGCGCTCAACTCTTCCTCGACTTCTTTGGGAGTAAACAGCCGAGACTTCTTTCTTTGCTGGAAAAGTCTTCTTGATGGCGGCGGAAGCAGATGCGTCTTTTTGAATTTTACCGCTCTTGATTCCGGCTTCAACTCTTTCACCAGTCAGAATTAACTCTGTGAACCCCGCAGACGAACTTCCGATCAAGTGATTAAAGAATGGACCTGACAGGGTCCCCAAAAACATATCCACAAGCTCTCTCTCAGACAATGGTGGTTGCACCCTTCCAGCCAAGTCTCTCCATTTCTGGGCATACTCTTTAAAGCCTTCATTTGAGACCATGCCCATACTCTGTAATTGAGTACAGGTTGGTGCTAAGTCCGTATTATATTGATATTGTCTGTAGAAGGAAGCAGCCAAATCCTCCCAATTGTGCACGTCATACCTCTCTAGCTGGTAAAACCAATCCAATTGCGTCCCCGAAAGACTGTCCTGGAAGAAATGAACCCACAGATCCTTGTCAGAAGAATATGGTTGAATTTTTCTGACGTAAGACCGCAGATGCATCTTTGGGCAAGACAACCCATCATACTTAGCAAACAGAGGTACTTTAAACTTGGGGGGAATGAGAATCCCATAAACCAACCCTAACTCTTCGAAATCCAGCCCAGGCACCCTCTGCACCTTCATAGCTGCCAGACGTTCTTCCAGATTCTTGTACTTGTCGCCTGTAGGAGGATACTGCTGTTCAGAATAGTCTTCATCCTCTTCTTCTTCTTCTTCCTCAGACTCAGATGGCACTGCAGCTCCTTTACCCTTTCCTACCCCTTCATCAGATGTTGAGGGGAAATCCAGGACCCTTCTAGCTTTGTTCTCAAATCTTCTACCCAAAGTAGCCACACCAACTCTTTTCTTTTTCTTTTTCTCCTTTTCCTTCTCCAACAGAGCTTTAAGATCCTCCTGACCCTTTGCCAAGGTCATGAGTAGTTATTGGAACTGTGAATTTTGCGCTTGCAAATCTTTGACCGTCTGCTCTATATCCATCTTGCTGAAATAAACAGCAGAGAGATAAGGAAACATGGTGTGAAGACCTGTTTATGCATATGATGAATGATGTGTATTCATGTAATGCAATCAAGGATTCAGAAATTCAAATTTGTTGTAAACAAAAAGGAACACACGTCATATTAATAAGATAGAATTTGTTAGTCCATAGATGCCCCATGGGAAAAATAAATACAAAATTCTAATGTAAAAAGACGTTGTGCATCCTCTTTGGTACGATGTAGGTGTTGAGAGTCTGCTCTTCATGGAGTTGACGAGTAAGTTCCAAAACCTTCTTCTCACTGGCGTAGAATTGGGCTTCAAAAGTATTGCGTTCTCCCTTGAGCTGTATCCAACTCCTTTGCAAATCTTCCAGTGATGTTGGCATGTCAGGATGTAGGAGGGTGTATGGAACCTCTCCTTCCATAACAGGCTCTTTGATCATAGGGAGAATGTAGGGGTAAGGCATCATAAGACTTTGGGCGCGAGTTCGTACCCACTTGAGGTAAGGCTCAAGAGGGATGGAATTCTTGTGTCCCAGTGTCTTACTGTCTACCTTGTTGGGAATCCTCCAAGCTCGGATAAACCTTTGTCGAAGTCCTTGAGCGCTGTTGTCGAAGTCAAAAACCAAGTCTTAAATCAGCATGTCACGAGGGCCATCCCTTCGGGCATACCCAAACTGTCTTAGAGCCAAGCAAGGGTTATAGGTAATGCCTTTCATAATGCCAAGTATAGGGACATTAGGGAATTCCCCACAACGATCAATGATGATAACATTTTCTCTGGATCGAGAACACCAATGCACATCAGAATGTGTAAGAGTCATCAATCGTTGTGACCATCTTAAGCCTTGCTCATTCTTCAAGACTGATTGGGGAAGGTGAGAAATAAACCACCTTGCTAGAAGAGGAGTACAGCACATGAGAACACCTCTTTTCCTCATTGTTCGTGTGTGAAATGAGTGGAGGATGTCCCCAAGCAATGTAGGCACAGGATTCCAAGATATGAAAATCTTGACGGCATTCACATCTATAAGTTGATCAGGTTTTGGGAACAAGACCAACCCATAGATGAGAAGAGCCATAATCTCCTCAAAAGCTTGCAGATCTAGAGAATTCCAACAGTCTTGTGCCTTCTCAAACAGAAACTTTGCCAAGAAACCCTTGACACCACTTCTGGTTTCCCAATGACCTTTGACATCAGATGGTTGCAAGTGTAGGGCTTGAGCAACATCTTCAGGCTTTGGGTCTCTTTCTGTACTGTTGTAGGGTAGTTGATGGAGAATAGGAATCCTCAAGAGTTGAGAAAATTCCTCCAAAGTAGGCACTAACTAGTAATCAGGAAATGTGAAGCAGTGGTGTAGGGGGTCAAAGAACTGGAAGAGAACTTTCAACATGTCTTCCTCTATGTTGGAGTTTACCAAGTTGAGAAGTCTACCATATCTTCCAGTGAATGGAGAATTCTCTGGAATCTTGGAAGTAAGCTCCTTGAGTTGAGGAGGGATTCTCACAAGGTTGACCTGAATAGTTTTCTGACGGAGTGAATCCATTACCTACAAAACAGGAACAAAGATGAAGATCTAAACCCTTGAAATGGTTAATGGATGCATATGATGCTTCATGATGTTCATGATGTATGCACAAGTATATGTACAAGCAAATCACACAAGTTCCTAGTTTCAGGCTTGCATGGGGTTTCATAGGTAAGTACCCTCTTGAAGTTTAGTTGGCTCAACCTGTCCTATAAATAGTAACCGGGTTCTAAGGAGCTCAATATCACTGGATTATTTTCTGTGTTCATTGTTTCAGTTTAGCCACTTTACTGGCGACCGAAATATTCCAAGAAAACAACCCTCAATGAGTGTAGTATCGAGTATCTACCAACTTCGGACTGCACCAAAGTTGGTCATCTCACTACCCCTAAAAAGTCCAAGATGGTCAAGTAAAGGTTCTAAGAGTCCATTAGTGCTTCATGAAATCACTCAGCGGCCCCGTATTCTCTTTGATTGACTCAAAGGATACCGGTACCCACAAATATGTCACACTAATATAGCTATTGCTTCAACCATGTCGGTATACCCCGCATAGTTTCCATAATGTATTGTTATTTACCTATGAATGTTTCCCAAATCCGGGTAGAGGATTTTAAACCCAAACAATAGAACCAAATGTAAAGAAAACAAAGCAAACAATATAAGCATGTAAAGGTGATCTAAACCCTAAGGTAACCCCACTTTTAGATTCTTCCCCAGCAGAGTCGCCAGTTCTGTGATACGGTGGGAGAACTGACTTGAGGTTTTACGTTTGTGTTCAAAAATGTTTCGGTTTAGTAAGAGTCGCCACCGACTTTTTATTTATCTAAAGGAAAGGTCAAAAAGCATAGGAAAGACCTTTGAGATGTTTTCTTGGGTTCGGGGGGGGGGGGGGGGGGGTAGATTATGAAAGGGAAGGTTCTAGCACCCTTTTCATCCATGGTTTTCCATGGGATCTTAGTTACTTGTTTTAGATCACTTGCTTTTGCTTTTCAATTGTTTGAAATGGTGCTTTTGTGTGTGATTTTGAAAGTATTTTGAAAAGAGGCATTTGTCTAGGAAACCTTTGTAATGATTCTTGTTTGAATGTATACAAAGGTGTTTGTCTTTTGAAAAATGTTTCAATGTTTGAAAGTTTGTTTTGGGAAATGTTTTGAATTTGTGTTGTGATGTGTGTTTGAAAATAGCAAGGATGTTTGCAAGTTTGATCAAGTAACTAGGATTTGTCTACCCTACTCAAAGATCTTTCCTACACATTTTTAACCCTTTAACATTGTTGTTTTAACATTGTATTTGGTAAACAACCTTGTGTTTGAATGTTAAACGGGACGGGCGCGGGTCATCGTATGGCCATGATAACAATATTGCCAAGTATCTTAGCAAGTTTTTTGAGGGACTAGATCATTTTTGTATAGGCAACCAAGATAGCGTCATCGAGGGACTATGATCTTTTTGTTTTGTTTTGTTATGCCAAGATACCTAGCATACATACCATGGCCATTTTAAAGGCAACAAGTGGATGAAACCCTAGGGGTGCTTGTGTGCATTGTGTTGTCAATTTTCATTCATTTTTGTCTTGTATTAGGTCTAGCTATTTGTTGATTTTGGATTTTTGCATACAAACCCTAATCTTTCTATCATGCATATTTGAAAGCAATAAAGTGCGTAAAAATAAATCTACAATTATTACAACATGATTATGGGGAGAGAGGTACAAGTTTGATTAGGGGGATATAATAAAACCCTAAGATTATTACAACCATATTGAATTCTTTGTACAAATAAGTAAATGGACAAGTATTTAAATATGCACTATATTATGAATATGCAAAAAATGTTTTTTGTATTATTTTCATGTATGTAAAAATAAGTTTATTTAATGTATCAAAAATAAGAAAATAAAAAGCTTATTTTTATTAAGGGTGGAAACCCTAATTTGTTTTAAGAAAATATATATATATTATAATTATTTATTTATGTACAAGTAAATAAAATAAAATATATACAAATGTTTAGAAAATAAAAATATATGAGAAAATATTATTTAAGTGTATAAATAATAAAAATAAAAATATATGGTATTTTTTATAATATTTACAAGTTTTTATTTAAGAAAATAAAAGTATATTATTTAAGAAACTATTTTTATGCTAGAAAAAATAATAAAAATAATAAAATAAAATATGGAAATTTATGAAACTATTTTTTAGTAATTTTTAATATTTAGAAAAATAAAATAAGGTCAGAAATGTAAATAGAAATAGAAAAATACAAAAAATAATGAAATGGGCCAAGGGGGTGTAAACAACAAACCTAGGGGTGCAAAAATCATGAACAAGCCAAGCCCAGCCCAGATTCCATCATCCCTATCCTCCAGAAACACCAAACATGCGCGCTTCTTGTTCAAATTGCTAACTCCTGCATTTGTGCTTAAAAACAAAAACTTGGAACATGAAAGTTATAGAGCATGATCACACGATTCTAACCATGTAAAAAACTTAATCTAACTCTCAAAGACCAGAGAGAATTTCTCTGGCCCTAATTTCTAACCTAGCTTTTTCAAAAAGTTCATCATTCAAATTCTCCCAGCTCAGTTAACTTAAATGAAATTTATGCATATGTACAACTCAAGGGCAATGAGTACTACATTTTTTATTCACAAACCGAAGCCTAATGTTTCCTAAATAGAGAGATAGAAGTTTGAACTTTACCTGTTTCAGTCAAGCTCGAGTATGGCAACGTAGGGGTTTTCAGTGAGGCCTGAGATGCTTGTGAGCTTGCTTGAAGTTCCTTTGAGCTTTCCCAATGCTTAGCTAGCTTTGAACTTGCTTGAATCTCTCTATAGAACTCAACTTGCAAAGCTTCAAAACAAAAACGGCGAAGTGTGTAAATGGGGTTACAGTGACTTGGGAATGGTTGGGATAGTTCAGGTAGGTTGTATAGAGTGTGTTGGAACAGATTTGGGGCAAAACGCACGAGGCAATTGGAAGATGGAAGTGAAACTGCAGAACTTGCCCTGTTTTGCAAGAAAATATGATTTTGGTGTTTTGGAAGGCTTGAGAGATTGCTAGCTCGTGCTTCTGACTTAATTTGATATGCAAAACTTGGTTCAAATGTTTACAAAGCTTGGTTTTATCAGATTGCAAAGTTGTGTGCTTTTTGCAAGTTGACTTGGTTTTGAAGAAAGGTGAGATGGCATTGCTCAAGAGCCTGTACAGGCCTCCTTCTTAGTTGCACAAAGTTGGTGTACCTTTGCCTATGTTTATTGAGTTGGTTTGCTGCAAAGGGATGGGTTCAAGGCTCAAGGGAAACAAAAATGCATAAAGTGAACTTTATCAAAATGGCATTGTTAACTTTTTGCCATTTTTAGATTAATCATTTGTGTAATCTTCCATTGATCAGAACAATGCCTTAATCCATTGTGTTTTGCATTCAATTTTTGAGTGTGGAACGGTTTAAGGACCTGTTAAACAAGTACAAGCATGGATGGACAGAAATTGCAACTTGTGGCAACATGAAAATTGCCATGAACCAAAGTGATATTTTTCCAAATTCAAACCTTCGATTCTACCTAACCACAAATGATCTTGAAGAGTTATTGGACATTTGGGAAAGCTTGTAACATGCTCTACAATCCATATTTGAAATGCATTTTGAGATTCCAATTGTAACTATGTGAAAAATTGCCATGAAGATAGGTCAAAATCCTGCCTAAACTAGGGCAAAATTTCACTAAGTTAAAAGTTTCATGGACCCTTGTTCATAAAATCATAACTTGAGATCCAAGCTTATTTTGGGAAAACTTTGTGAATAAAAGTTGTATATTTTGTGGAGGACTACAACTTTCACGTTGGAAGTTTTGTTTGAATCCAATTGCATCATGGTGAAAAAGTTGGGCAAAGTTGGAAAAAAATAAGAAATTTTCATAACTTAGAAATTTTCTAAGTTATGAAAATTTTCCATTTTAAACCCTAATTTGCAAAATTAGGTTTCTTGATGAACAAGTTTCATGTTTTGACACATCTTGATGAAAAATGATCCTTGGCACTTGATTTTGACCAAAAAGTCAAAGTTTGACTCTTCAGTGTGTAGTTGATTTTTGATCAGTTGACCGAAAAATTCATCTGTCAATCCAATGCATTTGGGATCTTTTGAACCTTGTGATTACGTCAAGATGATGCCATTGAGTCCTTGAATCCATGCTTGAACCCAATTTTCCATTGGCTAGGTGAAAAATCAGAAATTGCCCTTCTGCAGTCAAAACCCTAAAAATGACCATTTTTCCCTTTTGAAGATCTGATCAAATTTCTTGAGGAGTTATGGTCCAAACTTGATCAAATGGTTCATATGAGCCTATAATGTTGATGTAGATAAAAAATTATGAGGTTTGACTGTAAATTGGCCACAGTTGACTTTTTCCCCAATAAGCTGATTTTTAGGTCAACTGTCCAATTGACTGGGCAAAAATTTGATTCAAGGCTTGAAACTTGGTATGAGCAATCTTAGGAGTCCAACATGAAGTATGAAAGTCACATGGGGCATTAGAAGTCCAAAATTCCTTGTGCAAACTCAAACCCTAATTTCAGGTCAACAGTGCAAGGAGATGTCTTGAGTAGAGCAAACCCTAGCTTGGTCTTGAGTTCAAAGAGTCTTGTGAGGGGAAATCTTGATAAAATGAGAGGGAAAATTTTGGGGTACAACAATATGGAAAGCGATAAATTGCGGAAATTTGAAGTCCTACGCTATTACATCATTTTAGGGGATGGGGATACAAATTACAAATGGGAATGACAAATAAGTAAACCCTAGCTATTACAAGGCTTTGACAATTACATTATTTATAGTGCGAAATAATAAAATGTACAAAGAATGTAAAGAGAAAGAAATTGAAAAGAAAAATGTTTTTATGGGTTTTTTATGAAAAAGGGTTTTTTTAATTAAACTAAATGATTTGAAAAGGAGTTAATTAAAATCCCTAAATCTAAATTTAATTTAATTTAAATAAATAGAAGATTAAAAAATAAAAAAATCTAAGTCTAAATGAATTTAATTGATTGGGAAAGTTAAAATAAAATAAAACCTAGGTCTAAGTTAGTTTAATTAATTTAAGAAAATATTTTTATTATTTTTTTCTTATAAGATAAAAAATAAAATAAGATGTGAAGATATGATGATTTAAATAAATAAAGAAAAGAAGGAAAATAAAATAAGCATTGGGTCAGGGGGTTTGAAAATATTTGGGTGTGAGAAAATAAAACATTTTTTGTTGATTTAAGCCCAAAGCCTTTTTTAGCTTGTATCAGAAAAACAATAAAATAAAATAGAGAAAGTGGGCTTGCGTGTTGTGAAGTAAATAGGGGGTGAGAAGAAATAAAATAGAAAATTTCCAGTTAGGGGAGGCCCAACGCGTGTCAAACCAAAAAAGAACAAGGAAAATGTTGGAGAAATAACAAAAGGTCTCGCTGGGGCTCGTACCCAGGGTCTTCTATAGTAATGCCTTTAGCGCGCGCTTCCTGCCACTAGGGTGGCTATTTCATCCGGTATTATGACAAGTTGTAATAAACTTAAAATAAACTAAGTGCATGACTGTACCTCATATTCTTCCTCGTGCCATAACCAGAGCTATGTAACTTTCTCATCTCTCAACCATTTTAGAAATTATAAACATCAAACTTGTTAGAAATTTCACCATGATTTCCAATATGTAACTAACTTAAGCAATGGATCAAAGATGAGCACAAATTTTAAATGGTACCAAATTCTAACCTAATTTTTTAGGAATTTCAAACTCAAAATTCACACTACTTAGGCAATATAAATGAATTCTAAGGACATGGTTAGTTTCAGGGCTATGATGTCTACATTTTATCTTTGAAAATGAAAGTCAAATGATACTTGTATGAAGAGGTATAAGTTCAGAAAACTCACCTTACATATGGAGTTCGTGTTTTGAGTTTGAGCAACCTTCAAGGTGTTGTAATGATCTGGTTAGCTTCCTTGAACCTCCAGGAAGCTATTGCAACGCTTACTTTGGATTGAGTGTGCCTGAGATATTCTGGAGAAGTAAACCTGCAAGCAACTATTTTTGAAAATGGAAGATGAGGAAAATGGTGTTATAGTTGTGTTGCAAGTGTTTGGATTGTCTCTATATGTGTATTAGAAGCTTGGTGATTGATGAAAATGGAAAACGCACGAGGGGATTGTGAGATGGATGTTCAAAGGCAGAAATGACACAACAATTGTGTTTTTTAGAGTAATTTCTGGTTTGAGGGAGTTTCAAGACTTATAATTTCGTGTCCTTGGCTTGTAGATGATGGCTCAATTTATAGGGAAAGGTTTAAGGGCTTGAAGTGATCAGAAAACAAAGATCACATGTTATGGATTTTTAACTTGTTTTTAAAGCAAGCTTGACAAACATCTTTCCAAGTCATGGTACAAGGCTATTTATAGTGGTTACCAACTTTAAACATGTTTATCTGACTTTGTAGATGAAGCTTGTGCAGAAGGAACAAGTGCAAAGCTCAATACAAATTGACTTTGTGATTAAAGCAACTTTTCAAGAATGGCAATGGTGCCTTTGTGTCATAAATGGAAATGCAACTTGGATAATGGCTCAAATGCTTGGACAATGGCTCAATATATTATGTAAACAATTAATTAAGGAGTGAATTGCAAGTTAGAAGCCTACAAAGCAAGATTATGCAGCATGGCTATGAGATTTGGTCAAGTGTTCATCACAAAAATGACTTGTAATTCAAGAATGGATGCCCAACTTCTTGTCTTTGATTCTCTTAGCTCAAACATGATCTCTTCAAGTTCTTAGACATTTTGGAAAGATTTAAACATTGTATACAACCTTCACGTTGACCATTTTGACAAAATCAAATTGGAACTAGGTGAAAATTGGCCAAGAAGTTAGGTAAAAAATCTGCCTAAACTTGTCAAAATTTTCACTAAGTGTTTTTATAAAAATGTCATGACTTCATGGGCTTATAATTTAAAATCTAAGAATTTTTTGGACATCAACCCTCTAGTACAAAGTTGTAGAATTCATCAAGATCTACAACTTTCATTTTGAAAGTTTTTTTAATCATCTTGCATGTTGGTGAAAAAAGGTCACGAAGTAGTGAAATTATCAAGGTTTAAAACACTTGGAAATTTTTCTAAGTTTTGAAAAGTTTGACTTTTTATATTGACTTTTGACTTTATTTATTCTTGATGATCAAGCTTCATATTTTGAATGTCTTCATGAATCTTGATCTTTGAAACTTAATGTTGACCAAAAAGTCAAAGTTTGACTTTTGGTGTATCAGTTAACTTTTTCATCAGTTGACCAAATTTCAACTATCAACTGTTTGATCTTGAGAAATGAATTGAGTCATAAAATTAGGTCAAGATGTTGTCTTTGAATCCTTAAGATTATTCCTCAAGTTAATAGGTCATGGATTTAGGTCAAAAGCTAAAAATCAATCATTCTCAATCAAAACCCTAATTTTGAGCATTTTGCCCCTTTGATGATTGGAACACTTTTCTTGAGGAATTGTGATCCAAAATTGATTAACTGATAAATATAACTTCAAAATGTTGATATTGGCTAAAATTTTTGAAGTTTGAATGTGGGTTGACCATAATTGACTTTTTACCCAATACAGTTGATTTTCAGTCATCTGATCAATTGACTGAGCAAAATTGTGATCTAAGACTTGAAAATTGGAATGAGTATTCTTGGAGACCTATAATGAACCCTGAAAGTCACTTGAGGCATCAAAAGTCAAATTGTCCTTGAGAAAACCAAAATCCTAATTTAGAGGCTCAATGCTTAGAATGTGAGCTTGTCTGATCAAACTCTTGAGCATTTGAAACCTTTGGTGAGAAATGTCTTGAGAGAGGAGAGGGAAAATTTTATGGTACAACAGCTGCCCCTGTTCAATCTTCTTAAACCTTAAGAGTTAGATTGACTTGTCCACCATTTGTGACTTGAATGTAGAAGTGGATTGAGCACTTAAGTGCCCAGATATTTGCACTCGCCTGTGCATGAGGTAAAACTATTTGCTGATTATGTTGGGAATGGGCTTAAAGGTGCCATTTGCTGAGGTGACGGAGAATCGTTGGAGATGGGATTTTAGATGCCATCCAGAGGTAATTGTTGATAGAAGTATCAGAATGAGTCTACACTCGACTGTATCTGAAGAAGTATCAGAATAAATCTTTGGTCGATTTAATCTGAGCTAATAATGTCTACTGAAGAAGTATCAGAATAAATATTTGGTTGATTTAATCCGAGCCAACAGATCTCTTGAAATTTTTAAACTGAGAGAAGTATCAGAATAAATCTTTGGTCGATTTACTCTGATCCAGAGAAAGGTCTACCGAGAGAAGTATTAGAATAAATCTTTGGTTGATTTAATTAAAGCCAGCAGATGTCTTGAAATCTTTAACTGAGAGAAGTATCAGAATAAATCTGAGCCGGAGAAAGGCCTACTGAAAGAGGTATCAAAACTTAATCTGAGCCAGCAGAAAATCTTGATGTCTTTAACTGAGCGAAGTATCATAACTTAATCTGAGCCGGAGAAAGGTCTACTGAAAGAGGTATCAGAACTTAATCTGAGCCAGTAGAAAATATTTGTTTGTGTTTAATCGAGCGAAGTATTAGAACTTAATCTGAGCCGAAGAAAGGTTTACTGAAAGAGGTATCAGAACTTAATATGAGCCAACAAAAAATACGTGTTTATCTTTAACCAAGCAAAGTATCAGAACTTAATCTGAGCCGGATAAAGGTCTACTAAAAGAGGTATCAGAACTTAATCTGAGCCGGCAGAAAATTTGTGTTTGTCTTTAACCGAGAGAAGTATCAGAACTTAATCTGAGCCGGAGAACGGTCTACTAAAAGAGGTATCAGAACTTAATCTGAGCCAACAGAAAATTTGTGTTTGTCTTTAACCGAGAAAAGTGTCAGAACTTAATCTGAGCCTGAGAAAGGTCTATTGAAATAGGTATCAGAACTTAATCTGAGCCAACATAAAATCTGTGTTTGTTTTTAAATTGATCTTTCCTAAAAAAGATAAAGAATTAGTTGCATGCAGATGCATGCATTGCATAATGATGTTCTCAAAATAAATTAGATTGTGTTATATGCATTTTGTCATGTATATGATAGGATGTATGAATGTGAAATGTTATTGAAATGTATCTTTGTCCGGAAAAATAAATCCCTGATTGTTGTTGTGGATGAAGAATATGTGTATCTCCAACTTTGTCTAGAATACATCCGCTGGGAATTCCTGTTTGTTGTTTAAGGAAACTCTGCAGGGGATGTTGACTTCTGCTTGAGGAGTAGAGTTTTGGGAACCTTGGTTGTCTATTGCTTTACTGGAGTATTTAATTCTTATATACCCTGACTGGGGATAAAAGAGATGACTAAACTTCTGATTTGTCTGAGGAGGGTGAAATTAACTATTATCTGGTTGGATTCTAGTTTTTACAGTAACTCTCTGGGGGTAGTATCAACTCTACTGGGGAAGAGGAGTTTTGTCAGTGATTTGCAGTAGTCTGAAGAATAGACTTAAGCTGGGGGATTGTAGTCTGTTGGGGAAATAAACCATGTTGAGGAAAGTATTATGGCGACCTTACTGGGGAAATGAATTTTTCTGGGGAAGAACTTTATTCAAGGTTTCTTTTCCAGTTTTTTGGAAGACCAAACTCGACTGGGGAAGAGAATTTCCAAGAGATATGTTGATTGGAACTTCAAAAAAGAATTTGTGAGAGTGTATGGATTTTCTCTATGGGGGATTTATAAGTGTTATCCTGGTTCCTTGAGTAAGTACTTATTCCTGTTCTCATACATATATTTGTTAACAGTTAATCATGTTCATATGCATATGTTCATTCAATTTTAGTCATTGGACGTTTTTGCAATAAAAATAGAAAAACAAAAAGTTTACACTTCAAAGTATGTTTGTATTGATAATTTGCATATAAACAGACGAATTTGTACAAAGAGACGGAAATCCTAGTAAAAGGAAGTCGTCGTGAAATGAAAAGAATACAAGGTGAAAACAAAAATGTATAGACATGTGGAAGTGATCTCAATGGGTTCCAATTCCGCTATTGCCTCTATGTCTTCAAACATCATCCCTTGCCGTTGGAAGAAGTTGATTGAACTGATCTTGTATCATTTAAAATTTTGATCTTGGTAATAAAGCTGACTGTAATGATCCAGCGGGACATATTCGTACGCTTTTAATCCTTAACTTTTACCTGGACCGCCCTTTCGGGTTTTCAGTCCAGCAGGATACCCTTTTTGCCCAAGCCGTCCTTACGGGTTATCGACTTTCCAGGTGTTCAATCTTTTGTATATATCTCTAATTTTTGCCAAAACTCTTTTGGTTCGCCGGGATACCCTTATTTTTGCCTAGGTATGTCAACCTAGCGGGTCATTTTTATGCATAATATTTTTTTACTATGTCTGCATTTACAAGGTGTGGGAAATCTTCATCGTCCATAGTGGTTAGCATCATAGCACCGCCACATAATACTTTCTTGACAACAAATGACCCTTCATAAGTGGGAGTCCATTTACCCCTGTGTTGTACCCCAAAATTTTCCCTCTTTTTATACACGCATATTATTGGTTTTATGGTTATGGAATAAAGGTATATTTATCAAGCTTCTTCAGGTTACAAGTGACGTTTATTTCGCCAATAGTTGTTCTCAGTATTTTCCGTGCTGAAGATCGGTTCGCCGTTTTGCAATGATTCAGGGTTCAAAGATTCACAAGTCCAACCCGGCGCGTCATATTCAGGTGTTCTTTCGCCAATATATCTCTGATAATGTATTCTCAAATTCAGATTCGGATCAAGAGTCAATTCTTTAAAGAATGTCTCCAAATGTGTGAGTTTTCTCGAAGAAATATGGTGAAAAAGTGTGCTGAAAGTGCAGTTCTTACGCACTAAAAAATTCATAACTTGAAGATCGTGGCTTGTTTTGAACCCGTTCTGGTGCCCAAAATTCCGTCTTGACGTCATCTACGTTTTCATCTCTCACGGCTGGAAGCCAATTTCAATCAGAAGGTCTTCAAAAATGTGGATTTATCAAGTATTTTCATATAGAAAATTTGTGACAGAAGTTTATTTGCGTCATGTTCAGAAAATCATAATTTGGTCGATTTTCATCGTATTGAGCTGGTTCCGGCGCCAAAATTTCACAAATTAAGTTGAATACATTTCCACAAGAGGTATCTAGTTCGAACGATATCCAAAAGGCCTTCTTTTTTTATCCGGAGTGCGCGTGATGCGCCGAAAATCCTGAATGCTGAATATTATTTCATTTGGGTCAAAAATTCATAACTCAGTCAATTTTTATCGGATTGGGCCCATCTTTTTACACAAGGTCACTGACTCAGAGATTTAAAACTTTGCTTCCAAAGTCGAGACCGGGTTATGCTCCGATCAATACCAGTTTTTTTATTGAAGAACGTGTCAGAGTTGACACCGGAGCCCAAATTAAGTTTGTTTGAGCCAAAACTTCAAAAATTCATAACTAATTGACCATTTATCCGTTTGAGCCCATTTTCGGACAGGAGATAGTTCTCGATGTCGGCTACGTTTTGTTTTCACATTTCAACATCGAAAATTGCACTTAAGCCCCTGCGATTTAGCCTGGAACGTGAAAGACTCAAGTGAACATTGGAGGCCCAATTGCACATTCAAAGCCCATTTTTTTCTCTAACTTCCATTATATAATCTCATTCTTTTCACACAAACAAGGGGAAAAAATGTTTGCCACAATCCTGTCAAAATATCAAATTCTTTCAAGAATCCTAAAACCTTGAAATCCTTATTACAAACCCCCATCTCACTACAAACAAGTCGTCCTTGTTACAAATCCACATCTCACTACTTCTCCAGTAAGGGTAAGGCTGATTTGATCTCCATGATCAAAAGGGTATAATCATTCATACATGCCATATCGGTTTTAACATTACAAAATTTCATATATTTTTTTTATTTGTATTTCATGATATAGTAATTTATTTAATGTATTCATGAGATTCAACACTGCAGATTTAGACAGGACCCCATGCAGGATTATTACAAAATGCTGAGGGCAAAACAAAATAACCAATGCATGACGAGGCAAACATCCTCAGAAGGTTAAGGGCGTGGATTCAACAACCACCACTATTGGTTTTGGTTTTCTTCCTATATTTATCCTTTTACTTATTTTCATTCTTTCTGTTTAAAACTTTTTTTTCTTCATAAAACTTAACATTTTTCACAAACCTTTGATTTTTTATAATAAACTCGAATAATTAATTTTAAGGTTTTTTTAATCTAATTTTAGGTTTTAAATTAATTTTTGGTTCAACACCCACCCCTGACAATATGTATAATTTTGCTTCTTTTTAACCCTGTGTACATCATTTCTTTCTCTTTAATATCTTCCTTAAAAATCCTAAATTCATATAAACTCTAATTTTCTTTAAATTAAAAACCGTGTTAATTGGCAAACTTAACCTTTTTTACAAACCCTAATTAATTTAGGTTTTAAATTTTTTTTAATTATTATTAACTCTTTTTTTTTTATTAACTCTTTAATTTAATTAATTAACTTTTTTTTCTGCAAATTAGGAAAATCAATTAGGTTTTAGGGTTTCTTTGTAATTAACCCTTTAATTAATCATTTTTTAACAAATAAGTTAGTAACTGAATTTTTGGCTTTTTTTCATTTATTAATAAATTAAGTTAATTAACTTTTTTTTATTAAAATCAGTTAGAATTAGGTTTTTTAATTAACTTAAAATTATTTTCTACAAAAAAAAAACACCAAAAACATTAACTTAGAATTTTAGATTTTAATTTTTCCTTAATTTCTTTTTATTTATTCTTTTACATTTTAATTTTTAGAAAAATTGTATAGGTTGCATTATCAATGTAATAGCGTAGATTTATCTTTTCTCGCATTTTTTTTCTAATTATATAATTGCTTCCGGGATGTAATAGTTTTAGGATTTCTTTTCCGCACTCTTCATTATTATGGAATTGCCCCAAAGCTCTGTAATAGCTTAGGTTTACATTTCCGCCTTTTTATTTTTAGTCCAAAATAATTATGTATCTGCAAAAGCCTTGTAATAGCTATGACTTTAAACTTTCCGCATTTTATTTTTGCAAACTATAAACTGAAGAAGTGAAAAACACAAGAAGGGGGGGTTGAATTGTAAAACTGAAAATCAATGCAATGAACAAGATATTTTTATCCTGGTTCGTTTGATCTCAAACTACTCCAGTCCACCCGTCAAGGTGATTTCGCCTCTCTCCAACGAGGTCTTAATCCACTGTATTCAACTGAATATTACAAACTGCTTTAACAACTGCTAAAGCCTTCTTGATGCAAACCACAACCCGGTTTGTCAAGGAAACACTTTCTTACAAAGAAGATAAATCTAGGTGTGTGAATGTTTTCTACAAAACTGTATCACAACTGTGATGTATACACAACTTAAGCTTATAAAACTAGATTGCTAAACAATGATTGAGTAAGAAGATATGTAGCGTTTAGCAAACTGAGAGAAGGAAGATTATGATTAGCTTTTAGGCGTGTAAAAAGTTGGAGAGCATTAGCCAATTCAATCTTCATAGTCTTGTTTATATAGCACTGAGATTGTTGAACGTTGGAGCAATATTCTTGATTCAATGCTAATAACAAACTTTCCTTATTGAGCAGATCTTGTTTGGAATGAGGCCGTTGGTAATAATTTGCTTTTAATGCACAGTACCGTTGCTTACTTAATGCATGTTCTGGCTTGGCTCATTCTGACTCTGCTTAACTGTTGATGAACTGTTGTTTTATTTATCAGAGTGTTGAGCGCAGTTTTGTTCATCAAGCTTCAGCATACACGTGAGTTGATCTTCTGATTCTGGTATTCTGATAAAGCAACTTCTGATGCTGATGTCAAGAACCAATATTCTGATGCTGATTTAAGTGTGCTCTTGCTTATACCTATCAGAGTTTCTGCAAGGCAGAACGTAATATTTTTAGGTAGCAAATAGTTCATACATGAATCATATAAATAATATATCTTTTCATTTTGTTATCATCAAAACTTAAACATAGGGTAGTAGATTCAAACTTTGTTCTAACAATCTCCCCCTTTTTGATGATGACAAAAACTAGATATTTTTTTTAATTGAAAATAACGTGAAAAGGTATCAGAGAGATGTATCAGAGTAAGAGGTTATCAAAGATAAGGGATAAGAGTTGAGAGATACTCCCCCTGAGTTTATTACTCCCCCTTTTTGATTCCAAGAGTTCTTCAGGATCAGATCTTTTTGCCTTTCTTTGAACATCAGAGTATCAGAGTCTTTGACTATCAGAAGCTTTAGATCAGCATATCAGAGCAGAGCTTCAGATCAGCGTATCAGAGCTTTTCTTGTCAGAGCTTTGCTTTGGGTCAGAGTATCAGAGCGGTCAGAGTTTCAAAGCTTTAGTCTTCAGAGTATCATGGAGCTTTCTTGTACCTGTAGACTTAAGCAAAACAGAAAACATATTCAAGTATAACAGAGTTAGAATGTTCGAGAATTTCTGTCTTAGTAATCCGTTATTATTTAAAATATCATCCTTGTTCTCCCCCTTTTTGTCAGCAATCAAAAAGTGTAAGTGATGTGCTAAAACAGTTAAGGCAGAAAAACTTGTCATATTAAAAGGTTCAGAATTAAACAAAACATATTAAAACAGTACAACAGATAATCAAAGAAAACATGAAAATGACATGAATGAAAAACTAAGGTTGGGGAGGAAAGCGTGTGAACAGGTTCTCCAGCATGGCTTTGATCTGATCAGCAGTCTCATTCTGCTTGTGGACCATGCTGACAACTGTGTCTATCTTGCTATCCTGGACATCCATCCTTTCTTTCATCTTCTGGTCGTTTTCATCCATCCTTTGCTGCAGACGCATGTCATTCAGCTTCAGCTCTTCCAGAGTCTGCCTGTCTAAGGCAGCTTGAGAAACATCAGAAGCAGGGAGCTTCTGAGAGCTTTCTGCAACATCTTCTGCTTGACTTGCTTCAGCTTGAATAGTCTTGTCTGCTTCTGGTTGCACCTTTGAAGCTAGCTGTTTCTCAGACCATGGCTCACTATCCAGAGGGAGCACGTCTTCCTGTGGCAGCTGACTTTCAACTTCCTTCAGCAGTTTGCTAAAGTTCTGTTGTGCCTGCTCATAGTTGATATCCTGCAACTTGAGGGCTTCAGCACGTACCCAAATTCTGAATTGTGACCAGAGCTGGTCAGAGGCAGCTGGGTCAATCATTCCAGGACAGACTTGCTTCAGAGAAGTAATCCACTACTGCAAACCTGTTTCAAAATTCATAATACCAGAGCCAACATCTGGTTGTTTTGGTTTTGGGATGGCTATTTTATGTTTCAGATCAGCAAGACGGTAAAGGATTGTTAAGTCTATGAAGGTCCTGCTGGGGTTTTCGGTGGTTTGCTTGGTAGCTGTTTGTTTTGGAGATGGAGTGGGAGAATCAGAGATAATGATTGGACTGTTTGGTGTTTTGGGAGTATTTGGTGGTGTAGATTCTGATGAGGATGGCAGCTGGGCCATTGTGACTGTTGTTCCACATGGCAGCTGGATTGCCAGCGGTGATGGTTGAGGTGAATGAGGTTCAGAAGGTGGAGGAGAAGGAGTTTCAGAGTGATGAAACTCCAGTTGAGGTGATGGTGGATGAATTTCTGGTTGAGGAGAGGGAGACGAAATTGCTGGTTGAGGAGAAGTTGTTGGAATTTCTGGTTGTTCAGGGATGAGAGGTTCTTCTGGAATGGATGAGAGAGGTTGTTGTTATTGTGGTTCTTCAGCAGATTGTTGTTGTTCTGGTTGTGGAGAAGGGACAATTTGTGGTTCAGAGTTTGGATTAATGGAGGAGTGATCAGAAGTGTGTTGATCAATGTCAGACAGCTTTTTGTCAATTGCTGATGTTGTTGATATTGTTGGTTTTGGATGTTTGGTTCGGGGTCTTCTGAGTTGTAATGCCTCAGAAGGGTCATCTTCTGGTTCAATTTCATCTATTGTTGGGATGGGGATTGAGATTTTATGAGAGGTTGGAGGAGGAATAGATGCTGGAATAGTAGAAGAATTTAAAACAGAAGCAGCAGATAAATTACCTCTTTTCTTGGGTGTCTGCTGGGATGATCCTTCTGAAGGTGCCTTCCTTTTCTTCGTCTTCTTCAGAGTCACTTCTGGTTGAGGTTGGTGCAGATCTTTGATCTTCAGATTTGGATCTGTACCATCAGCTTTGCACGCGTCCAGATATCTGGGAACTACCACTGGCTTGGATTCTATCTCAGAGAATAAAGGAAAGTCACTCAGTGGAACTCTTCTGCTGGTGATATCAGCAATAGGAGTAGCGATGGGTTCCTTTCTGATATTCTATATCAACTTCATTTTCTTCAAGTTCTTCGCGTTCAGAGGCTTCCCAACCGTTGGTTCAATGGTGCTTAACTCTTGAGCTTCTATCAGATGCTCTATCAGCCTATTCTCTGTCAGAATATCTGATATCAACCTTCCAAAGGGTATCCAATCCCTCTTTGTTCTTTCTTCTTCCCTGGTTTCCTTCACGCTTGTTCTGAGGTGATTGAACAGAAGATGAGCCAAGTTGATTTTTACCTTCTGATTGATAAAGTAGATCAGAAACTGCTGATCCACATTTATGTAATCAGGGGAACTGGTTGGCTTCCTATGGTTAAAACACCCCAGAATTATCTTCGCCCAAACTCTGTGATGATCCTTCAGATCTTTGATTTTACTGCTGGGCACCCCATGGGTGAAAATCCTTTATGCTATGACGCCCACGTCAGCACATCTCTCAGCCATATCAATACAGCGGACGCCACCGCCACTGTAACCAATTAACCTTGCTATGTGATCCTCAGTGATCACAATCTTCTTCCCCATAATGTAGGAGATGACTTGATGCGTTGAAGCCGTCGCATGAATCCAGAACTCCTTCACTAACATAGGGAATGTTGGTCCAACCAACCTGTCAAAATACCTTTCCCATTTCTATGCCCTAACTTCTTCAGTTAAATCAAAACCGTTTTCCTTCAGACTTCCAAAATCAATGATCAATTCAGATAACACTTCAAGATTCTTCACAGGAGTGAGGAGTGTTCTGAATGGCACTTGATACTGTTCAGATGATGCTTTCTTCTGAGAACCTGCAGAAGCACTGCTGGAGGTTGCCATGTTCACACTTAAAGATTTTGAGAAGAAAAGCTGAGAAAATGGGTTTGAGAGAGATGAACACAAAAAAATGCAGAGAATGCTTGAGAAATAGTTAGAAACTGTAAAAGATTAAAATGAGAGGTTAACGTGTTTAAATAGGGTTCAGAATATTTTGAAAGAGTAAACGTTTTTAAGAGAGAGAAATAAAATCATGATTACGTTTTAAAAACATGATTACTTTCATTTAATGCTTGCTGATTTTGGGGGATTTGAGAAAGATACTTAAAAACGGTTACCAGACATGTGTCTCAATGCACCCAATCAGCGTTTTGCCTTCTCAGAAGCGTGCACGCGTTCTGCTTCAGAGATTTGCTGATGATTGGATGACACTTGTTTGATGTAGTGATCAGCACGTCTGTCTTTGAGCTTAGACTCTCAGATCTTTAGACTTGCATCTGATACAATCTGCATGTTCTATCTTTCTGAAAAGAGATTGATCAAAAGTTCACAGTAAAACAAATACATTCTGAAGATAAATATATGGAATTAAAACATTTTCACTCTGGGCAGATTTTCATGCTGAGATGTTTCAGAATGAAATTGAACCTATCTTCAGAAAGGGGTTTAGTGAAGATATCAGCCCATTGATGGTATGTATCTATAAATTTTAAATTCAAAATTCCTTTCTGAATATAGTCCCTAATGAAGTGATGTTTTATTTCTATATGCTTAGCTCTAGAATGTAAAATGGGATTCTTACTTAAGCAAATAGCAGAAGTATTATCGCAGAGTATAGGAATGTTACTCTCAAAATTCTGGAAGTCTTCAAGCTGACTTTTCATCCAGAGCATTTGTGTGCTACATCCTGCTGCTGCTATGTACTCAGCTTCTGCTGTTGATAGCGCAATTGTTGATTGCCTTTTGCTGGACCAAGAGATCAAATTTTCTCCCAGAAACTGGCAGCTTCCAGAAGTACTTTTACGCTCCACTCTGTCTCCAGCAAAGTCAGCATCGCAGTAGCCTACTAAACTGTAATCACTAGACTTTCTATAAAACAAACCCAGATTAGTAGTACCTTTCAGATACTTGAAAATTCGCTTAACAGCTGTTAAGTGAGATTCTCTAGGATCTGATTAGAATCTAGCACAAATACAAACGCTGAATAATATATCATGTCTTGAAGCAGTCAGATAGAGGAGAGAACCAATCATACCTCTGTAGACTTTCTGTTCTACATTTTTGCTTACCTCTTCTCTTTCCAGAATGCACGTGGGATGCATTGGAATCTTTGATGGCTTACATTCTGAGAGGTCAAATTTCTTCAGAAGATCTCTGATGTATTTGCTCTGATGAATGTAAGTTCCCTCTGGAGTTTGATTGATCTGAATTCCTAGAAAGAATTTCAGTTCCCCCATGAGGCTCATCTCAAATTCTGCCTGCATACACTTAGCAAATTTTCTTCCAAGAGAAAGATTAGTAGAACCAAAAATAATATCATCAACATAAATTTGACAGACTAAGATGTCATTCTTAACTGATTTACAGAATAAGGTAGTGTCTACCTTCCCTCTGGTGAATTCATTTTCTAACAGAAAGTTACTTAGCCTTTCATACCAAGCTCTGGGAGCTTGTTTCAGACCATATAGTGACTTCTTTAGTTTGAAAACATGTTCTGGATGTTTTTTATTTTCAAAACCAGGGGGTTGGTGTACATAAACCTCTTCTTCTATATAACCATTTAAGAATGCACTCTTGACATCCATCTGATACAGAGTGATGCCTTTATTAACAACAAATGAAATTAAAAGTCTGATAGATTCTAACCTGGCGACTGGGGCAAAGGTTTCTGTATAGTCTATCCCCTCTTGCTGACTATAACCTTGTGCAACCAGTCGTGCCTTGTTTCTGATGACTTCACCTTGTTCATTTAGCTTGTTTCTGAAGACCCATCTTGTTCCAATGACGTTGAATCCTTTTGGTCTGGGAACAAGATCCCATACGTCATTTCTGGTGAATTGATTCAGCTCTTCTTGCATTGCCAGAATCCAGTCATTATCCAGAAGTGCTTCATCAATAGAAGAAGGTTCAATCAGAGACACAAGTCCCATGAGTGTTTCTTCAGAGTTTCTGAAGCTTGCTCTTGTTCTAATTGGATCTTCCTTTCTTCCTAAGATAGTCTCTTCTGGGTGATCCAAGCTGCTTCTGGGTAATCTCTTCTGAGGTTGATCAGCAGCTGTTGTAGGATTGCTAGCAGTGCTCCTTTCAGACGTTGAAGGAGTGTCTGTGTTGAGAGCTTCTGATGACTTGTCTTCAGAACCTGTAAATTCAATTTCCATACCTGCAAAAACTTCATTCTGCTTTGACTTTTCAGAGTCAAGCTTATCATCAAAACGAACACTGATTGATTCTTCCACAATCTGTGTTTCTGTATTGTATACTCTGTACCCTCTTGAGCGTTCAGAGTATCCTAACATAATACACTTATGTGCTTTAGAGTCAAACTTGTTCAAATAATTATTTGTATTTAACATAAAACAGGTACATCCAAATGGATGAAAATATGAAATGTTGGGCTTTCTGTTCTTCCACAATTCATATGGAGTCTTTTCCAGAATAGGTCTTATTGAGATTCTATTCTGAATGTAGCACACTGTGTTTATTGCCTCTGCCAAGAAGATCTTAGAAACGTTTGTCTCATTGTTCATGGTTCTGGCCATTTCTTGCAATGTTCTGTTCTTTCGTTCTACAACTCCATTTTGTTGGGGAGTTCTAGGACAAGAGAAATCATGCAGAATGCCTGTCATTAAAGAATGACTCAAAATCTTTGTTTTCAAATTCTCCACCATGATCACTTCTGACTTTAACGATTCTAAGATCCTTTTCATTCTGAACTTGGTTACAGAAGGTAACAAACACAGAGTGTGACTCGTCCTTGTGTCTTAAGAACTTTACCCATGTCCATCTGCTATAGTCATCTACGATTACTAACCCATACTTCTTGCCACTGACTGAGGCAGTTTTAACTGGTCCAAATAAGTCAATGTGCAGAAGTTCTAATGGCTTAGAGGTAGAAACAACATTTTTAGATTTAAAAGAAGGTTTTGCAAACTTGCCTTTCTGACATGCTTCACACAGAGCATCTGAATTGAACTTCAAATTAGGAAGTCCTCTGACTAGATTGAGTTTGTTAATCTGAGATATTCTTCTCATACTAACATGCCCCAATCTTCTGTGCCAGATCCACTGCTCGTTGTTCACAGACAGAAGGCACTTTACATTCTGACTTTTTAGTTCAGAAAGTTTGATTTTGTAAATGTTGTTTTTCCTCTTACCATTAAACAGGATAGTCCCATCTTTCTGACTAACAGCTTTACATGATTTTTGATTAAAGATTATATCATAACCGTTATCACTTAATTGACTTATGGATAACAGATTATGCATTAATCCATCTACTAGCAGAACATTATTAATAGAGGGAAGATTTCCATTACCTACAGTTCCAGAGCCAATTATCTTTCCCCTCTGATTGCCTCCAAAGCCAACGTGGCCTCCAGGCTTAAGTTCCAGGCTTTGGAACATATGCCTTCTTCCTGTCATGTGTCGCGAGCAGCCAGAGTCCAGGTACCATGACTGGTGTTTCTGACTTGCTGCTAAAGATATCTGCAACATGTATTATTTTATCCTTAGGTACCCAAATTTTCTTGGGTCCTGATTTGTTAGTTTTACCAAAACTCTGGTTAAATTTTGGTTTCACAGAGTACTTACTGCTAGTGTATTTAATATCATGTGTGTGACCATACACAAAATGTGAATTTAGAGGAGTGTGTTTAATGGTTAAGTCCATGACATTCTTTGGTGTAGGAACCTTACCTTGGTATCCTATTCCTTTCCTGCCGTTTCTGCTAACTCCATAGATCATTGAAGCCATTTTGCTTCTATCTATGCTTTTAGCAAGGAACTTCTGGAAACTGTGATCATACTCCTTGATGATCTCATCAGCGTTGCTGGGAGTTTCAGAAATTGGTTCCTTCTGAGAGTTTTGTAAAGTATTTTCTAATTTTGAAATCTTATTTCTCAGCTCAGAATTCTCCAATTTGAGACTCTCAGTCTTATTAGAGTCAGATTCAAGATTCCTTTTCAGGTCTCTGAATTTAACTCTAATTTGCTGATACCTTTCCAGAATTTCATTAAGGCTTTCAGCAAGTTCAGCCTTGGTAAAATTAACAGCAAAGTTAGGAAATACCTCTTCAGTATCTGATTCTGAGTCTGATTCAGAAGCTTCACTATCTTCTGAGATGTTAGCCATGAGAGCTATGTTTGCCCTCTCATCATCTGATTCTGAGTCAGCTTCGGACGAGTCAGAGTCATCCCATGTAGCCATGAGACTTTTCTTCTTTTCTCTCCCAAACTTCTTTTTGGGCTTTTCCCTCTGAAGCTTTGGACAGTCACTCTTGTAGTGTCCTTGCTCATTGCACTCATAGCAGATGATGTCCTTGGTGTTTGGCTTTTTGCTACTTGAGGAGCCTTCAGATCTTCTGTATCCAGAGGAAGAGTCTGTCCTTCTGTATCTGGAAGAGGACTCATTCTATTCAGATCTTCTGGGATTCCTGAACTTCCTTTGCCTCTGCTTCCATAGTTGATTTACTCTTCTGGAGAGGAGGGAGAGTTCGTCTTCTTCTGATGAGGATCCATCAGATGTTTCTTCAATTGCCTGCAAAACTTTAGACTCAGATTTTTTGTTAGATTTTAATGCTAAAGGCTTACCTTGCTTCTGAGGCTCTTCAGCTTCTAGCTCTATCTCATGACTTCTGAGGGAGCTGATAAGTTCCTCCAGAGTGATTTTGTTGAGATCTTTTGCTAGCTTCAGAGCTGTAACCATTGGTCTCCACTGCTTGGGTAAACTTCTGATGATTTTCTTGACATGGTCAGCAGTAGAGTATCCTTTGTCCAGAACCTTGAGACCAGCTACCAGAATCTGGAATCTTGAGAACATTGTTTCAATGGATTCAGATTCTTCCATTTTGAACGCCTCATACTTCTGAATGAGCGCCAGAGCTTTAGTTTCTTTGACCTGAACGTTGCCCTCATGCGTCATTCTGAGTGAGTCAAAGATGTTCTTTGTTGTGTCTCTGTTGGAGATCTTTTCATATTCAGTATAGGAGATGGCGCTGAGAAGGATGGTTCTGGCCTTGTGGTGATTCTTGAAGTCACGCTTTTGTTGGTCAGACATTGTTTTTCTATCAATCTTCTGACCGCTTGCATTCACAGGGTACGTGTATCCATCTGTCACCATATCCCACAGATCAACATCATGTGCCAGAAAGAAGCTTTCAATCCTGTCTTTCCAGTAATCAAAGTTTTCTCCATCAAAGACTGGAGGTTTGCCGCTGAATCTGTCTCTGTCCTCATGGTTGTCATTGCTGGTGTGAGAATAAGTTCCTGCCATTGTGTTTTTCTGACGCTGGATCTTGTACTGACACGGTTAAGTGTTTTAGCTCAGAACCAGGCGCTCTGATACCAATTGAAGAAGTGAAAAACACAAGAAGGGGGGTTGAATTGTAAAACTGAAAATCAATGCAATGAACAAGATATTTTTATCCTGGTTCGTTTGATCTCAAACTACTCCAGTCCACCCGTCAAGGTGATTTCGCCTCTCTCCAACGAGGTCTTAATCCACTATATTCAACTGAATATTACAAACTGCTTTAACAACTGCTAAAGCCTTCTTGATGCAAACCACAACCCGGTTTGTCAAGGAAACACTTTCTTACAAAGAAGATAAATCTAGGTGTGTGAATGTTTTCTACAAAACTGTATCACAACTAAGATGTATACACAACTTAAGATTATAAAACTAGATTGCTAAACAATGATTGAGTAAGAAGATATGTAGCGTTTAGCAAACTGGGAGAAGGAAGATTATGATTAGCTTTTAGGCGTGTAAAAAGTTGGAGAGCATTAGCCAATTCAATCTTCATAGTCTTGTTTATATAGCACTGAGATTGTTGAACGTTGGAGCAATATTCTTGATTCAATGCTAATAACAAACTTTCCTTATTGAGCAAATCTTGTTTGGAATGAGGCCGTTGGTAATAATTTTCTTTCAATGCACAGTACCGTTGCTTACTTAATGCATGTTCTGGCTTGGCTCATTCTGACTCTGCTTAACTGCTGATGAACTGTTGTTTTATTTATCAGAGTGTTGAGCGCAGTTCTGTTCATCAAGCTTCAGCATACACGTGAGTTGATCTTCTGATTCTGGTATTCTGATAAAGCAACTTCGGATGCTGATGTCAAGAACCAATATTCTGATGTTGATTTAAGTGTGCTCTTGCTTATACCTATCAGAGTTTCTGCAAGGCAGAACGTAATATTTTTAGGTAGCAAATATTTCATACATGAATCATATAAATAATATATCTTTTCATTTTGTTATCATCAAAACTTAAACATAGGGTAGTAGATTCAAACTTTGTTCTAACATAAACTGCTTAGATGAATGTTAATAGGCTTGCATGCAAAAGACAAATAAAATTAAAATAGTAGATCACCTTAATTATGCAAAGATTAAATAACTGAAATCAAACACATGCACATGCTCACTCTTAGGGTATGCCTCACTTGGTTGCCTCGGAAAATAATGGTCATGTCCCTCGAACGTAGGGATATCTTAGCAAAAGATCCTTAATCTAAAAGTCATCATAAAGATCATAGTCCCTTAATGTCCCTCGAGTTGCCTACGAGAAATGATCTTGTCCCTCGATGTTGCCTACGAATATATGATGACAGTCCCTTCGAAATACTAAGGTATCTGTTGTACCCCAAAATTTGCCCTCCCATATTCTTCAAGAAATTGCCAAGCCAAGTCACAAAATTCCCCAAGGGTTGTGCAGTCCAACTGTCTCCTATACATTCAAAACTAGGGTTTGTGTTCTGATCAAGAAAAGGAAGTTTTCAAAGGCCCAATCAAGTCTCATATGCCTACAAATATGGTCAAGTATCCTCATATCAAGTTTCAAGGCATTCAGCTCAAAATTGCACAGTCAAAACCCTAGATTGCACTACAGTCAACTGTAGGGGCAAAAGGGTCATTTGACAGTCAAAAGTTCAAATTTTTGGTCAACATATCATTTTGAAGCCACAAACATCATTTGATCAATGCTTGATCATGATTCTCAAAATTTGGCTCAGAAAATCATCAAGATGCAAAAGTTACTATATTTGGACAGTTGAAAAAGTCAACTGAAATTGACCAGGGCATAACTTTCACATGGATTATTAGAAAAATTCCATCCAAAGCTCATTTTGAAGAGAAAGACATTTCCTACAACTCATCTTCATACTTCAAGTCCAAGAAATGCTCTCACAAAAAGTTATCAATTTCAACATTATAGGTCATTTTCAAAAGTCAACAAAAAGGGACTTTAAGTCAAAGACCATAACTTGAGATTGGTAAATCAAAATGACATGGGACCAAAGTCATGGGTTAAAGGACTCAAAGACCCTTCCAAAATGTCCAAGAACATGAGAAAAGATTAAAAATTGAGCAAGATATGCCTTGTGGAAGTTGGGAAATTTTTGGATATTTTGAAAAGTCAACATTACTTCAAATGACCTAAATTTGCTAATGGGCCCATTTTTCTTCCATGATTCATCATTCCAAGCATATGCACGACCACTTGGCCCAAAGGTAAGTATTTTCTCATTATTTATTTATTTATTTGGATTTTTATTTATATTAATTCAATTAAATCAATTAAATATATGAAAAATGTTTAAATTAACCAAACCAATCTTTTTATACATGTTTTAAGGTCAATATTTCGTGTAAATGCAAACTAGGAAAGATTTGGGGTGATTGGATGCAAATTGATACAAAACCATGTGAAAAAGATTTGGAAAGATCTTGAAAAATCAAATTTTCAAAAACGATGAATGCCATGGATTTGTGCTAGTTTTGTTAACCTAATGCCTTCACTACATATGCTGGATGAGAACCCTAATCAAAGGAGACTGAATGCTGCGCTCAGAAGCCATTAACAAACTTGCAAATTTTGTCCAAAAGTTCAAAACTGAAAACCACGTTTTAGGTTGATTCAAGGCGTAATTCATATTCCATTGGCTTCCTGAAGCTTCACTGATCAGATTCCAATCACAAACATCCACTCAAACGCCAAGAATCGGTACCTAGGACTCAAACTGCATCAAGAAAATTCCATTATCGTGTTTCATGTTTTAAGCATTTTTACAGCATTTTGTTCATAGATTCTTGTTCCTCATTTGATTCTAAAGCTAACCAATGCATTTAATTTGATTATTATGCTGTATATATGAATATGCCATGAGTGAATTTTAGGGTTTTCAGAAGTTGGAATTAGGGATTCTTAAAAGAGGAAAAATCAAGGCTCCAGACCACCACCATTAGACTCAGCAAGCTTGGACGAACAGGAAGCACCATTCGCGATCAATTTATGGACATCATAGCTCTAGTCGCTATTTTCTGGAAACAGGCTTAAGAGAGCGTCTTTAAAACCATGGCCAATGCATTCTCGTTTCAGAAAAAAAAATAAAACAATGAGGACGATGACCTCGTGGCGAACGATGGTTGGTGCGTTTGAAAACTCGCGCGCGTTGCCCACTAACATTTTGTTTTCTTCTTATAATATTTGTTAATTGTTATATAGTAAATATAATTCAAGCGCTTCAGTGGCAGGTACATGTGCTTTGCAATGTCCAAGACCTGGGTTCGAGTCCCAGGTCTGTATAATTCCTATATTATTTTTCGTTGATAATTCCTATGCAGGCACAACATTGATGCACACCATGTTCCTTCATCATTTAGCCATCCACGTATCTAACAAATTCCAATCAAAGGCTGAGATTGGATGTACATCATAAGCCTGGTCAAAAGGGTTAACACGCTAGTGGAAAAAGTCAATGGACCTGAAGCATTGGGCCTGATTTCCTAAGTCCATACCTCACAACTGGGGCCTGAACCCCCCCCTGGTTTGCAATCTTCTTCTTATTTTATTTTTAATTATTATTTTATTTGCTTCATTGTTTTAATTTAATTAATAATTTTTTTACAAAATCCAAAAACATCATAAAAAACTCAGAAAAAGATAAAAAATATAATGATTATTTTAGTATAAATTAGGGTTTAATTTTAATTCTTTTCATAAAAAATCTAAAAAGAAGTAGAATTAGGTTTAATTAATGTTTTATCCTTTTTTTTATTTTTTCTTTTCTCATAATTATATTTATTTATTTTATTTACTTTTATAATTAAATATGCATAAAAACTTGTAAAATAAATTAGGGTTAATTTAGGTTAAAATTCAATATTTTTCATAATAAATTTAAAAGCCATTAGAATTAGGGTTTGCATTCAATTTTAATTTTAATTAATTCTCTTTTTCTATTAAATCTTAAAAAAAACACAAAAATACCAAAACATTTTCTTTTAATATTAATTTTAATTCCTTATTAATTTAATTTTTGCAAAAGGGTCCAACGCCCATATTCTTAATTGTTTAATTTCACATACTTCTTTCTTTTTCCGCTTAAATAATTATGTATCTCTCCCAAAGCGTTGTAACTTAAACTTCTCGCACTTTTAATTCTTTTACTTTACTTTGCTTTATTTATTCTTTCCGTCAAATCGGGTCCGGTTTAATTTTGGCGATGTATACCCGCGCCATTTGTAATAGCTTAGAATTTTCATTTTCCGCAAATATTTTTAACTGTTAACAAAAGCATGAAAGAATGTATGGCCTTAAATAAAATAAAGCGTAGATCACAATGAACATGACAAGACAAATATCAATGAAAACGACACACGAATCGCACACACCACCCCTAGGGTACGCCTCACTGTTGCCTTGCCTCGAAAGGTGATCGTCGAGTAGAGGATGTCTTAGTAAGTCCTCATGATCCGGGAACCTGGCATGAGGGTAGCTTCTAAGGTGTCTTCCTATTGCTCTGGTGATCACCATGTCCTGAACCTCGAATTGACCCGAACACCTCCAACGGTGGTGCTACCTACCTCTCAATGGTGGGATGGCATTACTTTAAAGGACATTTACACAGACGAATTCCTTAGGGTAGGTAGGTTCTCGTAGATACTTGCTCTCTTCAAAAAACAAACAAAAATCTTTTCACACCAACACATTTTCAAAAGCTTTCAAAACAATTTTTTCAAACACTCTGACGCACGAGTCAAACTGAAATTTTTCAAAGAAACTTTTTAAACCCACATTGAAAAGCAAACAAACCATTTTTGAAAACACAAATGAGCAAGTATCTAAGAGCCCATGGATAACCATGGATAGAAAGAGTGCTAACACCTTCCCTTTCTATAATCTACCTCCCGAACCGAGAGCAATCTCTTTAAGGAATTTTTCTGTGCTTTTGTCCTTTCCATTTGGAGAAAATAAAAGACGGTGGCGACTCTTGCTTCCGCGACATTTCGCGAACCAACGTTAAACAGTCAGTTCCAGATCCACCGATCACAGAACTGGCGACTCTGCTGGGGAATAAACTTAAAGTGAGGTGTACCTTAGGGCTAGCTCATAACTATGTTTTCAATTGTCTTCTTTGCTTGCTTTATTATTGTGGGTTGCTTGGGAGTTCTATAGATCCTAACCCGGATCTGGGGGATACCTTCTTAGAAAGTAGCAACAAGGCTGTGAGGGAACTGTGCGGGGTATACCGACATGGTTGAAACAGTCTGCTACGTTGATGTGGCACTTTGGTGTGTACCGGTAACCCTTGAGTTCAGTCAAGGAGAGTACGGGGCCTCCGCATGGTGTCGTGAAGCATCAACAGACCTTAGGAACCTTAATTGAACAATCTTGGCCTCTTTAGGGTAGTGAGATAACTAACTTTGGTGCAGTTCGAGGTTGGTTGATACTCGATACTACACTCAATTGAGGGTTGCTTTCCTGGAATATTTCGGTCGCCAGTTCAGTGGCTAAATCGAAACGATGAACAATGAAAGCAGTCCCGTGATATTGGGGACCTTAGAACCCGGTTACTTTGATTAGGACAGGTTGAACCCACCAACTTCAAGAGGGTACTACCCAGACCCCATGCTGGCCTTAAACCTTAAGGGCTTGTCTTGTGTGCCTTGTGTGCCTTCCAACTTGACTATCTGCGTGCTGGTTACCTAACACGTGTTTCTTGCAGGTTTTGTTCATAGTCCCTAATAAGGGTTCATAACAGGGTTACCTACATTACCCCATGCATCATGACATCATACCATCGCATACATCCTAACCCATTTCAAGGATCTCAAGGGCTTGTGATGCAGGACAGGATGAATCAACATCTAGCCAGGGGAAAAGAGGGTCTATTTTCCTCTAGCCAAGGGTGTCAGGGGCTATGACCCACTGGATATGGTGAGCCTTTGACCCTTGAAGAAGGGCTCTCTACAACAGGAAGTTCCTTCAATCAAGTTGCCAGTTTCCAACTCTAACAAGTTTCTCTGTTTACCCTGCGAGGTCCTTGAAATCATTGCATGCATGTCATACATCTCATTGCATTGCAGGTGTCCCTTTGACAGGTTGCTTACCCTTCTTCGCTATTTATTTCAGCCGATCGTCATGAATCCTGAATCATCAGCTGAGCAGTCTATCAAGGCCCTCCAGGCTCAGAACGCCCAGTTCCAAGGGCTGATCATGAATCTGACCCAGGGGCAACAAGATCTGAAAGCTCTCCTCTTGAAGAAGGAAAAGAAGAAGAAGAGGACTGTTTTGTTCAGCCCTAGACGCAGATCTGGGAATACACCGCAGACTGAAACTGAGAGGACTACTCCATCTGTGAGGGAAATCAGTCACCATGAGAGGGAGATGCCTAGTCCAGTGGTCTCCGACAACGAGACAAATTTCAACAACGAACAATACCCTCCGGCTGAGGATAAATACAAACAGTTGGAAGACCGGCTCAGTGCTATGGAGATACAAAAAGTGCCCGGCCTGGACTTCGAGGATCTAGGTCTGTCTTCTGGGGTAGTAATCCCGCACAAGTTTAAGGCACCTGCCTTTGCTAAATACGACGGGGCATCCTGTCCTAAGTTGCATCTCAGGGCTTACACAAGGAGGATCCAACCCTATACAGCTGACAAAAACTTATGGATCCATTTCTTCCAAGAGAGTCTTTCAGGGACTCAGCTCGAGTGGTTTTATCAATTGAATGGAGCCAACATCCGTACCTGGGAAGACTTAGCCACTGCTTTCTACAAGCATTACCAGTACAATGCCGACCTTGCTCCCACACGCACTCAGCTTCAGGGAATGTCTATAGGTGCAGGCGAAGGTTTCAAAGAGTATGCACAGAAATGGAGAGACCTTGCTGGAAGGGTACAGCCTCCATTAACTGACCGGGAACTCATTGATATGTTCTTAGGGACCCTATCCGGGCCATTCTTCAACCACCTGATTGGCAATTCATCTGCTGGATTCACTGACCTCATCCTGACCGGCGAAAGAATTGAAGCTGGTATCAAGAGTGGGAAAATTCAAGAGGCCACACCTTCTGATATTCATAAAAAGCCTTACACGGGAAAGAAGGAATCTAATGCTGCATACAGTCAAAGGAGTCGCCGTGATCAACATGCAGGGGCAGTCATGATCTCTGGTTCTGCACCACGCCGCCAACCACAAAGGGGAAACCAGCAAAGGCCGGACGGGCCTAAAAGGCAGTTCACCAACATTAACATGCCATGGTCACAAGCACTGCAACACATGTTGAAGATGAACCTGATTGCAGTGATCAACCCTTCTGCCAATCCTAAGACCTCCTCTCCTAGCTACAATCCAGAAGCCAGATGTGCTTATCATTCCGATAGCCCGGGGCACGATACTGAGGACTGTTGGGCACTAAAGTACAAAATTCAGAACATGATCGATGCCAAAGAGATCGAGTTCGAGCCTTCCGAGACTCCCAACGTGGTCACTGCTCCCTTGCCAAAACATGGCTAGGATCGAGAGATTTTTGTTCATTTGAATTCAAGTTGTATTTTTCTTTTTTGTTCAGATAAACAATTATCATGTTAAACTCTTTTATTTCATGAATGCATTACACATGTCTGTCTTGATTTAATTATGTTTACTATGCTTAAAACTGCTTTCATATTTTTGCAATGGTCAACTCTTAATTGAAAATTCTAAACCTCTTGAGGGAGGATGACGAAAACGATACCACAATCTACAGTATGCTTTTGAACAAACTCCGTTGATGAGGTACAGGCATTGTTTCAATCCCTAAACACTGGAGTTATAAGGATGATAATCCCTCGTCAACCCATCAGAGCCAAAGAAGTAGGAGTTTTTATTTTCGAAAATCAAAACCCTTAATCACAACCTGGGGCAGGGTAGTTCTCTCAGTTGATCCACGTGCATAACGAATGGCACTAAAGAGGTCTTTACAAAAACAAAAGACAGTGATGGTTCAGAACAACCAAAAGGACAGGCAGTCACTCTCAAAAAAAAAAAACCCAATAAGTCAAAACCTACGAAGGAGACTTACGAAACTGGGGCATCCCGCCGACTGTAATTCCAAAAAGGAAACAGTTCAAAAAAAAAAAATAGGGATAACAAAAAATCAAAAGAAAGAGGTCTCACAAACCCTCAACAAAATAAAGATGACTGCCTAGTCAAAATAAATCATCAACATCCGAATCATCATCAGAAAGTCAGAGCAAAGACTCAAACAAAGGTCTAACGTATGATCAACTGAGTTTAGGTTTGGAGAATATCACGAAGAGCGGGTGGGTACAAATAAAACTTGAGCCTTTATCCTTTGTTTCTTAAACCGTGAACCAGGCCACGATATAACCCTTAAAAGTCCTAGCTGAAGCATGGGTTAGTTTGAAAGCATATTGTTACGAAGGTATCCTGACTCCTGAAGGTTTGCTGTAAAATCTTGAGTTGACACCGCACTGTATTACAAAAAATGCATTTTTCAAAATTCAAGACAGACATAGGCTTTTGCATTCTTAAAATAACCTTGTTTGCATATGACTATTTGTTTGAACAGCAGGGAAACTCGCACGATGAACACCTGGTGAACAGAAGTACCTCCAATCAAGGGGCACAGTAGGAGCATTGCCCATTACCTGGGGCATGGCAAAACATTTCTAACAGGGGCAACTCCCTGCATTCTGAGAGCGTGGACATAGTCGGAAAAGTACTACGCGTAATCAAAGACCCGCTAGGTTGACACACCTAGGCAAAAATAAGGGATGAAACGAAAAATCTGTACACCCGGCAAGTCGAAAACCTGAAAAGGCGGCTTGGGCAAAAATGGGTATCCCGATGGACTGAAAACTCGAAAGGGGGGTCCAGGCAAAAGTTAGGGATCAAAGTGTACGACTATGTCCCGGCATCTCGTCACTTGTCCACCCGAAGACTTGTCAATCACCCACACAGGTATCCTCTTCCCTCATCTCCGAAGCAGGGGCAATAATGAGTTATCCAGGCGATCCAATTGCTCTTTTCAACCAAAGTACAAAGGACAAATCAACATAAGAATGATTAACATCTACCTTTACAAATTCCAGATCGTGGGTTAACATCCGAAACCAAACAGGACAATCATCCACTTAACCAAAATCATGCAACCCTACACCGGTTACTTTTCAATTTTCATCAAGAAGTTTTACACAAACTTATCCAAGTAACCTAACCCCGGTTCCTCCCAGAAATCTCACGTGGATTTATCTCAAGATGACCTAACCCCGGTTCATCAAGAAGTTTTTACACAAACTTATCCAAGTAACCTAACCCCGGTTCCTCCCAGAAATCTCACATGGATTTATCTCAAGATGACCTAACCCCGGTTCATCAAGAAGTTTTTACACAAACTTATCCAAGCAACCTAACCCCGGTTCCTCCAGAAATCTCACATGGATTTATCTCAAGATGACCTAACCCCGGTTCATCAAGAAGTTTTTACACAAACTTATCTGTTGTACCCCAAAATTTGCCCTCCCATTTCCTCAACATTTTCTCATCACAAGACCTTTGAAGATCAAGATCCAGTTAGGGTTTCCTCTGCTCAAGACTTCTCCTTGCACTGTGGACTCAAAATTAGGGTTTGTGTTTGCCTAAGGATGTTTTGACCTAAAAAGCTCAAGATGACTTTCATGCTTCATATTGGACTCCCAAGTTTACCCATGCCAAGTTTCAAGTCTTGATTCCAAGTTTTACCCAGTCAATTGGACAGTTGACCTAGAAATCAGCTGTATTGGGGAAAAAAGTCAACTGTGGCCAATTGACAGTCAAACCTCATGAAATTGATCCACATCAACATTATGAACTCATATGGACCATTTGATCAAGTTTGGATCACAATTCCACAAGAAATTTGATCAGATCACCAAAAGGGCAAAATGGTCATTTTTAGGGTTTTGACTGCACAAAGGCAATTTTTGACTGTTTGACTTAGCCAATGGCAAATCAAGCTCACATATGGACTCAAGGACTCAATGAAATGGTCTTGACACATTCATCAAGCTCAAAAGATCCCAAGTACACAAGATTGACAGTTGAATTTCCCAGTCAACTGATCAATTTTGACTGTATACTGAAAAGTCAAACTTTGACTTTTTGGTCAAAATCAAGAGTCAAGATTCATTTTTCATCAAAACATGCCAAATCATGAAACTTGTTCACCAAGAAATCACAAAAATGCAAATTAGGGTTTGAAAATAGAATTTTTCATAACTTAGAATTTTTCTAAGTTATGAAAAACCCTAATTTTTTCCCAACTTTGCCCCATCTTTTCACCATGATCCATTTGGATTCAAACAAAAGTCAAAACATGAAAGTTGTAGCTTGTTGCATAATCTACAACTTTGATTCACAAAGTTTTCTCATTTGAAGCTTGTATCTCAAGTTATAATTTTTTGAATAAGGGCACTAAACCATCTTTTAACTTAGTGAAATTTGACCTATTTTGACAAGGTTTTCTACCCCACTTCAAGGCCACTTTTCATACCCTTCCACTTGGAATTTTGATTTGCATTTCAAAGATGGATTGTAGTACACATTCCAAGCTTTCCAAAATGTCCAAGAACTCATCAAACAACCTCATAACTTGAGAGATTCGAATTTCACAAGTTGGCAAAAATTCACTTTTTGTTCTTCATCAAGACATGTTCATAATCTTGCCAATTTGAAATCAGTTTGCTTTATGCTTGATTACAGGTCCTTGAACCATTTCATACTCAATAATTTTTAATGCATATTCAATGTGTTAAGGTGTTGTTCTTTGAGTGCAAGCATTGTATGCAAGATTAATCCTAAACTAGATAAAGTGAAATTTCCATTTTTGAAAAGGTTAACTTTATGTCAAGTTTGTAATCCAACAAGTACATGAAAGATCTGCTTGGCACAAGATTATGTGCATAACACACTGATCAAGAGATGTTTATGCAGCACATTAGGAGGCCCCCTACTAACCTAAAACCACCAACTTGCTTTTGTTGCTTAAGATAGAAGAAAAGTCCATAACTTATGCTATCTCTCATATCAGCTGAGACACACAACACAAAAGCTATCAAACACATTCCATAGACCAAATCCAAGCTAACACACGAGCCCTTGCCATCTGAAACACTCCCATTGCTCTAATCACCTTGAAACTGCACAAACAGGGGAGCCCCTGCAGATTGAGTGCAAACTCCCACTTCCCTCGAGCATTTTCACCAAAATCAATTCACATACATTCCTTACAACATATGCAAGCTAACCATGGCCTAAAACCTGACCTGTAATCATTCTAACAGTTTCCACCATTTTCATTTTTTCCTTTTGCAGTTGAAGTTCTACAGCTTGAAACAAGAAGGTTCAAAACAAAGTAAGCATTGAAAAAGCATCCCTGGACCTCAAGGAAGCTTTTCCAATCATTACCTTGCACTAGAAGTTCCTCATTCTCCAGATTGAAGTTCGACTGCACAGGTAAAACTTTGAACTCGTATCTCTCTTATCATGCATCTTTAGCCTTAAGTTTGTGAAGAAACAAGGTCCTACTCATAGCTCTGAACATGTACATATCCTTACATTTCATTTCTTTTGCCTGAGTAGAGAGAATTTGGAGTTTGAAAATGGTAGAAAAATTAGGTTAGGATTTGGGGGAGGAGAAATTCTCCCTCATCTTAGAGAGATAGGTCAAGTTCTTTATATGGTTAGAACCGTCTCTTCATGCTGAACATTTCTTGTGTTATGAGTTTTTGCTGAAAAGCCAAGAATCAGGAGTTAGACATTGAAGAACAGGGGCGCGCGTTTTTTTTCAAATGTTTAAGCTGGAGGTTGAAGACAATGATCAGTGGGCTGGGCCTGTGTTATTTTGCTTTTCACACCATCTTTTTTTATTCACACCCCCCTGGGCCCATTTGCTCATATTTTAACATTTTTGACTTTTTTCTTTTTTGATTAACTTTGTTTATTTTTTCTCATGACATTTAAAAATTAAAAATATTTTTTTTCCATCATTTTTGTATTTATTTGCATATTTATTTGTTTATTTCTTTTGTTTGTATATAATATATATATGTACTATTATTAGAATAAATAGAAAATAGTGTAAATACAATTTTTATTTTTGTTTACATTCTGAAAATATTTCACACAAAAAAATACTCTTTTTATTTATTTTATTAAAATATTAAATAAATATTTATCTTTGTGTATAATACCTATTTAAGGTTTAATATATATATATATATATATATATATATATATATATATATATATATATATATATATATATATATATATATATATATATATATATATATATATATATATATATATATATATATATATATATATATATATATATATATATATATATATATATATATATGTTTATTAATATATTTAAGCTAAGATATAAAAAAATACTTGAGTTTTCCATTTTTATTAATATTTGATACAAAAATACTTTTTTTTCACAGTATACTTCATTTTATTTTATTTTTATAAATAATAAATAAATAGTTGTATTAAATTAGATAATAATGCATTTTCTTTAAAATTAGGGTTTTTGCCCTAAATTTAAAATACTCAAAAAAATAATACATTTTCATTTTCTTTTCTCTTTTACATAAAAAATATTTTCTCATACATATAAAAACTTTCTTTTTGCATTTCACATATTTATTTAATTTCCATTTAATTATGCAATTTATTTACCTTGCAAATATTCAAAATGATGTAATAATTTAGATTTAAATTCTTGTCAATATCCCCCATTTGAACATTTGTACCCGCCTTCCCATATTTGGTTTTGTAATAGCTTAGTAATTTTAATTTCGCACTTTATTGCTTTCTAATGATAACATGTTAGAATTAGGGTTTGTATAAAAAAAAAACGATAAAAAAATAGTTTGACCTAATACAAGATAAACAAGCATGAAAATGGACACACAAATCACACTTGCACCCCCTAGGGTATTCCACTTGTTGCCTTCAAATAAATGGGCCATATTGTATGTTGAACTTCTTTGAGCAAAGCAAGCAATTTGAATGATCATAGTCCCTCGACAAAAGTTTTCAAAACAAACAAAAACAAATGATCAAGTCCCTTAGAGAAATTGCTCAAAGACATTTAACGCCGTTGCAATTATGGTCTAAAACGATGACCCGCGCCTGTCCCTTTCACATCCTAACACAAGGTTGCCCACCAAATACAATGGTGGAGCAAACTTGTTAAAAGGGTTAAAGTATAGCAATGATCCTTTTGAGAAATTTAGGAGTAGATAACCTCTTAGTTACTTGAATCAACTTGCAAAACAAAACACTTGCCTAATTTCAAAATCACACATCACCACACTTTCAAAACAACTTTCAAAAACAAATGAAAACTTTTTCAAAAGACATACATCTTTGTATACATCCCACACATGGATCATTACAAAGGTTGCCACCACATTGGCCTCTTTTCAAAACATTTTCAAACCCACACACTCAAGTACCATTTAAAACAATTGAAAATAAAAGGCAAGTGATCTAAGCAAGTAACTAAGAGCCCATGGATAACCATGGATAGAAAGGGTGCTAATACCTTCCCTTTCTATAATCTACTCCCCGAACCCAAGAAAACATCTCAAAAGGTTTTTGCTGTGCTTTTTAACCTTTCCTTAGGATAAAATAAAAAGTCGGTGGCGACTCTTGCTAACCGCAACATTTGCGAATACAAACGCAAAACCTCAAGTCAGCTCTCCCACCGTATCACAGAACTGGCGACTCTGCTGGGGAAATTTTTAAAGTGGAGTAACCTTAGGGTTTAGATCACCTTTGTTTTCAATTGCTTGCTTTGTTTGCTTTTGCATTTTGTGGGCTTTGTATCGGAGCTTTATAGATCCTAACCCAGATCTGGGGATACCTTCTTAGAAAGTAGCAACAAGGCTGTGAGGGAACTGTGCGGGGTATACCGACATGGTTGAAACAGTCTGCTACGTTGATGTGGCACTTTGGTGTGTACCGGTAACCCTTGAGTTCAGTCAAGGAGAGTACGGGGCCGCCGCGTGGTGTCGTGAAGCATCAACTGACCTTAGGAACCTTAATTGAACCATCTTGGCCTTTTTAGGGTAGTGAGATAACTGACTTTGGTGCAGTCCGAGGTTGGTTGATACTCGATACTACACTCAATTGAGGGTTGCTTTCCTGGAATATTTCGGTCGCCAGTTCAGTGGCTAAATCGAAACGATGAACAATGAAAGCAATCCAGTGATATTGGGACCTTTAGAACCCGATTACTTTTGATAGGACAGGTTGAGCCCACCAAACTTCAAGAGGGTAATACCCAGACCCCATGCAGGCCTAAACTCTAAGGGCTTGTGTGACTTGTGTGCCTTACCATGTTTGCCTTTGTGAATATTTATAGTGTATTTAATCATCACATCATGACATCATACAAACATCATGAGCATTGACTAACCATTTCAAGGGTTTCGAATCTTCATCTTTGTTCTTGTTTTATAGGACATGGAAACTGCTCGCAGAAAGACAATTCAGATTAGCCTTGTAAAGATCCCTCCTCAGCTTAAGGAACTTCTGTCCAGGATTCCCGAGGGCTCTTCATTCAGTGAGAGACATGGAAGACTCATCAGCTTGGTTAACACCAACATTGAGGAGGACTTGATAAAGGTCCTGTTCCAATTCTTTGACCCTCTGCATCACTGCTTCACTTTTCCGGATTATCAGTTGGTGCCTACATTGGAAGAGTTCTCCCGACTTCTGAAGGTCCCTATCCTTGATCAACTACCCTACAACGGTACGGAAGAGGAACCCAAGCTTGAAGAGATTGCTAAAGCCTTGCACCTACAGACATCTGACCTCAAGGGACATTGGGAAGTTAGAAGTGGTATCAAGGGTTTCTTAGCCAGGTTCCTGTTCGAGAAGGCCCAAGAATGTTGGAACTCACTTGACCTACGAGCTTTTGAAGAAGTCATGGCCCTCCTTGTCTATGGTTTGGTGTTGTTCCCTAACCCAGATCAACTTATTGATATCAGTGCTGTCCAGATCTTCATGACCAGGAATCCTATACCTACACTGCTGGGGGACATCCTTCACTCATGTTACACTCGAACCATGAGAAGAAGGGGTGTCCTTTTGTGTTGCACTCCTCTTCTGGGAAGGTGGTTTATTTCGCACCTTCCACAATCAGTTTTAAAGAACGAGCGGGGTTTGAGATGGTCACAACGGTTAATGACTCTCACGCATGCAGATATACATTGGTGCCCTAGGTCTAGGGAAGACATCACTATCATTGATCGATGTGGGGAGTACCCCAATGTTCCTTTATTTGGAATCAAATGGGGTATTACTTACAACCCATGCCTGGCTTGGAGACAGTTTGGTTATGCTCGGAGGGATGGCCCTCATGACATGTTAATCCCTAACATAGTTTTTGACTTCGACAACGATACTCAAGGACTTCGTCAGAAATTTATCAGAGCTTGGAGGATGCCAAGTAGGATAGACAGCAAGACACTGGGGCACAGGAACTCCATCCCGTTGGAACCTTATCTCAAGTGGATACGAGCCCGCTCCCAGAAGTTAGTGATGCCTTATCCTCATATGCTCCCTGTGATCAAAGAGCCAGTCTTGGAAGGAGAGGCATCCTACACCATTCAACATCCCGACATGCCCACCTCCTGGGAAGAAATGCAGAAGAGCTGGGTCCAGCTTAAGGAAGAACGGAATTCTCTTGAGACCAGTCTACATGCTAGTGAAAAGAAGGTCCTGGAACTCACCCGCCTGCTGCACGAGGAAAGGAATCTCAACACCTACATCGCGCCAAAGAGGATGCGCAATGTCTTTTTATCTTAAGGAGTCATTTTGTAGTATTTGGCCCATGGGGCATTTATGTATTAACAAATTTCTCCTTATTAATATAATGTGCGTTCCTTTTTGTCTACAACAAATTTTGAATATTCTAAATCCTTGAATGCATTGCATACATACGCATTCCATTGCACCATATGCATAGCAGGTACCCTATTTCGCAGGTTGCTTAATTTTCTTCGCTGTTTGTGTGAACAGTCACCATGAATCCAGAATCATCCAGTGAGCAAGCAATCAAGGCCCTTCAGGCCCAAAGTGCACAGTTTCAAGAGATGGTCCTAAGCCTAGCCCAAGGTCAGCAAGAGTTGAAGACTCTACTCATGAAGAAGAAGAAGAAAAAGAGGACTGCATTGTTCAACACCGGACGCAGATTTGGGAACACACTCCACAACGAAGCTGATCCAACCACTTCTTCTGCTGAGAAAAACAGTCCCCAAGGGGGAGGAGCTCCTAGTCCCGCAGTCTCCGACAACGAGACGGACTATAACGACGAACAATACCCACCTGCTGCTGATAGGTACAAGCAATTGGAGGACCGCTTAAGCGCCATGGAAATTCAGAACGTGCCAGGACTGGATTTCGGAGATTTGGGGTTATCTTCTGGGGTAGTCATTCCACACAAGTTTAAGGTGCCTGCCTTCGCCAAGTATGATGGGGTCTCCTGCCCAAAGCTGCATCTAAGGTCGTACGTAAGGAAAATCCAACCTTACACGGCGGATAAGAACCTCTGGATTCACTTCTTCCAAGATAGCCTCTCGGGGTCACAACTTGAATGGTTCTACCAATTGGATGAAGCTAGCATCCGACACTGGGAAGATTTGGCAACCGCATTCTACAGACAATACCAATACAATTCTGATCTCGCTCCTACGCGTACCCAACTTCAGGGTATGTCTCTAGGGACGGGTGAAGGGTTCAAAGAGTACGCTCAAAAATGGAGAGATTTGGCTGGCAGGGTGCAGCCTCCATTAACTGATCGAGAGCTGGTTGATATGTTCCTTGGGACTTTGTCTGGTCCGTTTTTCAATCATTTGGTTGGTAACTCCTCCGCTGGATTTACAGATTTGATATTAACGGGAGAAAGAATTGAAGCTGGCATCAGGTCAGGCAAGATACAGAAGGCTGCCTCTACAAGTGCTGAGAAGAGGCCGTTTAAGAAAGAAGCAAGTGCCGTCTATGGTCCTAGAAGACAAGTCAAGCCCGAAAGTCGCCAAGCCGTCAATGCTTTGGTCATCTCCAAACCTGTTGCTGCTCCTCAGCAGTACAATCAACAAAGAAGCGAAAGGCCCAAGAGGCAGTATACCCGACTAAGTATGACCTTATCTCAAATTTTACCCCAACTGTTATCCACCAACCTGGTGACCCTAAAAGAAGCTCCTAAGGTCGTCAACACTGCGTCTCCTAAATATAACCCAAATGCCCGGTGTGCTTATCATTCTGATAGCCCCGGGCACACTACTGATGATTGCTGGGCCTTGAGAAACAAAGTGCAAGATCTGATCGACGCAAAGGAAATTCAGTTTGAAGCACCGGAAAGACCAAATGTTGTAACGGCTCCTATGCCCCAGCATGGGATAAATGCCATCGAGGAAGAAACGTATGCTGTTTCAATAGATGAAGTTGTTACCCCTCTGAAGACTGTTAAGAAGAACCTACTGCGGGCCGGTTTATTTCCGGGTTGCGGTGAAGGTTGCCTGCTCTGTGCTATTTCCCTATCTGATTGTCCCTTGCTAAGGTTAGGCATCCAAGGCCTAATGGATAGCAAGGAAATTCTATTCAAAAAGACTGCTGTTCAATTGGTTCCGATGAAAGAAGTTTCTATGATTACCATCTTCAAAAATCCAATCAAGGCTCCCCCGAAGAAGCCTATTCAAATCATGACAGTTGCGCCTGGGATCATTACTGTTCCGGGGCCCCTCTCCTACGTGTCTGATAAAGCTGTCCCCTGGCATTATGGGGCAGACGTGTATGTAAATGGAATCAAACAAGAATTCGACGCTAGTGCCAGTATCTGCGATATCACTGGTCCAGCCAAGGTCACCCGCAGTGGCAGGCTCTTCTCGCCTAACATTGCACCGCCCGCTATTCGAAAACCCCTCCTCATAAAACCTACAAGTTTACCTGGTCCTGTTGCTGATCAAGTTGTTTCCCCTGCTGCCGAGTCATCAAATGCTCGGGGCAAAGGGATTGAAGAAGAGCATGCCCGGATGGAGGCACCAATACCCATAAATGCTGAGGCCTCCCGACAAGAAATGGAGGAGATTCTGAAAATAATAAAGAAAAGTGATTTTAATGTTGTCGAGCAGTTGGGGCATACGCCCTCCAAGATCTCCCTGCTCTCCTTATTGCTATGCTCCGAGGCCCATGCTAAGGCCTTGATCTCATTTCTCAAGACGGCCCATGTGCCGCAGGAGACGTCTGCAGTCCAGTTCACTGATTGCATAACGAATCTAACGGCGGACAACGGCTTGGGTTTTTCAGATGCTGACTTGACCGTGAAAGGGAGAAACCACAATGATGCCCTGCATGTCTCTATTGAATGCAGGGGCACTACTCTGGCACATGTATTGGTGGATACTGGTTCTTCCTTGAATGTTCTACCGAAAAAGGCTTTAGATCGTCTGGATTATGAAGGCCTGGAGTTGAAACCCAGCAATATCATCGTCAGGGCCTTTGACGGTTCCAAAAGGATGGTTCATGGAGAGGTTAACATCCCTATTCGTGTGGGCTCTCAAGTGTTTGACTCTACCTTTTACGTGATGGATATACGTCCATCATACTCTTGTCTGCTGGGTCGACCTTGGATCCATAAAGCTGGGGCAGTGACCTCTACCTTGCACCAGAAGCTGAAGTATCCCGTCAGGGGGAAGATCGTCATTGTGCAAGGAGAAGAGGAGTATATGGTGAGCCATTTGAATTCCTTCAGGTACATCGAGATGGACGGAGAGTTTATTGAAACCCCCTTCCAGCATTTCGAGGAGGTGCATCCAGTTTCAGCAGCTGCAGAGACAATGGCCGAAGAGAATGATTCCTTGAAGATGGCTTCCCTAAGGGATGCCCGGGCTGTGGTACAGAAAGGCAATTGTGCACACTGGGGTCAGCTTCCTGACTTCACTCAGAAGAACGACAAGTTTGGGCTAGGCTTTACTGCAGAGGCTCAGAAGGCGGTGCGTAAAGAGAAGATCGGAAAGGCTCCGGTGTTTATTTCCAGCTCAGGGGTGAATGCTATCGAGGAGGATGTAGAGGAAGCAGAGTTTGACAGTTGGATCTACCCGACTGCCAGTGATGGACCGAGCAACTGGACGGCAAAGGATTTTACCCCTATCACATTTGTCACGCAGTAATTGATTTCTTTTGATTTCCAATTTGTAACAAACAATATGTTAAAACTTTGTTGGCTCGGTGTCCTACCCGGGGCATCGTAGCTCCATTTGTGAGGGCTTTTTGTATGACATTTTCATATATCATCAATCAAAACATTGGACGTTTGTTGCATTTCAAATCTTGCGCTCTTTTCCTTTCTGTGTTATATATATTGCAAAACAGCTATATTTACACACACTCACTTATACAGGTTTCAATCCACTTTGGATCTCACTGGTAACAGCTCTGCTACCGCCAGTTATGACTTCGAAAATCCGATCAACTTAGCCGAAGACGAAGGTGAAGATGATTGCGAAGTGCCTGGTGAACTCGCAAGACTGCTACTCCAGGAAGAGAGGGCTATTCAACCACATGAAGAGTCTGTGGAGACAATTAACTTGGGTACTGAGACAGATAGGAAAGAGGTCAAGATTGGTGCCAATCTAGAGCTCAGCGTGAAGCAACGATTGATCCAGATGCTGCAAGACTACATGGAGATTTTTGCTTGGTCCTATGAAGATATGCCTGGTTTGGACGCCGACATTGTAGTTCACCACCTGCCAACCAAGGAAGATTGCCCTCCGGTAAAGCAGAAAGTTCGACGGATGCGTCCAGAGATGTCTGAAAAGATCAAGGCCGAGGTTATGAAGCAGTTTGATGCCGGGTTCCTCGCAGTGACTTCTTACCCTCAGTGGGTTGCCAATGTGGTGCCAGTACCGAAGAAGGACGGTAAAGTCAGAATGTGTGTCGACTACAGGGATTTGAACAGGGCCAGCCCCAAGGATGACTTCCCCCTACCTCACATCGATGTCCTTGTTGACAATACAGCTCAACACAAGGTGTTCTCCTTCATGGATGGTTTTTCAGGGTATAATCAGATTAAGATGGCTCCAGAGGATATGGAGAAGACTACCTTCGTGACTCAGTGGGGCACCTTCTGTTATAAGGTCATGCCATTCGGATTGAAAAATGCTGGGGCAACCTATCAACGTGCCATGGTTGCTTTATTTCATGATATGATCCATCATGAGATTGAGGTATACGTTGATGACATGATTGCAAGGTCTCAAACTGAGGAGGAGCACCTTGACCACCTGGGGAAGTTGTTTGACCGACTCAAGTTATACAAGCTGAGGTTGAATCCCAACAAATGCACCTTTGGGGTAAGATCCGGAAAATTGCTAGGTTTCATTGTAAGTGATAAAGGTATTCAGGTGGACCCTGCCAAAGTAAAAGCCATACAAGAAATGCCGACTCCAAAAACAGAGAAAGAAGTCAGAGGTTTCCTAGGACGACTGAATTACATTGCCCGATTCATCTCACATCTAACTGCTACTTGTGAGCCAATCTTCAAATTACTGAAGAAAGATCAAGTGGTACGCTGGAATGATGAATGTCAGGCCGCCTTTGAAAGGATAAAGGAATATCTCCAAGAGCCACCCATTCTTATGCCTCCGGTGGAGGGAAGACCTCTGATACTATACTTGACAGTGCTTGATAATTCAATGGGGTGTGTGCTGGGGCAGCATGACGAGTCTGGCCGAAAAGAGCACGCTATTTATTACTTGAGCAAAAAGTTTACCGACTGTGAGTCTCGTTACTCACTGCTTGAGAAAACTTGCTGCACTCTTGTATGGGCTGCTCGCCGGCTGAGACAGTATATGCTGACTCACACTACCTTATTGATTTCAAAGATGGATCCCATCAAGTACATATTTGAAAAGCCCGCTCTGTCTGGGAGAATAGCGAGATGGCAAATGATCTTAACAAAATATGATATCCAATATACGACTCAGAAAGCAATTAAGGGAAGTGTACTGGCAGATCATTTGGCACACCAACCTGTGGACGATTACCAATCATTGAACTTTGATTTTCCGGACGAAGACATCATGGTGGTAACTGACTGTGAAGTACCTGGACCGGATGAAGGACCTGAGGAAGGATCCCGATGGTCTATGCATTTTGATGGAGCCTCCAACGCTTTGGGTAACGGCGTCGGCGCTGTAATCATATCTCCCAAAGGAACTCATACTCCCCTCACCGCCCGATTATGTTTCAGCTGCACCAACAATATGGCAGAATACGAGGCATGTATCATGGGTTTACAAGCTGCAATTGACCTGAGGATCAAGTTTCTAAGTGTCTTCGGAGATTTCGCTCTCGTGATCAATCAGATCAAAGGCGAATGGGATACGAAACACCCGAATCTTATTCCTTACAAGGAGTATGTGTTGACCTTGCTTCTCCACTTTGAAGAGATAACTTTTGAGCATTTCCCCAGAGAGGAGAATCAGCTAGCGAACGCACTAGCCACGATGTCTTCAATGTTCAAAGTTAAATGGGACAATGAGGCTCCCCGAATCATAATCTGGAAGTTGGATGAACCGGCATACTGCTGCAAGCTCGAGGCTGAGAAGGTGACTGAAAAACCCTGGTATCACGAGGTAAAGAGGTACTTGGAAGCTCAGGAATACCCTGAAGGTGCATCCGTCAATGATAAGAAGTTCATGAGAAGGTTTGCTGCAAAATTCTTCCTCAGCAACGGCATTCTCTACAAACGGAATCATGATTCGACTCTGCTGCGTTGTGTGGATAAGGCTGAAGCAGAGAAAATCATGATGGAACTGCATGAAGGTACATTTGGAACACATTCCAGTGGACACACCATGGCTAAGAAAATCCTTCGGGCAGGATATTTCTGGTCCACAATGGAAGCCGATTGTTACCAACACTCTCGAACTTGTCATAAGTGCCAGATCTATGCTGACAAGGTGCATACCCCTCCAGTTCCTTTGAATGTCCTAACGGCACCTTGGCCTTTCGCAATGTGGGGCATCGATATGATCGGTGAGATCCGACCAACGGAATCCAATGGGCATCGCTTCATCTTGGTGGCGATCGATTATTTCACGAAATGGGTTGAGGCAGCTTCCTATGCCACAGTAACCAAGAGCGTCGTGGCACGTTTCATCCGGCATAATCTGATCTGTCGGTACGGAGTCCCGGAAAGAATCATTACGGACAATGGTACCAATCTCAATAACAAAATGATCACTGAACTCTGTGAACAATTCAAGATACAGCACCACAATTCTTCTCCCTACCGACCGAAGATGAATGGGGCTGTAGAGGCAGCCAATAAAAATATCAAGAAAATTGTGCAGAAGATGACAGTGACCTATAAAGATTGGCACGAGATGTTACCGTTCGCTCTTCATGGGTACCGCACCTCAGCAAGGACATCAACCGGGGCAACTCCCTTCTCCTTGGTCTATGGCATGGAGGCAGTCTTGCCAATCGAAATCCAGATACCCTCTCTCCGGATAATGAAGGATGCAGACTTGAATGAAGATGATTGGATCCAGACTCGACTTGATCAATTAAATCTGATTGACGAAAAGAGGCTCACTGCTATCTGTCATGGTCAAACGTATCAGAAACGGATGATCAGGGCATTTAACAAGAAAGTCAGACCGCAAGAGTATCAAGTTGGGGACCTGGTAATCAAACGCACCATCCTTCCTCAAAGTGATCCCAGGGGCAAATGGACCCCTACATACGAAGGGCCGTTTGTGGTTAAACGTGTGTTCTCAGGAGGAGCCATGATCCTAACCACCATGGATGGTGACGACCTTCCTCACCCCGCCAATGCAGACATAGTGAAAAAATACTACGCATAAATAAAAGACCCGCTAGGTTGACATACCTAGGCAAAATAAGGGCTTCCCGGCGAACCAAAAGGGTTCGGGCAAAAGTAAGGGATGAAATGAATAAAAAATCTGTACACCCGGCAAGTTGAAAACCTGAAAGGGCGGCTTGGGCAAAAATGGGTATCCCGGTGGACTGAAAACCCGAAAGGGCGGTCCAGGCAAAAGTTAGGGATAAAAGCGTAACACTATGTCTCATTGGATCACTTCGCATCCGGAATTCGGCATCAACTATCTGGCTCCAGATTTCGGCATTGACCAATCAGCTTCATCTTCAAATTAGGCAGCAAAGCGATGAGACGTTCGAAGACATAAAGGCGATAGCAGAGTTGGAACCCAGTGGGATTGTTCACATAGCTGTTTTGTTTCCTTTTTCAAATTGTAAACTCTATACTATTTGGCGATGTCCTCTTACTAGGATGTCAGCCTCTTGTACAAAAACGCCTATTCACAGGCAAAGTTTAAATCAATACAAATTCACTTGTCCATACAAATTACCCTTGTTTTCCTTTTTTGTTTTGTCTTGCGAAGAACGTCCAATGTTCATTTTTGATATATGCATTTGACATTAAACTGCTGATTCATAAATATTTACATATGAAACAAGAGATTAATTGCAGGTGACATCAAAGACAGGGGCAATGTGGAGTTGTCTAATGCAGTCTGGTTGTTTTGTCCGCCAAGGCACCAAGGTAGGTTGAACTGAAGAATGGGGCCAAATCATCTCAATTCCCCGCAGAGTAAAACAGGACGCGACAATACTTTCCCCAAGCAAAGTTGGCTCCCCGTCGATCCTGAAAGGACCCAACATTCCCCGGCAGGTCTTAAAGCTCATCCCCAGTAGATTCTGGAAGCTTATCTCCTGCGGAGTACGAACGTCTCTCCCGAGTTTTATTTAGAGTTATTTCCTCACAAGGACTTATAACTGGGTTATCCTCAGCTAAAAGCCACGAAAGACCGCTCTCGGCAAAGTTCCTTCAATCCCCAGCGGAGTCTATCTTTGGTATTCCCAAGCAGAGTTTATCTTTGGAGTTCCCCAGTGGAGTTTATCATCATTATCCTCAGCGGAATCCATCGTTAAAGTCCTCAGCAGGCCTCTCATCAAAACTTCGGCCAAATATCTCTTCCACAGAGCAATTCTCCGGCCGTTCGTCAAGGATTTATTTTCCCCAAGACGAAATTACATTCATAAACACTTTACATTTTCATACATCTTGCTTACATACATGATGAAACACATACAACATCTCATGTTGAACATCATGATATCATGCATATCATACATTATGACATTGCATACAACTTACGTTTTTGCCTTTTCAGGAAAAAGACAATCCCAAAAACGACTACCTTCAACTGTCATAATTCCAGGTTCGATTCCTGTATCCAGCCAGGGCATATCTGTTGACCACATTTCCAGACTCGACTCCTGTATCTAGCCAGGGCACGTCTGAAGAGTTCGAAGACTCGATTCCTGTATCTAGCCAGGGCACGTCTGAAGAGTTCGAAGATTCGATTCCTGTATCTAGCCAGGGCACATCTATCAACTACGACAGCTCCAGATTCGATTCCTGTATCCAGCCAGGGCATATCTGTTGACCACGTTTCCAGACTCGACTCCTGCATCTAGCCAGGGCACGTCTGAAGAGTTCGAAGATTCGATTCCTGTATCTAGCCAGGGCACATCTATCAACTACAACAGCTCCAAATTCGATTCCTGTATCCAGCCAGGGCATATCTGTTGACCACGTTTCCAGACTCGACTCCTGCATCTAGCCAGGGCACGTCTGAGGAGTTCGAAGATTCGATTCCTGTATCCAGCCAGGGCACATCTATTAACGACTATTTCCAGATTCAACTCCTGTATCCAGCCAGGGCATATCTGTGAGCAACCAATTGTAGATTCAATACCTGTATCCAGCCAGGGCATGTCTGCATCAGGAGACTGAGGATCAAACACCTGTAACAAGCCAGGAAAACATCCGTCTTTCTCAAATACACAAGTTCTCGCAAAGGAATCTCTTATGCGACCGATACTTCCAAATGGCATCTATAAGCCCATTCCCAACAAGGTTCTGTCACCTCTCCAAATGGCATCTATAAGCCCATTCCCGACACCACATTGTTGAGACTCCAGCATGCGAGTGCAAATTTCCGGGCACTCTAGTGTCCAATCTCCTTTTACCCTCGAGTCACGAAAGGCAAACCTGCCAATCTAACTCTTCAGGTTCAAGAAGATTGAACAGGGGCAACTGTTGTACCCCAAAATTTGCCCTCCCATTTCCTCAACATTTTCTCATCACAAGACCTTTGAAGATCAAGATCCAGTTAGGGTTTCCTCTGCTCAAGACTTCTCCTTGCACTGTGGACTCAAAATTAGGGTTTGTGTTTGCCTAAGGATGTTTTGACCTAAAAAGCTCAAGATGACTTTCATGCTTCATATTGGACTCCCAAGTTTACCCATGCCAAGTTTCAAGTCTTGATTCCAAGTTTTACCCAGTCAATTGGACAGTTGACCTAGAAATCAACTGTATTGGGGAAAAAGTCAACTGTGGCCAATTGACAGTCAAAACTCATGAAATTTGATCCACATCAACATTATGAACTCATATGGACCATTTGATCAAGTTTGGATCACAATTCCACAAGAAATTTGATCAGATCACCAAAAGGGCAAAATGGTCATTTTTAGGGTTTTGACTGCACAAAGGCAATTTTTGACTGTTTGACTTAGCCAATGGCAAATCAAGCTCACATATGGACTCAAGGACTCAATGAAATGGTCTTGACACATTCATCAAGCTCAAAAGATCCCAAGTACACAAGATTGACAGTTGAATTTCCCAGTCAACTGATCAATTTTGACTGTATACTGAAAAGTCAAACTTTGACTTTTTGGTCAAAATCAAGAGTCAAGATTCATTTTTCATCAAAACATGCCAAATCATGAAACTTGTTCACCAAGAAATCACAAAAATGCAAATTAGGGTTTGAAAATAGAATTTTTCATAACTTAGAATTTTTCTAAGTTATGAAAAACCCTAATTTTTTCCCAACTTTGCCCCATCTTTTCACCATGATCCATTTGGATTCAAACAAAAGTCAAAACATGAAAGTTGTAGCTTGTTGCATAATCTACAACTTTGATTCACAAAGTTTTCTCATTTGAAGCTTTTATCTCAAGTTATAATTTTTTGAATAAGGACACTAAACCATCTTTTAACTTAGTGAAATTTGACCTATTTTGACAAGGTTTTCTACCCCACTTCAAGGCCACTTTTCATACCCTTCCACTTGGAATTTTGATTTGCATTTCAAAGATGGATTGTAGTACACATTCCAAGCTTTCCAAAATGTCCAAGAACTCATCAAACAACCTCATAACTTGAGAGATTCGAATTTCACAAGTTGGCAAAAATTCACTTTTTGTTCTTCATCAAGACATGTTCATAATCTTGCCAATTTGAAATCAGTTTGCTTTATGCTTGATTACAGGTCCTTGAACCATTTCATACTCAATAATTTAATGCATATTCAATGTGTTAAGGTGTTATTCTTTGAGTGCAAGCATTGTATGCAAGATTAATCCTAAACTAGATAAAGTGAAATTTCCATTTTTGAAAAGGTTAACTTTATGTCAAGTTTGTAATCCAACAAGTACATGAAAGATCTGCTTGGCACAAGATTATGTGCATAACACACTGATCAAGAGATGTTTATGCAGCACATTAGGAGGCCCCCTACTAACCTAAAACCACCAACTTGCTTTTGTTGCTTAAGATAGAAGAAAAGTCCATAACTTATGCTATCTCTCATATCAGCTGAGACACACAACACAAAAGCTATCAAACACATTCCATAGACCAAATCCAAGCTAACACACGAGCCCTTGCCATCTGAAACACTCCCATTGCTCTAATCACCTTGAAACTGCACAAACAGGGGAGCCCCTGCAGATTGAGTGCAAACTCCCACTTCCCTCGAGCATTTTCACCAAAATCAATTCACATACCTTCCTTACAACATATGCAAGCTAACCATGGCCTAAAACCTGACCTGTAATCACTCTAACAGTTTCCACCATTTTCATTTTTTCCTTTTGCAGTTGAAGTTCTACAGCTTGAAACAAGAAGGTTCAAAACAAAGTAAGCATTGAAAAAGCATCCCTGGACCTCAAGGAAGCTTTTCCAATCATTACCTTGCACTAGAAGTTCCTCATTCTCCAGATTGAAGTTCGACTGCACAGGTAAAACTTTGAACTCGTATCTCTCTTATCATGCATCTTTATCCTTAAGTTTGTGAAGAAACAAGGTCCTACTCATAGCTCTGAACATGTACATATCCTTACATTTCATTTCTTTTGCCTGAGTAGAGAGAATTTGGAGTTTGAAAATGGTAGAAAAATTAGGTTAGGATTTGGGGGAGGAGAAATTCTCCCTCATCTTAGAGAGATAGGTCAAGTTCTTTATATGGTTAGAACCGTCTCTTCATGCTGAACATTTCTTGTGTTATGAGTTTTTGCTGAAAAGCCAAGAATCAGGAGTTAGACATTGAAGAACAGGGGCGCGCGTTTTTTTTCAAATGTTTAAGCTGGAGGTTGAAGACAATGATCAGTGGGCTGGGCCTGTGTTATTTTGCTTTTCACACCATCTTTTTTGATTCACACCCCCCTGGGCCCATTTGCTCATATTTTAACATTTTTGACTTTTTTCTTTTTTGATTAACTTTGTTTATTTTTTCTCATGACATTTAAAAATTAAAAATATTTTTTTTCCATCATTTTTGTATTTATTTGCATATTTATTTGTTTATTTCTTTTGTTTGTATATAATATATATATGTACTATTATTAGAATAAATAGAAAATAGTGTAAATACAATTTTTATTTTTGTTTACATTCTGAAAATATTTCACACAAAAAAATACTCTTTTTATTTATTTTATTAAAATATTAAATAAATATTTATCTTTGTGTATAATACCTATTTAAGGTTTAATATATATATATATATATATATATATATATATATATATATATATATATATATATATATATATATATATATATATATATATATATATATATATATATATATATATATATATATATATATATATATATATATATATATATATATATATATATATATATATATATATATATATATATATATATATATATATATATATATATATATATATATATATATATATATATATATATATATATATATATATATATATATATATATATATATATATATATATATATATATATATATATATATATATATATATATATATATGTTTATTAATATATTTAAGCTAAGATATAAAAAAATACTTGAGTTTTCCATTTTTATTAATATTTGATACAAAAATACTTTTTTTTCACAGTATACTTCATTTTATTTTATTTTTATAAATAATAAATAAATAGTTGTATTAAATTAGATAATAATGCATTTTCTTTAAAATTAGGGTTTTTGCCCTAAATTTAAAATACTCAAAAAAATAATACATTTTCATTTTCTTTTCTCTTTTACATAAAAAATATTTTCTCATACATATAAAAACTTTCTTTTTGCATTTCACATATTTATTTAATTTCCATTTAATTATGCAATTTATTTACCTTGCAAATATTCAAAATGATGTAATAATTTAGATTTAAATTCTTGTCAATATCCCCCATTTGAACATTTGTACCCCCCTTCCCATATTTGGTTTTGTAATAGCTTAGTAATTTTAATTTCGCACTTTATTGCTTTCTAATGATAACATGTTAGAATTAGGGTTTGTATAAAAAAACGATAAAAAAATAGTTTGACCTAATACAAGATAAACAAGCATGAAAATGGACACACAAATCACACTTGCACCCCCTAGGGTATTCCACTTGTTGCCTTCAAATAAATGGGCCATATTGTATGTTGAACTTCTTTGAGCAAAGCAAGCAATTTGAATGATCATAGTCCCTCGACAAAACTTTTCAAAACAAACAAAAACAAATGATCAAGTCCCTTAGAGAAATTGCTCAAAGACATTTAACGCCGTTGCAATTATGGTCTAAAACGATGACCCGCGCCTGTCCCTTTCACATCCTAACACAAGGTTGCCCACCAAATACAATGGTGGAGCAAAATTGTTAAAAGGGTTAAAGTATAGCAATGATCCTTTTGAGAAATTTAGGAGTAGATAACCTCTTAGTTACTTGAATCAACTTGCAAAACAAAACACTTGCCTAATTTCAAAATCACACATCACCATACTTTCAAAACAACTTTCAAAAACAAATGAAAACTTTTTCAAAAGACATACATCTTTGTATACATCCCACACATGGATCATTACAAAGGTTGCCACCACATTGGCCTCTTTTCAAAACATTTTCAAACCCACACACTCAAGTACCATTTAAAACAATTGAAAATAAAAGGCAAGTGATCTAAGCAAGTAACTAAGAGCCCATGGATAACCATGGATAGAAAGGGTGCTAATACCTTCCCTTTCTATAATCTACTCCCCGAACCCAAGAAAACATCTCAAAAGGTTTTTGCTGTGCTTTTTAACCTTTCCTTAGGATAAAATAAAAAGTCGGTGGCGACTCTTGCTAACCGCAACATTTGCGAATACAAACGCAAAACCTCAAGTCAGTTCTCCCACCGTATCACATTATCCAAGCAACCTAACCCCGGTTCCTCCAGAAATCTTACATGGATTTATCTCAAGATGACCTAACCCCGGTTCATCAAGAAGTTTTTACACGAACTTATCCAAGTGACCTAACCCCGGTTCATCCAGAAGTTTTTACACGAACTTATCCAAGAAACCTAACCCCGGTTCCTCCAGAAGTCTCACATGGACCTATCTCAAGATGACCTAACCCCGGTTCGTCAAGAAGTTTCTACACAAACTTATCCAAGTAACCTAACCCCGGTTTCCTCCAGAAATCTCACACGGATCTATCTCAAGGTAACCTAACCCCGGTTCCCCCAGAAGTCTCACAGGGACTCGTCTCCAGTAACCTTACCCCGGTTCGTCAAGAAATCTCACATGGATTTACCCCAAGGTAACCTAACCCCGGTTCCTCCAGAAGTCTTACATGGATTTAGCTCAAGATAACCTCACCCCGGTTCATCAAGAAGTTTTACACGAACTCGACACCAAGCAACCCTACACCGGTTCCCTCTCTTCAAGATGCAGTTTTACATGGACTCGTCACCCAGAAACCCTACGCAGGTTCTCCCTTTCCAAAAAACGAAGTTTTACACGAACTCGACATCAAGCAACCCTACATAGGTTCCCTCTTCCAACTTACAAAATTACAGTTCAAAACTTCCCCAGGAAAGTCCAATCCAATTCCCCCAGGAAAGTTGGAATTCATACCCCCAAGCAGTAAGCTTATCCCCAGTAAATTCTGGAAGCTTACCCTCGCAGAGCACGAACGCGTCGTCCGGCTTGATTCAAAGAGTTATTTCCTTAACAGGATATAACTGGGTTATCCTCAGCCAAAAGCCACAGAAAGAGCGTCCTCGACGAAGTCTTCTTACCCCAACGAAGTCCATCAACACTTCCAATACAGCAAAATATCCCCAGCAAGTAACTATCAACACTCAGCAAGGCATCCCTCTTCCCACAGAGTATTGCTTCCCAACAAGGTCGCTAGAGTATCTTTTCTCCCCGCAGAATCTTCCATTTGCCAAGTTTATTCCGCAACAGAGTCATCTTCTCCTACCGGTATTCTTGCAGTTATCATCCCCAGCGGAAGCGAAATCTATTCTTCAACATCAGCCCAGGATACGACTTCCCGGCACCCGTCAAGGATTTACTTTCCTAGACAAAAACATACATAAAACATCACATACATCATTATAGCATGCATGACGCATCATATCATACAAATCTCATTTATGTTAAGAACATCATTGCTTGATCCATATCATGCATTGCATATGACTGACCTTTACCTTTCAGGAAGGATGCAGTTGAAATTCTCAAAACATATTTCAAGGCCTTCTCTAGTCCAGCTAAATCGACTCCCAACAGATTTTTCTGATAAAGATTCAGTAGAAGTTATCCCAGATGGTTCCCTCTCCGACGGTGTGTGAGGTGGTAAGTCCTCTTCAGATGTTTCCCTCTCCGACGATGAGTGTGAGGTGATAGTTTCCTATGGGCCCCTCTCCGACAAGTGCGTGAGGTGGTAATTCCTTTTTCAGATGTTTCCCTCTCCGACGATGAGTGTGAGGTGATAGTCTCCTATGGTCCCCTCTCCGACGGTGTGTGAGGTGGTAAGTCCTTTTCAGATGTTTCCCTCTCCGACGATGAGTGTGAGGTGATAGTCTCTTATGGTTCCCTCTCCGACGGTGTGTGAGGTGGTAAGTCCTTTTCAGATGTTTCCCTCTCCGACGTTGAGTGAGGTGATCATTCCTTTCAGATTATAATTGCCTATGGTTCTCTTCCCAATACTGCGAAGATAATAATTCCCATCAAGATTTTCTCAACGAGCGTTGTTGAAGTTAAAATCACCCAAGGTTCTCTTATCATTCATGCTAAAGCAGTAACCATCCCTGGTTCATTCATCATCGTTTGAAGCTCCCAGACTCAGCTCCTGTAACCAGTCAGGACATGTCTATACCAAGTATCTGAAGACCAGCTCCTGCAACATGTCAGGTACTCATTTTTTCTTTTGCAGGTATGCAGGTTCTCGCCAAGGAATCTCTTACGCAATCAACATCCAGATGGCATCTATAAGCCCATCATCCTATCCAGCAACCTCCCAATGGCATCTATAAGCCCATTCCCATCACACTGCTACTATGTGAGCGCAAATTTCTGGGCACTTTAGTGTTCAATCATCTTCCACCTTCGGATTACGAAAGGCACGTTAGCCAATCTGCATCCTCAGGTCTAAGAAGATTGAACAGGGGCAACTGTTGTACCCCAAAATTTGCCCTCCCATATTCTTCAAGAAATTGCCAAGCCAAGTCACAAAATTCCCCAAGGGTTGTGCAGTCCAACTGTCTCCTATACAGTCAAAACTAGGGTTTGTGTTCTGATCAAGAAAAGGAAGTTTTCAAAGGCCCAATCAAGTCTCATATGCCTACAAATATGGTCAAGTATCCTCATATCAAGTTTCAAGGCATTCAGCTCAAAATTGCACAGTCAAAACCCTAGATTGCACTACAGTCAACTGTAGGGGCAAAAGGGTCATTTGACAGTCAAAAGTTCAAATTTTTGGTCAACATATCATTTTGAAGCCACAAACATCATTTGATCAATGCTTGATCATGATTCTCAAAATTTGGCTCAGAAAATCATCAAGATGCAAAAGTTACTATATTTGGACAGCTGAAAAAGTCAACTGAAATTGACCAGGGCATAACTTTCACATGGATTATCAGAAAAATTCCATCCAAAGCTCATTTTGAAGAGAAAGACATTTCCTACAACTCATCTTCATACTTCAAGTCCAAGAAATGCTCTCACAAAAAGTTATCAATTTCAACATTATAGGTCATTTTCAAAAGTCAACAAAAAGGGACTTTAAGTCAAAGACCATAACTTGAGATTGGTAAATCAAAATGACATGGGACCAAAGGCATGGGTTAAAGGACTCAAAGACCCTTCCAAAATGTCCAAGAACATGAGAAAAGATTAAAAATTGAGCAAGATATGCCTTGTGGAAGTTGGGAAATTTTTGGATATTTTGAAAAGTCAACATTACTTCAAATGACCTAAATTTGCTAATGGGCCCATTTTTCTTCCATGATTCATCATTCCAAGCATATGCACGACCACTTGGCCCAAAGGGAAGTATTTTCTCATTTTTTATTTATTTATTTGGATTTTTATTTATATTAATTCAATTAAATCAATTAAATATATGAAAAATGTTTAAATTAACCAAACCAATCTTTTTATACATGTTTTAAGGTCAATATTTCGTGTAAATGCAAACTAGGAAAGATTTGGGGTGATTGGATGCAAATTGATACAAAACCATGTGAAAAAGATTTGGAAAGATCTTGAAAAATCAAATTTTCAAAAACAATTAATGCCATGGATTTGTGCTAGTTTTGTTAACCTAATGCCTTCACTACATATGCTGGATGAGAACCCTAATCAAAGGAGACTGAATGCTGCGCTCAGAAGCCATTAACAAACTTGCAAATTTTGTCCAAAAGTTCAAAACTGAAAACCACGTTTTAGGTTGATTCAAGGCGTAATTCATATTCCATTGGCTTCCTGAAGCTTCACTGATCAGATTCCAATCACAAACATCCACTCAAACGCCAAGAATCGGTACCTAGGACTCAAACTGCATCAAGAAAATTCCATTATCGTGTTTCATGTTTTAAGCATTTTTACAGCATTTTGTTCATAGATTCTTGTTCCTCATTTGATTCTAAAGCTAACCAATGCATTTAATTTGATTATTATGCTGTATATATGAATATGCCATGAGTGAATTTTAGGGTTTTCAGAAGCTGGAATTAGGGATTCTTAAAAGAGGAAAAATCAAGGCTCCAGACCACCACCATTAGACTCAGCAAGCTTGGACGAACAGGAAGCACCATTCGCGATCAATTTATGGGCATCATAGCTCTAGTCGCTATTTTCTGGAAACAGGCTTAAGAGAGCGTCTTTAAAACCGTGGCCAATGCATTCTCGTTTCAGAAAAAAAATAAAACAATGAGGACGATGACCTCATGGCGAACGATGGTTGGTGCGTTTGAAAACTCGCGCGTGTTGCCCACTAACATTTTGTTTTCTTCTTATAATATTTGTTAATTGTTATATAGTAAATATAATTCAAGCGCTTCAGTGGCAGGTACATGTGCTTTGCAATGTCCAAGACCTGGGTTCGAGTCCCAGGTCTGTATAATTCCTATATTATTTTTCGTTGATAATTCCTATGCAGGCACAACATTGATGCACACCATGTTCCTTCATCATTTAGCCATCCACGTATCTAACAAATTCCAATCAAAGGCTGAGATTGGATGTACATCATAAGCCTGGTCAAAAGGGTTAACACGCTAGTGGCAAAAGTCAATGGACCTGAAGCATTGGGCCTGATTTCCTAAGTCCATACCTCACAACTGGGGCCTGAACCCCCCCTGGTTTGCAATCTTCTTCTTATTTTATTTTTAATTATTATTTTATTTGCTTCATTGTTTTAATTTAATTAATAATTTTTTTACAAAATCCAAAAACATCATAAAAAACTCAGAAAAAGATAAAAAATATAATGATTATTTTAGTATAAATTAGGGTTTAATTTTAATTCTTTTCATAAAAAATCTAAAAAGAAGTAGAATTAGGTTTAATTAATGTTTTATCCTTTTTTTTATTTTTTCTTTTCTCATAATTATATTTATTTATTTTATTTACTTTTATAATTAAATATGCATAAAAACTTGTAAAATAAATTAGGGTTAATTTAGGTTAAAATTCAATATTTTTCATAATAAATTTAAAAGCCATTAGAATTAGGGTTTGCATTCAATTTTAATTTTAATTAATTCTCTTTTTCTATTAAATCTTAAAAAAAACACAAAAATACCAAAACATTTTCTTTTAATATTAATTTTAATTCCTTATTAATTTAATTTTTGCAAAAGGGTCCAACGCCCATATTCTTAATTGTTTAATTTCACATACTTCTTTCTTTTTCCGCTTAAATAATTATGTATCTCTCCCAAAGCGTTGTAACTTAAACTTCTCGCACTTTTAATTCTTTTACTTTACTTTGCTTTATTTATTCTTTCCGTCAAATCGGGTCCGGTTTAATTTTGGCGATGTGGACCCGCGCCATTTGTAATAGCTTAGAATTTTCATTTTCCGCAAATATTTTTAACTGTTAACAAAAGCATGAAAGAATGTATGGCCTTAAATAAAATCAAGCGTAGATCACAATGAACATGACAAGACAAATATCAATGAAAACGACACACGAATCGCACACACCACCCCTAGGGTACGCCTCACTGTTGCCTTGCCTCGAAAGGTGATCGTCGAGTAGAGGATGTCTTAGTAAGTCCTCATGATCCGGGAACCTGGCATGAGGGTAGCTTCTAAGGTGTCTTCCTATTGCTCTGGTGATCACCATGTCCTGAACCTCGAATTGACCCGAACACCTCCAACGGTGGTGCTACCTACCTCTCAATGGTGGGATGGCATTACTTTAAAGGACATTTACACAGACGAATTCCTTAGGGTAGGTAGGTTCTCGTAGATACTTGATCTCTTCAAAAAACAAACAAAAATCTTTTCACACCAACACATTTTCAAAAGCTTTCAAAACAATTTTTTCAAACACTCTGACGCACGAGTCAAACTGAAATTTTTCAAAGAAACTTTTTAAACCCACATTGAAAAGCAAACAAACCATTTTTGAAAACACAAATGAGCAAGTATCTAAGAGCCCATGGATAACCATGGATAGAAAGAGTGCTAACACCTTCCCTTTCTATAATCTACCTCCCGAACCGAGAGCAATCTCTTTAAGGAATTTTTCTGTGCTTTTGTCCTTTCCATTTGGAGAAAATAAAAGACGGTGGCGACTCTTGCTTCCGCGACATTTCGCGAACCAGCGTTAAACAGTCAGTTCCAGATCCACCGATCACAGTATCCTTACATGTTGCCTTCAATGATCATTTCGTCCCTTTCAAATTGACCCTTACAAATTCCAACGACGGTGCTATATATTTCTCAATAGTAGGATAACGCTGTCTAAAGGAAACAAGAATATAAACGATCTTTTTTCGAGTGGGTAGATGCTAGTAGGTACTTGCTCAAATCAAAACTTTTCACACTTACACTTTTCAAACAAATTTTCAAAACAACTTTGTCACACCCTTTAGGACTGATACAAGGGTTATCACGAAGTAAAACATTTTCAAAGCAAGCACACACAAGCAATTTCAAAATGAGAAAGTACCTAAGAGCTCATGGAAAACCATGGATAGAACGGATGCTAACACCTTCCCTTTCTATAATCTACCCCCCGTACTCAGAAACATCTCGAAAAAAAGTTTTTCTGTTCTTTTTCCTTTTCCTTGTTGGATAAAATAAAAGTCGGTGGCGACTCTTGCTTACCGCGACATTTTGCAAACACAAAATGCAAAATGCAAACCAGTATTAAACAGTCGGTTCTTCCATCGTATCACAGAACTGGCGAATCTGTTGGGGAATTATAAGTGGGGTATACCTTAGGATCTAGGTCATTAAAATTGCTTCTCTTGATTGCTTTGTTTGCTTTATTTTTGAGGGTTTTCTTTGGGGTTACTATAGATCCTATACCCAGATCTGGGGGCACTCGTTAGGTAAGTAGCAATAGACTGTGAGGGAACTGTACAGCGTAGACCGATACGGTTGAAGCACTAGCTACGTTGGTGTGGAACTTTGGTTGGTACCGGTATCCCTTGTGGTGAAACGAGGAGAATACGGGACCGCTGCATGGTGTCGTGAAGCATCAACTGACCTTAGAACCTTTAATTTCCCAACTTGGCCATTAGAAAGTAGCGAGATAGCCGGCCTCGGTGTAGAGCTGAGAACTGGTTGATACTTGATGCTACACTCATTGAGATCATACTTTCGAAATATTTCGGCCACAAGAAAAGATTGTGTGAGCTGAAACCATGACCGATAAAGGATGGTCAGTGATATTGAGATCCTCTAGAACCCGGTTACTTTTCTAGGACAGGTTGAACCAACTAAACTTCAAGAGGATACTACCTTAAAACCCATGCAAGCCTAAACCTAAGGCTGTTTGTGTAACTTGTGTGCTTTCAACTTGAACTACTTGCACAGTTTTATTATCTGACAACATGAGTTCCTTACAGGTTTTGTTTACAGTCCTTATCCAATAACTTGGATTTCTTTCCGGGTTTACTTGCTTACATCACCTCACACTTTTTCTTAAACGCATAGCATACACATCATAACATCATGCCTTAACATTTCCTTAACCATTTCAAGGATCTCAAGGGTTTGTGATGCAGGTTATGGTAAATCAGACGTCTAGTAAGGGGCAAGGGGATTTAATTTCCTCTAGACAATGTCGTGTAGAGATCAAAACACGATAACTTGAGTCAGGGACTATGACCCACTCGATATGGTGAGCTTGCTCTTGAAGAAGGACTCTTAACAACACGAAGTTTCTTTAATAAAGCTGCAACCAAATTCTAACAGTTTCTTGTTTACCCCGCGAGATCCTTGAAAACATTGCATATATATATCATACATATCATTGCATAACAGGTCTTCCAGTACAGGTCTCTCATGTTCTCGCTGTTTATTTCAGCAATGGCTCTCAAACAAGACAACAGAGATCTTCAAACTCAAGAAGCTCAGTTCAGGGACATATTCCTAAACATATCCAAGGGGTAGGAAGAGTTGAAAACACTCCTCATTGGGAACTTGGTCAAGAAAAGTCCTGAAGACAATAAGGACAAACGACTGGAACAACTGCAAGCTGAGGTAGGTGCAATGAGAACCCAGATGCTGGGGCAAATGGATCTTATCCAAGGCCTAGACCAAAGGCAAGAAGAGCTAAAAGCCATCATCAACCAACTTCATTAAGATGGATACAACAGTATGAAGCAAATAGTCGAGGTCGGGGACCAAGTCATTGATCAACCTCCAAGAAGACAAGGGTTTAGTTTGGTGAAGAGTGGACCTTTCCAAATTTCTACTACCTCACGGGTCCAATAACAACCTCGCCAAAAACAACGGGTTAATCAGAGTAAGACAGATACACCCAAGATGCAGTTTACCAAACTCAACATGCCGCTGTCTCAAGCGTTACAACACATGTTAAGGATGAATCTGGTTACGTTGATAGGACCTTATCCAAATCCCAAGACTTCTTCGCCTAACTACAATCCTGGTGCAAGGTGTGCATATCACTCCAACAGTTCGGGGCATGATACTGACGACTGTTGGAGGTTAAAATACAAAATTCAAGACCTGATTAATGAAGGAGCATTGGAATTCACACAAGATGGTCAACTGGAATGTTTCTGTCAATCCTATAAGGCCCACCATTTGAAGTGACAAGTTCTAACAAGAGGGCTTATTGTTCATTAGAATTTTCAATTTGTAATTTTCTTTTGATTGTTCGAATATTTATTCATGTCAAACTTTATTACTTTATCAATGCATTACATATGTCTGTTCTGAATCAATTCATTCGTATTCACTATATTTAAACTCCGTTCCTTTTTGTGATATTTAACTCTCGACTAAAAAGCTGTAAGCCTTTAGAGGGAGGATGGCGAAAATGATACCACAACCTCTACATTATGCTTTTGAACAGACCCTGCTGACGATGTACAGGCGTTGTTTCAAATCCCAAACAGTGGAGTTATAAGGAAGATAATCCCTAGTCAATCCCTTTGAGCCAAAGAAGTAGGAGTTTTTATTTTCACACTAATTAAAACCCTTAATCATAACCTGGGGCAGGGTAGTTTTCTCAGTTAATTCAGAGGCGCATTCAGTCGCAATCTTCCGCTTCGTACACAATGAATAGCATCAAATACGTCCTTCCAAATCAAAATACGGTGATGGTTCCGCATAATCGTCAAGACATGCAGTCATTATCTCTCAAAATAAAAGCCCGCTAAGTCAAAACCTATGAAGGAGACTTAAGAAAAAAACTAGGGCATCCCGCTGACTGTAATCACAAAAGAAACAGTTCAGGCAAAAGACAAGGATAGTAAAACCAAAAAAAGAGGTTACTATAAATCCTCGGCAAAAAAAAAGATTACAAAATGACTGTCTTTTTCAAGTAAACTTTCAATATCCAAACATCACCGGAACATCAAGGACAATATTCCAGAACTCAACTGGGATTCTAAACGCGCAATTAACTGAGCATAGGACTGAAGGACATCACAAAGAGCGGGTGGGTACAAATAAATTTTGAGCCTTTATCCTTTGTTTCTTGAACCATGAACCAGGCCACGTTATAACCCTTAAAAGTCCTAGCTGAAGCATGGGTTAGTTCGAAAGCATACTGTTATAAAAGGTATCCTGACTCCTGTAGGACTTACTGTAAATCCTGAGTTGACATCACATTTTACAAAATTTGCTTATTTTACTGAAAAACGCATTTTCAAAAATTTCAAGATAGACATAAGCTTTGCATTCTTAAAATAGCATTGTCTGCATATGACTATTTGTTCAACAGCAGATAAATTCGTATGACGAATATCTAGTGAATAAAAATCTTCTCAATAAAAAGGATCACCTCAAGTGGAAAAACACTTCCAACCAAGGGGCACGGCATGATCATTGTCCATCATCTGGGGCAGTCAAGTCAAGATTCAAGGAATCTCTCAAAGATGCCAAATAGCCAGGGGCAGATCTCCATCTGAATCCCTTGGGGCATTGGGCATGAATTCCAGCAACGAATCATGTACGATCAAACAAACATCTTCTGATAGTGTGGCAACACAACACTACCGACAGTGATAACTCCCTACACCCTGAGAGCGTGGACATAGTCAGAAAATACTGCGCATGAACAGAGACCTGCTAGGTTGACTGGCCTAGGCAAAAATAAGGGCATCCCGGCAAACCAAAAGGGTTCGGGCAAAAATTAGGGATTAAAGCGTATGACTATGTCTCGTCATCTTGTCACTTGCCCATCAGTAAAAGACTTATCATTTCGATCGGCAGTTACCAAGCACCTCATAAGTTGGGATAACACTCAATCCACAAGGCCTCTGCAGGCACTTTCTCCGGCAGGTACAGGGGCAGAAAAGTCTTGATACGAAGTCATTGTCATATCCTTAGCATGCGTCTCAGTAACATCTACACTCCCCACAGAGTAAAGGCAACCAAAGTTTTGATCTCTGCTTCCTCAAACAGGAGTCACTTTCCCCAACCAAGCTCTTTTGGAGAGTCGATGTCTATATTCCCCAGCCAATTTTGTAATCACAAGCGGTTCATATAGTTTTCTCTCGAACAGAGTTTATCCCTTCAGCTATGGAAGCCTCTCCCTCCAACAGAATTATTCCCCCGTAGAGTTGTTCTAAAGCAGAGTCTCTCCGGCAGAGTAGCTGTAAACAAGGAGCAAATCTCCACCATAGTCATCTCCCGTTCACCATCCCCAGCGGAAGTAGAAGAACCACTTTTTCTACAACGATCAGAAATGTAATTTCTAGTACTCTCCAACAGCAGTCATAGATTTATTTTCCCAAACTCGGACGTGCCACAATAGCATTTCATGTTTATACATCATGATATGCGCATACATATTGCATACAGCATAATCTCATTTATTTTGAGAACATCATCATACAATGCATTTCATGCACCATATACGATTAATCATGTACCTTTTCAGGAAATATGGTTATCATCGACAACTTCCAGCAAGTTCAAGATTAGCTCCTGAAACTAAACAGAGTAATTATTTGCATGATCAAATTCAGCTTTACACGGGTTTGTCACGAAGCAATCTTACACGGGTTTCTCCTAAATGTAGCTTCACACGGGTTTATCCTGAAAAATATTACACGGGTCCTTTCTCATACATTTCCGAATGAAGTTTTATACGAACTTATCACAAAGTAACCTTAACCAGGTTCCTCCTGAAGTTGTACACGAACTTATCCCAAAGTAACCTTATCCAGGTTCCTTCTCAGTTCAGATGCAGTTTTACCCAAACTTCTCACAAAGTAACCTTACCTAGGTTCCTTCTCAGTTCAGATGCAGTTTTACCCAAACTCCTCACAAAGAAACCTTACCCAGGTTCCTTCTTAGTTCAGATGCAGTTTTACCCAAACTCCTCACAAAGCAACCTTACCCAGGTTCCTTCTTAGTTCAGATACAATTCTACCCAAACTCCTCACAAAGCAACCTTACCCAGGTTCCTTCTCAGCTCAGATGCAGTTTTACCCAAACTCCTCACGAAGCAACCTTACCCAGGTTACTTCCTATAAGCCCTACTATTCAGGGATTTCATTTCGAAGTAACCCTACTACCCATCCCTACTATCCAGACTTTCATATCGAATAAACCCTACGACCCAGGTTCCTTCTCACAACCTTACCATCCAGGTTTCTTTTCTCTTACCTCCAGACATTAGTCCACAACATTGTAAGACCTGGACCTGATCAAACACGATTGATTTCACATTTCCCCAGTAAGTTGCAGTGCATCTTGTACCCTGACCAGATAGCAGTTCACTTTCACCTCCTCGACTAAGAGATGATTCCCCAATAGAGTAACGGATAACTGAAGCTCCTAAAATTCTATTTCACCCAAGACAGAGACCAACATTCCTCAGCAGATTCCTCCTCAACGATAGGAACAGGAATTCTCATCAAAGGAATATCTCGGGAAATTAACATCCTCTAGATGGCATCTTTAAGCCCATCTTCGACGATTCTCCATCATATCTTCCGGATGGCATCTTTAAGCCCATCTCCGGTAACCTTCTGTCATCTCCTCCAAATGGCATTTGTAAGCCCATTTCCGATAGATCCCATCAATACCACTTCATGCGAGTGCAAATTTTCGGGTACTCTAGTGTTCAATCATCTTCCACCTCCAGATCACGAAAGGCAGACAAGCCAATCTAAATCTTCAGGTTTAAGAAGATTGAACAGGGGCAGCTGTTGTATCCCAAAATTCGCCCTCTTTTCATACACGCATATTTTTGGTTTTATGGTTATGGAGTAAAGGTATATTTATCAATCTTCTTCAGGTTACAAGTGACGTTTATTTCGCCAATAGATGTTCTCAGAGTATTTTCCGTGCTAAAGATTGGTTCGCTGTTTTGCAATGATTTGGGGTTCAAAGATTCACAAGTCCAACCCGACGCGTCATATTCAGGTGTTCTTTCACCAAGATATCTCTGATAATGTATTCTCAAATTCAGGTTCGGCTCAAGAGTCAATTCTTTAAAGAAGGTCTCCGAATGTGTGAGTTTTCTCGAAGAAATATGGTGAAAAAGTATGTTGAAAGTGCAGTTTTTACGCACTAAAAAATTCATAACTTGAAGATCGTGGCTTATTTTGAACCCATTCCAGTGGCCAAAATTCCATCTTGATGTCATCTACGTTTTCATCTCTCACAGCTGGAAGCCAATTTCGATCAGAAGGTCTTCAAAAATGTGGATTTATCAAGTATTTTCGTACAGAAAATTTGTGACACAAGTTTATTTACGTCATGTTCAGAAAATCATAATTTGGTCGATTTTCATTGTATTGAGCTGGTTCCGGCGCCAAAATTTCATAAATTGAGTTAACTACATTTTCACAAGAGGTATCGAGTTCAAATGATATCCAAAAGGCCTTCGTTTTTTATCCAGAGTGCGCGTGACGCGCCGAAAATCCTGAATGCTGAATATTATTTCATCTGGGTCGAAACTTCAAAAATTTATAACTAAGTCAATTTTTATCGGATTGGGCTCATCTTTTTACACAAGGTCACTGACTCAGAGATCTACAACTTTGCTTCCAAAGTCGAGACCGTGTTATGTTCCGATCAATACCAGTTTTTTATTGAAGAACGTGTTAGAGTTGACAATGGAGCCCAAAATATGTTTGTCTGAGCCAAAATTCAAAAATTCTTAACTAATTCACTGTTTATCCGTTTGAGACCATTTTCGAACAGGAGTTAGTTCCCGATGTCGGTTACATTTTGTTTTCAAATTTCAACTTCTAAAATTGCACTTAAGCCCCTGCGATTTAGCCTGGAACGTGACGGACTCAAGTGAACATTGGAGGCCCAAATGCATATTCAAAGTCCATTTTTTTCTCTAATTTCCATTATATAATCTCATTCTTTTCACACAAACAAGAGAAAAAAACCTTTGCCACAATCTGGTCAAAATATCAAATTCTTTCAAGAACCCTAAAATCTTGAAATCCTTATTACAAACCCCAATCTCACTACAAACAATCCATCCTTGTTACAAATCCACATCTCACTACTTCTCCAGTAAGGGTAAGGCTGATTTGATCTCCATGATCAAAAGGGTATAATCATTCATACATATCATATCGGTTTTAATATTACAAAATTTCATATATTTGCTTTATTTGTATTTCATGATATAATAATTTATTTAATGTGTTCATGAGATTCAACACTGCAGATTTAGACAGGATCCCACGCAGGATTATTACAAAACGCTGAGGGCAAAATAGAATAACCAATACATGACGAGGCAGACATCCTGAGAAGGTTAAGGACGTGGATTTAACAACCATCCCTATTGGTTTTGGTTTTCTTCCTATATTTATCCTTTTACTTATTTTCATTATTTAAACGTAACATTTTTCACAAACCTTTGATTTTTTATAATAAACTCGAATAATTAATTTTAATGTTTTTTTAATCTAATTTTAGGTTTTAAATTAATTTTTGGTTCAACACCCACCCCTGACAATATGTATAATTTTGCTTATTTTAACCTTGTGTACATCATTTATTTCTCTTTAATATCTTCCTTAAAAATCCTAAATTCATATAAACTCTAATTTTATTTAAATCAAAAACCCTATTAATTGGCAAACTTAACCTTTTTTACAAACCCTAATTAATTTATGTTTTAAATTTTTTATTATTATTATTAACCCTTTTTTTATTAACTCTTTAATTTAATTAATTAACTTTTTTCTGCAAATTAGGAAAATCAATTAGGTTTTAGGTTTTCTTTGTAATTAACCCTTTAATTAATCATTTTTTTAACAAATAAGTTAGTAACTGAATTTTTGGCTTTTTTTTTCATTTATTAGTAAATTAAGTTAATTAACTTTTTTTTATTAAAATTAGTTTGAATTAGGTTTTTTAATTAACTTAAAATTATTTCTACAAAAAAAAAACACATCAAAAATATTAACTTAGAATTTTAGGTTTTAATTTTTCCTTAATTTCTTTTTATTTATTCTTTTACATTTTAATTTCTAGAAAAATTGTATAGGTTGCATTATCAATGTAATAGCGTAGATTTATTTTTTCTCGCATTTTTTTCTTCTAATTATGTAATTGCTTCCGGGATATAATAGTTTTAGGATTTCTTTTCTGCACTCTTCATTATTATGTAATTGCCCCAAAGCTCTGTAATAGCTTAGGTTTACATTTTCGCCTTTTTATTTTCAGTCCAAAATAATAATGTATCTGCAAAAGCCTTGTAATAGCTAGGACTTTAAACTTTCCGCATTTTATTTTCGTAAACTATAAACTGCTTAGATGAATGTTAATAGGCTTGCATGCAAAATACAAATAAAATTAAAACAGTAGATCACCTTAATTGTGCAAAGATTAAATAACTGAAATCAAACACGTGCACATGCTCACTCTTAGGGTATGCCTCACTTGGTTGCCTCGAAAAACAATGGTCATATCCCTCGAACGTAGGGATATCTTAGCAAAAGACCCTCAATCTAAAAGTCATCATAAAGATCATAGTCCCTTAACGTCTCTCGAGTTGCCTACGAAAAATGATCTTGTCCCTCGATGTTGCCTACGAATATATGATGATAGTCCCTTCGAAATGCTAAAGTATCCTTACATGTTGCCTTCAATGACCATTTCGTCCCTTTCGAATTGACCCTTACAAATTCCAACGACGGTGCTACCTATTTCTCAATAGTATGATAGCGCTGTCTAAAGGAAACAAGAATAGAAACGATCTTTTTTCGAGTGGGTAGATGCTAGTAGGTACTTGCTCAAATCAAAACTTTTCACACTTACACTTTTCAAACAAATTTTCAAAACAACTTCATCACACCCTTGAGGACTGATACAAGGGTTATCACGAAGTAAAACATTTTTAAAGCAAGCACACACAAGCAATTTCAAAATGAGCAAGTACCTAAGAGCCCATGGAAAACCATAGATAGAAAAGGTGCTAACACTTTCCCTTTCTATAATCTACCCCCCGTACTCAGAAACATCTCGAAAAAAGGTTTTTTCTGTTCTTTTTCTTTTTCCTTGTTGGATAAAATAAAAGTTGGTGTCGACTCTTTGCTTACCGTGACATTTTGCAAACACAAAACGCAAAACGCAAACTAGTATTAAACAGTCGGTTCTGCCACCGTATCACACCCTGGGACCGCCTTGGGCTAAAATGATGCACTTTATTACCAAGTCGCCAGTCTGATATACTCGAGGCTTGATCTTCTTGTTAAATGCCTTGATCATACGCTTTTGATACCTTTGACCATGATAGACAACATCTAATCTTTTTTCATCGATCAAGTTCAACTGATCTAGCCTAGTCTGAATCCATTCGTCCTCGCCTAAGTCTGCTTCTTTCATAATCCTTAAGGAAGGAATCTGAACTTCGACAGGCAAAATGAATTCCATGCCATAGACTAAATAGAATGGGGTTACCCCAGTTGATGTTCGTGCCGAGGTACGGTAGCCATGAAGAGCAAATGGTAGCATCTCATACCAGTATTTATAGGTCACCACCATCTTTTGCACAATCTTCTTTAAATTTTTGTTGGCGGTTTCCACTGTGCCATTCATCTTAGGCCTATATGGAGAATAGTTGTGATGCTTGATCTTGAACTGCATTCAGAGTTCAATGATTAGGGCATTGTTGAGGTTGATATCGTTTCCAGTGATGATCCTTTCAAGGATGCAATATCGACAGATGAGGTTATACTTGATGAACCGGGCTGCAACATTCTTAGTAACTGAGGAAAATGAAGCAGCTTCGACCTATTTGGTGAAGTAGTCAATGGAGACGAGGATGAAACGATGTCCATTATATGCAGTGGGTTTAATTTATACGATCATGTCAATGCCCCACATTGTAAATAGCAACGGAGCAGTCATGACATTTAAAGGTATTGAAGGCACATGAACTTTGTCAGCATAAATCTGGCACTTATGGCAAGTCCTCGAGTGATGGTGACAATCAGTTTCCATAGTCGACCAATAGTAACCAGCTCTCAGAATCTTCTTGGACATAGTATATCCACTAGAGTGATTACCAAAGAGGCCTTCATGCATGTTCTCAATGATCTTCTCTGCTTCCTTCTTGTCCATACAGTGGAGTAAAGTTGAATCGTGGTTGCGTTTATACAAAATCCCACTGCTTAGGAAGAACTTGGCTGAGAACCTCCACAGGAATTTCATGTCGTTAACTAAAGCTCCCTCAGGATATTCTTGTGCTTCAAGGTACTTTTTTACCCCATGGAACCAATGTTTCTCCTCATCAGTGTCAATCTCACAACAGTGTGCCAGTTCGTCAAATCTTTCAATAGTAATTTTGGGAGCTTTATTGTCCCAATTGACCTTGAACATAGATGACATAGTTTCTAAAACATCTTCTAACTAATTTTCTTCCCTTGGGATATGCTCGAAGGTGACCTCTTCAAAGTATGGGATCATGGTTAGCATAAGATTTTTGTAAGGGATTAGATTTGGATGTTTGGTATCCCATTCTCCTTTTACTTGACTGATTTCCAGGGTCGATTCTCCGTACATGCTTAAGAATTTGATTCTTAGGTCAATGGCATCCTTAAGATACAAGATGCATGCTTCATACTCAGCCATGTTGTTGGTACAGTCGAAGCAAAGTCTGGCAGTGAAAGGTGTATGGCAACCTTCGGGAGAAATGATCACATCACCAATTCTGTTATCTAATGCATTGGAAGCCCAATCAAATACCATATTCCATCGGGATCCTTGTTCTGGTCCTTCATACGGTCCAGACTTTTCACAGTCGGTTATCAACATGATATTCTCATCTGGGAATTCAAAGTTCATGGATTGGTAGTCATCAACAGCCTGATGCGCCAAATGATCCGCCGTCACACTTCCTTTGGTTGCTTTTTATGTAGTGTACTGGATGTAATATTCAGTCAAGATCATTTTCCATTTGGCTATTCATCCGGAGAGGGCTGGCTTCTCGAAGATATACTTGATGGGATTTGTGATACACTGGGAGAACTGAGTTGAGTGTTTTGCGTTTGATCGCAAATATTGCGGTTAGCAAGAGTTGCCTGATCCGCTGTCGCGGGCGGATCAAAAATGAGTTATTTTGTAAAATGCAGTATAGCGACAATGGCTCGAGTCGTATCGCAAGGATTCTTGATTTTATTATTAACTAATAGAAATCTAATAGGGGGTTGGTTTTAGGATTGATTCATAACACGAAATAAGCGATTAAAATAAGTGATTATAAAAATAAGTCGATCTACTATTTTCAGGTTCCTGCTAATCATTGGTTTTTACCTTATCAATTCCCTAAGCGGCTTCGACCTCTATTCGATTTCAATACCAATTGACAAGCGCAATAGATATAGAATAGATTGAATTCCCATTCCGAATTAAGCAAACGGATTAATACAATCGTGAATTAAGCAAACACGATATAAAACGCGATTTAACGACTAAGCGACGTAAACAACGATTAAAGATTAGGAATACAATCATACGAATTTAATCAAGACGTTCCATGAAATAATAGATTAAGCAAATACAATTTCATAAAATAGAATTGAAAGAGAAACGAAATTGAATTGATAAATTAAAAACCTCAAAGCATCGGAACACGATTACAGTAGATCAACTCTGGATGTTTAGTTCCTCATCACAATCGTAAAAGCAAAATGTATTTTTTCTCAATAATGAAAAGATCAAAATTAAATTACTATAGCAGCTGTTAGGTATAGCAAAGACAAGGATTAGGTTCATAACCCAACTGGGTCGAAAACATAACCCATGCCCAAAACTACTAACCCAAAACTTAAAAGTCTAAAGCTGCAACTTCAACGACTTTTTAAACCTTTTTGCACTTCGAATCAGCTTCTGGCCAAAACTAGAAAGTTGTAGGCCATTTTCTTAGATTTCCAACGCATGGTCAAACGCCTCGATCCGATTTTCGTAGAATTAGTTATGAATTTTTCCGCGAAAGCTGCAGTTGCTGAAAATAATATACGAAAATTAATTAAATGCAAAAATAAAATAAATTAGCAAAACATATTAAAACATAAAAATAAACACAATAAACTAAAGAAATGCATTAGTACAATAATGGAAGGATGTCCATCAAAATGCACTGATCAAATTCCCCCACACTTGAACTTTTGCACTCTGAGGAAAATGCAATCAAAAGAAACGCAAAAGTATCATCAATTACTCATCCTAGGCTACAAATTCATCTTCGGTCAAGATTGCATCAACAGGTACTAGTCTCTTACACTAAGGATATCGTAGGAATACTAGTCTTGCCTCCTGAATATATAAACCAATATGAATCATATTATTACGCAAAAGCCTAACTTACTCATCCTCATTTTTTTTCTTTTTCATTCCGGCACAATCACATTAAGCCCGTTATCTCCACACACTCATAGCAAGGCGACTGGTTAGTGACTCTGATCCTTTTTGAACGGGATTCTGGTACTTACGTGGCATAACCCTTTGCTTACTCGGTTGTAGTTACGGGGGATCGGACCGTAATCTTCCCTACCAAGTTCAGCACCAGAAACCGCTGAACCAACTAACAATGTGTCTTATTATCAACTTTTTTTGTAGGTTCTATGACCGTTGGATTAAGTGACCGGGTGAGGGTGAGGGTCACCAAACATAGAAGGCTCATTCCTTTTTCTTTCCTTATTTTTTAAAATAAAACTTGGATCACTCACTTATTTTCATCGGCTTCCCTGCGTAGAGTGCGTGTGAGATGGTGCTGACTGCTGAAATAAACTACTCAAGAGCTATTAAAAGATGAGAATTCAAGGCTACGTCATAATAAAAATTCAAATTAACTTCCATATGCATGAGACTTACAGTGTTAAGACGATACCGATCTTGTGAACTTTTCCCAAGTCTCCAGAACTAACCTCAGATTAATCTATAACCCAAAACTTTCAAAAAGATACATTTTTAATAATAACTAAAAAAAACAAAACAACAAACAAAAGCAAAGAAAACAAAGAAAATAAATGATTCCCTCCCCCACACTTTAAACATGCATTGTCCTCAATGAAAGGACATAACTATTAAATAAGAGTGAGAGAAAGGAAAGAACACACCCGAATAGTCAAGGAGGATAAGTGATCACATAAGCAGCCTTTTCCAAAGAGAGATCTTCTATATTCTCTTCTTCCAAAGTGGGGCTCACATGTAGTAGCTTTGGGTAATGTCCACTGAACTTGAAATTTTTATTAGTGCCTTCGCCTTTTATTCCAGGATCAAAGAATAATCTTTGATAAGTAAAAGTGTCGAATGGGCACGTGATCTTCTTTTCCACAACACCAAATATCAAAAGATTAAGGGGCTGCCTCACTACTTTTGTTTCATCTTCCACTTCAATTGAGATCCTATGCATACACATGGACGGACTAGTATCATAAATATCATCCAATATCCATCCAATTCCTTTCTTATGCTTCTTCAATACCTGCAAAAATTTACTTTCTTGATCAAAATAAAGTTTAGAAGAAATTATAACCGAAAGTTTTTTATTCATCTCTAAATAAGCATATTTAAGATTTTCAGGAATTAGTTTTAGCTCTCGGGAAGGTGGTTGTTCGATGGATGATTTATTTCGGGAAGTCAGAGTATCGAGAGCTTCATCCACATAAACAACTTCATTTGCAACCTCATCTGCAGTAAGAATGTCAACTTGCAAGGTGGCCTCAATTTCAGCACAAACAGAGCAAATTTTAATATCAGTACAAACATCACAAGAGTAAACATCATCAAAATCAGATAATGATGGAAAATCAGCTGCAAATAAATCAGTACAAGTATCATCAACAGTCTCAGAAAGCAACTCTATTGGAAAAACAGAATTCTCTTCCAAGGGTTGTTGGTTAGATCCTTGAGCTTGTTTCATGATATTCATCAAAGAGGCAAGTTGTTCAATTTGTGTTTGCAAAGTCTGGAGAGTAGAATCTATTTGTTGTTCATACTTGAGATTATTTGCAGTCATTTGTTTGACAATGTCCTCTAGCAAAGGTTCAGAAGGTTCTAAGCACACAACCTGGAATTCCTTCATATGCTTATGCGGATCCTCACCTGCAAAACCATTAAACTTTGACAACTAACGTATTAAATCAGATTTCAATTCAAAAGGTGCATCATCTGTAGGATAGTCAATATGTAAACAATTATAATTCACATCAGGGACAACCAACTGCCTCAAAGTTCTTTGTTCATCCATGTTATCAATAAATACATAAATACCAACTATGTCCGAAATAGACAAAAACAAATAGAAAGAAGGAAAACGATTAAAATAAATTCAAAAAAATACAAAATCACCAAATATAATCTAATGAAGCAAAATAAGAATTTTAAGAATTTTTCTGGATTTTTTTGACATTATGAAAACAGTAAAAAATTATTTAAAAATAGAAAAAATAGGAATTTGCGATTTTGAGGGCCGAAATATTTTAGAATTTTATTCTAAAGGAGTATTGTTCCTCGATTTATTTCTGAACTTCTGAAACAAATTCGGAGCAAATCGAAATAGTAGGTTTCAAACTTACCTGATAGACTGAAAAACTGTACTGCAACCGAAATTGCAACCCTGAAAATCAACAAACACAACGAAAAAAACAAGAAAAAAAAGCAAGAACATTATGCCTATGACTAAAATATTAATTAATAACAACAAGAATCCCCTGCAACAACGCCAATTTTGATCCGCTATCGCGGGCGAATCAAAAACGAGTTATTTTGTAAAATGCAGTATAGCGACAATGGCTCGAGTCGTATCGCAAGGATTCTTGATTTTATTATTAACTAATTGTTGGCTGAAGATTTTGATAGTGTTATTTAGAATTCAAAAAGAGCTAGAAGTTCTGATCGAAATGGAATTAAAACACCACGCTTCGAAATTGCAGAGGCAGTGTTTCGAATGAGTGTGTCAAAGCTTGAAGCTTCGAACGGTGATCATGGGAGCGTATCCAAAGGGGTCTCGAAACAGCAGCGAAGCTAGGTCTGAGAAGAGCGTTCGAAACAGAGAAACACCAAAGCATTTAAAATTTAAATGAAAGCGGGACTTTCAAAGTTTGAAAGTTATGTGTTGGAGCATTTGGGGACACGTGGAAAGATGAAAGGAGCATTGTCTTGCATGTTCGAAACGTGGCATGATCTTGTAGCGAGACCGTTAGGGTCGAGTTAGTATAAATAGAAGTCTTAGTGTTAGGATTTCAGTGTGTCATATCTGTTATACAAAATACTCAATAACATTCAAACTACCACATGGCAAGGGAAACGAATGCAAGAGAAATGTATGTATGATAGCACCATGTATTTCTAATTTAATAAAAGCCTTTTTACTATTTCAACCACTTTCCTTCTTTTTTCTTTCTGTCGAATAACATTTGCAAGTTTCTTTATCTACTGTCTTTTCATTTCAAAGTCTTTTCTTCAAAGTTTTACATTTTACTGCTTTCTTTATATTTCGAGCACTCTATATTTCAGAGAACTTTTACGCTCTCAATACCTTTACTTTCAAGTATTATTCTTCAAACATGTACTTTCACTTAAAGTCATTTCTAGATTTCTTGCATTAAACGCTTTCTTCACATTTTAAACTTCCACATTCCAGAAACCTTTTGTGTTAAATGTTTTATGGGTCGAAACCAGTTACTTCATTTTCCATACAGTTTTATATGTCTTTTCAATCAGCATTACAATTAGCAATTATTCGTATAACTTAGTTTTCACATACATTTTGACCACATTTTTAAACTCTTAGAGAGAGGGATCGAAATAAACCAAACATTTGTACAATAGCACCCATGAATAATTGTTCGATTGTGAGAGTAACCTTAATATCCAAGGAGTCCTAGGATCAATCTAGTCGATCCTGTGAGTTACCAAAGAGATTGAGTAGCGTTAATAAAGATTATTCGATAGTTTGGAAGACTAGCGGTTGTTTACCAGAAATCACTGGAAACAAATTGGCACACCTGATGGGACCAATAGTTGGATATCAGGATTAAGGATTGTCGAGACATAGCCATCCCAGAAACGTAGGAACCTAAGAAGTTTGCTGTTTTATGAACCTGAGAAGTGGTAAGATAACCAACAGCAACCAACCTTTATCCAGAAGAAAACGTTTGGACAAAATGTCTAATTCAGACAATCAACAGGGAGACCAAGGTGGCCCACAGGCAACAGGCACTAACGCGTCCATTTCGAGCGGAGCATCTAATGTAATCCCTTCGAATGCACAGGCTGTTGCATCTTCAACCAGTAACATGGCCACCAACGGAGTAAGTGGCATATCAACCAACAGTTCGATCTTAGGAAATACTGGAACTATGGGCTACCCTGGGGGATTCGTTCCGCCACCTGGGACACAATCCCATTTCGCCACTCCATCAACTAGACCACCCGGCTTCGATGGGAATAGAATTAGAAGTTCTTCTTACGGAATGCCAACATCTTTTATGGCAGGTTTACACAATTCCACATCGAATTCATCCCCACAACTAGGATCTGGGTCTGGGGCAAACCAATTTATGTCAAATAACCAAGGGTCAGTGGGTTATAGCACGTTGCCTATCCTAACCACAGATAACCAGTTGGCTTTTAGGCAATTGATGGATGACAGCAACCACAATATGATAGGGGTGTTAGCGCAAACCATGCAGGAAATATTCGCCCCAATAGTTCAGAATGTGACTGTGACGAACAGGGAAAACGCTGACAATATGAGTCGAATAGCAGATTTCTTTGCTCCCACAGAAAGGCGTAGGCAGAACCAGGCGGGATTTCGAACAAACGTGCCTGTTATAGAACAAATTGCCAACGACCCAATTCATAGACCACCCAGAGAAGAGGTTAACTTAGGGGCCAGAGCACCAAGGTTAGAAGCCCCAATAATTCCGGGCCCACAAAGGGAAGTTATGGAACCAGGGGCAAGGATCGAAAGACCAGAAGCCCCAGAATTTCGAGGAGAACAACCTAGGGGAGTTGTTTTGGTTGGTCGAAACCAAGATGCCGATGTTGTCGTTCATAGGATTCGAAACGATAACATCTTGGCAGAAAATAATCTGACCACCATGATAGAGAGGATCATGACCCAAAACGGCCTCAATATGGGAATGAGGAGGCCAAATTACGCTTCTCCTATATTAGATTGTATAATGCATACTGATTTACCAAGGGGATACAAAGTCCCTAAATTTACAAAGTTCGCTGGGGATACCAACGAGTCAACAGTCGAACACATAGCGAGATATTTAACCGAAGCGGGGGATATAGCCAATAATGAAGATCTCAGAATCAAATATTTCCCAAGTTCCTTGACAAAAAATGCCTTCACTTGGTTTACCACGTTGCCTCCTGGGTCTGTTGACACTTGGACCCTTTTAGAGAGATTATTCCATGAACAATTTTACATGGGACAATCGAAAATAAGTCTGAAGGAATTGGCCAGTGTTAAGAGAAAGTTCACTGAACCCATTGATGACTATTTGAATAGATTTAGGCTGTTAAAATCCAGATGTTACACAGTAGTGCCTGAACATGAGTTAGTCGAAATGGCCGCTGGGGGATTGGATTACTCTATTCGAAAGAAATTAGATACTCAGCATTTGAGGGATATGGCTCAGTTAGCCGATAGGGTTCGACAGGTCGAAAGACTAAAAGCCGAAAAAGCCCGAGTCTTTAAGAATAGTAAGAAAGAAAGGATTTCCTATGTTGGAACTGAGGAAGTAGAAGAATATCCTGAATTCGAATTCGAAGAGGTCGAAATCGACCTCGCTGAATTAAAACAGGCCCCGCCTTACTCCTGCAAAATGTTAGTTCCTACGAAAGGGAAAGATATTGTTGAAAATGAGAAAAGTGATAAGTTTCCAAAGAAGGTTTACACCTTCGATGTCACTAAATGTGACGAAATCTTTGACTTGCTTGTCAAAGATGGCCAACTAATTGTGCCATCAAATGTCAAAATACCCCCTTTGGACCAGAGGAAGAAAAGGGGATTTTGCAAATATCATAGTTTCCTAGGCCACAAGACCTCACAATGTTTTCTTTTCAGGGATTTGATTCAAAACGCAATCAAAGATGGCAGATTAAAGTTTGCTGATAAGGTGAAGATGAAAGTGGACGAAGATCCTTTGGACGTCGCAGACACCAACTACTCCGAGCCTGCATGCATTGGAGAAGTCAACATGGTGGAAATTGATCGAAGCGACACCCTAACAGGAGAGAAGGACATTGGAGTCGAAAACTGGGTGATGGTCGAAGTCAGCGAGGAAGTCATTGAAGGCATCCAGAATACACCAGACACTTCGATTGCTGGACCTGTGGCTGTTGCAGGAGAAACCCAGGCTACTGAAGGCCAAGGGGATCACAACGAAGGATTTACACAAGTCACTGAGAGCTTGAGGTTGGAATTAGAGAAAGTCCAAATTACGCAGCCAGTCCCCTCTCAGAAGGAAATATGGGACACTCTAGGGGAACCCAGTGGAAAATATGACTATCTGGTCAAATATTCTGCCCCAGAAAGTTCGAGGGTCCAGATCGAAGATATAAAGCCCACAGGATGGGGCGATGACGAAACAAAAGAGGGGGATTTGGAAATAAATATGGTGGACATGGAAAGACCTCGTTCTGAGATGAAGGAAGTGGAAAAATACTTAGAAAAAGAAAAGCATAGGATGGGGGACAATCACACTGGAGATGATACTCTCAAAGACTATCTCATGTCATGCCACAAAGGAGATCCAGGCATGATATTGTGCCCTAGGTGCAGCATCCTCTGCAACCAAAGAATTGCTGCAAATTTCGAAAGGGTACAGAGGGCTCGAACTGGCAACAATTGGCGCCAGGATAACCAACTTTTTAGATGCTACCCCAAGGCTGGAGAGAGTTTGTTGGAGTTTGTTTTTCGCTGCTACAAGGGGGCAACTAAGTGCTTGGTGTGCCCAAGATGTTCTGCTGTGTATGACCAAAGCATGGCTAGGGCCTTCGAAACGATCCCCTTCGCCCCTTGCTGGAGCCATCAAGAAACTGCCCAGATGGGTCCGCGTTTCGACAGTAGATACAAACAGCGAAGACCTGATAGCCCTCACCCCAAAGTTGCTCGAAGAGTGACTTTCAAACTCCCTGCTGAAGTACCAACCGATAGATGGCTGCAAGCCAGAAATGACAAAGGCAAAGACAAATGGAGGAATGCTGAACGAAATGCACGCCATGCTGTGACATACAGGAGGCAATTCAACACACAAAAAAGGGAGGAAGTCAGATTAGAAAATTACAAAGGAAGGAACCCCATGTCAAGATCCCAGTGGCGCAGACAGCAAAGGATTCGAAAGGCTGAAAGAGAAGCTGTGGCAAACAAAGGGGATACTTCAACAAAGATACAAGGTGAATCGAGCACCAACAAACCAAAAAGTCAGACGGAAGAGAAACCTCCAGTCAACAGAAGGCTTTTTTCTGAAGACCAACAAGACGGACCAAAGGAATACACTCCAGGCCCGGAAGAGGACGAAGATATAATAACAGATAACTTCGAATCGGAGGGGGAGTCTTCATTTAACCTGAACTGTAACATAGTGTCTGTGCTTCCCTGCGAATTCGGGCAGGAAACCGAAATCAATGAATATGAGGAAGAAGACACCACAGATTTAATGAAACATAGGCCCGTATGCTACTACGTGATGGACAATGGGGCTGTTGAAGAACAAAATGCATTCTTCGAACGTCCAGAGCCTACAATGAAGAATCATCTCAAGCCACTTTTCATTCGGGCGAAAGTAGGTGTCCATGGTGTGAACAAAGTTCTAGTGGATGGGGGTGCTGCAGTCAATCTGATTCCCCATTTCATGCTAAAAAGGTTGGAAATCCGCGAAGGAGATATCAAGCCCCATAATATGGTTCTATCCAATTATGAAGGAAAAGTGGGTAAAACACTGGGGGTGGTCCAGTTGGAATTGACAATAGGCTCAAGTTGCAGGCCCACCATGTTTATGGTTGTCGAAGCCAAGGCCAACTATAACCTACTGCTAGGAAGAGAGTGGATCCATGGCGTGGGAGCAGTTCCTTCGTCAATGCATCAACGACTAGTCCTGTGGAGAGATGACGGAATCGTGGAAAACATCGAAGCAGACCAGAGTTACTTTATGTCAACTGTCAATTTAGTTGACAAAAGGGATTATGATAAAAATCTGGCAAAGATTGCTCCATGTGTTCCAAATGATGAGATGAATGAAACTAGAAATGCCCACTACTACATGACACTTCGTCATGATGGACTTTACTGGGATAGAACAATAATCAGTAAAGAAGAGGAAGGTGAAGGTGCTATACAAAAACGGCCAGCAGGCTGGGACTTCGACAACCTTAACCATGACTGAGTCTACCTTTTTCGAAAGGATTTCGGCCTATATGGCTGAGAATGAATCGAAAGCGGCCTTAAAGGCTGAAATAAATGAACCATTTGAAAAAACGAATGAAGTTAGTGGGGGGGGGTTCGAAATGCTCACCCAGCGAAGAGTTGGAGATGGATCAAAGGTTGGATGCCATCTATGACAAAGAACCCTTAGGCTTCGAAAGGGATCCCATAAACTCAGGTGTCAAAATGTTGGCACAGGACCCGCTCGAAGAAGTCAACTTAGGGGATGACAAAACGAAAAGAGTAACTTACGTAAGTGCTAAACTTAGCCCAGGCCTCAAGGAAAAAGTGATCGAAATCCTTAAGGAGAACAAAGATTGTTTCGCATGGGATTATGATGAGATGCCTGGTTTAAAGAGGGAGTTGGTCGAACATAGGCTGCCAATCAAAGATGGCAAGAGGCCCATCAAACAAACTCCCAGAAGATTCGCGCCAGCGGTTCTCACAAAAATTAAAGCTGAGATCGAAAGGTTGCTGCGTTGCAAATTCATCAGAACAACAAGGTACGTCGAATGGTTAGCAAACATAGTACCTGTTATCAAGAAAAATGGTTCTTTAAGGATTTGCATAGATTTTAGGGATTTAAATACTGCAACCCCTAAGGATGAATATTCCATGCCTGTGGCAGAAATGCTAGTAGATTCTGCTGCAGGATTCGAATACTTGAGCATGTTAGATGGATACTCTGGATATAACCAGATTTTCATTGCTGAAGAAGATGTTGCAAAAACAGCATTTCGTTGCCCAGGAGCCTTAGGCACCTACGAATGGGTGGTGATGCCTTTTGGTTTAAAAAATGCTGGGGCAACTTATCAAAGGGCGATGAATTCAATCTTTCATGACTTTATCGAAACCTTCATGCAGGTGTATATTGATGATATAGTCATCAAATCTATATCTGCAGAAGCACATTTGCATCATTTAAGCCAATCATTCGAGCGAATGAGAAAACATGGCTTAAAAATGAATCCCCTTAAATGTGCATTTTTTGTGCAGGCTGGAGATTTTCTTGGTTTTGTGGTCCACAAGAAAGGAATTGAAATCAACCAGAACAAAACCAAAGCCATAATGGAGACGAAAGCACCTGCGTCAAAAAGGGAGTTGCAATCTCTACTAGGGAAAGTTAACTTCCTCAGAAGATTCATTTCGAACCTGAGTGGAAGGACTCAAGCTTTCTCTCCGTTACTTCGTCTGAAGCAAGGTCAGGCCTTCGAATGGAACGAAGCTCACCAGGAGGCGTTTGACAAAATAAAAGAATATCTTTCCCAGCCTCCTATGTTGTCTCCACCATCATGGGGGAAGCCCATGAGATTGTACATATCTGCCTCTGAAGTTAGCATAGGTAGTATGTTAGCACAAGAGGATAACAATGGCGTCGAAAGAGCCATATACTATCTAAGTAGAGTGCTGAATGATGCTGAGACCAGATATAGCAATTTAGAAAAGCTATGTCTCTGTTTGTATTTCTCTTGTATGAAACTCAAGTATTATATAAAACCTGTTGATGTTTATGTTTCGTCTCACTTCGATGTCATTAAACATATGCTTTCAAAGCCAATAATGCATAGTAGAGTTGGAAAGTGGGCTCTGGCCTTAACAGAATATTCATTGACGTTCATGCCCTTAAAAGCTATGAAAGGTCAAGTGATTTCTGATTTCATTGTGGATCATTCGTTGGTTGAGCAGACAAGCATGAGTTACGTCGAAATGCAACCATGGAAATTGTACTTTGATGGTTCAACCCACAAGAATGGAAGTGATGTTGGAGTCCTTCTAATTTCTCCTGAAGGGATTCCAACAAAATTCAAGTATAAATTGGATGGTCCTCGTTGTTCGAACAACGAAGCTGAGTATGAAGCGCTCATTGTTGGACTTGAAGCTTTGTTGGAATTGGGGGCAACCAGAGTCGAAATTAAAGGAGATTCTGAGTTGGTGGTCAAACAAATCACAAAAGAATATAAGTGCATAAAGGAAAATCTAATGATATACTTCGTCATAGTCAATAGGCTATTGAGAAAGTTTGAATACATGGATATTCAACACATACCAAGATTAGAAAACCAAGAAGCAAATGACTTAGCGCAGTTGGCTTCAGGTTATAGAGTATCTACCAAGAATCTTAAGGATTTGGTCGAAATAAGGGGAAGAGTTATGGCTACTAGATTCACACCATCGGATCTGGAAAGTATGAGATTGGGATATGCCGAGAAACAGGGATTCGAAATTCTAGCCATAAATACTTTGTCAGATACAGATTGGCGAAGTCCATTAAAGAGTTATTTAGCAGACCCAACTCTAAAAGTAGATAGAAAAACAAAATATAGAGCATTGTCATATCTCCTCATGGGGAACGAATTGTTCAAAAAGACCCAAGAAGGTGTTTTATTGAAATGCCTAGGAGAAAGTGAGGCATATTTAGCATTGTCTGAAGTCCATAATGGGGCATGTGGGGCACACCAAGCAGGCCATAAAATGAAATGGTTGCTATTTCGATATGGTTTGTATTGGCCTAGCATGCTCAAAGATTGCATAGACTTTGCGAAGGGATGTGAGGAATGTCAGAAACATGCAGGAATTCAACACGCCCCTGCAAGTGAGCTGCATTCGATCATCAAACCATGGCCATTCAGAGGATGGGCATTAGATCTGATAGGCGAAATAAATCCTGCTTCGTCCAAAGGTCAGAAATATATCTTGGTAGGAGTAGATTATTTTACCAAATGGATCGAAGCTATACCTTTGGTAGTTGCTGATCAAGAGGCAATTATCGAATTTATACAAAAGCACATTATCTATAGGTTTGGATTACCAGAAAGTATAACTACAGACCAAGGTTCTGTATTTACTGGTAGAAAGATGCAAGGATTTGCCCAAGAAATGGGGTTTAGATTGCTAACTTCAACACCATATTATGCTCAAGCAAACGGACAAGTCGAAGCGGCAAACAAAGTAATAATAGGATTAATCAAGAAGCATATTGGCAAGAAGCCAAGAAATTGGCACAAAACTCTGGACCAAGTATTATGGGCTTGTAGAACATCTCCAAAGGAAGCCACTAACACTACTCCTTTCCAACTTACATTCGGCCATGATGCAGTGTTACCAGTAGAAATTCATCTGCAATCAGTTCGAATACAGAAACAAAACGAAATTCCAGCCGCGTTATATTGGGAAATGATGATGAATGAATTAGTTGAATTGGACGAAATTAGATTACGTGCGTTGGAGATTTTGATGAGGCAAAAAGAAAGAGTGGCCAGAACATACAATAAGAGGGTGAAGAAAAAAGTATTCGTTATTAATGACTTGGTTTGGAGAGTCATATTGCCTATGGATAAGAAGAACAAAGCATTAGGTAAATGGTCACCTCATTGGGAAGGACCTTTTCGAGTATTAAAAGTTTTCTCAAACAATGCCTACGAAGTCGAAGAACTCTTGGATGATAAACGTGTCCTAAAGGTTAATGGGAAATATTTAAAGAAATATAAACCAAGCCTGCGGGAAATTCGAATAGTAACAACGTAAACAAAATATTATAAAAAAAAAAGCCAAGATGGCAAGATAAGAATGCCAAAATGGCGTTGTTCGAATATTACATTGAAAGAACCAAAGTTATGGTCAGATAGATAAAAAATCTAGAAATAAACATTATTTTTCAATCGATTAAAGGTACTTCGAAATGTTTCAAGTTTCTGCTGAGCAAACCGCCTGGCACCTTCCAAGGTTGCCACTTCTCCTTTAAGTTGTTCTGCAGTCTCCATTTCTGCAAGCCCCCGGTTGAGAAGCTCTTCGAATTGGTTACCTGCAGGATTAGTTTCGAAGGCTAGTTGTTGTTCCTTAGCCTCCTTAACTTTCTGCTGAAGTTCCAGAATCTGCCTTTCCCAAATAAGAATGGACTCAGCTCGAGCCTCATATTCAGTTTTTGCCTGCTTCAGATGCATAGCCTGATCTTCAGCTTCTTGAGAAAGCTTCGAAGCTTGTTCATAGGCGGCATCCATAGCAATGCGTTTCTCGTGAACCTTCTTGGCAGCAGATTCGTCTTGGAGAAGATAGCCAGTTACGTTGTCCAGCAAATTCTGAAGATCAAACAAGAGAGTACTAACTGGCAAAGAGCAGTTGGAAAGATTAACCTTTGTAAGCAGCTCCTTCATAGTATAGCAAGCAGTACTATCTTGCTTAAGCACTTCGAAGATATCCACATTGAGAATAGTTCTCCTAATTTTGTTGAGAAGAACAACTCTTTCATCTGTGGGAAGAGGATAGCTGGTTGAACTTGTGCCAGCCCTAGCGAGTGGGATGTCCCTCTGGGCCAACTTTGCCTTCATGTACCCAATAGGGTCATTTCGCCTCAGAAGTGCCAGTTCCTCGTCAGTCATTCGAGACGGAGAGGATTGGGGGAATTCCACGCGTAGGGGAACCACGTTTGTTTCAACCTCTGGGTTTTCGTTGATTGTATCACCATCCCCTTCATTTGCTTCGTGCTCTTGGTCTTCTTCATCCTCGTCCAAATCTACCACTTCGATACCATCCTTTTCACCGCTATGTGCATTAGACTCCGTCCCGGCAGTCGAACCATCATTGTCGTTTTCCCCATCATTGGCGTTTTCCTCCTCAGATTCTTCGTCTGCAGATTCTTCGAATCCTTGCCCAGAATCAGCTTTTTCCTCTTCAGTCTGAGTATCCTTTGGATCCTCTTGAAGAGTTTCAAGAGGGGACTTTTGAAGAACCCTTTGTGGATCCTCTGCAGACGTTTGAGGTATGGTTTCGTTCACCTCTTTCAGAGGAATGGAGGTACCTTGGTCATCTGGCTGCTCAGAAGTTCCAGCCAAAACCGCCACGTTGGAAGAACCTTTGTTTTGGACCAAATTGCTGGAATCTCCTTGAGGAGAGGAGTTAAGCGGAACAGCAGCCCTGGACGGTGAGGTCGAAATAGTAGAAGTGGGATTCAGGATGTTCTGCAAGGAGCAGAAAAATGTTAGAGGATGACACTCCCCAAGGTAATAAGAAGTTAAACATTTTTAAAGAAGTTCGATTTACCTGTGGGCCCTCAGAAGAGAGGTTACTAGCTATGCGTTCCAACTGTGGGTTGGAGGTCGAAGGTGGATTTTTGGATTTTGGTAAGGGAGCAGCATCCCTGGAGTCGAGTCCAGAGACACTAGTAGGAACAGTACTTTTGGGTGTAGCTTTCTTTAGCTTCTTCTTCGAAGCAGTGTTTGAGTTTCCTCCAGCAGTCAGATCTTCCCCAGTGGTGCTTGGTTTCCGCTTCTTGGGAGTAGTGGGGGGAAGCTTGTTGGTCTGAACGAATTTTAACGAAGTTAGATATAAAAGGATTGAGTGAATTCGAAGCATAAAAAACTAAGTGATTACCGTTGGAATCGGGGCACTTGTTGTTGTTGGCGTTGTTGTTGTTGGCGTAGTTGCAGCAGTAGTAGTCGTTTCGGGTGGATTAGCTTTTTCAGTAGTTTCAATGGAGGTTTGAGAGGCACTCCCTTCCTTCGATTTCGAGGCAGCAGTCTTTATCCTGATAGCTGAAAATCAAAACATTTAAAGCAAAGGTTAAAGATTTGGAAAATAAAAGATATTTGGGAGTTTTTCCCAAGCATTCGCACCTGTGCCTTGATCAGATTTAATTGACATGGCAGAAAGGTCATATCGAAGATGTCCTGGGAAATCATGAAGCCAGTGTCGAGCCCATGTCACAGTCTCAGATGGCTTTGGTTTCCTTTGAAGATATTTGAACATCTCTTTGCAAGTAAACCACCATGGATATGGGGGAAACCAAGCCAGAGCCAGTTCTGAGGTAGGTAATCTGGGAAATTTAGGTGGATGCATTTCGAATGCCAACCTATACCTATCCTCAGGTGACAGCCCTGAAGGAAGTTTTAGCTTAGAAACTTTTTGTTTAAATTTTTCCTTCAAGGTCTCAGCCGCTTGATGCACAGTGGAGTCCAAGCGTGTGGGGTCGTAAGTAGTTTCGAAGTAATTTTGAAAAGCTTTTATTTCTTTGGCATGAGTAAACATACCTTTCTTTGCTGGTACCTGCACATCGAAGGCATCAATTAGTTTCTGTCGAATAGTAAGTGTATCGAACATACAAGCTTGATAAAACTTAATCCATCACTCCAGAAATCCTTTGGCCGCGAGATGGGTAGGTTCGAAGGCTATCAGTTCAAATTGGGCAAAGCCCTGATATTGTTCTTGCTGGATCTTGGCTTCCCTTGCCTTGAAAGTTCGACCAGATGTGATGGCGCTCTCAGTCTGGAACAAAGGTTCAGGAATCAGTTGGCATAGGCCAAACTGCCTCGAAACGAAGTTTGGTTGGTAGGCAAAGAGAAGAATTTGGTTCTTAGCTGGGGTTATCCTTGAAGAGATAAGTCTAGGAAGCAAGAAAGCTCTCCACACATCTTGGATTTCCTTACTCTTGATGGCTTCTGAGAGAGCCATGGTGAACCAAGAAGGTCCATGAGCCCTCGAAGCAAAGGGCGCCATGCTCTCTTCGAACTTATGTCTTTTTGAGAGTATCAAGATGTACTTCGAAAATTGAACCTTGAAGTCGTCCTTGTCATCATTAGGGGTTAGTCTGCGAAGCCTAGTGCCTTCGACTATCCTATCACTTATTTCTGAATCTTGTTCATCTATGGTGTTGGCGGTTGATAAAGAAGGTTCGAACATGGCGTTGAGCCATAATTGAAGTAACCAAAATGGGCCAGCTAAGAGAATGTTTTTGGAAGTGTGGGATTTGAGGCTCGAAACAGCTGACCTCAGGCTCTCATAGAGGTCAACTAAGAGTAATTCACTTAGGCACACTTTGCGATTTTCATGTAAATCCCTAGCTAAAGGAATGAACCTACTAGCTACCTGCAGGGATCTACTGCAGAAAACGTACCTAGACAGCCACAGGGTTAAGAAAGCAATGTGCTCTGTGTCAGACACATTATCCCCTTCAGCATGATAATGGCCGATAAATTTGGAGAAGCTGGCTAACTTGACTTCGAAGTCAATTATGCTTGAGTGCTCTTCATTGTCAGGAACATAAGTTTCCCCCACTGGCGACAGCCCAGTAATGGCTGCTATATCGAAGAAGGTTGGGGTGATCATTCCACCTGGAAGATGGAAAGTGTTGTAGGTACTATCCCAGAAATAGAGGGACGCAAATAGCAGGGGATGACTATAGGTGAATCCAGGTTTCGATAGCTTAATAAGGTTATAAATGCCTAGTTCTTCCCATTGCTGGGATTTTTTGGCTTCTACTTTCGTGAACCAGTTTTGATAAGCAACATCAGCAGTAGGGCAAGATCGGAATGGTTTAAAATTGCTTTTTACATAATCCAAGATAAATGGGTCCTTAGGATAAACAGTTGAGGTTTATGTGGTATTCGGATTAAGAGATTCTACTGCCCTAGGGGCATCCATTTTGTTGAATAAAGGTTTGAAGTTATAACACACGGGAAAAATGGTCCTGGTGTCCTTTAGTATTTCAAAAACTGTAAGAGGGCCATTTAAGGCTAACCTCTTACCAGCAACATGGGTAGGGATGAGTACCTGTGATGCGTACAGCATTTCTTTTTCTTTGGAAATCATTTGAGGAGCAAGAGCAGATTGGCCTTGAATGGTGACGATTTTACTCTCCATAGTTGCTCCTGTAGTTTTTCCTTTCTTCTTGGAGACTTTCTTGAGTTGGGATGATGTGGAAGAAGACATTTTTGTTGTTTGAGAGCTTAGATTGTTTATGAGAGAAGAAGAGTAAAATTCCAGAATTTGAAAGGTTTAGAGTGTAAAGAAGGAAAAAGGAAGGTTAAATTGACGTTTTATAATAAGAAGATTAAGCGTCCACCGAGTGAAAGTATGATACGTGGAGATCATGGATTGGTGTGATGAAGAGGTGGCGAGAAGTTGATATAGGTAATAGGCGTGATTTTAAAAACAATCATTACTTATAACTGCACCATGCTGTGAAGTGACTCTGGGCGGTTAAGGTACCCAAAGGATGATATGATTGATGTGACTAGGGTCAAACGCATTAAATGCTATAATGATTCGAAAATCCTATCAAAATCTTGTATAAATGTTTAAAATAGGCATTTCTCAGAGAGATCGAAATACATATTTTAAAGGGGCAATTTGTTGGCTGAAGATTTTGATAGTGTTATTTAGAATTCAAAAAGAGCTAGAAGTTCTGATCGAAATGGAATTAAAACACCACGCTTCGAAATTGCAGAGGCAGTGTTTCGAATGAGTGTGTCAAAGCTTGAAGCTTCGAACGGTGATCATGGGAGCGTATCCAAAGGGGTCTCGAAACAGCAGCGAAGCTAGGTCTGAGAAGAGCGTTCGAAACAGAGAAACACCAAAGCATTTAAAATTTAAATGAAAGCGGGACTTTCAAAGTTTGAAAGTTATGTGTTGGAGCATTTGGGGACACGTGGAAAGATGAAAGGAGCATTGTCTTGCATGTTCGAAACGTGGCATGATCTTGTAGCGAGACCGTTAGGGTCGAGTTAGTATAAATAGAAGTCTTAGTGTTAGGATTTCAGTGTGTCATATCTGTTATACAAAATACTCAATAACATTCAAACTACCACATGGCAAGGGAAAGGAATGCAAGAGAAATGTATGTATGATAGCACCATGTATTTCTAATTTAATAAAAGCCTTTTTACTATTTCAACCACTTTCCTTCTTTTTTCTTTCTGTCGAATAACATTTGCAAGTTTCTTTATCTACTGTCTTTTCATTTCAAAGTCTTTTCTTCAAAGTTTTACATTTTACTGCTTTCTTTATATTTCGAGCACTCTATATTTCAGAGAACTTTTACGCTCTCAATACCTTTACTTTCAAGTATTATTCTTCAAACATGTACTTTCACTTAAAGTCATTTCTAGATTTCTTGCATTAAACGCTTTCTTCACATTTTAAACTTCCACATTCCAGAAACCTTTTGTGTTAAATGTTTTATGGGTCGAAACCAGTTACTTCATTTTCCATACAGATTTATATGTCTTTTCAATCAGCATTACAATTAGCAATTATTCGTATAACTTAGTTTTCACATACATTTTGACCACATTTTTAAACTCTTAGAGAGAGGGATCGAAATAAACCAAACATTTGTACAATAGCACCCATGAATAATTGTTCGATTGTGAGAGTAACCTTAATATCCAAGGAGTCCTAGGATCAATCTAGTCGATCCTGTGAGTTACCAAAGAGATTGAGTAGCGTTAATAAAGATTATTCGATAGTTTGGAAGACTAGCGGTTGTTTACCAGAAATCACTGGAAACACTAATAGAAATCTAATGGGGGGGGTTGGTTTTAGGATTGATTCATAACACGAAATAAGTGATTAAAATAAGTGATTATAAAAATAAGTCGATCTACTGTTTTCAGGTTCCTGCTAATCATTGGTTTTTACCTTATCAATTCCCTAAGCGGCTTCGACCTCTATTCAATTTCAATGCCAATTGACAAGCGCAATAGATATAAAATAGATTGAATTCTCATTCCGAATTAAGTAAACAGATTAATACAATCATGAATTAAGCAAACACGATATAAAATGCGATTTAACAACTAAGCGACGTAAACAACGATTAAAGATTAGGAATACAATCATACGAATTTAATCAAGATATTCCATGAAATAATAGATTAAGCAAATACAATTTCATAAAATAGAATTGAAAGAGAAACGAAATTGAATTGATAAATTAAAAACCTCAAAGCATCGGAACACAATTACAGTATATCAACTCTGGATGTTTAGTTCCTCATCACAATCGTAAAAGCAAAATGTATTTTTTCTCAATAATGAAAATGTCAAAACTAAATTACTATAGCCGCTGCTAGGTATAGCAAAGACAAGGATTAGGTTCATAACCCAACTGGGTCGAAAACATAACCCATGCCCAAAACTACTAACCCAAAACTTAAAAGTCTAAAGCTGCAACTTCAATGACTTTTTCAACCTTTCTTCACTTCGTATCAGCTTTTGGCTAAAACTAGAAAGTTGTAGGCCATTTTCTTATCTTTCCAACGCATGGTCAAACGCCTCGATCCGATTTTTGTATAATTAGTTATGAATTTTTCCGCGAAAGCTGCAGTTGTTGAAAATAAAATACGAAAATTAATTAAATGCAAAAATAAAATAAATTAGCAAAACATATTAAAACATAAAAATAAACACAATAAACTAAATAAATGCATTAGTACAATCATGGAAGGATGTGCATCAAAATGCACTGCTCATTGCCACCTTTTATTTTATCCAAAAGGAAAGGTGAAAAAGCACATGAAAGACCTTTGAGATTATTTCTTGAGTTCGGGGGGGAGCGGGGTAGATTATGAAAAGGGAAGGTATTAGCACCCTTTTCGTCCATGGTTTTCCATGGGCTCTTAGTTACTTGCTAGATCACTTGCTTTCGTTTGAAATTGTGCTTTTTGTGGTTTTTGAAAGTATTTTGTAAAGAGACCATTGTTTAGGCAATCTTTATAATGATTCTCGTTCGTAAGAATGTATACAAAGATGTTAATCTTTTGAAAATGTTTTCAAGTTTGTAAGATGTTTTGAAAGTGTAGGTGCTTGTTTTGAAAATAGCAAGGATATTTGTTTTGAAATTGAGCAAGTAATTAGGAGCATTCTACCTACTCAAAAGTATTTCTTGTTCATTTTCTTTTCCTTTGACATTGTTATCTTACCATTGATTTGGTATGCAACCTTATCTTTGGATGTAAACGGGACGGGCGTGGGTCATCGTATAACCATGATTAGAAATATTTCAAGGTATCTTAGCATTCTTTTTTAGGGACTAAGATCATTTGAAAGGAAACTTAGATAGCGTCATCGAGGGACTATGATCTTGTATTTGCTTGTTTTTGATAAGATACCTTACATGCGTAATATGGTCATTTTGTATAAGGCAACCAAGTGGAATAACCCTAAGGGTGCTTGTGTGCAAATGTATTGTTTTCATGATTATTTTTTTGTCTTGAATTAGGGTTTTTTAAGTATTGGTTTTAGTCTTTCCTTACAAACCCTAATTACTAGCATGTTATATATAAAAGCGATAAATTTTGGAATTTAAAGTTACTACGCTATTACAACATTTGTGGGGAGGGGTGTACAAATTGAATGGAGATTGCAAGAATTTTAAACCTAATTAGACTATTACAACCATATTGAATTGGTATCAATGTACAAGGAATTTAAATGGATACAATGTACAAAATGAATAAATGTATAAAAATGCAAAATATGAAGTAAATGGATATTTGTTTGAATTTTTTTTAGAGAAACGAGATTTTGTCTTAATATAATTAATTAAAAGACAAATAATTAATGAAAAGTAAACCCTAATTTGCTAAGAAAATATTTTAAAGCAAAACCCTAAATCTATTAATTAAAATAAAAGAAATTAAGTTTTATAAGAAAAGTGTTTTTGGTATTTTTGTCTTGAAAGTATTTATAGTATTATAAAATATTTTTAGTCTTTTTTCATATCAAAAATAAAATATTTTAATTGGTGTGAGAGAAAATAAATAAAAAACATAGTATTTTAATTTAAATTTACAAGACTAGTTAATAAAGTATAGTTGAATAAAATATTTTTTATGAGAAAAATAAAATAAAAACTAAGTTAAAATGAAAATCTAATTTTTTTTGTATTTTTTAATATAAGGAAAAATAATTAAGAAATAAAAATGAAATAAATAAAAATAAATAAACTTGGGCCAGGTGTGCAACCAGCCTGCAGGGGGTTAACTTGCAAAAATAAAAAAATAAGTCAGGCCCAAAGAGGTCCAGCGCCTGCCAAAAAGAAAAATCAGAAGAAAAAAAAAGTGAAATAATCCAAAAGGGTACCATCGGGGCTCGAACCCAGGTCCCAAAGGTTACAGGCGCGCGCTTCTACCACTAGGGTGGCTATACATCCATTAACATAGGCAAATCAATAAATATGTAAGGGAAAACACGCTCTGATGACTTCATCTTCAACCTCCAGCCGGGCCAACTATAACTTGCTCATTTCTCATCAAAAATGAAAACTATAAACATGAAACTTGTAGCAAATTTTCTCACGGTTTCAGAAATGTAAAACATTAAAACTATAGATCAAAGATAAGCATGAATTTCAATAGCCCCAATCTGAACCCTAAAAATCTCAGAAATTTCAGTTTCAAAATTCTCTAAGCTTAATCAAAATTAATGGAAACTATGGACATGGTTAGATTTATGGCAATGATATCTACATGTATTGATCACAAATAAATCATTGATGATGCCTGTATGAAGAGTTCAAAGTTGAGAAAACTTACCTCAAAATTGGAAATCGTGTTTTGAGTTTGAGCTTATTTCAAGTGATGGTGATGATCGAGTTAGCTTCCTTGAAGTCCCAGGAAGCTAATACAATGATTAGTTTAAACAATGGTTGGCTGAAATGGTCTAAAGAAGTCAATGTGCAAAGCTGAATTTTTGAAAATGGAGGATGGTGTTAATGGTGTTACAGTTCTGTAACAGGGTGTGGGATCACTTACATATGATGTCTAGGAACTTTAGAAACCAAAAGGCCAAGAAACGCACGAGTAGATTGTGATTTTCAAGTTCTTGGTCAGTTTGTGTAAAAATGGAAGTGTGAAGTATGTTTCTGAGTTATAGGTTCTTTCAAGGCTTGAGCATTCGTGTGTTTGTGTAAAATGGTTTGTGTATGTATAAACAAAAGTGTTTGAGAGCTTTGGACAATCAGAAGTACAAGTTCCTAGCTTTTGGCTAGGTTACTTGATTTTGAAGAAAAGAGGGAAACAAGTTTCAAGGAGAGGTACAAGCATGGGATGGGTGATTGTAAGTGTTTGAAACATTTATCATGAGTTATAGGACTTGTTTGATCAGAAGAGAACAAGTGCAAGGCTCAAGAACAAGTTTTATACAAAAAGTCACTTTATCAAAATGGCAATGTGACCTTTCTTCCAAAAATGGATATAAAGCATGTCCATGCATTGAATGCTTAAAGTGAGGCCTCTAACAGCTGTGTAAACCATTAATTTTAGAGTTCCTAACAAGTTTGAGGCCTGCAAAGTAGTGTTTATGCAGGATAGTTTGAATTTGAATTTTGTTCATCACTAAAATGACTTGTAATTAAAGTGATAAAACCCTAACTTCATCTCTTCGATTCTCCCTACTCAAGAATGATCTCAAGGAGTTCTTGGACATTTTGGAAAGCTAGCAATGTTCTCTATAACCCATCTTTGAATTGCTTTTGAATATTCCCCTTGGAACTATATGAAAAGGTTCCATGAAGTTGGGTCAAAATCCTGACCAAATTAGGGCAAAATTTCACTAAGTGTTTAGTTTCGTGACCACATATTCATAAATTTATAACTTGAGATCCATGCATTTTTGGAAGGAGTTGTGTAAATAAAATTTGTATATTTCATGTATATCTACAACTTTCATGTTGGAAGTTTCTCTTGAATCATCTTGCATCATGGTGAAAATTTTGCTCAAAGTTATAAAAAAACATGAAATTTCCAACACTTAGAAAAATTTCTAAGTTTAGAAATTTTGACTTTTCAAAATGAAATCTTGACTCTTAGATTTCTTGATGAATAAGTTTCATATTTTTACATGTTTTGATGAATTATGATCTTTGGTACTTGAATTTGACCAAAAAGTCAAAGTTTAACTTTTCAGTATACAATTGACTTTTGATCAGTTGATTGAAAAATTCATCTGTCAATCCAATGGACTTGCAATATTTTGAACCATGTCATTAGGTCAAAATGATGCAATTGGAATCTTGAGATCATTTCTTAAACCAATTGATCATTTGCTAGGTCAAAAATCAGAAATTGCCCTTTCCCAGTCAAAACCCTAATTTTGACCATTTTGCCCTTTTGGAGATTTGATCAAATTTCTTGAGGAATTATGGTCTAAACTTGATCAAATGATACATATGAGTTCTAAAATGTTGACGTGGATCAAATATTATGAAGTTTGACTGTAAATTGGCCATAGTTGACTTTTTCCCCAATACGGCTGATTTTTAGATCAACTGCTCAATTGATTGAGCAAAAGTGTGATCCAAGGCTTGAAACTTGACATGAGTAATCTTGGGGGTCCATAATGCTCCATGAAAGTAATATGGGTCATTGGAAGTTCAAAAATCCTTGTGCAATCTCAAACCCTAATTTTGGTCATCGGTGCTTAAGGAGGTGTCTTGAGTTGATCAAACCCTAGTGCAGTCTTGAGCCCAAGGAGATCTTGTGAGAAAATTATTGATAAGTGAGAGGGAAAATTTTAGGGTACAACAGTTGCCCCTGTTCAATCTTCTTAAACCTGAAGAGTTAGACTGGCGAGTTTTGCCATTCGTGACTCGAAGGTGGAAGATGATTGGACACTAGAGTGCCCAGAAATTTGCACTCGGTGATGTGATGGTAGAGGGAATTGGCTTAAATATGCCATTTGGAAAGATGATAGAAAGTTGTTGGAGATGGGATTGTAGATGCCATCCAGAAGCGATTGTTGAACTGTGTTTGTAATCTGAAACTGAATGAGTATCAAAATAGCGTCCATGTCTGGAGCGTATCTGAACTGTATCTGGGAGTTGAATTTGAATGAGTATCAGAATTGTGTATGTGTCTGGATCATATCTGAACTGTATCTTGAAAAGTTGACTCTGAATGAGTATCAGAATGGCATCCGTGTCTGGAGCGTATCTGAACTGTATCTTGAAAAGTTGACTCTGAATGAGTATCAAAATGGCATCCGTGTCTGGAGTGTATCTGAACTGTATCTTAAAAAGTTGACTCTGAATGAGTATCAGAATGGCATCCGTGTCTGGAGCGTATCTGAACTGTATCTTGAAAAGTTGACTCTGAATGAGTATCAAAATGACATCCGTGTCTGGAGCGTATCTAAACTGTATCTTGAAAAGTTGACTCTGAATGAGTATCAGAATAGCATCTATATCTGGAGCATATCTGAACTATATCTTGAAAAGTTGACTCTGAATGAGTATCAGAATGACATCCGTGTCTGGAGCGTATCTGAACTGTATCTTGAAAAGTTGACTCTGAATGAGTATCAGAATGGCATCCGTGTCTGGAGCGTATCTGAACTGTATCTTGAAAAGTTGACTCTGAATGAGTATCAAAATGGCATCCGTGTCTGGAGCATATCTGAACTGTATCTTGAAAAGTTGACTCTGAATGAGTATTAGAATGGCATCCGTGTCTGGAGCGTATATGAATTGTATCTGAAAACTTTGAACTTTGTTAATGGTAGTTATTGATTAATCTTATCCTAAAAAAGGGTAAAATGTTAGCTAAAATGAAATGTTATGTCGTATGAAATGCACGGTATAATGCATTCGTGTTATCAATGTTTATGATATATGGATACGATGTATGCGTATGTGAGCTAATCTGTTGCGCTGTTGTTGGATTGGGGAAAATAAATCCCATAATGTTGCTGAGGACATGTAAGTCTTCATGTTGTGAAGTTGAAGTTTGATGAATTTTCGTTTAAAGAAATGAACTTTGTTGTAATGGAAATGCCCTGTACTGCTTGTAAAATCCTGTTGGGAAATCCGGAGAAATTGAACGACTTCTACTGGGGATTGATAACTGGAAGTTTTGTTCTGCTGGGGATTAAACTGTACACTGCGGGGGATTTTATGGAAATAACTTAGAGATATTTCCCTACCTTAAAGCCCTCAGTGATTGTCTTTCTATTTTGTTTATTTGTAAACAGTAATTATATTCAAATGCATATGTTCAAAAATAAATCATTGGACGTTTTTGTAAACAAAACATAAGAGTAAAGAAAAACAAATTGTTTTTCAATTTCAAAGGGATATCTTTGTATTGACTTTGAGTAAGTATTTTTGTATAATGAGACAAACATTCTAGTAAGAGAATGTTGTCGTAAAAAAATGAAAATTTTGATACAAAGAAAAGATAGCTATGTGCAATAATCCCATGGGGGTTCCCATTCTGCTATAGCCTTCATGTTTCTGAGCATCTTATCTATTTGTTGCCTCGTCCAAAGATGATTGAATTAATCATAACCTCTGAGTTTGTCAGTGGAAGCCAAAGGTTGTCTGTAAGGTGATCCAACGGGACATAGTCATACGCTTTAAATCCCTAACTTTTTCCTGGACCTCCCTTTCGGGTTTTTAGTCCACCGGGAAACCCTTTTTTTCCCAAGTCACCCTTTCGGGTTTTCAACTTGTCGGGTGTACAGATTTTTTTGTTTTATCCCTAATTTTTGCCCGGACCTTTTTGGTTCGCCGGGATGCCCTTATTTTGCCTAGGTGTGTCAACCTAGCGTGTTTCTTATGCGTAGTATCTTTTGACTATGTTTGCGTTCGCAGGGTGCGACAGGTTGTCACCATCCATGGTGGTCAAGATCATTGCGCTACCAGAGAATATGTTTTTGATTACAAATGGTCCTTCGTATGTAGGATTCCATTTGCCCCTGGGATCACCTTGTGGTAGTATGATACATTTGATCACCAGATCCCCAACTTGATACACTTGGCGTCTGACCTTTTTGTTGAAAGCCTTGATCATTTGTTTTTGATACATTTGACCATGACAGACAGCAGTAAGTCTTTTCTCATCAATTAAGTTTAGTTGATCAAGTTGAGTCTGGATCCAATCGTCTTCATTCAGCCCTGCATCCTTCATAATTCTTAGAGAAGGGATCTGGACCTCAATAGGAAAGACATCCTCCATGCCTTATACCAGAGAATAGGGTGTTTCCCCGGTTGATGTGCGAGCTGTGGTACGATACCCGTGGAGAGCGAATGGTAACATCTCATGCCAGTCTTTGTATGTGACTGTCATTTTCTATATGATCTTTTTAATGTTCTTATTTGCGGCTTCGACATCACCATTCATCTTCGGTCGGTCGGGGGAAGAATTGTGATGCTAGATCTTGAAATGCTCGTACAGGGCGGTGATCATAGTGTTGTTAAGGTTCATACCATTATCTGTAATGATCCTCTCTGGGATACCGTAACAACATATGAGATTCTGCTTGATGAACCGGGAGATAACATTCTTGGTAATGGAAGCGAAAGAAGTTGGCTCCACCCACTTGGTAAAATAGTCAACGGCCACTAAGATGAAGCAATGTCCATTAAAGGTTCTTGGCTTGATTTCTCCAATCATATCAATACCCCACATTATAAAGGGCCAAGGAGCCGTCAAGACATTCAGAGGAACCAGAGGTACGTGCACCTTGTCAGCATAGATCTGAGTCTTATGGCAAGTTCGAGAGTGTTGATAGCAATATGCTTCCATGGTAGACCAGTAATAGCCTGCCCGTAGGATTTTCTTTGCCATCGTATGCCCACTGGAATGGGTGCCAAAAGTGCCTTCATGTGATTCAGCCATGATCCTTTCAGCTTCAACCTTGTCTATGCACCGAAGTAACACAGATTCATGGTTGCGTTTGTAAAGAATGTCGTTACTAAGGAAAAAATTAGCAGAGAATCTCCTTAAGAACTTCTTATCATTGACTGAAGCTCCTTCTGGATATTCTTGAGCCTCGAGATACCTTTTGACTTCATGAAACCAAGGCTGGTCCACTACTTCTCCAGTATTATCTCGTGACAGTGTGTTGGTTCATCCATTCGTTCAATGGTGATCTGGGGAGCCTCGTTATCCCATTTAAATTTAAACATAGATGGCATTGTAGCTAGTGTGTCTGCTAGATGATTTTCTTCTCACGGGAAATGCTTGAAGGTAATCCTCTCATAATGTGGGAGCAATGTCAAAACATGTTCTTTGTAAGGGATAAGGTTAGGGTGTTTGGTGTCCCATTTCCCTTTGATCTGGCTGATGACCAAAGCTGAATCTCCGAATACATTCAAAGATTTGATCCCCAAGTCTATGGCAGCTTTAAGACCAAAAATGCACGCTTCGTATTCTGCCATGTTGTTTGTACAATTTAAGCAGAGCCTTGCAGTAAAAGGAGTATGACACTCTTCAGGAGATATGAGTATAACACCAATACCATTGTCGAGTGCATTGGATGCCCCACTTGGTTACATTCATCTTGACACATTTTGTTGATGAGGACCTTTAACTCCTCTTGTCCTTGAGCCAGGTTTTGAATAAGAGCCATCTGGCCCACCAGTTGTCCCATTATCTGGATTTTCATTGTTGCCAACTCAATCTGTAGTCCTTCCAACTGATAATTCCTGATGCCCCCTGGATTCCCTAGGACCACGCCCCTTGTGAGGAGATCTTTCACTTCTTCCTACCCCTTGGACAGGTTCAAGAACATTTCTTGAAGTTGAGTGTTTTGAGCCTGGATATCTTTGACAGTCCTCTTTAGATCCATCTCTACTGAAATAAACAGTAGGAAGGTAAGGAGACCTGAAAGGGGGAAACCTGTCATGATACGATGCATGATATGTGGATGCATGTTTTCAAGGATCTCGCAGGGTAAACACGAGAAAATGTTAGAGGTTGAACTTCGATCAACATCTTTGATTGGAGAACTTTGTATCGGTGGATGTCTTTCTACGAGAATCAAGCTCACCATGTCAAGTGGGTCATAGCCCTCGATTCAAGTTGTTGTACTTGATCTTTAACGGTGTTTGTTTAGAGGAATATGAATCCTCTTGCCCTTTGGTAGATGTCTGGTTCAACGTGACCCTGCATCAAAGAATCTCGAGACTCTTGAAATAGTTATTAAAAATGCTATGGTATGATGTTATGATGTTATGTACAAGTATGCAAAATTAAGCAAGTGTATATACAGACAGTCATATTCACACAAAGAAGACAAGTCCTTAGGTTTAGGCTTGCATGGATTTCGTAGGTAAGTACCCTCTTGAAGTTAGTTGGCTCAACCTGTCCTAGAAATAGTAACCGGGTTCTAAGGAGCTCAATATCACCGGATTATTTTCTGTGTTCATTATTTCAGTTTAGCCACTTTACTGACAACCGAAATATTCCAATAAAACAATCCTCAATGAGTGTAGTATCGAGTATCTACCATCTTCGGACTGCACCAAAGTCGGTCATCTCACTACATCCTAAAAGGCCAAGTTGGTCAAGTAAGGTTCTAAAGTCAGTTGATGCTTCACGGCACCACGCGGCGGCCCTGTACTCTCCTTGATTCAACTCAAGGGTTACCGGTACCAACCAATGTGCCACATCAATGTAGCTACTGCTTCAACCATGTCGGTATACCCCGCACAGTTCCCTCACAGTTTATTGCTACTTACCTAAAAGGTGCCTCCAAATCCGGGTGTAGGATTTAAAAACAAACCCAAACAAGGAACCAAAAAAGGTAAAGCATACAAGTTAAACAATATAAACAAGTAAATGTGATTTAAACCCTAAGTTTACCCCACTTTTAGAATGATCCCCAACAGAGTCGCCAGTTCTGTGATACGGTGGGAGAACTGACTTGAGGTTTTGCGTTTGTGTTCGTAATTGTTTCGGTTTAGCAAGAGTCGCCATTGACTTTTTATTTTATCCAAAGGAAAGGTCAAAAAGCACAGGAAAGACCTTTGAGATGTTTTCTTGGGTTCGGGGGGAGATTATGAAAAGGGAAGGTGCTAGCACCCTTTTCATCCATGGTTATCCATGGGCTCTTAGTTACTTGTTTAGATCACTTGCTTTTTCTTTTCAATTGTTTGAAATGGTGCTTTGTGTGTGGTTTTTGAAAATGCTTTGAAAAAGAGGCCTTGTCCAAGCAACCTTTGTAATGATTCTTGTTTGAATATATACAAAGGTGTTTGTCTTTTGAAAAGATGTTTCAATGTTTGAAAGTTTGTTTTTGGGAAATGTTTTGAAATTGTGTTGTGAAGTGTGTTTGAAAATAGAAAGGATGTTTTGCAAGCTTTGATCAAGTAACTAAGAGTTGTCTACCCTATTTTACTCAAAGATCTTTCTTATACGTTTTTAACCCTTTGGACAGTGTTGTTTTACTATTGCATTTGGTAAACAACCTTGTATTTAGATGTTAAACGGGACAGGCGCGGGTCATCGCATACAATCATTGAAAGCAACTTGTGAGACGCTCTAGCAATTTTGTAAGGTACGAGATCATTTTATCGAAGGCAACATCAAGGGTCATCGAGGGACTACGATCTTTGTTTATCGAAGGGTCATTTGCTAGAGTGTCTCGTATTCGAGGGACATGATTGTATTTCTGAGGCAACAAGCGAGGTTACCCTAGAGGTGCTCGTTTGAGAAGTGTATTGATTTCAAGTTGTTTATTCTTGGATTAGGTCATCTAGCGATTGATTTTGAATCTTGCCATACACGCCTAATTACTACACAGTATATTGAAAGCAATAAATTGAGGGAATTAAAAGTCTAAGCTATTACAAAAGTATCCGGGAATGGGGGTACAATTATTACAAATGGGGATGAGTCTCACAAGAATAACAATGTCCAAATATTACAACCAAATCGAATTGTCGCAATTCAATACAAAGTTATAACAAATTATGAAATAAAGAAAATCAATAAAGTAAGAAATGCATGTATTTACTTGAAAATAAATAAATAAAAATATTATTCTAAAAAAAAGAAAGATTAAATATTATATTATTATTATTCTTTGTATGTGTTTTTTATTAAATAATAAAAAAAGTTTAAAGGAAGCAAACTAATTAAATCAATTTAAAAGTTTTGTTTTTTTAATATTTTCATTATGTGCAAAAAAAATAATAAAATGAAAATTAACTAAGCTAATTTAATTTGATAATAAAATAAAAAAAGTATTGAGTTTTTTTTATTATGAAATTGTTAACAAAAGTAAATAAATAAAAATGACAAAAATGGGCTTTAAGAGAAGATATTAATGTTGGGCCCAAAACAAAAAGAAGAAAACAAAAGAAGTAAGGCCAGAAAATGGGGGGTACGAGCCAGCAATTCGTGTGGGCTTTGATTTGGATGGCCCAATGCACAAATTATTTCGTTTAGGGTTAGGGGAAACAAAGAGAAATAGTTAGGGTTTGGGGTTCGTCCCTTACAGCGGCGCCGTTTCTTTGTTCTCCCTCTTCACCTCTCTCTCACTCAACGTTATGATCCTCCTCTAAGCCTAAGCCGCCAGAGTGCTATCCCTCACTCTCTAACCTCTTCCTAATGATCCATGGCTTTGTTGTAAAATGGTATGGTTCGTCTCTGTTTGTTTTAACATTTTTCAGTTTTCAAGCTTGTTTGATTTTACAGTTTTATTAATCTATGGTATTGTATACTTGAGATGCAGCAAAGGGTTTGAGAAGAAACATACCTTGGGGTTTTTTTCTGAAAAAATGGAGAGGAAAGAGATTCGAGCTGGCGGCGTTCCTTGGTGGCTAGAGGGGGAGGGGAGGAAATGATGATGGCGAAGCGCTTTTGGTGATTTCTTTCCTTTGATGATGATACTTTTTGAAACTTTTTGATTGTTTTTGTTAATGATGATAATTGTTCTGAAACCTTGTTGCCTCTTTCCTCTCTCTTTGAATTTGAATGATGATAAAGCTTTCTGAACTCTGTTGTTGATGTTAGTTGATGATGATGGTTTCTGAAACTGATTGTTGGATTTGTTTAGATTTTGTTGATGATGACTATGGTTCTGAAACTTTTGATTGTTGTTTTTCTGAACTTGAATGTTGATGATGATTTCTGGAACTTTGATATTTCTTTTCCTCTCTCTTGAACTATGATGATGCTATTCTGAAACTTTGTTTTGGTAGGTTTGGTTCATGATGATAGTTTGCTGAAACCTTGATGATGATTATCTCTGAAACTCTGTTTTGGTTGGTTTGGTTCATGATGATAGTTTGCTGAAACCTTGATGATGATTATCTCTAAAACTCTGTTTTGGTTTGTTGATGATTGTTTATTATTCTGAAACTTGTTTGAAAGTTGGTTGATGGTGAAGATTTGTTTGATTGATGATGATTTATTGTTCTGAAACTTGTTTGCATAAGTTGTTGATGGTGTTAGCAGGCTTGTTGGCTGTTTTTTTCCTGGTTTTTCATGACAGGTTTTGAGATTTCTGTTTGATAACAGGTTTGGGTGTTTAGGTTGTCTGCTTGAACTTGCAGTTTTTACTTGTTTTGCAGTTTGAGTAGTTTGGCAGGCTCGTTACAGTTTGGTTGTAACTGTTGGGCTTACAGTTTGGTAAACTTGTTTTGGGAGCTTGTGTATTGTTTGCAGAGGTTTTGTAGCTTTGTTTTGGAACTGCAGGTTAACAGTCTTGCAAGCTTGGCTCTTGGCTGTGGATTGTTGAAACTGTTAGGCCATTTTGAAAATGTTGGACAGGTTTTTTGGGAGAGTTGTCTTGCAGCTTTAGCTCTACAGTTTGGATATGCAGTTTGGAAAGCTTTTGCAGGTTTTTGTTAGATTGTGGTTAGCAGGTTGGGAGAGTTGTGCCTTGCAGCTTCAGGCCTCTGTTTTGAAACTGTTATACAGTTTGGAGTTTGTGGTTTGAACTTCTATATGGTTTTGTTTTCTGTTTGTGCAGTTTTGCTGGCTTGGAGATTGGTTTGATGGCAGGTTTTTCTTGTTTGAACTGTTATACAAGTTGTGATACTTGTTTAGGTTTTGAAACTGTTAACAGGTTTTTGAAGTTTTTTTTTACCACCCTGCTCTCTTTGAAACTTCTTGCTGTTTTATGTAGTTATATCCTTTTTGCTTTTTGTTTTGTAACTTGTGACATCCTTTAGCCAAACTGTACACTCTCACCAAAAAGGTGATATCTTTTCTCTCTTTCTCTCTCAATGATAAAGCAATTTTTTGCTTTTTCCACTTTTTTTCTGAAAAGTTTGCCTATTTCCTGGAAAATGATGAAAAATCTATGACAAGCCTTTTGCTTGTGAATTGGTTTACCTCCTGCTTTATACTTTTAGCCTGCTATTATGCTGCATTGTGTACTTGCCTTGTATGCTGCATCCAGTTTGCTTTATTCAGTTTGTTGCAATGTTTCAGTTTGCCTTTGTAACTTGCTTTGATGTTTAGTACAGTTTGCACCTATTTGCCTTAGTTGCTGCATTGTTTTGCCATGCTGTTTGGTTTAGTTGCTTTGTACAGTTTTGCATCCAATTTTGGCCTTGTTTTGTAATGCAGTTTGGCGCCTTGTTGCATTTGAATAAATTTTCTTTGTTTGCATTCTTCTTTTGCATTTTTAATTTTTCTCTTTGTGAACCAAGAAGAGCAATCTTCTTGTGATTTTCAAAGAGGAAAATAAAAATGTGATGAAAAATAGCACTCTGATTCCATACGGCAAACTTTAATGATGAAAATTTTTCTTTTCTTTTTTTGTTTGAAAATTCTATTTAACTGACTGTACTAATCCTCTTTTCTTTGTTTTTTCTTTCATGTGAGCACAACTTGGGTGATGACAAAGCAGAGGAAGCAGAAGACTTTGAGCATGGGAGCAATGGAGCAATGGAAGCTTAGGCTTAGATTAGTAATCTAGAGAGATTTTCCATCAGTTGTAATCATTTATTTTTCAATAACTATAAGTTGTAAAAACCTAAAGCATATGAATAATAATTTATCATTGTATCAACATCTAAAATAAATGAAAAATCTTTGTGAGACAATCTGATATCCAATAAAATCTTCTACTGTCAATAACTTGCAATTCTTTCTTTGCATCTTCACTTAATCCTTTAAGATTCTCAGATCAAAATAATTGAAATTGCATTCCAACAATTCTAATACAGATAACTTAAACTTTAAGTAATCCAATAACTTTGTAGTCACGTAACCTTGCAACAGAATTCCAATCAAAATACGCACTGGGTATTCCAATAAACAAGCAAACATTTTATTCCATTAACAAGCAAATGTCTTAACAGACGCACATTATCTGGTTAACCTGGATCAGACAAAAACTGAATATTCCAAATGACAGTCTCAGCTCCCATTTCTTGTCCCAGATAAACAGGCCTTGAGAACAATCAGTAACCTTTCAGTAGGCTTAAAAAGTGTGAAAACATGTGACAGTTAATTGAATTTCTGAGAATTCAATTTCTTCTGAGAAATGCGAGAGAAACCCTAATTCTTGATCTACTGCCAAAGAAAAATTTGTCTGATCGATTCCTGAGCCAAGTCTTTGAAAATCTGAGAAAAACCCTAGGGTTGTGATTTTCTTGAAAAATGGGAGGGAAAATTTTGGGGTACAACAACTTCTATATGATGTTTAGGAACTTTAGAAACCAAAAGGTCAAGAAACGCACGGGTAAATTATGAGTTTCAAGTTCTTGGTCAGTTTGTGTAAAAATGGAAGTGTGAAGCGTGTTTCTGAGTTCTAGGTTCTTTCAAGGCTTGAGCATTCGTGTGTTTGTGTGAAATGGTTTATGTATGTATAAACAAAAGTGTTTGAGAGCTTTGGACAATCAGAAGTACAAGTTCCTAGCTTTTGGCTAGGTTACTTGATTTTGAAGAAAAGAGGGAAACAAGTTTCAAGGAGAGGTACAAGCATGGGATGTATGATTGTAAGTGTTTGAAACATTTCTCATGAGTTATAGGACTTGTTTGATCAGAAGAGAACAAGTGCAAGTCTCAAGAACAAGTTTTGTATAAAAAGTCATTTTATCAAAATGGCAATGTGACCTTTCTTCCAAAAATGGATATAAAGCATGTCCATGCATTGAATGCTTGAAGTGAGGCCTCTAACAGCTGTGTAAACCATTAACTATGGAGTGACTAACAAGTTTGAGGCCTGCAAAGTAGTGTTTATGCAGCATAATTTGAATTTGAATTTTGTTCATCACTAAAATGACTTGTAATTAAAGTGATAAAACCCTAACTTCATCTCTTCGATTCTCCTTACTCAAGAATGATCTCAAGGAGTTCTTGGACATTTTGGAAAGCTTGCAATGTGCTCTACAACCCATATTTGAATTTCTTTTGAATATTCCCGATAGAACTATATGAAAAAGTTCCATGAAGTTGGGTCAAAATCCTGACAAATTAGGGCAAAATTTCACTAAGTGTTTAGTTTCATGACCACATATTCATAAAATTCTAACTTGAGATCCATGCATTTTTGGAAGGATTTATGTAAATAAAAGTTGTATATTTCATGGAGATATACAACTTTCATGTTGGAAGTTTCTCTTGAATCATCTTGCATCATGGTGAAATTTTTTCTCAAAGTTATGAAAAAACATGAAATTTCCAACACTTCGAAAAATTTCTAAGTTTAGAAATTTTGACTTTTCAAAATGAAATATTGAATTTTAGATTTCTTGATGAATAAGTTTCATAATTTTGACATGTTTTGATGAATTATGATTTTTGGTACTTGAATTTGACCAAAAAGTCAAAGTTTGACTTTTCAGTATACAATTGACTTTTGATCAGTTGACTGAAAAATTCATCTGTCAATCCAATGGACTTGCAATGTTTTGAACCATGTCATTAGATAAAAATGATGAAATTAGAATCTTGAGATCATGTCTTAAACCAATTGATCATTTTCTAGGTCAAAAATCAGAAATTGCCCTTTCCCAGTCAAAACCCTAATTTTGACCATTTTGCCCTTTTGGAGATTTGATCAAATTTCTTGAGGAATTATGGTCCAAACTTGATCAAATGATACACATGAGTTCTAAAATGTTGATGTGGATCAAAAGTTATGAAGTTTGACTGTAAATTGGCCATGGTTGACTTTTTTCCCCAATACAGCTGACTTTTAGGTCAACTGCTCAATTGACTGAGCAAAAGTGTGATCCAAGGCTTGAAACTTGACATGAGTAATCTTGGGGGTCCATAATGATCCATGAAAGTCATATGGGGCATTGGAAGTTCAAAAATCCTTGTGCAATCTCAAACCCTAATTTTGGTCATCAGTGCTTAAGGAGGTGTCTTGAGCTGATCAAACCCTAGTGCAGTCTTGAGCCCAATGAGATCTTGTGAGCAAATTCTTGGTAAGTGAGAGGCAAAATTTTGGGGTATAACAGGATCCATCTTAGAAATCAATAGCGTATTATGAGTTAACATATACTGTCTTAGTCGACGAGCAGCCCATGCCAAAGCGCAAGAAGTTTTCTCGAGCAGTGAATATCTTGCTTCACAGTCGGTAAACTTTTTGCTAAGGTAGTATATTGCATGCTCTTTTTGACAAGACTTGTCATGTTGGCCCATTACATACCCCATTGAATTCTCTAATACAGTCAAGTACATAATCACAGGTCTTCCTTCAACTGGAGGTATTAGGATTGGAGGTTCTTGTAAATACTCCTTGATCTTATTAAAAGATATTTGGCAGTCGTCATTCCATCTGACTACTCGATCTTTCTTCAGTAGTTTGAAGATTGGCTCACAAGTAGCAGTTAAGTGAGATATGAATCGGTCAATATAGTTGAGTCGACCTAAGAAACCTCTGACCTCCTTCTTAGTACAGGGAGATAACATTTCTTGTATGGCTTTGACTTTTGCAGGATCGACTTCAATAGCTTAGGAGTTTTCCAGACCTCGCCCCAAAGATGCATTTGTTGGGATTCAGCCTCAACTTGTATTTCTTCAGCCTTTCAAATAGCTTGTGCAAGTGATCAAGGTGTTTTTTCCTCAGTTTGCGATCTTGCTATCATGTCATCAACATAGACTTTTATCTCATGATGAATCATATCATGAAATAGAGCTACCATAGCCCATTGATAAGTTGCGCCTGTATTCTTCAAACTGAAAGGCATGACCTTGTAGCAGAAGATTCCCCACTGTGTGACAAAAGTGGTTTTCTCCATGTCTTCAGGCGCCATTTTGATTTGGTTGTATCCGGAGAAGTCATCCATGAAGGAAAATACTTTGTGTTGGGCAGTATTATCAACCAAGACATCAATATGTGGTAGTTGGAAATCATCTTTGGGGCTTGCCCTATTTAAATCCTTGTAGTCTTTGCACATATGGACTTTACCGTCTTTCTTTGGCACTGGGACCACATTTGCAACCCATTGGGGATATGAAGTCACTTCCAGGAAACCTGCATTGAATTATTTCATTACCTCAGCCTTTATTTTCTCACACATGTCTGGCCGCATGCAACGAACCTTTTGCTTGATCGGAGGACAACCTTCTTTCATTGGTAGATGATGAACTACGATATCAGTATCAAGCCCCGACATATCTTCGTATGACCAAGTGAACACCTCAACATATTCATGCATCATCTGAACCAATCTGCCCTTGACATTGTCTTCCAGGTTAGCGTCGATCTTGACTTCCTTCTTATCTGCCTCAGTACCTAAGTTTATCACCTCAACTGGTTCTTTGTGCGGTTGAATGGCTTTCTCCTCTTGTATTAATAATCTGGCGAGTTCCCCAGGTATCTCACAATCTTCTTCACCTTCATCATCGGCTTGATAGATTGGATTTTCAAAGTCATAGATGGCAATAGCAGAATCTTTGTCAACGAGATATGGAGTGGATGTGGATCTGCAAACGTGTGTATGTGTGTGTGCATATAAGGTCACATGGCTATTTGAAAATGCAGTAAAATAAAAGAGAGAAAAAGAGCGCAAAATTTGAATGCAAAATATTCCAATGTTTTTTCATTAAAATGAGCATATGGCATATGAAAATGACAAACCCTTAACAAATGGACTATTGTGCCCCAGGTAAGGCACATGGTTTAAAGTCATTGTTTTAATAGAAATTACAGACAAATTTTTCAAAATGATAAAAACAAGAAATGGCATTTACTCCTGGATGAAGGAGATTGGGATGAAGTCCTTGGTCTGCCAGATGTTGAGTCCTCCATCAGCAGTTGGGTAGATCCAATCGTCCCAGTTACCGTCACTATCAGAACCTCCAAGAGAATTAACTTTATAGTTACTAATGCAGAGAGGTGATTTACCTGCACGCGCACGTCGAACCTCTTTTTGAGCTTTGGAAGTGAAGCCTAACCCAAATTTGTATGACTTGTATGGGATATCAGGGATTTGTCCCCAAATGGTGCAACCTCCGTCTTCAACAACAGCACGAGCATCTTTGAGAGAAGCCATTCTTGGTGTATCTTTAGCAGCTTTTGGAGTGTTAGGAGTGGCTTTGGCAATAACAACCATTGGAGAGACCACTTTTAATGCTTGACAAGTGGTTTCGATGAACTCGCCATCCATTTCAACGTATTTGAATGGATTCAGATGACTGATCATAAACTCTTCTTCCCCACAGACGGTGACAATTTTCCCTTTGACCGGGTACTTCAGCTTTTGGTGTAATGTGGAGGTAACTGCACCTGTCCCATGTATCCATGGGCGTCCAAGCATGCAAGAATAAGTCGGACGGATATCCATCATATAGAATGTTGAGTTGAAGAGCTGAGACCCAACCTTGATAGGGAGATCAACCTCTCCATGGACCATTCTCTTTGATCCATCAAAAGCTCTCACCACAATGTCACTAGGTTTCAACACTAAACCTTCACAGTCCAACCTATCCAGAGCACCTTTTGGTAAGATGTTCAGGGAGGATCTAGTATCCACTAACATATGTGCTAAAGTGGTTCCTTTACACTCGATGGAAACATGCAGAGCTTTGTTGTGATTCTTCCCAGCCGGGGTCAAATCTAAATCCGAAAATCCCAAATCATTGTCAACAGTTAGGCTTGCTACATAGTTTTCAAATTGGTCGGCCGTAGTTTCTTGTGGACATGTGCATTTTCAGGAATTTTAACAGCGCTTGGGCATGTGCCTCAGATCATAGCAACAAAGACAACATGTAAATCTTCAAGGGTGTCTTCCCCAACTGTTCCACTATCTTTTAGTCACGTTTTTGGAAAATTTTTAAAATCTCCTCCATCTCTTGGGTAGATGGGTCTTCAATTGCAGGCTCAATCATTTTTTCCTTTCCCTGAGTATCAGCAACAGGTTTAACAACGGTAATATAAATGGGTGTAGTAGTGGTTGTCGGAGGTGAAATCTCTGGAGAGAAGATCGTCCTCATCCTAGTAACTTTAGTTGATCCATCAATGTTTGTAATGTCAGCAGTTTCATCTTCGGCGATCCATGAATCTTGTTTGATACCATGGTAATACACTTCCTCTCCATAATTCTAGGGCACAACCTTATTGGAAGAGTAGGGGACTGGCCCCGGTGTGGTGATAACTAATGGATCTATTTTTAGTTCAGCAGGAATCCTAATAGGACCTTTGGAGGTGATCCTAATAGGAGTGTTTGAGATAGTAATGATGGACACATCATCAAACTCTTGAGACACACTTTGGATCAATATTTTCACAGATGGATTTTTCTCAAATAGAATCTCATGGCTATCCATCAGGTGTTCGACACCTTTCTTCAGCCATTCACAACCATTAACTTGTATATAACCGTGGTAACAGTCTTCAAGGCAGCCCGGGAATACACCAACTTTCAACAAATTATTTTTAACATTCTTCAAAGGAGTGGTTAAATCATTGATGGAGGAACAAAAGAGGCATCTTCAATAGCATTGACACCCTTACCATGACTGGGCATGAGTGTGGTGATCACATTGGGAGTTGGTCGAGGGTCAAATTCAATTGTCCTGTTATCAATCAGGTCTTGGATTTTATTCTTCAATGCCCAACAATTATTGGTGTCATGTCCGGGAGTGTTTGAATGGTAGGCGCATTTTGCATTGTGATTGTATTTTGGTGAGGATGTATTGGGATTTTGTGGAGGATCTCTTAGTGAAATGAGCTCGACTTTTAATAAATGTTATAGCGCTTGTGGCAAGGACATACCAATCTTGGTGTACTGTCTTGGTGGAGCATTCGGCCTTTGTTGATTAACTTGTTGTTGTGGTCGTTGAGTAGAAGTTGGATTAGAAATTAATACCACACTTACCGATTGATGACGATCCTTCTTAACATGGCTCCTTGATCCATACACGACATTAGTTTCCTTTTTTCTTGTAAATGGTTTTTTCATAACATTAGAGGTGGAGGACATGTGTATCTTCCCACTTTTAACCCCACTATTGACCCTATCACCAGTCAAGATTAATTCAATAAATCCGGATGATGAACTTACAATCAATAAGTTGAAAAATGGACCATTAATTGTTACCATAAACATGTCTACCAATTCTCTATCAGTCAGAGGTGGTTGCACCCTGCCTTCCAGATCTCTCCATTTTTGGGCGTATTCCTTGAAGCCCTCATTTGAACCCATGGTCATACCTTGCAATCGCACCTAAGTTGGCACAAGATCAGCGTTATATTGATATTTAAGGTAAAAGGCAACAGTCAGATCCTCCGATGTATGGATGTTTGTCCCCTCCAGTTGGTAAAACCACTCCAACTGCGTTCCAGATAGTCTCTCTTGAAAAAAGTGCACCCATAGTTTCCTATCGGCGGTATGAAGCTGGATCTTATAGACATAGGATCTTAGATGAAGCTTCAGACAGGGGATCCCATCATACTTGGAAAAAACATGGATCTTGAATTTGTGGGGGATGACTACCCCAGGTACCAAACCCAAATCTCCAAAATCCAAGCCAGGCACAACTTTGATCTCTACAGCCTTTAGTTTGTCTTCTAGCTGCTTGTATTTGTCATCGGCGGGTAGGTATTTCTCATCAGAATAATCTTCATCTTCGGAATTTTTGTTAATCCCACCCCCAGCATGGGTGCTCCTAGCATCTTCATCTTGATTATCATCCTCCTTGGAGGAAACCTCTTTAATTTGAACTTGTCGGGCAGGGCCTTTGAACTTCTTCTCCATGTTGATAATAGCTTTCTTCTTGGTCTTTTTCTTTGTGACTAGAAGCGCCATCATTTCTTGTTAACCCTTTGCTAAGTTGAGCAGAGTCTCTTGAAACTGAGAGTGTTGAGTCTGCAAGTCCTTGACGGTTTGCTCGAGATCCATCTTATACTAAAATAAACAGTAAAAAGATGAGGAAACCTGTGTAAGAATACCTACTTATGATATGATGCATGTTATGCGGATGCAATGTTTTCAAGGACTTTCAAGATTTAAATTTGCTAAACAAAGAGAAGAGACAAAAAACGTCAATTGCATTAATAAGTTCCAGAATTACAAATTCCTCTTGGGCTTACAAAAGCAACAGGGTCTTTAAAGAGACGACAAAGTAAACTCCTAAAACAAAAAGACTCAAGTCTCCCACAAGTGCTTCCTCTTTGGTGCAATGTAGGCATTCAGGCATCGCTCCTCGGGAAGTCGCCTTGTGAGCTCTAACACTTTCTTCTTGCTTTCATAAAATTGAGCTTCAAAGGTGTCTCGTTCCCCCTTGAGTTGAATCCATGATCTTTGCAACTCCTCGAGATTACTAGGCATGTCAGGACGAAGAATGGTATAAGGAACATCTCCCTCTGTAATAGGCTCCACAATCGCAGGATGGATCTATGGATACAACATCATGAGACTTTGAGCACGAGTTCTCACCCACTTGAGATAAGGCTCCAAATTAATAGAGTTCTTATGCCCCAAGGTCTTGCTATCAACCTTGTTTACCATGCCCTAAGCTCGTACAAACCTTTGACGATAACTTTGGACATCGTTCTCGTAGTCAAACATAATACCTTAGACAAGTGCGTCATGAGGACCATCCCTCCTTTTACCTTAAAAAAATTTTAAAGGTATTCAAGCACGTGTATTAAATGAGGATATTCCCATAAACTAAGGGTCATCCTCTAAAGTAGGGGTTTTTAGGAAATTAGAGCCAAAGTGTTTGAAAATTTGGTTTTAGCAAAACTAGATTTAATGTTTAAAGAATATCACGCCAAACTGTCAAAACTGAGATAGGTTAACCAAAAGGAAATAAAAGAATATGTTAAGAAATTGTCGAAATTTGTTTAGCCGACCAAAGGGTGAAAGATAAGGAAAGTAGTCGAAATTGGTTTCTGTCAACCAAAAGGGTTGCTGGACTTAGAGGAATTGTTGTTGATTGTTTGACTCTTGCCAAAGGGAGAGTGTCGAAGTGAGTCAGAAACGATTTACCTTCAAAATCTAGAAGCGGGAAGATTTGAATTTCAAAGTCATCAGTAGTTGCCAGCGGTTTACAATCTGTTAAGCGCCAAATAGGTGGCGAAATCTAGTGAAGCGGTTGTCTCAATATTTCAAGGTTGTCCGTAGATTTCATCTAGGCAGTTACACTGTAAATACTATAAATATCCGGATTCAGTGTAGTTTTGGGGTGTGTTCACTTGTATGCTCAAAATCACTTGTCAAAACTCTGTCATTCTGAGTGTCAAGAAACCAAGAGTGAAGAAGTGCTTGATGTACGTGAATCACCACTTTTATTTCAATGCAAATCCTTTATTTTTCAATTAACTCTTTTAAATACTTTATTTGCTTTCTATGTACTGTCGAACAAATCCTTTACATTATTTTCTACTTCGCATAGACAATTCAATACTCTCTGTCGATCACGAGTCACTAGTCAGTTAGTTTATTGGATCCTATTTTCATATGAATACCTTATGTCGGTCACGAGTCACCATCCATTCGTTCGATTCATAGTGTGGAAAGTCGTTATACTTGTTCCCTTAGTCACGGAAAGTTGTTCCCCTTGATAAGGATTTTGATAGAATAAGTATAGTAACCAAACTCTTAGCACATGTCTTAAGATCAACTGGTCGATCTTGCGAGTTACCCTTAGTGTTAGGACTTTGGGAGGACCATCCGTTGTTTACCATTTTCCACAGTAAACAATTTGGCACACTCGGTGGGACACAGTGCTAAGAATTTGTTTTAATTTGCTTTAAGTGTATGCAACTTAGAAATGGAAAGTTAACCAAAGAGTATAATAAGCCCTCATCTAGGAAGCATATATTAAGAATGACAATTTCTGATAACCCAAACGTGGATGAAATACTGTCAAGAACTTTAACTACTACTGATCTAGTAGTTTCTCAAGTTGCGCCTTTTCCTCCAACCGGGTCAACTGCAGCATGTTCCACACAAATTTCTCAGGCTCCACCAGGGAGCCCAAGGCCTGTAATGACTACGACCACCATACCGAATGTGCCTCATTTTGGTAATGTGGATCTTGTTTATGGAATATCATATTCCATGTGTGATACGGTGGCAGAACCGACTGTTTTGGAAAATGCTTGTTTGCGTTTTACGTTTGTGTTTGCAAAATGTCGCGTTAAGCAAGAGTCGCCACCGACTTTTATTTTATCCAACAAGGAAAGGAAAAAAGCACAGAAAAATTCCTTTTTCGAGATTTTCTGAGTACGGGGGGTAGATTATAGAAAGGGAAGGTATTAGCACCCTTTCTATCCGTGGTTTTCCACGGGCTCTTAGGTACTTGCTCATCATTTTGAAAATTTCTTCTTTGTGTGTTTGTGTGATTTGAAAAGTTTTTGTTTTACTTCGATTTAACCCTTGCTTATGTCCTCAAGAGTGTTACGAAATTGTTTTGAAAACTTTGTTGTAAAAGGAGTGTAAGTGTGAAAAGTTTGTTTGTCATGAGCAAGTACTTAAGAACTAATCTACCTACTCGGAAGAAAAAAAATAATTGTTCTATGTTCGTTTCCTTTAGACAGCACTATCCCACTATTAGTGAGTAGGTAGCACTGTCGTTGGAGTTTTACGGGTCAATTTGAAAAGGGACGTACGATCACTAAAGCAATGTTAGGACGTCTTAGTAATAACCTTAATGTCTTAAGATCAATATTTTAGGCAACTATTCTGAGGCAACCTTTCTGAGGCAACTTTGATCTTTGAGAAAAAAGGGCGACCACTAAAATATCCTATACTCAATGATCGTTTACCGAAGGCAACCGAAGTGGGAGTATACCCTAGGAGTGCGCATGTGCGAGTGATTCAATTTCAAGTTTATTATCTTTGCACATTTAGGGTTTGCTAACTGTTTTAAAGTTTACATACATTCTTGTCATGCATCCCTATTATTCGTACATCTAACAGTTAATAGTTGCGGAATTTAAAGTGTGGAAAGTAAAGCTACGCTATTACAAGGCTTCGGGTATTAATTACATAGCCGAAAACAACCCGTAAAACAAAATCGATAAATGAAAGTAAAAGTCCTAATTAATCTATTACAACTTGTGAGCAATTACATCAATATGGTAAAAAATGAAATAAAGCGCGATGAATCGAGAACGATAAAAGAAATAGGGTTTTTACCCCGTCTAACCTAATCGAAAGAAACAAATATTTTTTTTGTTATTTTTAATTATTTAAGAAAACGAATAAGATTTTTTATTAAATACAAAATTAATTAGTAATTAAAATAATTAGAGAAAATGACTAAATTTAACCTATTTTTGTGTTTTTGGTTATTTTTAAGAAAAAGAAAATATAATTAAGTTAGAAGCAAAAACCCTAATTATTCTAATTGTTTTTAATTTATTTAAAAACTAATTTAAGTTACCTAAAATTAAATATCCTAATTTAATTAATTTTTGTATAAAAAGAAAAACAAATATCCTAAATCTAATTGGGTGAAAAACATATTTTGTGATTTTTTTGATAAAAAGAATATTAATTTGTGTTAGTAAAAATAATTTAAATAAAGAAAAATAAAATATAAAAAGAATAGAGAAAAGAGATATTGGGCCTGGGAAAGCAATTTTGGAGGGTGTCAAAAGCAGATTCTGGGCCCAATAGAACTTGATCCACGTTGAATTGCCAGATTCTCAACTATGCGTTGACTAAGGCCTTTGGTGCTCCTTCATCTAATGGCCCTTAGATCTGGCCATCTGGACACTTGGTTGGCTGGATAATGATAGACCATGGTGGTCATCCCACCTGTGCATGCGTCTGATCACTGAAAGAAAAAGAATATGAAATAATGGGGAACCTGGGATTCGAACCCAGGTCTTGTATCCTTTTCCAATAGCCTGGCCACCAACTGAGTTATGCGTGTTAGTTGTATGTAAAGAAACAATTAAATTTTATAAAAACAACACAACTCTATTAATTCCCTGCATGCTAGAATTCAAATAAGCGAATAAGAGGGTGCCACGCCAGTCATCCCCAACCTTGCTCCGTTGGTAAAAGTCATAAACTTTTACCTACATACGTGTGTCCGTCACTATAAACCTGGCTTATTTCAAAATCTTCCATGGGCATGATAAACGAATTCTAAAGCCATGAATTGATTCGTCTTGGCTTGCTAAGCACAATGGTACTCTTCTTGAGGGCCAATTTTACCTGTGTGAAAAATATCCCAAATCGAGACCTAGAACCCTAACAATGGCAGATCTTGATACAGTCCATAAAAATGCAATTAAATGTTATAGAGAGCTTGCAAATGTATTAAGGAACAAGAATATACCATTAAAACATGATGAATATGCAGGAATAGCAAGATTTGATTCTGAAAAATATGGCAAACCGTGTATCACTTACATTGAGTTTTTGCACTGGAAAATCCTTGTTCTTGATTGGTATAACTTGTTTTTGATCCCAGGAAGCGAATGGGATGGCTAGAGGGTCTTGAAAATGCCTGGAAGTTCAAAATCGAATCACCACTTTTCTTTGATTTTTTCAAGTTTGTTCTGACTTTGTGCGCCTCCCTAGCCTTGTGTTTTAGGTCTGCAATTGTATACTATATACCAAGGATTGAATTAGGTTTGCAAACATGATCTCAATCTTTGCCAATTATTGATTTTGATCTTGATTTGATTCACTTGAAAATCATTCCAAAAATAGGCTAAAACAAATATTTTTATGCTCACAAAAGCCTTGCACGAATTCAATCACTTGCCAACTGGATATAAGACCAGAAACATGCACAATATCTTGAGTTTTCAATGATTTGGATTTTCTATGATTTGTTTTGATTTAAATTGATTTAATTCAAATCAAAATCAAAATAAATAATAAAAATAAGACAAATGCAAGTGGTAAGAGTTAGGACTCGTGGACCATGCTACCAACTCAAAACAAGTGCAAAAAGCTAGGCCCATTTAACAAAAATTACAATTTGAGGCATAGTTGACTTTTGGCAATTTTGCAAAAAAGGTCAACTTCACCAATGCATAACTTCCTCAATTTTGACTCTTTAAAGGTGTTCTTGGACTTTTTAGAAATCCTGAGATGTCAACTAAGCAACCCTTTTGGTCTCATCTCAATTTGGTATTCCATGTTCATGTATGAAGCTTTGACAAAAAAGGTGTTTTTGTTGACTTTTCAAAATGACCTATAATGTCAAAATTCATAACTTCTTGTGAGTGCATATTTTGAACTTGGGAGATGAAGATGGATTGTAGGGAATTGAATCCTCTTAAAGATAATCTTTGGATGGGTAATTTCTCATAAATTATGAGAAAGTTATGCTTGGTCAAAGTTGAGTTGACTTTTCCTACAAAAACCCTAATTTGGCAACTTTTAGGTTTTGATGCATTGTGACCAATCCTTGATGAATCATGATAAACCCTTGATCAAATGATGAATAACACTTCAAAATGAGAATGTTGACAAAAAATCTTGAAGTTTGACTGTATGTGGGCCACAGTTGACTTTTTCCCTAGCACAGTCGATTTTCAGGCTTTTGAGTAGTTGACTGAGCAAACTTTCTCTGCAAGGCTTGAAACTTGACATGGATGATCTTGAGAACATATTAGGACATTGATGAGAATTTTAGACCCTTTGGACTCAAGTATCTTGATGCAACATGAAACCCTAATTTGAGGTAGACTGCCTTAGGAGAGAGTTTGTTTGGTCAACCCTTGGACTTCCTTGAGCAATTTGAGGACCTCACTTGGAATGTATTGAGAAATATGGGAGGGAAAATTTTGGGGTACAACATCTGCCCATGTTCAATCTTCTTAAGCCTGAGGATGTAGATTGGCTTGTCTGCCTTTCGTGATCCGAAGGTGGAAGATGATTGAACACTAGAGTGCCCAGAAATTTGCATTCGCATTAAGTGGCACTTGTCTTGCAACGTCGGGAATGGGCTTATAGATGCCATTTAGGGATTGATGAGGGAAGATGGGCTTAAAGATGCCATCAGAAGGAGTGTCGATCGCCTAAGAGAATCCTTAGCAAGAGCTTGTATATCTGTTGTTAAGGAGGATTCCGCTGGGGAATGCTGGTCTCTGTCTTGAGAAAAGTTGAATTTTAGGAGCTTCAGTCATCTGTTATTCTACTGGGGGATTGTCTCTTGGTTGAAGAGGTGAAAATGAACTATTATCTGGTCGTGATCCAGGCTTCATAGTGATAAGATCGACTGCTATCTGGTCGTAATCCAGGCTTTACAGTGATCTACTGGGGAGATGAGATTAAACTTGCTATCCGGTCGTAATCCGGGCTTTGCAATTTCTCAATTCTTATCTGGTCATAATCCCGGCTTCAGAATGAATTAAGTTGTTATCCGGTCGCATCCAGGCTTCAACTTGACTTTAGGGCATACTAATATCCGGTCGACTCCGGGCTTCTTAGTAATTGTCCAGGTAAAACTGTTATTTGGTCGAAATCCAAGCTTCATAGTGTTTTATACCGCTATTTGGTCGTAATCCAGGCTTCGCGATGTATATACCATTATCTGGTCGAATCCAGGCTTCATGGTGTTCGGGGAAAAGAAGGTATTATCTGGTCGAATTCGGGCTTCATAACTTGAATTAAAGATATACCACTATCTGGTCATAATCCAGGCTTCGTAGTATTATTGGCTGCTATTTGGTCGTAATCCAGGCTTCACAGCGTCTTGTATTGCTATCTGGTCGTAATCCAGGCTTCACAATAACTTGTTAGGGATTAAACTATTATCCGGTCGAATCCGGGCTTCATAGCTTGAATCTGAGATAAACCACTATCTGGTCGTAATCCAAGCTTCACGGTATTCTGATATTGTTATTCGGTCGTTCTCCAGGCTTCATAATATGATGGAGGAATCAAGATACTATACAGTCGTACCTGGGCTTCATAACTTAAACTTTGTGAGAATTTGATTGTATCTTTTCCTGAAAGGTAAAGGGTTAGTCATATGTAATGTCATGATGCATGACATGTATTGAGCAATGATGTTCTCAAAATAAATGAGACTGTGATGTATGATGCGTATGCGCATGTCATGATGTATGCAATGTATAGTGATGTTCTCTAACTGGGGAAAATAAATCCCAGACTGCTGCTGGAGAACAAAAGAAATTTTGTTCACTAAGGATAACGATCGAAGATGATTTGAGAGTACATTGGCAGGAGAGTAATTCTGCTGGAGAATAAACTTGATGAGAGATTGACTCTATGGGGAAGAGAGACTCTGTCAGAAGATCTGCTGATTTGGAGAAGTAACCTCGGTTGTGGATGAATTACCATTAATGGTAATGATGAACTCTGTCGGGGATAAAATTTCTGTTTGTTGAAGAAATAAACTCCACTGGGGGATGGTCTTCCATTGTTGGTGATAAATGAACTCTGCTTGGGGGGAATCTTACCGACTCACTCGCGATTGCGAACCTCAACTGAGGGGAGCTAACACCATTGTTTTTAAATACCTTTTACTCTGCGGGGAGTGAATGTATCTTTCAGTCTTATTCTTCAGCTGGGTCTATCCCTATACCTGGTGGATAGAGCAACGGTAAGGGATGGATATTTCGTTTATCCATGTTCCTGAAACTACCGGTAATCGTCTTTTGTTTCGCATGTACATATTTATGAGCAACAGCTATTGTCAAATGCATATATCAAAAATGAATCATTGGACATTCTTGCAAAACAAAATAGGAAATGAAAAACAATTTTGAAATTTATTGTAAAAATGAATTGTATTGATTTTGAAGTTGGCCTGTAATATGCGTTTTTGTACAAGATGCTGACGTCCTAGTAAGAGAACGCCGCCGAGATGATAGAATTTACAATTTGTGAAAAACAGAAAAACAGTTATGTGAACAATCCCACTGGGTTCCAACTCTTCTATTTCCTCTATGTCTTCGAGCCTCTCATCACTTTGCTACTTGATTGAAGGTGAATCCGGTTGATTGGCGCCGTCTGGGCTTTATAGTTGATACCGAAGTTTTGGTTACAAGGTGATCCAATGAGACATAGTGTTACACTTTGATCCCTAATTTTTGCCTGGACCGCCCTCTCGGGTTTTCAGTCCACCGGGATACCCTTTTTTGCCCAAGCCGCCCTTTCAGGTTTTCGACTTGCCGGGTGTACAGATTTTTCATTTTCATCCCTTACTTTTGCTCGAACCCTTTTGGTTCGCCGGGAAGCCCTTATTTTTGCCTAGACCAGTCGACCTAGCGGGTCTTTGATTATGCATAGTATTTTTTCACTATGTCTGCATTGACGGGGTGAGGAAGGTCGTCACCATCCATGGTGGTTAGAATCATAGCTCTTCCCGAAAAAATATTCTTAACCACAAATGGCCCTTCATATGTGGGGGTCCATTTGCCCCTAGGATCACCTTGCGGCAGAATGATGCGTTTAATCACTAGATCCCCAACTTGATACTCTTGTCATCTAACTTTCTTGTTAAATTCCTTGATCATCCGCTTTTGATACATCTAACCATAACAAATAGCAGTAAGTCTCTTCTTGTCGATTAAATTCAGTTGATCAAGCCGGGTCTGGATCCAGTCGTCCTCACTCAAACCTGCATCCTTCATAATCCAGAGAGAGGGTATCTGGACTTCAATGGGTAAGACTGCCTCCATGCCATACACCAAAGAGTAGGGTGTTGCCCCGGTTGACGTCTGTGCTAAGGTACGGTACCCATGAAGAGAGAATGGTAGCATCTCGTTCTAGTCTTTGTATGTCACCGTCATCTTCTGCACAATCTTCTTGATGTTCTTATTAGCCGCTTCGACAACCTCATTCATCTTCGGCCGGTAAGGAGAATAGTTGTGATGTTGTATCTTAAACTGTTTGTAGAGCTCGGTGATCATTGTATTGTTGAGATTTGTACCATTATCCGTAATGATCCTCTCTGGTACACCATATCGACAGATCATATTATGTCGGATGAACCGCGCCATGATGTTCTTAGTCACTGTAGCAAAAGAAGTTGCTTCAACCCATTTCGTAAATAATCAATAGTTACCAGAATGAAACGATGCCCGTTGGACGCAATAGGTCTGATCTCGCTGATCATATCGATTCCCCACATTGCAAAGGCCAAGGTGCTGTCAAAACATTCAGAGGAACTGGAGGTACATGCACCTTATCCGCATAGACTTGGCACTTATGACTGGTCCGGGAATGCTGATAACAATCGGCTTCCATAGTAGACCAGTAATATTCTGCCCGAAGGATTTTCTTCGCCACGGTATGTCCACTGGAGTGAGTTCCAAAGGTACCTTCATGTAACTCTGCTACAATCCTTTCTGCTTCGTCCTTATCCACACACCGCAATAAGGTTGAGTCATGGTTACGCTTGTAAAGAATACCACTACTGATGAAGAACTTCGTCGCGAACCTCCTCAGAAACTTCTTATCATTAATAGATGCACCCTCGGGGTACTCTTGAGCCTCAAGTTACCTTTTTACCTCGTGAAACCAGGGTTTATCTGCTACCTCTTCAGTCTCAACGTCACAGCAATGTGTGGGTTTGTCCAACCTCTCAATGGTAATCTGGGGAGCTTCATTTTCCCACCTGACCTTGAACATAGAATACATAGTAGCTAGCGCGTCCGCTAACTGGTTCTCTTCCCTGGGGAAATTTTCAAAGGTTATCTCCTCGAAATGCGGAAGCAATGTTAGTACATACTCCTTGTAAGGAATAAGATTTGGGCGTTTCGTATCCCACTTGCCTTTGATCTGACTGATCACGAGAGCGGAATCTCCGAACACACTCAAGAACTTAATCCTCATGTCAATAGATGCTCGAAGACCCATGATGCATGCTTCATACTCCACCATATTGTTGGTGCAGTTAAAACATAATCGGGCAGTGAACAGAGTATGACAACCTTCAGGAGATATGATCACGGCGCCAATTCCATTACCCAACGCGTTTGAGGCTCCGTCAAAATACATAGACCATTGGGATCCTTCCTCAGGTCCTTCATCCGGTCCAGGTTCTTCACAGTCAGTCACCATCATGATGTTCTCATCCGGGAACTCGAAATTCATAGACTGGTAATTGTTCACGGCTTGATGCGCCAAATGATCTGCCAACACACTTCCCTTGATTGCTTTCTGGGTTGTGTATTGGATGTCATACTCAGTTAAGATCATCTGCCATCTTGCTATTCTTCTGGACAAGGCGGGCTTTTCGAAGATATACTTGATTGGATCCATCTTTGATATCAGTAGCGTAGTGTGGGTCAGCATATACTGTCTCAGCCGGCGAGCAACCCACGCCAAAGCGCATCAAGTTTTCTCGAGCAACGAGTATAGGGTCTTGCAGTCGGTAAAAAATTTTCTAAGGTAGTAAATAGCATGCTCTTTTCGGCCAGACTCGTCATGCTACCCCATCACGCACCCCATTGAATTGTCCAACACTGTCAAGTATAAGATCAAACATCTTCCTTCGACTGGAGGCATCAGAATTGGTGGCTCTTGGAGATATTCTTTAACCTTTCAAAGGCGGCTTGACATTCATCATTCCACTTTACCACTTGATCTTTCTTCAGCATCTTGAAGATCGGCTCATAAGTAGCAGTCATATGTGAAATGAATCGGGCAATGTAGTTCAGACGTCCCAAAAAGCCTCTAACTTCTTTTTCTATGCGGGGAGCCGGCATCTCTTGTATAGCCTTTACCTTTGCAGGATCCACCTGAATACCTTTATCACTAACGATGAAACCCAACAGCTTGCCAGACCTTACCCCAAAGGTGCACTTGTTTGGGTTTAACCTTAGCTTGTACATCTTAAACCTATCAAATAGCTTCTGAAGATGGTCCAGGTGTTCTTCTTCAGTCTGGGACCTTGCAATCATGTCATCAACGTAAACCTCAATCTCATGGTGAATCATGTCGTGGAACAAAGCGACCATGGCGCGCTGATAAGTTGCCCCAGTATTCTTCAACCCGAAAGGCATCACCTTGTAACAGAAAGTACCCCACTGCGTAACGAAAGTTGTCTTCTCCATATCCTCAGGAGCCATCTTAATCTGATTGTAACCGGAAAAACCATCCATGAAAGAGAAGACCTTATGTTGAGCGGTGTTGTCAACCAGAACATCGATATGAGGTAGAGGGAAATCATATTTAGGACTCGCCTTGTTCAGATATCTGTAGTCTACACACATACGTACGTTACCATCCTTCTTCGAAACCAGAACAATATTGGCAACCCACTGCGGGTAAGAAGTAACAGCTAGAAATCCGACATCAAACTGTTTCATGACCTTAGCTTTGATTTTCTCAGACATTTCGGGGCGCATACGGCGAACCTTCTGCTTTACCGGAGGACAGTCTTCTTTAGTTGGCAAGCAGTGAACCACAATATCGGTATCCAAACCAGGCATATCTTCATAAGACCAGGCGAAGATCTCAGCATAGTCGCGTAGCATCTGTATCAACCGTTGCTTGACATTAGGCTCCAGATTTTCACATATCTTGACCTCTTTCTTGTCTTCCTCCATACCCAAATTCACTGATTCCACTGGCTCTTCATGAGGTTGTATGGCCCTCTCTTCCTGTAGTAACAATCTAGCAAGCTCTCCCGGAACCTCACAATCATCCTCACCTTCGTCCTCAGCTTGGTTGATTATATTTTCAAAGTCATAACTGGCAGTAGCAGAGTCGTTATCAATGGGATCCAGAGTGGATGTGGATCTGCATTATGATATGTGAGTGTGTGTAAGACAATGGCTGTTTTGATAAAGTGCAAGATAGAAAAGAAAAACAAGGAGCGCAAAATTTGTAATGCAAGAACATCCAATGCTTTATTGATGATATATGAAAATGACAAATAATAAGCCCTCACAAACAAAGCCAAAGTGCCTTAGGAAAGGCACTGGGCCGTAAAGTTTCAAATTGTCTGTTACAAATCTCAAAACAAAAGTCTATTACTGTGTAATAAAAGAAACGGTCACAAAGTCCTTTTCTGTCTAGGTTTTTAAGCCACCGTTGGTAGTCGGGTAAATCCAGCTGTCGATATCTGACTCTTCTTCATCTTCTTCAATTGCATTTACTCCTGGATTTCTGATGCACAGAGGAGGTCTTCCAATCTGCGCGCACCAAACAGCCCTTTGAGCCTCTGCAGTAAAGCCCAAACCAAACTTTTCAGTCTTGTGTGTGAAGTTAGGGAGTTGTCCCCAGTTTGCACACGCACCTTGATCAATAACAGCCCTGGCATCCTTGAGGGAAGCCATCTTCATCGAAGGTTTGTCAGCAGCAACTTCATTCGATGCCAAAGTCTGAGGGACCTCTTCAAAGTTCTGACACGGGGTTTCAATGAACTCTCCATCCATCTCCATATACCGGAAGGAGTTAATGTGACTCACCATGTACTCCTCTTCACCTTATACTGTAACAATCTTCCCTTTTACTGGATATTTCAGCTTCTGATGGAGCGTAGAAGTCTCTGCCCCAGCCTTATGAATCCAAGGGCGACCCAACAAGCAAGAATAAGATGGTCAGATATCCATCACATAGAAAGTAGATGCAAAAGTCTGTGACCCAACCTTAACAGGGACGTCCACCTCTCTGTGCACCATCCTTTTCGACCCATCGAAAGCCCTAACCACAATGTTACTTGGTTTCAGAGTCAGACCTTCACAGTCCAGACGGTCTAAAGCCTTCTTTGGTAAAACATTCAATGAGGACCCAGTATCCACCAGCACGTGGGCCAAAGTAGTGCCCCTGCACTCAATCGAGACGTGCAGAGCATCATTGTGATTTCTTCCTTTAGCAGTCAGATTTGCATCAGAGAAACCCAAACCATTGTCGGCAGTCAAACCAGCTACATAGTCCTTGAATTGATCAGCAGAGGTTTCCTGCGGCACATGTGCCGTCTTGAGGAAATCAATTAAAGCCTTTGCATGGGCTTCAGAGCATAATAACAAGGATAGCATGGAGATTTTTGATGGGGTATGCCCCAGCTGCTCGACTACATTGTAGTTGCTCTTCTTGATAATCTTCAGAATTTCCTCTATCTCTTGCTTAAAGGCTTCTACAACAATATTTTTAGGTGCCTCCATCTGGGCAGGCTCACCTATAACTTCTTTGCCCCGAGTGTCAGATGACTCGAGTAAGAATCGGAGCAGTAGCTGACGTATTGGCAGATGGAATGACAACAAGTTTTGGAACAATCGGAGGAGAAATCTCAGGAGAGAAAAGTCTTCCACTTCTGGTGACTTTGCTAGACCCGACAATATTGCCGATATCAGCATCAACTTCTTCATCTTTAAGGTCTTGTTTAATTCCATGGTAATACACATCAGCACCATAGTGCCATGGGACAGCCTTGTCTGAAGTGTAAGGGATGGGACCAGGAATAGTAATGATCAACGGAGCAATTTTTGGAACATATGTAATCCTAACAGGCGTTCTCGAGGAAGCCTTGGAAGGATTGGCGGAAATGGTTATGATGGCAACATCTTCAACTGGAATCAATGGAGTCAAAGTCTTCTCAAACAAGATCTCTTTGTTATCCATCAGGCGTTGAACACCTGACTTCAATAAATGGCAACTAGCAGGTAGAATTGAACATAGGTGGCAACCTTCGCCACATCCCGGAAATAAATCGGCCAACAAAAGATTCTTCTTTACTGTCATCAAAGGAGTAGAGATGTCTTCCACAGAGGTTACAAACAAATCATTGTCCACAGCATTTACTCCATGACCATGCTTGGGCATAGGAGCAGTCATGACATTGGGTTTTTCTAGAGTGTCAAACTCGATCTCCTTAGCTTCAATCAAATCTTGCACTTTATTCCTCAAAGCCCAACAATTATTCGTATCATGGCCCGGGCTATCAGAGTGATAGGCACAGCGGGAGTTTGGATTATATAGCGGAGATGTGGTGTTGGGATTCTTCGGGGATTCCCTTAGAGTTGGCATATTGGTTTTCAGCAATTGTGGTGGAATCTGAGACAAAGTCATGTTAAGCTGAGTGTACTGTCTCTACGGCCTATCCATTCTTTGCTGATTGTTGCATTGTGGGGAAACAGTGGGTCTTGATATTACTACCGCATTCACTTCTTGGTGGCATTCAGGTTGGTTTTGGCTCCTCGAGCTGTAGACTGCACTAGCTTCTTTCTTACCAATAAAAGGCTTCTTTACTGCACTGGATGACGCATCTTTTGTATCTTACCACTTCTTATACCAGCTTCTACTCTTTCCCCGGTCATAATTAATTTAGTAAACCCAAACGAAGAACTACTGATCAGATGATTGAAAAATGGACCAGACAACGTCCCAAGAAACATATCAACCAACTCCCTGTCAGACAGAGGGGGTTGGACTCTTCCAGCCAGATCTCTCCACTTCTGAGCATAGTCCTTAAAGCCTTCGCTTGCACCCATAGACATACCCTGAAGCTGAGTACGAGTGGGAGCAAGGTCGGAATTATACTTGTACTGCTTATAGAAAGCAACAGCAAGGTCCTCCCAGTTTCGGATATTAGCTCCTTCCAATTGATAAAACCATCCAAGTTGAGTCCCTGACAGACTGTCTTGAAAGAAGTGTACCCATATATTCCTATCAGCAGTGTAAGGTTGAATTTTTCTGACGTACGAGCGGAGATGGAGTTTCGGACAGTATACTCCATCGTACTTAGCAAAAACTAGAGCTTTGAACTGGTGAGGGATCACCACCCCCGATGCTAGTCCCAAATCTCCGAAGTCCAACCCAGGAACTTTCTGAATCTCCATAGCACTTAGATGGTCCTCAAGTTGTTTGTACCTATCCTCAGCAGGAGGGTACTGTTTATCATCAAAGTCAGTGTCATTATCAGAGACCACATGACTAGGCCCCTTTTCTTCCTCTTGATTCTCTCCTCCTTTGGATGAATGAGGCAGATCAGCTTCCTCTCGCAACCTATTCCCAAACTGGTGACCCATATTCAGAAGAACCACCTTCTTCTTCTTCTTCTTCTTTTCCTTCTTCAGGATGAGAGTCTTCAAATTTGCTTGCCCTTTAACCAGGTTCAAGAACATCTCCTAGAATTGAGCATTTTGAGCCTGAAGAGCTTTGATGGCTTGATCGGTAGGTATTTCAGAAGACATCTTGTGCTGAAATAAACAACAAAGAAGATGAGAAACCTGTAATGGTACTTGTGATGAGGTGCATGATAATGGAATGCGTATGAAATGATTTCAAAGACTTTGGGAGATTTAAATTTGTAAGACAAAAATGAAACACACTTTATTAGATTAACTTGTAAAAAAATGGTTAACAATGCCTTTAAGGCGTTACAAAAGAAATAACTGAAAAGCAAATCTAAACTAGAAACAATAAAAGACATCAGAGCTCCCATGGTCGCTTCCCCTTCGTGCTGACATAATCATTGGTTGTCCTTTCATTCTCAAGTTTCCTCATGAGCTTCAAGATCTTCCTCTCTTGCTCATGATACTTCTCTCGGTAGGTATCCCTTTCTTCCCTCAACTGAATCCAAGATCTCTTCAATTCCCCAAGATCAGTAGGCATGTATGGATAAAGGACTGTATAAGGAACACCTTCTTCATTGGTATGCTCCACAATCACTGGAAGCACAGCTTCATAGGGCATCCCAAGCTTCTGGGCTCGAGCTCGGACCCACTGGAGATAAGGTTGCATAGGGAGATAAGTCTTTGGTCCTAGCTCGTGAGGGCCAGACCTGTTCACCATGCCCCAAGCTCGTATGAACCTTCGGCGATGCTCATTAGGGTCTTCCTTGTAGTCAAAGGCAATGTCCTCAAGAAGCAACTCATGGGTACCGTCTCTCCGAGCGCGACCAAACTGTCGTAAAGCCAAGCAAGGACTATAGGTTATACCTCCTCTGATTCCGAGCAACGGGACATTGGGGTATCCTCCACATCGATCAATGACAGCAACCTTTTCCATATCTTTAGAACTCCAAAGAATGTCCATATGAGAAAGGGACATTATCTTGTAGGACAAACCTAAACCTTCCTCATTCTTCAATACAAACTTGGGGAGGTGCAAAATAAACCACCTCGCCAGCAGCGACATACAACACATGAGGGTCCCTCTTCTTCGCACAGTACGAGTATAGAGAGCATGTAGGATATCACCCATAAGAGTAGGCACAGGATTGCGGGACAGGAAGATCTTAACCGCATTCACATCTATGAAGGAATCTGGATTCGGGAAAAGAACCAAGCCGTAGATGAGGAGAGCCAAGATGTCTTCAAAAGCCTGAAAGTCGAAGTTATCCCAGAACTGTTGAGCTTGATCTATCAGAAACTTAGCCAAGAAACCTTTAACCCCGCTCCGTGTCTCCTAGTTGGATACTAAATCAGCCCTTTTTAGGTGTAAGGCTGAAGCAATGACCTCAGGTCTAGGATTCTCTTCCAAACCTGTGAAGGGTGTCTGCTCGAGAATGGATATGCCCAGTAAATCAGAAAACTCTTCCAAAGTGGGAACTAGCTGATAATCCGGGAAAGTGAAGCAATGATGCACCGGATCGAAGAACTGGAAAAGCACACTCATCATTTGCTCATCAAACTTTGAGGTAACCAAGCCAAGAAGCTGACCATGTCTCCTAATGAATGATGAAGTATCAGAAATCTTCGAGGCTAAATCTTTGAGTTGATAAGGTATTTGCACAAAGTTAACTGGAATGGTGTTTCTGCGCATGGAAGCCATAATCTGCAAAACAGAACAAAGATAAATCCCCTCGGTCTTTGAAATGGTTAGTGTAATGAAGTATGCATGCTATGTTATGATGCATGATGTCATGATAAAACACACAACAAGTATAGCAGGTAACAGACATGGTAACAGTCATGGCAAAGGCAAACAAGTCACACATAGAGAGCCCTTAAATTTCAGGCTTGCATGGGGTCTAGGTACTACCCTCTTGAAGTTCAGTTGGTTCAACCTGTCCTAATAATAGTAACCGGGTTCTAGAGGTTCTCAATATCACTGACCATCCTCCATCGGTCATGGTTTCAGCTCACGCAATCTTTTCTTGCGACCGAAACTATCTCGAGAGTATGGTCTCAATGAGTGTAGTATCTGTTGGTGTAAGCCCTAGAGGCCAATACTTTTGGTACTTGTATCGAATTATTTATTAATAATAAAAGGCATTTCTTTATTATGTTTTCTTTCCAAAATAATAAAGTCCCTAGAATGGTTTATTTGTTTAATGAAATGTTAAGTGTGACTTAATCATGAGATCCCATTAAACATAAGACACTATTCTTAAAGTATCCGTAGTCGAGCTTTAATGTGAAGTGGGATAACATTAAAGCATTAAGATTATTATGAAGATAGATTGATGATCACATCTCATGGATCATAGATAAGGAGTTATCAAGTCTTGACATAGGTATGAATATTAGGAGTAATATTTATACTGGATAGACCCGTTATGAGAATACTACATAGAATGTTATGCAAAGTGTCATAAGTTATTCTCATGATGATAATGGTGTATACCACCCTTCGACCTGAAACCACTATGGACCCTAGATGTAGAGTCAAGTACTTTATTGTTGATCAAACGTCATCCGTAACTGGATGACTATAAAGACGGTTGATGGGTACTTCACAAAGCATGCTGAGGGACATGAGTGAACTAGATGGAATTTGCTCATCCTGCATAACAGGATAAATGTCTAAGGGCCCAATATTGAACTGGACAAGGGTGACACAGTGTATGCCTTGTGTTCAATATAGACATGAGGGCAAAAGGGTAATTGTATAACACAAATATTATCACGGAAAAGGTTTGGTCAGATCACATGACATTTTTGTGACTTGGGTAACAGTGATGTGTTGCTAGATACCGCTCACTGTTTATTATATTAAATGTGTGATTTAATATAATTGCCAACGTCGCGAAAACCTACAGGGTCACACACATAAGGACAGGTTGATGAGAGATAGAATAAATAAGGAACACCGTAAGGTACGGTGCACTTAAGTGTAATATGGAAAGTGGTAAGGTACCACGTGGATAAGTGATATATGGTACATCATAAGGTATGATGTCCATAAGCTTAATTGGGATTTTAGCTTATAGCCTTAATTGGGCTTTTAGCTTGTAGTCCACACGAGTGATTCTATAAATAGATCCCTTGTGATGAAGCAATTTCACTTGATGCATTTTCGTTTTTGACTCTCTCTCTCACTCAAGGTTTCTGTTCGTGATCAGCTAGCACTGTGACCGGAAGCGATCTGTTTGTGTGGACTGAGTAGAGGCGTTGTTCTTCATCAACGCTCGTGATCACAATTCTGAATCGCCACAAGAGGTAAATGTTTCTATCACTGACCATGCTCATTCGTAAGGATCGATAAAGGAAAATTTTATATTCCGCTGCGTTTTTATCGCAATTTTCCTTCAGTATCGAGTATCAACCAGTTCTCAGCTCTATACCGAGGCCAGCTATCTCACTACTTCCTATGGCCAAGTTGGTCAATTATAGGTTCTAAGGTCAGTTAATGCTTAATGACACACATAGCAGCCATGTATTCTCCTTGTTTCTCCATAAGGGATACTGGTACCAACCAATGTGCCACATCAACATAGCTACTGCTTCAACCGTATCGGTCTACGCCGTACAGTTCCCTCACAGTTTATTGCTACTTACCTACAAGGTGTCCCCCATATCCGAGTTAGGATCTATAGTAACTCCGATACAAAGCCCACAAAAATAAAGCAATCAAATCAAACAATAGAAGCAAATATGATGAACTAATCCTAAGATATACCCCACTTATTTCTCCCCAGCAGAGTCGCCAGTTCTGTGATACGGTGGCAGAACCGACTATTTTGGAAAATGCTGGTTTATGTTTTGCATTTGTGTTTGCAAAATGTCGCGGTAAGCAAGAGTCGCCACTGTTGTACCCCAAAATTTGCCCTCGCATTTTTTCTACAAGCAATCTCAGCTTCAGACATTTCCTGACTTTTCAAACTGGCACAAGAATCGGACAAACGGACTTTTCTTGACAGTCAAGCAAAATTAGTTGGCTTAGGGTTTGGATGATTTTTGGTTCAATTTTAATCAGGCGAGCGTTATTTAGCATTTAATCAGGAATTAAGGTTTTATGGGCATATTCTCAGAAGAATTTAAATTCTACCGCACTTTGCAGTTTATTTCGAGATTCGGGTTAAAATTCGCGTTATCTTGATTTAATTAGTAAAGGAGGCAGTTGGTTTGAATTCACCAGTCAAAAGGGATGTGTGCAATGTGGAATTACAGTGCTTGGCAAAAGAATCAATGAAAAAAAGGATTGCATCTGATTAAGTTTTTGTGTTCGACTGTGCGTTGCTTTGAATAATGGATACGTCGAATTCATTTATTTTGATCATCAAAGGTTTAGTTGATTATTTATGGTTCTAAGAATTAAAATATTTGAAATTTAAACTTTCATTTTATTTTATTTAAGGAACTATAAATAACAAGTAAACAATTAAAGAAAAAGAATTGAAAGAGAATTAAATATCAATGGAACTTTTATTTCACATTTAATAATTGTTACAATTGTTATTATTTGGATACGAATATTTATTACAAAGTATTTAAAATAATAATAATGTACAAAAATTAAACTGAAAATAAAAATTCTATCCTATTCTTCATTCTTCACTTCATTCCGGTGCTCCATTTTTATCTGCAAAAAAAAGAAAGAAAGAGGAAGTCAGAAAGCAGTTAAAATTAAAAGAGACAGTTAAAATTTGCTCATCATTAGAGGCCACTGACTGGGATCAGTTGACCCTCTCTGCAAATCACGGGATTTCTCCCGGTTCACAGAGAGGGAAGATTTTTATTCATGAATGCAAATGTCAAATGCATAAGTTCCAAAATTCAAGCTGCATAGAATCTCAAATCCAAAGTTCAAACTACATAGTTCAAATCCAATTCCACTTTCCACCAAAAGCAAAAAGGCAATTTACTGTCAAAACAGAAAATCTATCCAAACTGTCAAAAAAAAGAGATAAAGAGGATGCAGTCAAGAAATGTGTTATGCAAGCTAAAATCTTAAATCATCATTTCCCAGCATAGAGGGGCCCCTTCAGAAATAGTACAGGAAATCATATAATAATATTAAACTGTACTGAAAAATGAGAAGAAGAGAGATAAAGCAGCATAGGCAGGTTTTAGGCTTAGGCAGGGAAGACAGAAAAGATATACAAAAAAAGAGAATACAATTCAGCATTATTCAAAACTGGGCAGAAGTACACAGCATAGACAGTTACCAAAAATAGAAAAGTGCCAAGAAACTTTGTAAAACTACCCAGCAAGCTTGGATCAAAGAGAATACCAAGGTTTGAATAAAGATTGGGCGCCAAAGACCAAGAGAAAGAGGACAAAAGAACACAAGGAAATATACTGAGTAAAAAAACCTGATTGAGCCAAGCACCAATATCACAAGAAAAATATATAATCTGCAAACAACATAACCAGAGAAAAGAGAAGAGAAAAAGGTTCAACCCCACCTCCTGTCAAACATAAGCCAAGTTCAGATCTGAAATCAAGCATAACATAAGGCCAAACCTCAAACATGCTAAAGCTTGACCTGCCCCTGTAAAACACCTCAACATAACATACCGAAACCTGCTACCAGGCTCAAGCCCAAGGCAAAACCTCATAAAACCAGAAGCACACCAAGTCCAACAACATAACCTGCTGCCTATATCACACAAAAACATAAACAAAACTACCAAAGTCCCTGTCAAACCATAGCATCCTGTCAAGCCAACCTACTGTCAAGAAAACCACAAACAATCATTAACCTGTCAAAGAACCATGAACCCAAAGACCAGTCTAAACTCACAACCTACCTTTACCCACTGTCAAAACCAATACTAACCATAACCTGAAAATATCACAACCTTACTTGAAGCAAATTCACCATGTCTATCAAACTCAAAGCCATAACATCTCAAGCCTAAAAGCCCTCAGTAAAACATCATTGGGCAACGAAAACGAGTATACAGCATTCAAGAAGAAGAGAGAAAGTTCATCCAGTTCAAGGCAACAATTCAAAGCAAAAATTCAAAGGCAACCTAGGCCCTCAGTAGAAAACATCACTGGGCGATACAAACAAGTATACAGCGTTCAAGAGAGGAGAAAAGAGGTGAACTCAGTAAACATACATCACAAGCAAAATACATTCCAAGGGCATCAACTCTAAAGGCCACCAACAATTCAAAGGGACAAAAGTAGAAGAGGTAAAGAAGTGAGCATATTTCAGGATAGGGCTTCTCAGCACAAATCATCATCAAATCCCTAAAGAATGGCGAAAAGATAAAAGATACCAGGGTCATCAGAAGCAAAGCAAGCATCACGCTCACGCCGTCCCGGCCTCCTAAGCGTCTCCACTCCGCCTCTCCTCCATCTCCAAAGTCAGGTAGCCAATCTTCTCCCCCTTTCCTCTTCACTATCTCATAATAATGTGAATTCAGGAATCAGAACTCAAATTAAAACACAAATTCGTAAAAACAGAGATAAAAGCATAAACACTAAAACGAACCTTGTATCAAGGGCGCTGAGTTCATGTTATGGAGGGAAGAAAGGCTTCGGAGTGACACTGGTGGCCGGAGGAAAAGCGTTCAGGAAGTTGATGATCGGAGAAGACGAATGTACGAATGCGTCGCTGCTAACCCTAAGCATGTTCCAAGACTGAATGACAAAATCCCAAACCCTAAAATTGTTGAATCAAATATGGGCCAGCGCGTTTCTGATGCATCCAAGCCCAAGCATCTTAATTCTCACCCCCCACCTTGCCTCTAATCCGCCTAAGCCCATTAAAATGCCCTTTTATCTTTTTTTTCCTAATAAAACATTTTATATAAACATTAACCTTTTTCTTTTTTTTACTAAACCATATATATTTTTCTAACTTAACATTTTTTTATCATATATTAAAATTGAAAATACTTGTTTCCTTTTATTTGTTTACTCTTTTATTTAAAATATATTTTGTGCATATTATACATTTTTTATCATATATAGTTAAAATATCTTTTTAAGTATATATTTGCATAACAATAATAAAATACTTTTTTCATACATAATTAATTTGAAAACATTTTTAATTAAAACACATCTTTGTACATAATAGACAAAATTCATACTTCTTTTTTTTCTAATATTAAAATTCTTAAAACACTTAATTAAAACATTTTTTAATAAACAATGATACATCATTTCATAATCTAATTAAAACTTGAACATTTAAATTAAAACATTTTTTTCTCTTTTATACATAATTAAACATACAAAAATCAAAGATTCATTAAAACGCATATCTAGGTCAAAAGCCCTAATACGCTTCAATTTCACATTATCGCACTTGTAAATAATCACACAATACATATACATCTCACAATCACACTTACACAATACATTGCCCTATACACACTTTTATCTTATATTTGTATATTTGATATTTACATTTGATCGCACATTCGATTTGGTTGTAACTTATTGGATACTATAAGTCTCATCCCCTCTTGTACATTTATACCCCCACTCCCGGATACTATTTTGTAATAGCGTAGATTTTACATTCCGCAATTTATAGTTTTCCAATTATACCATGGTTAGACCTAGGGTTTGTATGTACATAAAATCAAGCGCTAGATAACCTAATACAAGACAAATACATGTAATCAATACACAATCACACTTGCACCTCCTAGGGTGATCCCACATGTTGCCTTCCAAAATGGGCCATGCTTGCACGCCGAGTATCTTTGGCAAAACGAAATCAAATGATCATAAGTCCCTCAAAGTGTTGCCTAAACGGAATGATCATAGTCCCTTCAAATCAAATTGCCAAAGACACTTGGCACCATTGCATTCATGGTCCATACGATGACCCGCACCCGTCCTGAATAAACTTCCTAAACGCAAGATTGTCCACCAAATTCAATGGTGGAACAAAATTGTTAAAGGGGTTAAAACATAACAAAAACCTTTGAGTACAATAGGGTAGACAAAACTCTTAGTTACTTGAGATCAAACTTGCAAAAACACTTGCCTTCTTTTCAAAAACCACAATCCACAACACTTTCAAACAAACCTTCAAAAAAAAAACATTTGAAAACATCTTTTCGAAAAGATCCACACTTTTGTAAAACACTCAATCACGAGTCAAATACATTAGTTGCCTAAGACAAGGCATCTTCTTCCAAAACATTTTCAAAAAGCACCCACACACACACCATTTTCAAAGCAATCGAAAAACAAGGCAAGTGATCTAAAAAACCAAGTAACTAAGAGCCCATGGATAACCATGGATGGAAAGGGTGCTAATACCTTCCCTTTTCATAATCTACCCCCCGAACCCACGAAATATCTCAAAAGGTTTTTGCTGTGCTTTTTTAACCTTTCCTTTAGGATAAATTAAAAAGTCGATGGCGACTCTTGCTCAACCTCACAAGTGCGAATGCGAACGCAAAACACTAGTCAGTTCTCCCACCGTATCACAGCCACCGACTTTTATTTTATCCAACAAGGAAAGGAAAAAAGCACAGAAAAATTCATTTTTCGAGATTTTCTGAGTACGGGTAGATTATAGAAAGGGGAGGTATTAGCACCCTTTCTATCCATGGTTTTCCACGGGCTCTTAGGCACTTGCTCATCATTTTGAAAATTGCTTATTTGTGTGTTTGTGTGATTTGAAAAGTTTTTGTTTTACTTCGATTTAACCCTTGCTTCTGTCCTCAAGAGTGTTACGAAATTGTTTTGAAAACTTTGTTGTAAAAGGAGTGTAAGTGTGAAAAGTTTGTTTGTCATGAGCAAGTACTTAAGAACTAATCTACCTACTCGAAAAAAAAAATTGTTCTATGTTCGTTTCCTTTAGACAGCGCTATCCCACTATTAGTGAGTAGGTAGCACCATCGTTAGAGTTTTACGGGTCAATTCGAAAAGGGACGTACGATCACTAAAGCAATGTTAGGACGTGTTAGTAATAACCTTAATGTCTTAAGATCAATATTCGAGGCAACTATTCCGAGGTAACCTTTCCGAGGCAACTTTGATCTTTGAGACAAAAGGGCGACCACTAAAATATCCTATATTCAATGATCGTTTATCGAAGGCAACCGAAGTGGAAGTATACCCTAGGAGTGCGCATGTGCGAGTGATTTAATTTCAAGTTTATTATCTTTGCACATTTAGGGTTTGCTAACTGTTTTAAAGTTTACATACATTCTTGTCATGCATCCCTATTATTCATACATCTAACAGTTAATAGTTGCGGAATTTAAAGTGCAGAAAGTAAAGCTACGCTATTACAAGGCTTTGGGTATTAATTACATAGCCAAAAACAACCCGTAAAACAAAAGCGATAAATGAAAGTAAAAGTCCTAATTAATCTATTACAACTTGTGAGCAATTACATCAATATGGTAAAAAATAAAATAAAGCGCGATGAATCGAGAACGATAAAAGAAATAGGGTTTTGACCCCGTCTAACCTAATCAAAAGAAACAAATATTTTTTTTGTTATTTTTAATTATTTAAGAAAAAGAATAAGATTTTTTATTAAACACAAAATTAATTAGAGAAAATGACTAAATTTAACCTATTTTTGTGTTTTTGGTTATTTTTAAGGAAAAGAAAATATAATTAAGTTAGAAGCAAAAACCCTAATTGTTCTAATTGTTTTTAATTTATTTACAAAATAATTTAAGTTACCTAAAATTAAATATCCTAATTTAATTAATTTTTGTATAAAAAGAAAAACAAATAACCTAAATCTAATTGGATGAAAAACATTTTTTGTGATTTTTTTGATAAAAAGAATATTAATTTGTGTTAGTAAAAATAATTTAAATAAAGAAAAAGAAATTATAAAAAGAATAGAGAAAAGAGATATTGGGCCTGGGAAATCAATTTTGGAGGGTGTCAAAAGCAGATTCTGGGCCCAATAGAACTTGATCCACGTTGACTTGCCAGATTCCCAAATATGCGTTGACTAAGGCCTTTGGTGCTCCTTCATCTAATGGCCCTTAGATCTGGCCATCTGGACACTTGGCTGGCTGGATAATGATAGACCATGGTGGTCATCCCACCTGTGAACGCGTCTGATCACTGAAAGAAAAAGAATATGAAATAATGGAGGACCTTGGATTCGAACCCAGGTCTTGTATCCTTTTCCAATAGTCTGGCCACCAAATGAGCTACGCGTGTTAGTTGTATGTAAAGAAACAATTAAATTTTATAAAAACAACACAACTCTATTAATTCCCTGCACGCTAGAATTCAAATAAGCAAATAAGAGGGTGCCACGCCAGTCATCCCCAACCTTGCTCTGTTGGTAAAAGTCATAAACTTTTACCTACGGACGTGTGTCCGTCACTATAAACCTGGCTTATTTCAAAATCTTCCATGGGCATGATAAACGAATTCTAAAGCCATGAATTGATTCGTCTTGGCTTGCTGAGCACAATGGTACTCTTCTTGAGGGCCAATTTTACCTGTGTGAAAAAATACCAAATCGAGACCTAGAACCCTAACAATGGCAGATCTTGATACAATCCACAAAAACGCAATTAAATGTTATAGAGAGCTTGCAAATGTATTAAGGAACAAGAATATACCATTAAAACATGATAAATATGCAGGAATAGCAAGATTCGATTCTGAAAAGTATGGCAAACCGTGTATCACTTACATTGAGTTTTTGCACTGGAAAATCCTTGTTCTTGATTGGTATAGCTTATTTTTTATCCCAGGAAGCGAATGGGATGGCTATAGGGTCTTGAAAATGCCTGGAAGTGCAAAATCGAATCACCATTTTTCTTTGATTTTTTCAAGTTTGTTCTGACTTTGTGCGCCTCCCTAGCCTTGTGTTTTAGGTCTGCAATTGTATACTATATACCAAGGATTGAATTAGGTTTGCAAACATGATCTCAATCTTTGCCAATTATTGATTTTGATCTTGATTTGATTCACTTGAAAATCATTCCAAAAATAGGCTAAAACCAATATTTTTATGCTCACAAAAGCCTTGCACGAATTTAATCACTTGCCAATTGGATATAAGATTTGAAACATGCACAATATCTTGAGTTTTCAATGATTTGGATTTTCTGTGATTTGTTTTGATTTAAATTGATTTAATTCAAATAAAAATCAAAATAAATAACAAAAATAAGATAAAGACAAGTGGGAAGAGTTAGGACTCGTGGACCATGCTACCAACTCAAAACAAGTGCAAAAAGTTAGGCCCATTTAACAAAAATTGCAATTTGAGGCATAGTTGACTTTTGGCAATTTTGCAAAAAGGGTCAACTTCACCAATGCATAACTTCCTCAATTTTGACTCTTTGAAGGTGTTCTTAGACTTTTTAGAAAGCTTGAGATGTCCTATAAGCAACCCTTTTGTTCTCATCTCAATTTGGTATTCCATGTTCATTTATGAAGCTTTGACAAAAAATGTGTTTTTATTGACTTTTTAAAATGACCTATAATGTCAAAATTCATAACTTCTTGTGAGTGCATATTTTGAACTTGGGAGATGAAGATGGATTGTAGGTAATTGCATCCTCTTAAAAATTAGCTTTGTATGGGTCATTTCTGATAAAGTATGAGAAAGTTATGCTTGGTCAAAGTTGAGTTTACTTTTCCTTCAAAAACCCTAATTTGGCAACTTTTGGGTTTTGATGCATTGTGACCAATCCTTGATGAATCATGATCAACCCTTGATCAAATGATGAATAACACTTAAAAATGAGAATGTTGACAAAAAATCTTGAAGTTTGACTGTATGTGGGCCAAGTTGACTTTTGCCCTAATATAGTCGATTTTCAGGCTTTTGAGTAGTTGACTGAGCAAACTTTCTCTGCAAGGCTTGAAACTTGACATGGATGATCTTGAGAACATATTAGGACATTGATGAGCATTTGAGACCCTTTGGACTCAAGTATCTTGATGCAACATGAAACCCTAATTTGAGGTAGACTGCCTTAGGAGAGATTTTGTCTGGTCAACCCTTGGACTTCCTTGAGCAATTTGAGGACCTCACTTGGAATGTATTAAGAAATATGAGAGGGAAAATTTTGGGGTACAACACTATGATTCCAAGATACCAGTCAACATCGAATGCAGCAGTGGTGTTAGATAATGTTCAAATTTTGAACTCCCCTTTATAAGGATCTGCACCAGGAGGAAATAATAGAGGCAACCAAATTAGAGGAATACCTTCTCAACCAATAGTACCGCCTCTCACTAACACTTCAGTAGAAGTATTAAGGAAACAAATAGATGATAGTAACCTTGAGTTGGTTAATATGTTAACTAACCAAATGGGTAATGTATTTAATCCTATAGTACAAGAGCCGGCTGAGACTAATAGGCAGTCCGCTGAAAAAAATCGATAGGTGATTGCCCAATTAACACGTTTGTGTAATATTTTAGGTGCTCCCCCAGCACCTATTCGACAGGCGCCACTTGTTCGACTAGATGCCCCTGGTCAAATGGACATGGGGGTAATACAGGATGAAACTGTCCATCAGGGACAAATGCTAGTACCTCTAAGGAATATGATTGTCGATCCACCTAGGGCATTAGTACATCGACATCAGGAGGCTGATCAAATTGTTGAACAAATTCGAAAAGAGGATTTAGTCGTAAAAAATAATCTAACTACTATTGTCGAAAGAATTATGGCTAGGAATGGTATGAATGCCACACTTCAGAGGCCAACATATTCTTCCCCTTTGTATGAATATATCTTAAAGACAAAAAACCCCAGAGGATGGAAAATTCCTAAGTATACAAAATTCAGGGGAGAATCTGGAGAGTCGAGAGTGGAACATATTGCTAGGTATTTGACTGAATCTGGGGATATGTCGAATAATGAAAACTTAAGGGTGAAACGTTTTCCTTCTTCCCTTACTAAGGTAACTTTCATGTGGTTTAACACTCTGCCTCCAAATTCGATTGACTCGTGGACTAAGTTGGAAAAACTTTTCCATGAAAAGTTTTATGAGGGTCATTCGAACATTAGTTTGGTTGAATTGTCAAACATCGAAAGAAGGTTTGCTGAAACCATTGATGATTATCTGAATAGATTTAGGTCATTGAAATCTAGATGCTTTACTCAAGTACCAGAACATGAGCTTGTTCAAATGGCTGTTGGAGATTTAAATTATTCCATTAGGAATAAAATCGATCTGACCTTCATGAAGAGTATGTCACAGTTAGCTGATAGAGTTCGACATTTAGATTGTCTGTGACTAGAAAAGGTCAGACATACTAAGGCTAAGACTAAGAAAGAAAAAGCAGCCTTCATAGATTATGATGACACATATCCCATTTGTGAGGCCGACTATACCTCACCAACAGAGGCAACATGCGAATGGGACATTTTGATATTTTTAGACTGGAGGGCAACCACTAAGACACCATATGCTTAATGATCGTTTACCGAAGGCAACCGAAGTGAGAGTATACCATAAGAGTGGATATGTGAGAGTGATTGATTTCAGTTATTTATCTTTGCACTTTTTCCAGACAATCATATTAGCGTACATCTAGACAGTTAAATATTTGCGGGAATTAAAAATGTGAGAAAATAAACCTAGCTATTACAAGGCTTAGGGGAGGGGGATTAATTACATAGCCAAAAATCGAGGATTTAAACAGTAAATAAAAACCCTAAATTAACTATTACAAACCAGTGAGTTGTTACAAAATAATGGCAAAATAATTAACGAGCGCGCGGCGAATTAAATGCGAGACGATTAGGGTTTTGACCCTTTGACTAATCCTACTTGCGATTGATTAAAGAGAAAAAAATGTTTTTGTCATGTTTTGTTATTTAAGAAAATAATGAATAATTAAATTAAAAGAAAATCCTAAGTTCTAATTAATATTAATTTTTGAAAATAAGTTAATTAATTCTAAACAACCTATTTTTGTATTTTTTTTGTTTGAAAAAAAGAAAAGAATTAAATCAAGAACTTAAACCTAATTTTTCTAATTGGTTTTAATTATAGGAAACAAGTTAAAATTTCCCTAAATTAAATTAAACTAATTAAATTAAATTTGATAAAAAAACCTAATTCTAATTTTTGTGAATTCTTGATTTTATGATTTTATGAAAAAAAATTGATTTTAAAATAAAATAAATGATTTAAAAAATTAAAATAGGAAATAAAAAATCAAGAGAAATTGAGAATTGGGCCTGATAGTGTTAGCAAATGCAGGGGGTGCACATCTGGATTTTGGGCTCAAGATGCTCCAAGCCTGTTTGACCATGCTTTATTTGGTGTGGGGGTTGACTTGAGGACTAAGGTGGACCTTCAAAGCTGGCACGTTGGATCTGGCTTGCTGATGAATCTGATGGTTGGATGTTGATGGAGCATGGTGAGTCTCATGATGAAAGATGCGCTGGATCTATTATCTGAAAATAATACAAATGAAAACGTTGGGACCTGGGGATCGAACCCAGGTCCTTATGCTCGCTTCCACTAATCCCTTGTCAGCTGTGATACGCATCCTATTTGTTCATATAATAGAAACAAAATAATGTAAACAAATCAAATAATATATTCAGAAAATGCGCAAAAATTCAAATGGGCCAGCCATATGCTGCCACGCCATCATCTCCTTGACCGACCTGTCGTTTTAGGTAGAACACTTTTACCTACGGACATTTGTGTGTAACTACGGACCTGTAACATTCCAAAATCCTGTACAAGCAACATAAATGAAAGGTAAGGGTACCAATCAACTCGTCTCATCCTCACGAGCATCATGGTACCAGAATCAAGGTCTAATTTTTCCTATACTGAAAACCCCTAAAATGAGCAAAGAAACCCTAGCAATGGCATATTGTGATTCCTGCACTGCAAATGCAATTAAGTGGTACCAATAGCTTGCAAACATAATGATGAACAAGAATATATAATTAAAACATGCTTATGATGAGTAAATCAGTGAAATCAAAATCAAGTTTTTAGGCAAACCGTGGTGCCTGTAGGGTGCGTTTCTGGGCGTTTCAAGACCTGAGAGTGATTGGAATAGCTTCCTGGGATGTCTAGCAAGCGATTGGAACCTTCAGCACACCTTGAATTGGCCCGTGGAAGAAAATTCGTCTCACACTTTTCTTGGAAATTTTCAAGTTTTGTTCTGGTTTTACACGACCTCTAACCCTTGTTTTTTGATCTAGAAAGCTTCATTATATAACCTAGAATGAATTAGGTTAACAAACTTGGCATGAATCTTTGCATTTATCCAAGATTTGATTTGATTTTCAAGTTGTATGATATGTTCTTATTTTGATCCAAATCATGCCTTTCTTGTATCCATTGCCATTGATTCGAATTGATTTTGCAAACTCAGCATATCTTGATTGCCAAACTGCCAAGCAAACAAATCATATCATATCTTTATTAATTTTCATCATTTATTTCATTCAATTCACTTTTTAATCAATAAAAAATCAAAATAAATTGAAAAATGAAGCACATAATGGGTGAATGAACATTTGAGTCGTGGACCACATTATAATTGAGGTGCAAGCATTAAAAGTTGGGCCCATTTAGCAAAAAATGCAAATTTGAGCACATTTGACTTTTGGCAATTTTGCAAAAATGGTCAACTTGGCCAATGCATAACTCTCTCAATTTTGACCCTAGAGAGGTGTTCTTGGACTTTTTAGAAAGCTCAGGTTGTCCTCTAAGCAACACTTTTTGTCTCATCTCAATTGAGTCTTCCATGTTCATGTATGAAGCTTTGACCCAAAAGGTGTTTTTGTTGACTTTTCAAAAGGACCTATAATGTCAAAATTCATATCTTTTTGTGAGTTCATATTATGAACTTGGGAGATGAAGATGAATTGTAGGGAATTTCATCTTATTTAAAATGAGCTTTGGATGGGTCTTTTCTGATAAAGTATGATAAAGTTATGCTTGGTCAAAGTTGAGTTGACTTTTCCTATAAAACCCTAATTTAGCAACTTTTGGGTTTTGATGAATTGTGAGCAATCCTTGAGGAATCATGATCAACCCTTGATCAAATGATGAATAATACTTAAAAATGAGGATGTTGACCAAAAATCTTGAAGTTTGACTGTATGTGGGCCACAGTTGACTTTTGACCTAGTATAGTTGATTTTCAGGCATTTGGGCAATTGACTGAGCAAACTTCTTCTGCAAGGCTTGAAACTGAAGAAGTGAAAAACACAAGAAGGGGGGGTTGAATTGTAAAACTGAAAATCAATTCAATGAAGAAGATATTTTTATCCTGGTTCGTTTGATCTCAAACTACTCTAGTCCACCCGTCAAGGTGATTTCGCCTCTCTCCAACGAGGTCTTAATCCACTATATTCAACTGAATATTACAAACTGCTTTAACAACTTCTAAAGCCTTCTTGATGCAAACCACAACCCAGTTTGTCAAGGAAACACTTTCTTACAAAGAAGATAAATCTAGGTGTGAATGTTTTCTACAAAACTGTATCACAACTGTGATGTATACACAACTTAAGCTTATGAAACTAGATTGCTAAACAATGATTGAGTAAGGAGATATGTAGCGTTTAGCAAACTGAGAGAAGGAAGATTATGATTAGCTTTTAGGCGTGTAGAATGTTGGATAGCATTAGCCAATTCAATCTTCATATTCTTGTTTATATAGCACTGAGATTGTTGAACGTTGGAGCAATATTCTTGATTCAATGCTAATAACAAACTTTCCTTATCAAGCAGATCTTGTCTGGAATGAGGCCGTTGGTAATAATTTGCTTTCAATGCACAGTACCGTTGCTTACTTAATGCATGTTATGGCTTGGCTCATTCTGACTCTGCTTAACTGCTGATGAACTGTTGTTTTCTTTATCAGAGTGTTGAGCGTAGTTCTGTTCATCAAGCTTCAGCATACACGTGAGTTAATCTTCTGATTCTGGTATTCTGATAGAGCAACTTCTGATGCTGATGTCAAGAACCAATATTCTGATGCTGATTAGGTGTGCTCTTGCTGATACCTATCAGAGTTTCTGCAAAGCAGAACGTAATATTTTTAGGTAGCAAATAGTTCATACATGAATCATATAAATAATATATCTTTTCATTTTGTTATCATCAAAACTTAAACATAGGGTAGTAGATTCAAACTTTGTTCTAACAATCTCCCCCTTTTTGATGATGACAAAAACTAGATATTTTTAATTGAAAATAACGTGAAAAAATATCAGAGGTAACTAAATGATAAGATGTATCAGAGTAAGAGGTTATCAAGGATAAGGGATAAGAGTTGAGAGATACTCCCCCTGAGTTTATTGCTTCCCTTTTTAATTCCAAGAGTTCTTCAGGATCAGATTTTTATTTGCCTTTCTTTGAACATCAGATTCTCAGAGTTTTGACTATCAGAAGCTTTAGATCAGCATATCAGAGCAGAGCTTCAGATCAGCGTATCAGAGCTTTTCTTGTCAGAGCTTTGCTTTGGGTCAGAGTATCAGAGCTTTAGTCTTCAGAGTATCATGGAGCTTTCTTGTACCTGTAGACTTAAGCGAAACAGAAAACATATTCAAGTATATCAGAGTTAGAATGTTCGAGAATTTCTGTCTTAGTAATCCGTTATTATTTAAAATATCATTCTTGTTCTCCCCCTTTTTGTCAGCAATCAAAAAGTGTAAGTGATGTGCTAAAACATTTAAGGCGGAAAAACTTATCATATTAAAAGGTTCAGAATCAAACAAAACAGTACAACAGGTAATCAAAGAAAACATGAAAATGATATGAATGAAAAACTAAGGTTGGGGAGGAAGGCGTGTGAACAGGTTCTCCAGCATGGCTTTGATCTGATCAGCAGTCTCATTCTGCTTGTGTACCATGCTGACAACTGTGTCTATCTTGCTATCCTGCACATCCATCCTTTCTTTCATCTTCTGGTCATTTTCATCCATTCTTTGCTGCAGACGCATGTCATTCAGCTTCAGTTCTTCCAGAGTCTGCCTGTCCAAGGCAGCTTGAGAACCATCAGAAGCAGGGAGCTTCTGAGAGCTTTCTGCAACATCTTCTGCTTGACTTGCTTCAGCTTGAATGGTCTTGTCTTCTTCTGGTTGCACCTTTGAAGCTAGCTGTTTCTCAGACCATGGCTCACTATCCAGAGGGAGCACGTCTTCCTGTGGCAGCTGACTTTCAACTTCCTTCAGCAGCTTGCTGAAGTTCTGTTGTGCCTGCTCATAGTTGATATCCTGCAACTTGAGGGCTTCAGCACGTACCCAAATTCTGAATTGTGACCAGAGCTGGTCAGAGGCAGCTGGGTCAATCATTCCAGGACAGACTTGCTTCAGAGAAGCAATCCACAGCTGCAAACCTGTTTTAAAATTCATAATACCAGAGCCAACATCTGGTTGTTTTGGTTTTGGAATGGCTATTTTATTTTTCAGATCAGCAAGACGGTCAAGGATTGTTAAGTCTATGAAGGTCCTGCTGGGGTTTTCGGCGGTTTGCTTGGGAGCTGTTTGTTTTGGAGATGGAGTGGGAGAATCAGAGATAATGATTGGACTGTTTGGGGTTTTGGGAGTATTTGGTGGTGTAGATTCTGGTGAGGATGGCAACTGGGCCATTGTGACTGTTGTTCCACATGGCAGCTGGATTGCCAGAGGTGATGGTTTAGGTGAATGAGGTTCAGAAGGTGGAGGAGTTGGAGTTTCAGAGTGATGAAACTCAGGTTGAGGTGATGGTGGATGAATTTCTGGTTGAGGAGAGGGAGAAGGAATTGCTGGTTATGGAGAAGTTGTTGGAATTTCTGGTTGTTCAGGGATAAGAGGTTCTTCTGGAATGGATGAGAGAGGTTGTTCTGGTTGTGGAGAAGGGACAATTTATGGTTCAGAGTTTGGATTAATGGAGGAGTGATCAGAAGTGTGTTGATCAATGTCAGACAGCACTTTGTCAATTGCTGATGTTGTTGAGATTGTTGGTTTGGGATGTTTGGTTCGGGGTATTCTGAGTTGTAATGCCTCAGAAGGGTCATCTTCTGGTTCAGTTTCATCTATTGTTGGGATGGGGATTGAGATTCTATGAGAGGTTGGAGGTGGAATTGATGCTGGAATAGTAGAAGAATTTAAAACAGAAGCAGCAGATAAATTACCTCTTTTCTTGGGTGTCTGCTGGGATGATCCTTCTGAAGGTGCCTTCCTTTTCTTCGTCTTCTTCAGTGTCACTTCTGGTTGAGGTTGGTGCAGATCTTTGATCTTCAGATTGGGATCTGTACCATTAGCTTTGCACGCGTCCAGATATCTGAGAACTACCACTGGCTTGGATTCTATCTCAGAAAATAAAGGAAAGTCACTCAGTGGGACTCTTCTGCTGGTGATATCAGCATTAGGAGTAGCGCTGGGTTCCTTTTTGATATTCTCTATCAACTTCATTTTCTTCAAGTTCTTCGTGTTCAGAGGCTTCCCAACCGTTGGTTCAATGGTGCTTAACTCTTGAGCTTCTATCAGATGCTCTATCAGCCTATTCTCAGTCAGAATATCTGATATCAACCTTCCAAAGGGTATCCAATCCCTCTTTGTTCTTTCTTCTTCCCTGGTTTCCTTCACGCTTGTTCTGAGGTGATTGAACAGAAGATGAGCCAAGTTGATTTTTACCTTCTGATTGATAAAGTAGATCAGAAACTGCTGATCTACATTTATGTAATCAGGGGAACTAGTTGGCTTCCTATGGTTAAAACACCCCAGAATTATCTTCGCCCAAACTCTGTGATGATCCTTCAGATCTTTGATCTTGCTGCTGGGCACCCCATGGGTGAAAATCCTTTCTGCTATGACGCCCACGTCAGCACATCTCTCATCCATATCAATACAGCGGACGCCACCACCACTGTAACCAATTAACTTTGCTATGTGATCCTCAGTGATCACAATCTTCTTCCCCATAATGTAGGAGGTGACTTGATGCGTTGAAGCCGTTGCATGAATCCAGAACTCCTTGACTAACATAGGGAATGTTGGTCCAACCAGCCTGTCAAAATACCTTTCCCATTTCTGTGCCTTAACTTCTTCTGTTAAATCAAAGTCGTTTTCCTTCAGACTTCCAAAATCAATGATCAATTCAGATAACACTTCAAGATTCTTCACAGGAGTGAGGAGTGTTCTGAATGGCACTTGATACTGTTCAGATGATGCTTTCTTCTGAGAACCTGCAGAAGCACTGCTGGAGGTTGCCATGTTCACACTTAGGGATTTTGAGAAAAACTGAGAAAAAGAGTTTGCAAGAGATGAACACAGAAAAATGCAGAGAATACTTTGAGAAGTAATGAGAAACTGTAAAAGATGAAAGTGAGAGGTTAACGTGTTTAAATAGGGTTCAGAATATTTTGAAATTGTAAACGTTTTCAATAGAGAGGAATAAAATCATGATTACGTTTTAAAAACATGATTACTTTCATTTAATGCTTGCTGATTTTGGGGGATTTGAGAAAGATACTTAAAACGGTTACCAGACATGTGTCTCAATGTACCCAATCAGCGTTTTGCCTTCTCAGAAGCGTGCACGCGTTCTGCTTCAGAGATTTGCTGATGATTGGATGACACTTGTTTGATGTAGTGATCAGCACGTCTGTCTTTGAGCTTAGACTCTCAGATCTTTAGACTTGCATCTGATACAATCTGCATGTTCTATCTTTTTAAGCAAATAGCAGAAGTATTATCACAGAGTATAGGAATGTTACTCTCAAAAATCTGGAAGTCTTCAAGCTGACTTTTCATCCAGAGTATTTGTGTGCTGCATCCTGCTGCTGCTATGTACTCAGCTTCTGCTGTTGATAGCGCAATTGTTGATTGCCTTTTGCTGGACCAAGAGATCAGATTTTCTCCCAGAAACTGGCAGCTTCCAGAAGTACTTTTACGCTCCACTCTGTCTCCAGCAAAGTCAGCATCGCAGTAGCCTACTAAACTGTAATCACTAGATTTTCTATAAAACAAACCCAGATTAGTAGTACCTTTCAGATACTTGAAAATTCGCTTAACAACTGTTAAGTGAGATTCTCTAGGATCTGATTGGAATCTAGCACAAATACAAACGCTGAATAATATATTAGGTCTTGAAGCAGTCAGATAAAGGAGAGAACCAATCATACCTCTGTAGACTTTCTGTTCTACATTTTTGCTTACCTCTTCTCTTTCCAGAATGCACGTGGGATGCATTGGAATCTTTGATGGCTTACATTCTGAGAGGTCAAATTTCTTCAGAAGATCTCTGATGTATTTGCTCTGATGAATGTAAGTTCCCTCTGGAGTTTGATTGATCTGAATTCCTAGAAAGAATTTCAGTTCCCCCATGAGGCTCATCTCAAATTCCGCCTGCATACACTTAGCAAATTTTCTTCCAAGAGAAGGATTAGTAGAACCAAAAATAATATCATCAACGTAAATTTGACAGACTAAGATGTCATTCTTAACTGATTTACAGAATAAGGTAGTGTCCACCTTCCCTCTGGTGAATTCATTTTCTAACAGAAAGTTACTTAGCCTTTCATACCAAGCTCTGGGAGCTTGTTTCAGACCATATAGTGACTTCTTTAGTTTGAAAACATGTTCTGGATGTTTTGTATTTTCAAAACCAGGGGGTTGGTGCACATAAACCTCTTCTTCTATATAACCGTTTAAGAATGCACTCTTGACATCCATCTGATACAGAGTGATGCCTCTATTAACAGCAAATGAAATTAAAAGTCTGATAGATTCTAACCTGGCGACTGGAGCAAAGGTTTCTATATAGTCTATCCCCTCTTGCTGACTATAACCTTGTGCAACCAGTCGTGCCTTGTTTCTGATGACTTCACCTTGTTCATTTAGCTTGTTTCTGAAGACCCATCTTGTTCCAATGACGTTGAATCCTTTTGGTCTGGGAATAAGATCCCATACGTCATTTCTGGTGAATTGATTCAGCTCTTCTTGCATTGCCAGAATCCAGTCATTATCCAGAAGTGCTTCATCAATAGAAGAAGGTTCAATCAGAGACACAAGTCCCATGAGTGTTTCTTCAGAGTTTCTGAAGCTTGCTCTTGTTCTGATTGGATCTTCCTTTCTCCCTAAGATAGTCTCTTCTGGGTGATCCAAGCTGCTTCTGGGTAATCTCTTGTGAGGTTGATCAGCAGCTGTTGTAGGATTGCTAGCAGTGCTCCTTTCAGATGTTGAAGGAGTGTCTGTGTTGAGAGCTTCTGATGACTTGTCTTCAGAACCTGTAAATTCAATTTCCATACCTGCAAAAACTTCATTCTACTTTGACTTTTCAGAGTCAAGCTTATCATCAAAATGAACACTGATTGATTCTTCCACAATCTGTGTTTCTGTATTGTATACTCTGTACCCTCTTGAGCGTTCAGAGTATCCTAACATAATACACTTCTGTGCTTTAGAGTCAAACTTGTTCAAATAATTCTTCGTATTTAACATAAAACAGGTACATCCAAATGGATGAAAATATGAAATGTTGGGCTTTCTGTTCTTCCACAATTCATATGGAGTCTTTTCCAGAATAGGTCTTATTGAGATTCTATTCTGAATGTAGCACGTTGTGTTTATTGCCTCTGCCCAGAAGATCTTAGCAACGTTTGTCTCATTGATCATGGTTCTGGCCATTTCTTGCAATGTTCTGTTCTTTCATTCTACAACTCCATTTTGTTGGGGAGTTCTAGGACAAGAGAAATCATGCAGAATGCCTGTCATTAAAGAATGACTCAAAATCTTTGTTTTCAAATTCTCCACCATGATCACTTCTGACTTTAATGATTCTAAGATCCTTTTCATTCTGAACTTGGTTACAGAAGGTAACAAACACAGAGTGTGACTCGTCCTTGTGTCTTAAGAACTTTACCCATGTCCATCTGCTATAGTCATCTACGATTACTAACCCATACTTCTTGCCACTGACTGAAGCAGTTTTAACTGGTCCAAATAAGTCAATGTGCAGAAGTTCTAATGGCTTAGAGGTAGAAACAACATTTTTATATTTAAAAGAAGATTTTGAAAACTTGCCTTTCTGACATGCTTCACACAGAGCATCTGAATTGAACTTCAAATTAGGAAGTCCTCTGACCAGATTGAGTTTGTTAATCTGAGATATTCTTCTCATACTAACATGCCCCAATCTTCTGTGCTAGATCCACTACTCGTTGTTGACAGACAGAAGGCACTTTACATTCTGACTTTTTAGTTCAGAAAGTTTGATTTTGTAAATGTTGTTTTTCCTCTTACCATTAAACAGGATAGTCCCATCTTTCTGACTAACAGCTTTACATGATTTTTGATTAAAGATTATATCATAACCGTTATCACTTAATTGACTTATGGATAACAGATTATGCATTAATCCATCTACTAGCAGAACATTATTAATAGAGGGAAGATTTCCATTACCTACAGTTCCAGAGCCAATTATCTTTCCCCTCTGATTGCCTCCAAAGCCAACGTGGCCTCCAGGCTTAAGTTCCAGGCTTTGGAACATATGCCTTCTTCCCGTCATGTGTCGTGAGCAGCCAGAGTCCAGGTACCATGACTGGTGTTTCTGTCTTGCTGCTAAAGATATCTGCAACATGTATTATTTTATCCTTAGGTACCCAGATTTTCTTGGGTCCTGATTTGTTAGTTTTACCAAAACTCTGGTTGAATTTTGGTTTCACAGAGTACTTACTGCTAGTGTATTTAATATCATGTGTGTGACCATACACAAAATGTGAATTCAGAGGAGTGTGTTTAATGGTTAAGTCCATGACATTCTTTGGTGTAGGAACCTTACCTTGGTATCATATTCCTTTCCTGCCGTTTCTGCTAACTCCATAGATCATTGAAGCTATTTTGCTTCTATCTATGCTTTTAGCGAGGAACTTCTGGAAACTGTGATCATACTCCTTGATGATCTCATCAGCGTTGTTGGGAGTTTCAGAAATTGGTTCCTTCTGAGAGTTTTGTAAAGTATTTTCTAATTTTGAAATCTTATTTCTCAGCTCAGAATTCTCCAATTTGAGACTCTCAGTCTTATTAGAGTCAGATTCAAGATTCCTTTTCAGGTCTCTGAATTTAACTCTAATTTGCTGATACCTTTCCAGGATTTCATTAAGGCTTTCAGCAAGTTCAGCCTTGGTAAAATTAACAGCAAAGTTAGGAAATACCTCTTCAGTGTCTGATTCAGAAGCTTCACTATCTTCTGAAATGTTAGCCATGAGAGCTATGTTTGCCCTCTCATCATCTGATTCTGAGTCAGCTTCAGACGAGTCAGAGTCATCCCATGTAGCCATGAGACTTTTCTTCTTTTCTCTTCCAAACTTCTTTTTGGGCTTTTCCCTCTAAAGCTTTGGGCAGTCACTCTTGTAGTGTCCTTGCTCATTGCACTCATAGCAGATGATGTCCTTGGTGTTTGGCTTTTTGCTACTTGAGGAGCCTTCAGATCTTCTGTATCCAGAGGAAGAATCTGTCCTTCTGTATCTGGAAGAGGATTCGTTCTGATCAGATCTTCTGGGATTCCTGAATTTCCTTTGCCTCTGCTTCCACAGTTGATTTACTCTTCTGGAGAGGAGGGAGAGTTCGTCTTCTTCTGATGAGGATCCATCAGATGTTTCTTCAACTGCCTGCAAAACTTTAGACTCATATTTTTTGTTAGATTTTAATGCTAAAGGCTTACCTTGCTTCTGAGGCTCGTCAGCTTCTAGCTCTATCTCATGACTTCTGAGGGAGCTGATAAGTTCCTCCAGAGTGATTTTGTTGAGATCTTTTGCTAGCTTCAGAGCTGTAACCATTGGTCTCCACTGCTTGGGTAAACTTCTGATGATTTTCTTGACATGGTCAGCAGTAGAGTATCCTTTGTCCAGAACCTTGAGACCAGCTACCAGAATCTGGAATCTTGAGAACATTGTTTCAATGGATTCAGATTCTTCCATTTTGAACGCCTCATACTTCTGAATGAGCGCCAGAGCTTTAGTTTCTTTGACCTGAACGTTTCCTCATGCGTCATTCTGAGTGAGTCAAAAATGTTCTTTGCTGTGTCTCTGTTGGAGATCTTTTCATATTCAGTATAGGAGATGGCGCTGAGAAGGATGGTTCTGGCCTTGTGGTGATTCTTGAAGTCACGCTTTTGTTGGTCAGACATTGTTTTTCTATCAATCTTCTGACCACTTGCATTCACAGGGTGCGTGTATCCATCTGTCACCATATCCCGCAGATCAGCATCATGTGCCAGAAAGAAGCTTTCAATTCTGTCTTTCCAGTAATCAAAGTTTTCTCCATCAAAGACTGGAGGTTTGCCGCTGAATCTGTCTCTGTCCTCATGGTTGTCATTGCTGGTGTGAGAATAGTTTCCTGCCATTGTGTTTTTATGACGCTGGATCTTGTACTGACACGGTTAAGTGTTTTAGCTCAGAACCAGGCGCTCTGATGCCAATTGAAGAAGTGAAAAACACAAGAAGGGGGGGGGTTGAATTGTAAAATTGAAAATCAATGCAATGAACAAGATATTTTTATCCTGGTTCGTTTGATCTCAAACTACTCCAGTCCACCCGTCAAGGTGATTTCGCCTCTCTCCAACAAGGTCTTAATCCACTATATTCAACTGAATATTACAAACTGCTTTAACAAATGCTAAAGCCTTCTTGATGCAAACCACAACCCGGTTTGTCAAGGAAACACTTTCTTACAAAGAAGATAAATCTAGGTGTGAATGTTTTCTACAAAACTGTATCACAACTGTGATGTATACACAACTTAAGCTTATGAAACTAGATTGCTAAACAATGATTGAGTAAGGAGATATGTAGCGTTTAGCAAACTGAGATAAGGAAGATTATGATTAGCTTTTAGGCGTGTAGAATGTTGGAGAGCATTAGCCAATTCAATCTTCATATTCTTGTTTATATAGCACTGAGATTGTTAAACGTTGGAGCAATATTCTTGATTCAATGCTAATAACAAACTTTCCTTATCAAGCAGATCTTGTCTGGAATGAGGCCGTTGGTAATAATTTGCTTGCAATGCACAGTACCGTTGCTTACTTAATGCATGTTATGGCTTGGCTCATTCTGACTCTGCTTAACTACTGATGAACTGTTGTTTTCTTTATCAGAGTGTTGAGCGCAGTTCTATTCATCAAGCTTCAGCATACACGTGAGTTAATCTTCTGATTCTGGTATTCTGATAGAGCAACTTCTGATGTTGATGTCAAGAACCAATATTCTGATGCTGATTAGGTGTGCTCTTGCTGATACCTATCAGAGTTTCTGCAAAGCAGAACGTAATATTTTTAGGTAGCAAATAGTTCATACATGAATCATATAAATAATATATCTTTTCATTTTGTTATCATCAAAACTTAAACATAGGGTAGTAGATTCAAACTTTGTTCTAACAGAAACTTGACATGGATGATCTTGAGAACATATTAGGACAATGGTGAGAATTTGAGTCCTTTGTGGTTCACACATTTTGATGAAAATAGAAACCCTAATTTGGGTTATACTGCCTTAGAAGAGAGTTTGTCTGTTCAACTCTTGAACTTCCTTGAGCAATTTGGGGACCTCACTTGCCATGTGTTGAGAAATATGGGAGGGAAAATTTTGGGGTATAACAGCTTCCCCTGTTCAATCTTCTTAAACCTGAGGGTGTAGATTGGCTGCTCTGCCTTTCGTGATCTGAAGGTGGAAGATGATTGAACACTAGAGTGCCCATAAATTTGCACTCGCATGAAGTGATACTTGATTTTTGATATCGAGAATGGGCTTAGAGATGCCATTTGGAATTTGCTAGAGAATTGTCGGAGATGGGCTTAAAGATGCCATCCGAAGAGGTGTCAATCACATAAGAGATTCCTTTGTGAGAACCTGTATACCTGTTGTTGAGGAGGACTTTGTTGGGGAATGTTGGTCTCTGTCTTAGGAGAAATAGAGTTTTAGGAGCTTCAGTTGTCTGTTACTCTACTGGGGAATAAATCTTGTTTGGGGAAGCGGAAATGAACTGCGTATATGGTCGGGGTATACGCTGCACCGCGACTTTATGGGGAAATGTGAAATCAATTGTGTTTGATTGGGTCCCGGTCTTACAGTGTTGTTATCTGGGGATCAGAGAGGAAGAACCCGGATAGTAAGGTTATGAGAAGGAACCTGGATAGTAGGGTTACTTCGAGATGAAAGCCTGAATAGTAGGGCTTGAGAAGGAACCTGGATAGTAGGGTTACTTCGAGATGAAAGCATGGATAGTAGGGTTGTGAGAAGGAACCTGGATAGTAGGGTTACTTCGATATGAAAGGCTGGATAGTAGGCCTGTGAGAAGAAACCTGGATAGTAGGGTTACTTTGATATGAAAGCCTGGATAGTAAGGTTATGAGAAGGAACCTGGATAGTAGGGTTACTTCGAGATGAAAGCCTGGATAGTAGGGTTGTGAGAAGGAACCTGGATAGTAGGGTTACTTCGATATGAAAGCCTGGATAGTAAGGCTGTGATAAGGAACCTGGATAGTAGGGTTACTTCGAGATGAAAGCCTGGATAGTAGGATTGTGAGAAGGAACCTGGATAGTAGGGTTACTTCGAGATGAAAGCCTGGATAGTATGGCTGTGAGAAGGGACCTGGATAGTAGGGTTACTTCGATATGAAATCCTGGATAGTAAGGTTGTGAGAAGGAACCTGGATAGTAGAGTTACTTCGACGTGAAAGCCTGGATATTAGGGCTGTGAGAAGGAACCTGGATGGTAGGATTACTTCGATATGAAAGCCTGGATAGTAGGGCTATGAGAAGGAACCTGGATGGTAGGGTTACTTCGATATGAAAGCCTGGATAGTAAGGCTGTGAGAAGGAACCTGGATAGTAGGGATACTTCGACATGAAAGCCTGGATAGTAGGGCTGTGAGAAGGAACCTGGATGGTAGGATTACTTTGATATGAAATCCTGGATAGTAGGGCTGTGAGAAAGAACCTGGATGGTAGGGTTACTTCGAAATGAGTTTGGGTAAAACTGCCGAGAGAACCTGGGTGACGTTTCCTTATGATGAGTCGGTGTGGGACTACTGAAAGAAACCTGGGTAAGGTTGCTTTTATCGTACCGATGATTACTCTGTTTAGCTTTAAGTGTTGATCATGGACCTGCTGGAAATTGTTGATAGTAACTGTCTTTCCTGAAAGAAATACAGGGTTAGTTATGTGTGATGCATGAGATGCACTGTGATGAGGTTTTCAGAATAACCAAGATTATGTTGTATATGATATGTATGCACATGTCATGATGTATGAATATGAAATGTTGACGTAATAATCTGAGCCCGGGATAATAAATCCCTGACTGCTGTTTGGAGAGTATGAGAAATGGTATTCTTGACTGCTGTAAAAAACCATAGTTTGTCTACTTCTGTTGGGGATGGTGAACAAAGATGACTAACTGGGGATTCACATCCATTCGGCTGGTGAATATTTTGCCGGAAGAGATCTTGTATGAGGATAACTCTGCAGGGAATAACTCTGTTAGAGAGAAGATATTCTGTTGATAGATCTGCTGATTCGGAGAAATAAACTCAGTTGGGGATGAATTTCCGTTGCTGGTGATAATGAATTCTGTTGGAGATTGAATTTTTGCTTGTGGGAGAAATAAACTCTGCTAGGGGAAAAATTTACTGACTCATTCGCGATTGTGAACCTCAGCGGGAGAGAGTTATGTCTTGTTCAGGAAAGCTAACATCACTGTCTTTGGCTACTTTTTACTTTGTGGGGAGTGTATGTACCACTACTCATGTTCTCAAGCTGGCTCTATCCCAGTACCTGATGGGCAGAGTAACCGTAAGGTTTGGGCACTTCTTGTTTTCCCTGTTTCTAGTATTACGAGTAATCGTCTTTTGTTTCTTGTGTAAATATTTATGAGCAGCCATTATTTTAAAATGCATATATAAAAAATGAATCATTGGATGTTCTTGCAAAACAAAACAGAAAAAGAAAAAGAAATGGAAATTTCTTGTGAAAATGAATTGTATTGATTTTTGAAGTTGGCCTGTAATAGGCGTTTTGTACAAAGAGGCGGACGCCTTAGTAAGAGAACGCCGCCGAAAGAAAGAAATTATACAATTTATGTAAAAGAAAGAAAAATAGCTATGTGAAATGACCCCATTGGGTTTCAACTCTACGATTGCCTTTATATCTTCAAGCGTCTCATCACCTTACTGTTTGGTCGAAGGTGGATCAGATTGATTGGCGCCGTCCAAGCTTGATAGCCGATACCAAAGTCTGGTTGCAAGATGATCCAATGAGACATAGTGTTACGCTTCGATCCCTAATTTTTTCCTGGACCGCCCTTTCGGGTTTTCAGTCCATCGGGATACCCTTTTTTGCCCAAGTCGCCTTTTCAGGTTTTCGACTTGCCGGGTGTACAGTTTTTCATTTTCATCCCTTACTTTTTCCCGAACCCTTTTGGTTCGTCGGGAAGCCCTTATTTTTGCCTAGGCCAGTCAACCTAGCGGGTCTTTGATTATGCGTAGTATCTTTTCACTATGTCTGCATTGACGGGGTGAGGAAGGTCGTCACCATCCATGGTGGTTAGAATCATAACTCCTCCCGAGAAAATATTCTTAACCACAAATGGCCCTTCGTATGTGGGGGTCCATTTTCCCCTGGGATCACCTTGCGGTAGTATGATGCGTTTGATAACTAGATCCTCAACTTGATATTCTTGACGTCTAACTTTCTTGTTAAAGGCCATGATCATTCGCTTTTGATACGTCTGACCATGACAGATAGCAGTAAGTCTCTTTTCATCGATTAGATTCAGCTGATCAAGTCGGGTTTGGATCCAGTCGTCTTTGTTCAAACCCACATCCTTCATAATCCTGAGAGAGGGTATCTAGACTTTGATGGGTAGGACAGCCTCCATGCCATACACCAAAGAGTAAGGTGTTGCCCCTGTCGACGTCCGTGTTGAGGTACGGTACCCATGAAGAGCGAAAGGTAACATCTCGTGCCAGTCTTTGTATGTCACCGTCATCTTCTGTACAATCTTTTTGATGTTCTTGTTAGTTGCTTCAACAGCGCCATTCATCTTCGACCGGTAGGGAGAAGAGTTATGATGTTGTATCTTGAACTGTTTACAGAGCTCAGTGATCATTGTGTTAATGAGATTTGTACCTTTGTTAGTAATAATCCTCTATGGTACGCCATATCGACAGATCAGATTATGTCAAATAAACCGTGTCGTGACGTTCTTGGTTACTATAGCAAAGGAAGTTGCCTCAACTCACTTCGTAAAGTAATCAATGGCTACTAGAATGAAGCGATGCCCGTTAGCCGCAGTAGGTCTGATCTCGCTGATCATGTCGATGCCCCACATTGCAAAGGGTCAAGGAGCTATCAAAACATTCAGGGGAATCGGAGGTACATGCACCTTATCAGCATAGACTTGGCACTTATGACAGGTTCGAGAGTGCTGATGACAATCGGCTTCCATAGGGGACCAGTAATATCCTGCCCGTAGGATTTTCTTTGCCATGGTATGCCCACTGGAATAGGTTCCGAAAGTGCCTTCATGTAACTCTACCATGATCCTTTCTGCCTCGCTCTCGTCTACACATCGCAGTAAGGCTGAATCATGGTTACACTTATAGAGGATTCCATTACTGATGAAGAATTTCGTAGCAGACCTTCTCAGAACCTTCTTATCATTAACAGATGCCCCCTCGGGGTATTCTTGAGCCTCAAGATACCTCTTTACCTCGTGAAACCAAGGTTTATCTGCTACCTCTTCAGTCTCAATGTCACAACAATGTGCGGGTTCGTCCAACCTCTCAATGGTAATCTGGGGAGCTTCATTGTCCCACCTAACCTTGAACATAGAAGACATGGTAGCTAGCGCGTCCGCTAACTGATTCTCCTCTCTTGGGAAATGTTCAAAGGTTACCTCCTCAAAATGTGGGAGCAATGTCAGTACATATTCTCGGTAAGGAATAAGATTCGGGTGCTTCGTATCCCACTCGCCTTTGATCTGGCTTATTACCAGAGCGGAATCTCCGAATACACTCAAGAACTTAATCCTCATGTCAATAGCAGCTCAAAGACCCATGATACACACTTGATACTCCGCCATATTGTTGGTGCAGTTAAAACATAATCGGGCGGTGAACGGAGTATGACAGCCCTCGGGAGATATAATTACAGCGCCGATGCCATTACCCAATGCGTTTGAGGCTCCATCAAAATACATAAACCATCGGGATCCCTTCTCAGGTCCTTCATCCGGTCCAGGTTCTTTGTAGTCGGTTACTAACATGATATTCTCATCCGGGAACTCGAAATTCATGGACTGGTAGTCATCCACGGCCTGATGCACCAAATGATCCGCCAATACACTCCCCTTGATTGCTTTTTGAGTTGTGTATTGGATGTCGTACTCAGTTAAGATCATTTTCCATCTTGCTATCCTTCCGGAGAGAGCGGGCTTCTCGAAAATATACTTAATCGGATCCATCTTTGATATCAACAAAGTAATGTGAGTCAGCATATACTGTCTCAGTCGTTGAGCAGCCCATGCCAAAGCGCATCAAGTTTTCTCGAGCAATGAGTATCGGGTCTCACAGTCAGTAAACTTTTTGCTAAGGTAATAAATGGTGTGCTCTTTTCGACCAGACTCGTCATACTGCCCTATCACACACCCCATTGAATTGTCTAGCGCTGTCAAGTATAATATCAAAGGTCTTCCTTCAACTGGAGGCATCAAAATTGGTGGTTCTTGAAGGTATTCCTTGATTCTTTCGAAAGCAGTATGGTATTCATCATTCCACTTTACCACTTGATCTTTCTTCAGCAGCTTGAAGATTGGCTCACAAGTAGCAGTCAGATGTGAAATGAACTTGGCGATGTAATTCAGGCGTCCCAAGAAACCTCTAACTTCTTTTTTTGCGCGAGGAGATGGCATCTCTTGTATGGCTTTTACCTTTGCAGGGTCTACCTGAATACCTTTGTCACTGACAACAAAACCCAGAAGCTTACCAGACCTTACCCCGAAGATACACTTGTTCGGATTCAACCTCAGCTTGTACGTCTTCAACCTGTCAAACAGTTTTTGGAGATGATCGAGGTGTTCTTCTTCAGTCTGGGACTTGGCTATCATGTCGTCAACATAAACCTCGATCTCATGGTGAATCATATCATGGAACAAAGCGACCATGGCGCGCTGATAAGTTGCCCCAGCATTCTTCAACCCAAAAGGCATTACCTTATAACAGAAGGTTCCCCACTGTGTAACGAAGGTTGTCTTCTCCATGTCCTGAGGAGCCATCTTGATCTGGTTGTAGCCATAAAAACCATCTATGAAGGAGAAGATCTTGTGATGTGCGGTGTTGTCGACTAGAACATCAATGTGAGGAAGCGGGAAGTCATCCTTGGGGCTTGCCCTGTTCAGATCTCTGTAGTCCACACACATCTGTACCTTACCGTCCTTCTTAGGTACCGGAACGACATTGGAAACCCACTTCGGATAAGAAGTGACAACTAAGAACCCTGTGTCGAACTGTTTCATGACCTCTGCCTTAATTTTCTCTGACATTTCAGGGCGAATATGGTGTACCTTCTGCTTTACCGGAGGGAAGTCTTCTTTATTCGGCAGGCGATGTACCACAATGTCATTGTCTAAACCAGGCATGTCTTCATAGGACCAGGCGAAGATCTCAACATAGTCATGTAGCATCTGTATTAACCGTTGTTTGACACTAGGCTCTAGATTTGCATCTATTTTAACCTTTTTCCTGTCTTCCTCTGTACCCAAATTCACTGACTCAACTGGCTCTTCATGAGGTTGTATGGCCTTTTTTCCTGCTGTTTTAGTCTAGCAAGTTCTCCATGCACCTCACAATTATCCTCACCTTCGTCCTCGGCTTGGTTGATCGGATTTTTGAAGTCATAACTGGCAGTAGCAGAGCTGTTATCAATGTGATCTAGAGTGGATATAGATCTACAGTATGATACGTGAGTGTGTGTAAGAGAATAATTATTTTGATAAAGTGAGAGACAGAAAATAAAAACAAGGAGCGCAAATTTTGTATGCAAGAAACGTCCAATGCTTTATTAATGACATATGAAATGATAAATAATAGCCCTCCCAAGCAAAGCTAAGGTGCCTCGGGCAAGGCACCGGGCCATAAAGTTTCAAATTGTTTATTACAAATCTTAAAACAAATGAGTCAATTACTGCGGAATAAAAGAAACAGGTATGAAGTCCCTAGCCGTCCAGTTATTTGGTCCACCGTTGGTTGTCAGGTAGATCCAACTGTCAACATCTGGGTTCTCATCATCATCATCATCTTCTGTGGCGGAGACAACCTCAATAGCATTGATTCCCGAGCCATGCTTGGGCATGGGTGCAGTTATTATGCTGGGCTTCTCCGGAGCGTCAAACTCAATCTCTTTGGCTTTAATCAGGTCATGCACCTTATTTTTCAGGGCCCAACAGTCGTTTGTATCATGACCTGTACTTTCAGAATGATAAGCGCAGCGGGCATTCGGGTTATAGCGGGGAGATGTGGTGTTGGGGTTCTTCGGGGCTTCCCTCAGAGTTACCAGATTGGTCTTCAACAATTGTGGTAAAATTTGAGACAGAGTCATATTGAGCCGGGTGAACTGCCTATGTGGTCTTTCCGCTCTTTGTTGATTGTTGCATTGTGGAGCAACTGCGAGTCTTGATATCACTACAGCATTTACCGTTTGACGGTGTTCAGATCTGCTTTGGCCCCTCGGGCTATAGACTGCACTGGCTTCCTTCTTACCAGCGAAAGGCTTCTTTGTTGAACTCGAGGAGGCATCCTTCTGTATTTTACCACTCCGAATTCCAGCTTCTACTCTTTCTCTAGTTAAAATTAGCTCAGTGAATCCAGCTGACGAGTTGTCGATCAAGTGATTGAAAAATGGACCAGACAGCGTCCCCAGAAACATATCAACCAACTCCCTATCAGACAATGGGGGTTGAACTCTCCCAGCCAAGTCTCTCCATTTTTTAGCATAATCTTTAAAACCTTCACCTGCACCCATGGACATACTCTGGAGTTGAGTACGAGTGGGGGCAAGGTCGGCATTATACTAATACTGCTTGTAGAAGGCAGCAGCAAGATCTTCCCAGTTTCGGACATTGGCTCCCTCTAACTGATAGAACCATTCAAGCTGAGTCCCTGACAGACTATCTTGAAAGAAGTGCACCCATAAATTTCTATCAGCGGTGTGGGGTTGAATCTTCCTGACATAAGAGCGGAGATGGAGCTTTGGGCAGGACACTCCATCATACTTGGAAAAAACCAGAGCTTTGAACTTCTGAGGGATGACCACTCCCCGCACCACTCCCAATTCTCTGAAATTCAAACCAGGTACCTTCTGAACTTCCATGGCACTCATACGGTCTTCTATCTGCTTGTATATATCCTCAGCAGGAGGATATTGCTCATCATCATAATGAGTATCATTGTCAAAAACTGCAGGACTAGGGTCCTTTTCCCCTTCTTAGTTCTCCCCTTCCTTGGATGAAGAGGTCAGATCAATTTGATGCTTCAACCTTTCTCTGAGTCTTCTGCCCATATTCAGAATACCAGTCTTCTTCTTCTTCTTCTTCTTCTCTTTCAGAATAAGAGCTTTCAGATCCTCTTGCCCATTTTCCAGACTGATGAACATCTGTTGGAACTGGGCGTTCTGTGCCTGAAGATCTTTGATGACTTGATCGAAAGACATTTCTGCTGAAATAAACAGCAAAGAAGATGAGAAACCTGTAGTGGTACCTGTAATGATGTGCATGATAATGGGATGCGCATGTAATGATTTCAAAGACTTCTGGAATTTAAAATTTACAAACCAAAATAAATAAAACTTTATTAGCTTAAAATTGAAGGTTCAACATGCCTTTAAGGCGTTACAAATAAGTAAATAAAACAAATCTAAAACTAGAAAATAAAAATCAAAAGTCCCATGGACGCTTCCTCTTTGTGCTAATATAATCATTGAGCACTCTTTCCTCCTCGAGCTGCCTGGTGAGCTTTAAAACCTTCCTCTCTTGCTCATGGAACTGCTCCCGATAAGTATCCTGCTCATTCTTCAGTTGAATCTAAGACCTCTGTAACTCCCCAAGATCAGTGGGCATGTAAGGATAGAGAACCGTGTAAGGAATACCTTCTTCAGTAGTGGGCTCCACAATCACTGGTAATACGGCCACATAAGGCATCAAAAGCTTCTGGGCACAAGCTCGTACCCGTTGGAGGTAAGGCTCCATAGGAATGGAAGTCTTTGGTCCCAAATCTTTGGGGTCAAATCTGTTTACCATGCCCCAAGCTCGTATGAACCTCTGGTGATACTTCTTAACATCATCCTCATAGTCGAATACAATGTCCTCAATAAGCAACTCATGGGGACCATCCCTTCGAGCATGATCAAATTGTCGCAAAGTTAGACAAGGATTGTAAGTTATACCCCCTCTGATGCCAAGTAATGGGACATTAGGGTACTCCCCACATCGGTCAATAATAGCATTGTCTTCCATAGCTCGGGAACACCAAAGAATATCCGTATGAGCAAGTGACATTATCCTGTGCGACCAACCCAAACCTTCTTTGTTCTTCAGTACAGACCTAGGGAGGTGAGAAATAAACCACCTCGACAACAACGGCATGCAACACATAAGAGTCCCTCTTCTCTTCATGGTACGATTATGGAGAGCGTGCAAAATATCTCCAAGTAAGGTAGGCACAGGGTTGCGAGAAAGGAAAATCTTGATAGCATTCACATCTACGAAGGAGTCCGGATTAGGGAAGAGAACTAAACCATAGATAAGAAGAGCCAAGACATCCTCAAAAGCCTGAAACTCCATATCATCCCAAAATAGTTGATCCTGGTCTATCAGAAATTTGGCTAGAAAACCCTCGACTCCGCTTCGAGTTTCCCAATTGGATACCACATCGTCCCGTTTCAAACGCAAAGTTGAGGCGATGGATTCTTTCTTAGGAACTTCTTCTATACCTGTGAAGGGTACCTATTCAAGAATGTATATGCCCAATAGATGATAGAATTCTTCCAAGGTGGGTACCAACTGATAATCTAGAAAGGTGAAGCAGTGATGCTTGGGATCGAAGAACTGAAAAAGTACGCTCAGCACCTGTTCATCAGGGTTTGAAGTAACCAGGATGAGAAGTTGACCGTGTCTCTTGATGAACATAGAAGTTTCAAAAACTCTTGATACTAGCTCTTTGATTTGAGAAGGTATCTGTACAAAGCTGATTTAGATAGTATTTCTACGCACGGAAGCCATGATCTGCAAAACAGAACAAAGATAAATTCCCTTGGTCTTTGAAATGGTTAGTGTAATGAATGTCATGTTATGATGCATGATGTCATGATAAACCACAGGTATAGCAAACATAGATATTGCAAACACAGTCAAATCACACAAAGCCCTTAGGTTTAAGGCTTGCATGAGGTCAAAGGTAATACCCTCTTGAAGTTAAGTTGGTTCAACCTGTCCTAGAAAAGTAATCGGGTTCTAGAGGATCTCAATATCACCGACCATCCTCTATCGGTCATGGTTTCAGCTCACACAATCTTTTCTTGCGGCCGAAATATTCCGAGAGTATGATCTCAATGAGTGTAGCATCGAGTATCAACCAGTTCTAAGCTCTACACCGAGGCCGGCTATCTTGCTACTTTCTAATGGCCAAGTTGGGCAATTAAAGGTTCTAAGGTCAGTTGATGCTTAACGACACCACGCAGCGGCCCCATATTCTCCTCGTTTCACCACAAGGGATACCGGTACCAACCAAAGTGCCACACCAACGTAGCTACTGCTTCAACTGTATCGGTCTATGTTGTACAGTTCCCTCACAGTCTATTGCTACTTATCTAAAAGGTGTTCCCCAGATCTGGGTGTAGGATCTATAGTAACCCCAAACAAAACCCTCAAAAATAAAGCAAACAGAGCAATCAAGATAAGCAATTTAAATGACCTAGATCCTAAGGTATACCCCACTTAACACTCCCCAATAGAGACGCCAGTTCTGTGATACGGTGGCAGAACCGACTATTTAATTGGTTTGTGTTTTGCATTTTTTTGTTTGCAAAATGTCGCGGTAAGCAAGAGTCGTCACCGACTTTTATTTCATCCAACCGAAAAGGAAAAAAGCACAGAAAAAATCATTTTTCGAGATTTTGAGTACGGGGGGTAGATTATAGAAAGTGAAGGTGTTAGCACCCTTTCTATCCATGGTTTTCCATGGGCTCTTAGGTACTTGCTCATTTTTAAATTGCTTGTGTGTGTGCTTTGTTTTTGAAAAATGTTTTACTTAGTGATGACCCTTGTATCAGTCCTCAAGAGTGTGATGAAGTTGTTTTGAAAATTTGTTTGAAAGGTGTAAGTGTGAAAAGTTTTGATTTGAACAAGTACCTACTAGTATCTACCTACTCGAAAAAGATTGTTTATATTCTTGTTTCCTTTGGAAAGCGCTATCCTACTATTGAGAAATAAGTAGCACCGTCGTTGGAATTTGTAATGGTCAATTCGAAAGGGACGTACGATCACTAAAGCAATATTAGGACACCTTAGTAGTAACCCTAGAGTCTTAAGATCTTTTTGAGGCAACATTTCTGAGGCAACATGCGAATGGGTCATTTTGATCTTTTTAGACTGAAGGGCAACTGTTGTACCCCAAAATTTGCCCTCCCATATTCTCCAAGAAATTACCAAGTCATACTTCAAAATTCCCCAAGGGTTGCACAGTGCAAGGACCTCCTAAGCAGTCAAAATTAGGGTTTGTATTCTGGTCAAGAAAATGAAGCTTCCAAAGGTCCAATCAAGTCTCATATGCCTACAAATATGGTCAAGCATCCTCATATCAAGTTTCAAGGCATTCAGCTCAAAATTGCACAGTCAAAAACCCTAATTGCACTACAGTCAACTGTAGGGGCAAAATGGTCATTTGACAGTCAAAAGTTCAAATTTTTGATCAACATATCATTTTGAAGCCTCAAACATCATTTGATCAATGCTTGATCATGATTCTCAAAGTTTGGCTCAGAAATCATCAAGATGCAAAAGTTTCCTTATTTGGACAGTTGAAAAAGTCAACTGAAATTGACCAGGGCATAACTTTCACATGGATTATCAGAAAAATTCCATCCAAAGCTCATTTTGAATAGAAATACATTTCCTACAACTCAACTTCATACTTCAAGTCCAAGAAATTCTCTCACAAGAAGTTATCAATTTCAACATTATAGGTCATTTTCAAAAGTCAACAAAAAGGGACTTTAAGTCAAAGGCCATAACTTGAGATTGGTAAATCAAAATGACATGGGACCAAAGGCATTGGTTAGAGGACTCAAATACCTTTCCAAAATGTCCAAGAACATGAGAAAAGATTAAAAATTGAGCAAGTTATGCCTTGTAGAAGTTGGGAAATTTTTGGATATTTTGAAAAGTCAACATTGATTCAAATGACCTAAAAATGCTAATGGGCCCATTTTTCCTCCACAAATCATCATCCATGGCATGTGCACGACCACTTGGCCCAAAGGGAAGTATTTTCTCATTTTTTATTTATTTATTTGAATTTTTATTTATAATAATTCATTTAAATCAAATTAAATATATGAAAAATATGTAATCTAGGTTTTATAATCTCTTTGTGCACAAAATCCACTCAATAATTCGTGTGAAATCAAATAAGGAAAGATTTGGAGTAAATTGATCATAATTGATACAAGAACACATGGAAAAGATTGAAAAAGATCCTTAAAAATCAAATTTCCAAAAACCATGAATGCATTGGATTTGTTCTACTTTTCTTGACCTAATTGATTCAATACAAAAGCCTGAACACAACCCTAATGATCACACACACGCAGCTGCTCAGAAAACTCCATTCACAAATTGAAATTTTTCTCTAAAAACTCAAAACTGCAAACTCACTTCCAGGGCGATTCAAAGCATAATTCTTGTTCCATTAGCTTGCCAGGGTTGTCCAGAAGCGATTACAATCAAAAACATTCGTCAAAGCTTAGGGAATTGGTAACACGAGTGCAAACTGTATCAAGAAAAACTCATAATCGTACATCACGATTCATGCATCCTTTATAACTTTTAATGCTTGATTCATGTTCCTTATGAAATTCTGAAGCTAACCAATATATTTAATTGCATTTTTATGTGCTATACACGATTTCGCCATTGCCAATTTTTAGGGTTTACAGGACTTGGAAATAGGGCTTTTGAAACAAAGAAAAATTGGCCTTCAAGACCCATACCATTAGATTCAACGCGTTTGGACGAACAGAAGCCAGTACTCGCGATCAATTTATGAGGCCTTATGGCCTATTCGCTATTTTTTCATATGGTACTTTTAGCAACGTTTGAAAACCGTTGCTATTTGCTTGTATATTTCAGGAAAATAAAAAACCCAATGAAGGAGACGATGAAGTGGCGTGAGGTGATAGGGCCATTTGAATTTCGCGCGCAGTGTCCACTAATGTTGTGGTTTTCTTTTATTATATTTGTTTGTTTATTATATATCAAACGCGTGAACTGGCACAGATGGCAAGCGAATCTATTGGCAAAGCACATGACCTGGGTTCGAGCCCCAGGTCTTCACCTATGTCCATATTATTTTTCTATAAATCTTCCTGTGCAGCATCAATGATAAGGATACATCATATGCCTCCAGATCAAGCCTTGCCACGTCCATCTTGAGATCAATCCAAAGGCTGAGAGTTAGAGAATACCATAGGCTTGAGTCAACGCCTCTGCACGTGTCCAGCAAAAGTCCAAACAGGCCAAAATAAATGGGCCAGATTTCTCAATTTTTACCTCCATATTGGGGACTACCACCCCCCTAGGTTTGCCATATCTTTTCTTTATTTAATTTAATTCTATTTCTTTTAATAATTGTTTTGTCCAATTTAATTAATTATTTTCACAAAATATAAAAAATGCCATAAAAAAATCAGAAAAGGATTAAAATAATAAATATTTTTATTTCTAATGTTTTCATAAATAAATTTGCATGTAATTATTTGGTTTTAATTTAAGTTGTAATTTTAATACTTTTTAATAAAAATCTAAAAAATGTAGAAATAGGTTTAATTAATAATTTTTCATCCTTTTTATTTTTCTTTCCTAAATATATCAAATAATTAAATATTTTATTTTCATAATTAAAATTGTAAATTAATTAGGGTTAATTTAGGTTAAATTCTAATGTTTTCTTAATAAATTAAAATAAAATAGAATTAGGGTTAGCGTTTAATTGCAATTAATTTTTTCTATTAAACCCTAAAATACTAAAAAAAACACCAAAAACAAGTCCTTTCTTTCTTTTAACTTTAATTAATTAATTAATTTCATCATGTAATTTAATTTTGCAAAAGGGTCCAACGCCCTCGTTTCGATAAATTTCCGATTCGCGCACTTATTTTATTTCTTGTAAATATTAATGTATCTCTCCCGAAGCCTTGTAATTACTTCTCGCACTTTTAATTTCTTTATTTTTTGTCAAATCGGGTCCTGGTTAATTTTGGCGATGTGGACCCGCGCCTTTGTAATAGCTTTAGACTTTTACCTTTCCTTGCAACTTTTAACTGTTAATCAAAAGCATGAAAGAATGTATGGACAAAATAAAAACAAGCGTAGAACACCAATAACATGACAAGAAAAATGCAAATGAAAACGACACACAAATCGCACACACCACCCCTAGGGTACGCCTCACTGTTGCTTTGCCTCGAAAGGTGATCGTCGAGTAGAGGATGTCTTAGTAAGTCCTCATGATCCGGGAACCTGGCATGAGGGTAGCTTCTAAGGTGTCTTCCCATTACTCCGGTGATCACCATGTCCCGAACCTCGAATTGACCCGAACACCTCCAACGGTGGTGCTACCTACCTCTCAATGGTGGGATGGCACTACTTTAAAGGACATTTACACAGACGAATTCCTTAGGGTAGGTAGACGACTCTAGATACTTGCTCTAATTTCAAAATAAATCAAAAACTCTTTTCACACCGACACTTTTCAAAAAGCTTTCGAAAGCAATTTTTCAAACACTCTTGAGGACCGATACAAGAGTCGAACTGGAATTTTCAAAGAAACTTTTTTAAAACCCACAGTTGAAAAGCAAACAAACCATTTTTGAAAACACAAATGAGCAAGTATCTAAGAGCCCATGGATAACCATGGATAGAAAGGGTGCTAACACCTTCCCTTTCTATAACCTACCTCCCGAACCGAGAGCAATCTCTATAAGGAATTTTTCTGTGCTTTTGTCCTTTCCATTGGGAGAAAATAAAAGACGATGGCGACTCTTGCTTCCGCGACATTTCACGAACCAGCGTTAAACAGTCAGTTCCAGATCCATCGATCACAGAACTGGCGACTCTGCTGGGGACATTCTTAAAGTGAGGTGTACCTTAGGGCTAGGTCATAACTGTGTTTTCAATTGTTTTCCTTGCTTGCTTTAAATTGTGGGTTGCTTGGGAGTTCTATAGATCCTAACCCGGATCTGGGGGATACCTTCTTAGAAAGTAGCAACAAGGCTGTGAGGGAACTGTGCGGGGTATACCGACATGGTTGAAACAGTCTGCTACGTTGATGTGGCACTTTGGTATGTACCGGTAACCCTTGAGTTCAGTCAAGGAGAGTACGGGGCCTCCGCGTGGTGTCATGAAGCATCAACAGACCTTAGGAACCTTAATTGAACTATCTTGGCCTCTTTAGGGTAGTGAGATAACTGACTTTGGTGCAGTCCGAGGTTGGTTGATACTCGATACTACGCTCAATTGAGGGTTGCTTTCCTTGAATATTTCGGTCGCCAGTTCAGTGGCCAAATCGAAACGATGAACAATGAAAGCAATCCCGTAATATTGGGATCCTTAGAACCCGGTTACTTTAATTAGGACAGGTTGAACCCACAAACTGAAAGAGGGTAGTACCTAGACCTCATGCTGGCCTAAACTTTAGGGGCTTGCCTTGTGTGACTTGTGTGCCTTACTATGTTTGCCTTTGTATCTATATGTGGTGTGCTTTATCATAACATCATAGCATCATGAGCATTGCATGCATCCTGCATAAGGACTGACCATTTCAAAGACAAGAGGGTTTCACCTTTGCTCTGTTTTGTAGGACATTATGATGCCTGTGCGAAGGAATACTATCCGGTTCAACTTTGTTCGTTCACCTGAGTTGCTTGATGAGTTGGTTAGCAGAATTCCGAATACCACTTCCTTCATTCAGAGGCATGGTTCCCTTCTCAGTTTAGTCACTGCAAAGCGGGATCAACAGTTGATGAGTGTTCTGACCCAGTTCTATGACCCTCTGTACCAGTGCTTCACCTTTCAAGACTTCCAGCTGGTCCCTACCCTGGAAGAGTTTTCTGATTTGCTTGGTATCCCTATCTTGGATCAGACTCCCTTTACTGGTTGGGAAAAGACCCTCAGGCTTGAGGATGTTGCTGCAGCTCTTCCTTTGACCCATCAAGAGGTAACAGACAACTGGGTAACTAGAAGCGGAGTTAAGGGTTTCTTGGCCAAGTTTCTAATTGGTAAAGCTAACAGTTTCTGGAATGACCTAGACTTTAGGGCATATGAAGACATCTTGGCTCTCCTAATCTATGGGTTAGTCCTGTTTCCTAATCCTGACAACTTCATCAATGTCACTGCCATAAGGATCTTTATGTCTCAGAATCCCGTACCCACTCTCTTGGGTGACATCTTGCAACAACTTCATGCTCGTACTACCCGAAGATGAGGAACCCTGTGGTGTTGTATCCCTTTGTTGGTGAGGTGGTTTATTTCGCACCTCCCTAAGTTCGTACTGAAGAATCAAGAAGGAAGAGGTTGGGCTCACAGGTTAATGTCTCTCACCGACAAAGACGTCATTTGGACTTGCAGAGGTTTGGATGAGATAGCTATTATTGATCGATGCGGGGAATACCCTAATGTTCCTCTGATTGGTACCCAAGGAGGGATCTCTTACAATCCATGTCTAGCACTCCGTCAGTTTGGAAGAGCAAGAAGAGCAGGCCCCCATGAGATGTTGGTGCCTCACAGCAGTTTTGAATTTCAGGTGGATAGTGACGAGCTGCGTCGTAGGTTCATCAAGGCTTGGGACAAGGTTCATAAAGCTGACCCACAGGAGTTAGGGCCAAAGACTTCTTTACCTATGGAAGCCTACTACAAATGGGTTCGCATCCGTGCTGAGAAGTTAGGTATGCCGTATGAAGCTGTCAGACCCGTCATTCTTGAATGTCCTGACAAAGATGGTGTTCCTCCAATTGTCCTTCCTCCTCAGATACCTACTGATTATGAGACATTGAAGAGATCTTGGTCGCAACTGCGAGAAGAGCGGGATTCTTACCGGGAAAAGTTCAACGAGCAGGAATCGAAGATCCAGAAGCTGACAAAGCAGTTGGAGAATGAGAGAGCTCTGAATGCCTACATCTGTACTGAGAAGAGGAGACCATGGGATCAATAAGGAGCTCCAGATGTGCTTTTACAGTTTCATGTCCTTTTCAGTATTTCCTTTCATGTAACGCCTAAGGGCAACCTGTTGAATAATTTCAGTTTTAAAGTTGAATCTAATGAAGTGTGTTCCTTTTTGTTTACAAAGTTGATTCCCGATTGTCTTTGAAAACATAATTCATACGCATTTCATACATCATGTGCATAGCAGGTTTTTCCTCTTTTCAGGTTGCTTACAGTTCTTCGCTGTTTATTTCAGCATCATGAATCCTAACTCTTCATCAACTGAGACCTCCATCAAGGCTCTTCAGGCGCAGAATGCGCAATTTCAAGAATTAATCAAGGGTCTGGCTCAAGGCCAAGAAGAACTGAAGGTTATGCTCCTGAAGAAGGAGAAGAAGAAGAAGAGAAGAACTGTTCTGTTCAACTCGGGCCGAAGGTTTGTTAATGCTCTGCAGCAGGAAGAGGCTGGTTCTTCTGTTGGCAAGAGTAGTCCTCAGGCAGAAGCAAGGGTTCCTAGTCCGGTAGTCTCCGACAACGAGACTGATTTTGATGAAGAACAGTACCCTCCTGCAGAAGACAGATACAAGCAACTGGAGGATAGGTTGAAAGCTATGGAGGTTCAACAGGTACCTGGGCTGGATTTCGGAGATCTGGGTTTGTCTACTGGTGTGATTATCCCTCACAAGTTCAAAGCACCATCCTTCTCTAAATATGACAGGGCGTCTTGTCCCAAGCTGCATCTAAGGTCCTATGTTCGAAAAATGCAACCGTACTCTGCGGATAAGAATTTGTGGATCCACTTCTTCCAGGAGAGTCTTTCAGGGACTCATCTCGAATGGTTCTATCAGCTGGATGGGACCAAGGTTCGTAACTGGGAGGAGTTGGCTACTGCTTTCTATAAGCAGTATCAATATAATGCCGACCTTGCCCCTACACGTACCCAACTCCAGGGTATGTCGTTAGGTTCAAGCGAAGGTTTTAAGGAGTACGCTCAGAAGTGGAGAGACCTGGCTGGCAGGGTGCAGCCACCATTGACTGATCGGGAGTTGGTAGACATGTTCTTGGGGACCCTATCTGGGCCATTTTTCAACCATCTCATTGGGAATTCTTCTGCTGGGTTCACTGATTTGATTCTGATTGGAGAGAGAATTGAGGCTGGGCTGAAGTCTGGAAAGATTCCGAAGGGGGCATCATCTAGTTCTGAGAAGAAACCCTTCAAGAAGGAGGCTAGTGCCGTGTATGGTTCCAAGAGATCAGAGAGACCTGAGCGCCGCCAATCTGTCAGTGCGGTAATGATTGCCAAGCCTGCTGCCGCTCCTCGGCCAAACAATCCTCAAAGGGCTGAAAGACCCCGGAGGGAGTTCACCCGCTTAAGCATGACCCTATCGCAGATTCTGCCACAGTTGCTCTCAACCAACCTAGTGACTGTCAGAGAGGCTCCAAAGTTTCCAAATACTACATCTCCTAAGTACAACCCGAATGCTCGTTGTGCTTATCATTCTGATAGCCCGGGGCATGCCACTGATGACTGTTGGGCATTAAGGAACAAGCTGCAGGACCTTATTGACGCCAAGGAGGTACAGTTTGAGGCATCTGAGAAGCCTAATGTAGTAACAGCGCCCCTGCCTGCTCATGGAGTGAATGCTATTGGGGACGAAGAGGAAGTTGATGAAGCTGAGTTTGATAGCTGGATCTACCCGGCAACCGACGGTGGACTTAACAATTGGAGCGCAAAATACAATCTCCCTGTTTCTCTTGTTACTGAGTAATAAATTCCTATGTTTCGTTATTTTGTAATAAACAATAATAAACTCTTTGGCCCGGTGTCTTACCCGAGGCACCGTGGTGTCATTTGTGAGGGCATATAAATTGTCATCTCATATATCATGAATGAAAATCTTGGACGTTTTCTCGCATTGCAAATTTTATGCTCCTTTTCTGTCTTTCTTTTCCTTTACATATTTTTCAAAACAGCTGTATTTACACACACACTCACTCATACAGGTTTCAATCCACTCTGGATCCCACTAACAACAACCCTGCTACTGCCAGTTATGACTTCGAAAATCCGATCAACTTAGCCGAAGACGAAGGTGAAGATGATTGCGAAGTGCCTGGTGAGCTTGCAAGACTGTTGCTTCAGGAAGAAAGGGCAATTCAACCCCATGAAGAGCCAGTGGAAACAATCAACCTGGGTACTGAGGCAGATAGGAAAGAGGTAAAGATTGGCGCCAACCTAGAGCTCAGCGTGAAGCAACGGTTGACTCAAATGCTGCATGATTATATGGAGATCTTTGCCTGGTCCTACGAAGACATGCCCGGGTTGGATACCGATATTGTGGTCCATCACTTGCCAACTAAGGAAGACTGCCCTCCGGTTAAGCAAAAGGTCCGTCGGATGCGTCCAGAGATGTCTGAGAAGATCAAGGCCGAGGTTATGAAACAGTTCGATGCCGGGTTTCTTGCAGTGACCTCTTACCCTCAGTGGGTTGCTAATGTGGTGCCGGTACCTAAGAAAGACGGTAAGGTCAGAATGTGCGTCGACTACAGGGATCTGAACAGGGCCAGCCCCAAAGATGACTTCCCTTTACCTCATATTGATGTCCTCGTTGATAATACAGCTCAACACAAGGTGTTCTCTTTCATGGATGGCTTTTCAGGTTACAATCAGATCAAGATGGCACCTGAAGACATGGAAAAGACTACATTTGTTACTCAGTGGGGCACCTTCTGTTACAAGGTCATGCCATTCGGGTTGAAGAACGCTGGGGCAACCTACCAACGCGCCATGGTTGCTTTATTTCATGACATGATCCATCATGAGATAGAAGTGTATGTTGACGACATGATCGCAAGGTCCCAGACTGAGGAAGAGCATCTAGATCATCTGCAGAAGTTGTTTGACCGGTTGAAACTGTACAAGCTGAGATTGAACCCGAACAAGTGCACCTTCGGGGTAAGATCTGGAAAGTTGCTAGGCTTCGTGGTCAGTGATAAGGGAATTCAAGTGGACCCTGCTAAGGTCAAAGCTATTCAAGAGATGCCAGTTCCCAGGACAGAGAAAGAGGTCAGAGGTTTTTTAGGACGCCTGAATTACATTGCTCGCTTCATCTCACATCTAACTGCTACCTGCGAGCCAATCTTCAAGCTGCTGAAGAAAGATCAGGTAGTACGTTGGAATGATGAGTGTCAGGCTGCTTTTGACAGAATTAAGGAGTATCTCCAAGAACCACCTATCCTTATGCCACCGGTTGAAGGGAGACCTCTGATACTATACCTGACTGTGCTTGACAACTCAATGGGGTGTGTGCTGGGGCAGCATGACGAGTCTGGCCGAAAAGAGCATGCCATTTATTACCTTAGTAAAAAGTTTACCGACTGTGAGACCCGATACTCACTGCTTGAGAAAACTTGCTGCGCTTTGGTATGGGCTGCTCGCCGGCTGAGACAATATATGCTGACTCACACTACTTTGTTGATCTCAAAGATGGATCCTATAAAATACATATTCGAAAAGCCTGCTCTGTCTGGGAGAATTGCAAGATGGCAAATGATCTTGACGGAATACGACATTCAGTACACGACCCAGAAAGCCATCAAGGGAAGTGTATTGGCAGACCACTTGGCATATCAGGCCGTAGATGATTATCAGTCGATGAACTTCGAGTTTCCGGATGAAAGCATCATGATAGTGACTGATTGTGAAGTACCTGGACCGGATGAAGGACCTGAACCAGGATCCCGATGGTCTATGCACTTTGACGGAGCCTCCAATGCTTTGGGAAATGGTATCGGCGCCATAATCATATCACCTCAAGGTACTCATACTCCACTCACTGCCCGGCTATGTTTCAACTGTACCAACAACATGGCAGAGTATGAGGCGTGCATCATGGGTCTTCAAGCTGCGATCGACCTAAGGATTAAGTTTCTGAGTGTCTTCGGAGATTCCGCTCTTGTGATCAATCAGATCAAAGGAGAGTGGGATACGAAACATCCGAACCTGATTCCTTACAGAGAATGTGTGTTGACCTTGATCCCCCACTTCAGAGATAACCTTTGAACACTTCCCGAGAGAAGAGAATCAGCTGGCGGACACGTTAGCTACAATGTCTTCTATGTTCAAGGTCAAATGGGATAATGAGGCTCCCCGGATCATCATCTAGAAATTGGACGAACCGGCATACTGTTGTGATCTCGAGACTGAATTGGTGACTGAGAAGCCTTGGTACCATGAGGTGAAGAGATATCTGGAAGCCCAAGAATACCCTGAAGGTGCCTCCATCAATGATAAGAAGTTCCTGAGAAGGTTCGCAGCCAAGTTCTTCCTTAGCAACGACATCTTGTACAAGCGAAACCATGATTCAACCCTACTGCATTGTGTGGATAAGACTGAAGCAGAAAGGATCATGGAAGAGCTACAATAAGGGACCTTTGGTACACATTCCAGTGGACATACCATGGCTAAGAAAATCCTACGGGCAGGATATTACTGGTCCACAATGGAAGCTGACTGCTACCAACATTCCAGGACATGCCATAAGTGTCAGATTTATGCAGACAAGGTGCATGTTCCTCCGGTTCCCCTGAACGTCCTGACTGCGCCTTGGCCGTTTGCAATGTGGGGCATAGACATGATTGGTGAGATTAAACCTACGGCATCTAATGGGCATCGCTTCATCATAGTGGCGATTGATTATTTTACGAAGTGGGTCGAAGCAGCATCCTATGCTATGGTAACCAAGACTGTTGTAGCACGGTTCATTCGGCATAACCTGATTTGTCGATACGGTGTCCCTGAGCGAATCATTACAGACAACGGTACCAATCTGAATAACAAAATGATCGCTGAGCTCTGCGAACAGTTCAAGATACAGCACCATAATTCTTCTCCTTACATACCGAAGATGAATGGGGCTGTAGAAGCAGCAAATAAGAACATCAAGAAGATCGTGCAGAAGATGACAGTGACTTATAAAGATTGGCACGAGATGTTACCGTTCGCGCTACATGGGTACCGTACCTCAGCTAGGACGTCAACCGGGGCAACTCCCTTCTCTCTGGTTTACGGTATGGAGGCAGTCTTACCGATCGAAGTACAAATACCATCTCTCCGGATAATGAAGGATGCAAATCTGAACGAAAATGATTGGATCCAGACGCGACTTGATCAGCTCAACCTCATTGATGAAAAGAGACTTGCTGCTATCTGTCATGGCCAGACGTATCAGAAACGGATGATCCGGGCATTTAACAAAAAGGTCAGACCACAGGAATATCAAGTTGGGGATCTGGTAATCAAGAGAATCATCCTTCCTCAGAGTGATCCAAGGGGCAAATGGACCCCTACGTATGAAGGGCCATTTGTGGTCAAGCATGTGTTCTCAGGAGGAGCAATGATATTGACCAATATGGATGGTGACGACCTTCCTCACCCCGCCAATGCAGACATAGTCAAAAAATACTACGCATGAAAAAAGACCCGCTAGGCTGACATGCCTAGGTAAAAGTTAGGGCTTCCCGTCGAACCAAAAGGGTTCGGGCAAAATGAAGGGATGAAAATGAAAAAATCTGTACACCCGGCAAGTCGAAAACCTGAAAAGGCGGCTTGGGCAAAAATGGGTATCCCGGTGGATTGAAAACCCGAAAGGGCGGTCCAGGCAAAAATTAGGGATAAAGCGTAATACTATGTCTCATTGGATCACCTTGCATCCAGAATCCGGTATCTACACCAAGTTCAGACGGCATCGATCAGTCAGCTTCACCTTCAACCAAGGTCATCAAGTGATGAGACGCTCGGAGTTATAAAGGCAATAGCAGAGTTGAAACCCAGTGGGATCATTCATTTCACACAGCTGTTTTATTTTCTTTTGTACAAAATTTGTATAGACTCTCTTGTTCAGCGGCGTTCCTCTTACTAGGACGTCAGCCTCTTGTACACAAACGCCTATTCACATGCCATTCAAAATCAATACAAATATATCTTTCAGTTAAACGTGCCAATTGTTTCTCTTTTTCTGTTTTGTTTTGCGAAGAACGTCCAAGGTTCAATTTGTGATATATGCATTGACAATAGTTTGCTAACTCATAAATATTTGCATACGAAACAAAGTATTTTATTACAGGTGACACTAGAAACAGGGGCAATAAAGAGTTGTCTAAGCAATCTAATTGTTCTGTCCTCCAAGGTACCAAGGTAGGTTCAGCTAAAGAACATGACCAGTACATATTAATTCCCCAGAGAGTGATTCAGCAAAACAGTGCATTCTTCTCCAGGCAGAGTTATCAAGTCTCAAGGAAATTGGGTATCCTCCAGCAGATCCCAACATTCCCCAGCAGTATACATATATTCTTAACAAGCATCCCCGGCAGTCTTGGTCTAAAGATTGTTCCCCGGAGGCAGACCAACATTCAAAGGAATCGCTTCCCCGACATAGTTCAAAACTTCCCCAAGAGAATCCAATCTAGTTCCCCAGGAAATTTGGAATTCATATCCCCAAGCAGTAAGCTTATCCCCAGTAAATTCTGGAAGCTTATCCTTTGCAGAGCACGAACGCGTCGCCCGGCTTTATTCAAAGAGTTATTTCCTTAATAGGATATAACTGGGTTATCCTCAGCCAAAAGCCACGGAAAGAGCGTCCTCGACGAGGTCTTCTTACCCCAGCGAAGTCCATCAACACTTCCAACAACAAGGGTATCCCCAGCAAATTATTATCAACACTCAGCAAGGCATCCCTCTTCCCACAGAGTATTGCTTCCCAGCATGGTCGCTAGAGTATCTTTTCTCCCCGCAGAATCTTCCATTTTCCAAGTTTATTCCGCAACGGAGTCATCTTCTCTTACCGGTATTCTTGCAGTTATCACCCCCAGCAGAAGTAAAAGCTTATTCTTCAACATCAGCCCAGGATATGACTTCCCGGCACCCGTCAAGGATTTACTTTCCTAGACGAAAACATACATTCATAAAACATCACATACATCACTATAGCATGCATAGACGCATTATGTCATACAAATCTCATTTAGGTTGAGAACATCATTGCTTGATCCATATCATGCATTGCATATGACTGACCTTTACCTTTCAGGAAAGATGCAGTTGAAATTCTCAATCATATTTCAAAACCTAGACCGGTTCAGTTAATCGACTCCAAAGATTTCTTATCCAGTCCCAGGCCTTCTCTAGTCCAGCTAAATCGACTCCTAACAGATTTTTCTGATAAAGACTCAGTAGAAGTTATCAGATTATAAATTCCTATGGTTCCCTCTCCGACGGTGAGTGAGGTGATAATTCCTTTTCCGATGGTTCCCTCTCCGACGGTGAGTGAGGTGATAATTCCTTTTTCTATGGTTCCCTCTCCGACGGTGAGTGAGGTGATAATTCCTTTTTCAGATGGTTCCCTCTCCGACGGTGAGTGAGGTGATAATTCCTTTTCCTATGGTTCCCTCTCCGACGGTGAGTGAGGTGATAATTCCTTTTCAGATGGTTCCCTCTCCGACGGTGAGTGAGGTGATAATTACTTTTCAGATGGTTCCCTCTCCGACGGTGAGTGAGGTGATAATTCCTTTTCCTATGGTTCCCTCTCCGACGGTGAGTGAGGTGATAATTCCTTTTCAGATGGTTCCCTCTCCGACGGTGAGTGAGGTGTTAATTCCTTTTCAGATGGTTCCCTCTCCGACGGTGAGTGAGGTGATAATTCCTTTTCAGATTATAATTTCCTATGGTTCCCTCTCCGACGGTGAGTGAGGTGATAATTCCTGTCAGATTATAATTGCCTATGGTTCTCTTCCCGATCCTGCGAAGATGGTAATTCCCACCAAGATTTTCTCAGCGAGCGTTGTTGAAGTTAAAGCCACCCAAGGTTCTCTTACCATTCATGCTGAGGTAGTAACCATCCCTGGTTCATTCATCATCTTTTGAAGCTCCAGACCCAGCTCCCGTAACCAGTCAAGACATATCTATGCCAAGCATCTGAAATCAACTCCTGCAACGTGTCAGGTACTCATGTTTCTTTTGCAGGTATGCAAGTTCTCGCTAAGGAATCTCTTACGCGATCAACATCCAGATGGCATCTATAAGCCTATCATCCTATCCAGCAACCTCTAAATGGCATCTATAAGCCCATTCCACCATCACTGCTACTATGTGAGCGCAAATTTCTGGGCACTCTAGTGTTCAATCATCTTCCACCCTCGGATTACGAAAGGCACGTCCGCCAATCTGCATCCTCAGGTCTAAGAAGTTTGAACAGGGGCAATTGTTGTACCCCAAAATTTGCCCTCCCATATTCTCCAAGAAATTACCAAGTCATACTTCAAAATTCCCCAAGGGTTGCACAATGCAAGGACCTCCTAAGCAGTCAAAATTAGGGTTTGTATTCTGGTCAAGAAAATGAAGCTTCCAAAGGTCCAATCAAGTCTCATATGCCTACAAATATGGTCAAGCATCCTCATATCAAGTTTCAAGGCATTCAGCTCAAAATTGCACAGTCAAAAACCCTAATTGCACTACAGTCAACTGTAGGGGCAAAATGGTCATTTGACAGTCAAAAGTTCAAATTTTTGATCAACATATCATTTTGAAGCCTCAAACATCATTTGATCAATGCTTGATCATGATTCTCAAAGTTTGGCTCAGAAATCATCAAGATGCAAAAGTTTCCTTATTTGGACAGTTGAAAAAGTCAACTGAAATTGACCAGGGCATAACTTTCACATGGATTATCAGAAAAATTCCATCCAAAGCTCATTTTGAATAGAAATACATTTCCTACAACTCAACTTCATACTTCAAGTCCAAGAAATGCTCTCACAAGAAGTTATCAATTTCAACATTATAGGTCATTTTCAAAAGTCAACAAAAAGGGACTTTAAGTCAAAGGCCATAACTTGAGATTGGTAAATCAAAATGACATGGGACCAAAGGCATTGGTTAGAGGACTCAAATACCTTTCCAAAATGTCCAAGAACATGAGAAAAGATTAAAAATTGAGCAAGTTATGCCTTGTAGAAGTTGGGAAATTTTTGGATATTTTGAAAAGTCAACATTGATTCAAATGACCTAAAAATGCTAATGGGCCTATTTTTCCTCCACAAATCATCATCCATGGCATGTGCACGACCACTTGGCCCAAAGGGAAGTATTTTCTCATTTTTTATTTATTTATTTGAATTTTTATTTATAATAATTCATTTAAATCAAATTAAATATATGAAAAATATGTAATCTAGGTTTTATAATCTCTTTGTGCACAAAATCCACTCAATAATTCGTGTGAAATCAAATAAGGAAAGATTTGGAGTAAATTGATCATAATTGATACAAGAACACATGGAAAAGATTGAAAAAGATCCTTAAAAATCAAATTTCCAAAAACCATGAATGCATTGGATTTGTTCTACTTTTCTTGACCTAATTGATTCAATACAAAAGCCTGAACACAACCCTAATGATCACACACACGCAGCTGCTCAGAAAACTCCATTCACAAATTGAAATTTTTCTCTAAAAACTCAAAACTGCAAACTCACTTCCAGGGCGATTCAAAGCATAATTCTTGTTCCATTAGCTTGCCAGGGTTGTCCAGAAGCGATTACAATCAAAAACATTCGTCAAAGCTTAGGGAATTGGTAACACGAGTGCAAACTGTATCAAGAAAAACTCATAATCGTACATCACGATTCATGCATCCTTTATAACTTTTAATGCTTGATTCATGTTCCTTATGAAATTCTGAAGCTAACCAATATATTTAATTGCATTTTTATGTGCTATACACGATTTCGCCATTGCCAATTTTTAGGGTTTACAGGACTTGGAAATAGGGCTTTTGAAACAAAGAAAAATTGGCCTTCAAGACCCATACCATTAGATTCAACGCGTTTGGACGAACAGAAGCCAGTACTCGCGATCAATTTATGAGGCCTTATGGCCTATTCGCTATTTTTTCATATGGTACTTTTAGCAACGTTTTAAAACCGTTGCTATTTGCTTGTATATTTCAGGAAAATAAAAAACCCAATGAAGGAGACGATGAAGTGGCGTGAGGTGATAGGGCCATTTAAATTTCGCGCGCAGTGTCCACTAATGTTGTGGTTTTCTTTTATTATATTTGTTTGTTTATTATATATCAAACGCATGAACTGGCACAGATGGCAAGCGAATCTATTGGCAAAGCACATGACCTGGGTTCGAGCCCCAGGTCTTCACCTATGTCCATATTATTTTTCTATAAATCTTCCTGTGCAGCATCAATGATAAGGATACATCATATGCCTCCAGATCAAGCCTTGCCACGTCCATCTTGAGATCAATCCAAAGGCTGAGAGTTAGAGAATACCATAGGCTTGAGTCAACGCCTCTGCACGTGTCCAACAAAAGTCCAAACAGGCCAAAATAAATGGGCCAGATTTCTCAATTTTTACCTCCATATTGGGGACTACCACCCCCCTAGGTTTGCCATATCTTTTCTTTATTTAATTTAATTCTATTTCTTTTAATAATTGTTTTGTCCAATTTAATTAATTATTTTCACAAAATATAAAAAATGCCATAAAAAAATCAGAAAAGGATTAAAATAATAAATATTTTTATTTCTAATGTTTTCATAAATAAATTTGCATGTAATTATTTGGTTTTAATTTAAGTTGTAATTTTAATACTTTTTAATAAAAATCTAAAAAATGTAGAAATAGGTTTAATTAATAATTTTTCATCCTTTTTATTTTTCTTTCCTAAATATATCAAATAATTAAATATTTTATTTTCATAATTAAAATTGTAAATTAATTAGGGTTAATTTAGGTTAAATTCTAATGTTTTCTTAATAAATTAAAATAAAATAGAATTAGGGTTAGCGTTTAATTGCAATTAATTTTTTCTATTAAACCCTAAAATACTAAAAAAAACACCAAAAACAAGTCCTTTCTTTCTTTTAACTTTAATTAATTAATTAATTTCATCATGTAATTTAATTTTGCAAAAGGGTCCAACACCCTCGTTTCGATAAATTTCCGATTCGCGCACTTATTTTATTTCTTGTAAATATTAATGTATCTCTCCCGAAGCCTTGTAATTACTTCTCGCACTTTTAATTTCTTTATTTTCTGTCAAATCGGGTCCTGGTTAATTTTGGCGATGTGGACCCGCGCCTTTGTAATAGCTTTAGACTTTTACCTTTCCTTGCAACTTTTAACTGTTAATCAAAAGCATGAAAGAATGTATGGACAAAATAAAAACAAGCGTAGAACACCAATAACATGACAAGAAAAATGCAAATGAAAACGACACACAAATCGCACACACCACCCCTAGGGTACGCCTCACTGTTGCTTTGCCTCGAAAGGTGATTGTCGAGTAGAGGATGTCTTAGTAAGTCCTCATGATCCGGGAACCTGGCATGAGGGTAGCTTCTAAGGTGTCTTCCCATTGCTCCGGTGATCACCATGTCCCGAACCTCGAATTGACCCGAACACCTCCAACGGTGGTGCTACCTACCTCTCAATGGTGGGATGGCACTACTTTAAAGGACATTTACACAGACGAATTCCTTAGGGTAGGTAGACGACTCTAGATACTTGCTCTAATTTCAAAATAAATCAAAAACTCTTTTCACACCGACACTTTTCAAAAAGCTTTCGAAAGCAATTTTTCAAACACTCTTGAGGACCGATACAAGAGTCGAACTGGAATTTTCAAAGAAACTTTTTTAAAACCCACAGTTGAAAAGCAAACAAACCATTTTTGAAAACACAAATGAGCAAGTATCTAAGAGCCCATGGATAACCATGGATAGAAAGGGTGCTAACACCTTCCCTTTCTATAACCTACCTCCCGAACCGAGAGCAATCTCTATAAGGAATTTTTCTGTGCTTTTGTCCTTTCCATTGGGAGAAAATAAAAGACGGTGGCGACTCTTGCTTCCGCGACATTTCGCGAACCAGCGTTAAACAGTCAGTTCCAGATCCACCGATCACAGCAACCACTAAGACACCCTATGCTTAATGATCGTTTACCGAAGGCAACCGAAGTGAGAGTATACCCTAAGAGTGGATACGTACGAGTGATTGATTTCAGTTATTTATCTTTGCACATTAGGGTTTTCTAACCATTTTAATTTTGTCATGCATTCTTGCCATACAATCCTATTAGCATACATCTAGACAGTTAAATATTTGCGGGAATTAAAAATACGAGAAAATAAACCTAGCTATTACAAGGCTTCGGGGAGGGGGATTAATTACATAGCCAAAAGTTGGGGATTTAAACAGTAAATAAAAACTCTAAATTAACTATTACAAACCAGTGAGCAGTTACAAAATAATGGCAAAATAATTAACGAGCGCGCGGCGAATTAAATGCGAGACAATTAGGGTTTTGACCCTTTGACTAATCCTACTTGCGATTGATTAAAGAGAAAAAAATGTTTTTGTCATGTTTTGTTATTTAAGAAAATAATGAATAATTAAATTAAAAGAAACTCCTAAGTTCTAATTAATATTAATTTTTGAAAATAAGTTAATTAATTCTAAACGACCTATTTTTGTATTTTTTTTGTTTGAAAAAAATAAAAGAATTAAATCAAGAACTTAAACCTAATTTTTATAATTGGTTTTAATTATAAGAAACAAGTTAAAATTTCCCTAAATTAAATTAAACTAATTAAATTAAATTTGATAAAAAAACCTAATTCTAATTTTTGTGAATTCTTGATTTTATGATTTTATGAAAAAAATTGATTTTAAAATAAAATAAATGATTAAACAAATTAAAATAGGAAATAAAAAATCAAGAGAAATTGAGAATTGGGTCTGATAGTGTTAGCAAATGCAGGGGGTGCACATCTGAATTCTGGGCCCAAGATGCTCCAAGCTTGTTTGACCACGCTTGATTCGGTGTGGGGGTTGACTTGAGGACTATGGTGGACCTTCAATAATGGCACGTTGGATCTGGCTTGCTGATGAATCTGATGGTTGGATGTTGATGGAGCATGGTGAATCTCATGATGAAAGATGTGCTGGATCTATTATCTGAAAATAATACAAATGAAAACGTTGGGACCTGGGGATCGAACCCAGGTCCTTATGCTCGCTTCCACTAATCCCTTGACAGTTGTGTTACGCGTCCTATTTGTTCATATAATAGAAACAAAATAATGTAAACAAATTAAATAATATATTCAGAAAATGCACAAAAATTCAAACGGGCCAGCCATATGCTGCCACGCCATCATCTCCTTCACCGGCCTGTCGTTTTAGGTAGAACACTTTTACCTACAGACATTTGTGTGTAACTACAGACCTGTAACATTCCAAAATCATGTACAAGCAATATAAATGAAAGGTAAGGGTACCAATCAACTCGTCTCATCCTCACGAGCATCATGGTACCAGAATCAAGGCTTAATTTTGCCTATACTGAAAACCCCTAAAACGAGCAAAGAAACCCTAGCAATGGCATATTGCGATTCCTGCACTGCAAATACAATTAAGTGGTACCAATATCTTGCAAACACAATGATGAACAAGAATATATAATTAAAACATGCTTATGATGAGTAAATCAGTGAAATCAAAATCAAGTTTTTAGGCAAACCATGGTGCCTGTAGGGTGCAATTTTGGGCGTTTCAAGACCTGGGAGTGGTTGGAATAGCTTCCTGGGATGTCTAGCAAGCGATTGGAACCTTCAGTACACCTTGAATTGGCCTGTGGAAGAAAATTCGTCTCACACCTTTCTTGGAAATTTTCAAGTTTTGTTCTGGTTTTACACGACCTCTAACCCTTGTTTTTTAATCTGGAAAGCTTCATTATATAACCTAGAATGAATTAGGTTAACAAACTTGGCATGAATCTTTGCATTTATCCAAGATTTGATTTGATTTTCAAGTTGTATGATATGTTCCTATTTTGAGCCAAATCATGCCTTTCTTGTATCTATTGCCATTGATTTGAATTGATTTTGCAAACTCAGCATATCTTGATTGCCAAACTGTCAAACAAACAAATCAAATCATATCTTTATTAATTTTCATCATTTATTTCATTCAATTCACTTTTTAATCAATAAAAAATCAAAATAAATTGAAAAATGAAGCACATAATGGGTGAATGAACATTTGAGTTGCGAACCACGTTATAATTGAGGTGCAAGCATAAAAAGTTGGGCCCATTTAGCAAAAAATGCAAATTTGAGCACATTTGACTTTTGGCAATTTTGCAAAAATGGTCAACTTGGCCAATGCATAACTCTCTCAATTTTGACCCTAGAGACGTGTTCTTTGACTTTTTGGAAAGCTTAGGATTTCCTCTAAGGAACCCTTTTGGTCTCATCTCAATTTAGTCTTTCATGTTCATGTATGAAGCTTTGACCCAAAAGGTGTTTTTGTTGACTTTTCAAAAGGACCTATAATGTAAAAATTCATATCTTTTTGTGAGTGCATATTATAAACTTGGGAGATGAAGATGAATTGTAGGGAATTGTATCTTCTTCAAAATGAGCTTTGGATGGGTCATTTCTAATAAAGTATGAGAAAGTTATGCTTAGTCAAAGTTGAGTTGACTTTTCTTGTAAACCCTAATTTAGCAACTTTTGGGTTTTGATGAATTGTGAGCAATCCTTGAGGAATCATGATCAACCCTTGATAAAATGATGAATAATACTTCAACATGAGAATGTTGACCAAAAATCTTGAAGTTTGACTGTATGTGGGCCACAGTTGACTTTTGACCTAATACAATTGATTTTTAGGCATTTAGGCAATTGACTGAGCAAACTTCTTCTACAAGGCTTGAAACTTGACATGGATGATATTGAGAATATATTAGGACAATGGTGATCATTTGAGTCATTTGTGGTTCACACATCTTGATGAAAATAGAAACCCTAATTTTGGGTATACTTCCTTAGGAGAGTTTGTCTGGTCAACTCTTGAACTTTCTTGAGCAATTTGGGGACCTCACTTGCCATGTGTTGAGAAATATGGGAGGGCAAATTTTGGGTTACAACCGTGCTATTGCTATAAACCCAAACTAAGAAAAGTCGGCTATTAACTACCAACATGAGTTCAAGTTTGAGAGGAAAAGTCATATTTCTGAAAATTACATGGGGAAGAACCCCATGACTCGGACCCAATGGAGACGCTTCTAGTGTCGAAAGTAGGCTGAAAGGCAAGCATATGTCGGCCAGATGGCCGCAAACAAAGCTGGCAGTCCGAAGTAGTATAAATTGAAGGTCGATTCCTCTGCAAAAGAACGAATCAAAGAGTTCGTGATTCGACCAATTGCTAAGTGTTACGAAGAAGCTATTGAGAATTTTGAGTCCAAATCTGAAGAGATTTTGAATATCTTAGTTAATGTGGTATCAATTTTTCCAACAGAATATGATTTCTTAACTGAAGTGGAAGATTTAGCAGACGTTGATGCTGAGGAGATGGCTTTACACAAGCCAACATGTTACTTTTTGATGAACAATGGTTCAATTGAGAACCAATATGTGTTCTTTGAGAGATTGAATATGGCCATGAGGAGCCATTTGAAGCCTCTTTTAATAAGGGCTAAGCTTGAAGGCGTGGTTGTCAACAAGGTGTTGGTAGATTGTGGTGCTACGGTAAACATTATGCCACACCACCTATTGCATAAAATTCGTAAATATGACACCAATGTTAGATCTCATAACATGGTCTTATCAGACTATAAAGGAAGGACAAGAAACATTATGGGTGTGATCCAAGTTGATATTATTGTCGAGTCTGTTACTAGGCCGACTATATTCATGGTGATTCAAGGCAAGCCAAGTTACAACCTCTTAGTAGGGAGGGAATGGCTACACGGTGTAGGCGTTGTACCATCTTCTATGCACCAGTGTTTGGTGATTTGGAGGGAAGATGGTATTATCGAGAACATTGAAGCTGATCAAGGATTTTTTAGGGCAGACGTGAACAATGTCGGCAAGAAACAATTTGACATGAAATTAGCTAACACTTCCCCATGTCAACCTACTAAAGATGTGTATGCCAACCTTGATGAGGCATTTGTTTTGTTGAAGCTACATGAGACCCATGGTTTTATATGGGATGTGGAACCTCTTAAGGATCCATATTGTGATAACCGACCGACATGCTGGGGAGACATCAATGATGATGTCTGAGCTAAATGCTCTAAAAAGGATTTCGGCGTATATTATCGAAAGTAAAATAAATTCGGCGCTAGAGGCTGAAGAAAATATGGTTGTCGAAGCCAATAAGACACAAATTCTGAATGAAGGAGCTACTTTGGCTATTGGGCCAAAATCACCAGATAAAAAAGTGGTCGAAGAAAATGTCAGTAAGCAGCGTCTGGACTGTATATATGACGAAGAACCCTTATGCTTCAAAAGGGATCCAATGGCGCCATAAAAAATGCAACCACAAGGCCCTTTAGAAGAAATAGATCTTGGCAAAAAGGGGGATAAAAGACCAACTTATATCAGCGCCAACATCGACCAAAAGTTAAAATCCGAGGTAATATTTTTATTAAAAGAATTTAAAGATTGTTTTGCTTGGGACTATAATGAAATTCCAGGTTTAAGTAGGGATTTGGTCGAACTAAAGTTACCAATAAAAGCTGGAAAGAAACCGTTAAAGCAGATGCCCAGACACTTCGCTCTAGTAATAATGTCGAAAATCAAAGAGGAGATGGAAAGACTCCTCAAAAGAATATTCATAAGAACTGCAAGGTATGTCAACTGGTTGGCAAACATAGTGCCAGTAATTAAGAAAAATGGAAAGTTAAGAGTGTGCATAGATTTTAGAGATTTAAATGCAACCACTCCTAAAGATGAATATGATATGCTTGTGGCAGAAATGTTGGTCGACTCTACTGCCGGTTTTAAATATTTAAGTATGCTTGATGGTTATTCTGGTTATAACCAAAATTTAATTACAGATGAAGATGTGCCGCCCAGGGGCACTGGGAACCTATGAATGGGTTGTCATGCCATTTGGTTTGAAAAATCAAAGGGTAATGAATTCTATGTTCCATGATTTTATTGAAGATTTCATGCAAGTTTATATTGATGATATTGTAATAAAGTCAAACAGTAAATTGATTCATCTGCAACACCTTTGAAAGTCTTTTGAAAGGATGAGGAAATATGGATTAAAAATGAATCCATTAAAATGTGCTTTTTGTGTGCAGGCAGATGATTTTCTTGGCTTTGTCGTGCATAAAAAAGGCATAGAAGTGAATCAAAGCAAGACCAAATCCGTCATGGACGTCAAACCTCCGTCGACCAAAAAGGAACTTCAGTCTTTGTTGGGCAAGATAAATTTCCTAAGGAGGTTCATATCCAACTTAAGTGGAAAACCCAAAGTATTTTCACCACTACTTCGACTGAAGAATGAGGATTTCATTTTGCAAGAGGAGTATCAACAGGATTTTGACAAAATCAAAGACTACTTAGTGAAGCCTCCAATATTGGCGCCTCCTGTTAGACATAAGCCTATGAGGTTATATATTGTAGCCTCAGATTCGACTATAGGAAGTATGTTAATCCAACGGGATGAAAAAGGTGTTGAAAGACCTATATTTTGTCTTAGTCGAATGCTTAATGATCCTAAAACTAGGTATAGTGATATAGAAAAACTATGCCTTTTCTTGTATTTCTCTTGTATTAAGTTAAAGCAATATATATAGTCTGTTGATGTGTATTTATCTTCTCATTTTGACATTATTAAGCACATGTTGTCCAAACCAATTTTACATAGTCGAATTGGTAAATGGGCTTTAGCATTAATAGAGTATTCTCTGACTTACGTGCCCTTAAAGGCAATGAAGGGACAAGTGGTGGCAGATTTTCTGGTCGACCATTCAATGGTTAGTATGCCTCAGAATTATGTAGATCTAGCGCCATGGAAATTATACTTTGATGGTTCCAGCCATAACAATGGAGTTGGAATAGGAGGAATTATCACTTCCCCCAGTGGAATTCCAGAAGAGTTCAAGTATAGAATCGATGCTATATGTACAAATAATGAAGTAGAATACGATTCTTTAATAACAGGACTTGAACTACTGCTGGAATTAGGGGCAAGGAATGTCGAAGTTATGGGAGACTCTGAATTAGTGATTAAACAAGTATCAAAGGAATACATATGTGTTAAAGAAAATTTAATCATGTATTTTATGATTACTATTAGATTGTTAAAGCAATTTGAACAAGTGAGTATTCGACACATACCTCGAAGTTAGAATGAAGAGGCTAATAACCTAGCACAAGAAGCCTCAAGATACAAGAAAGACTTAAATGAAGAACTTATTCAGGTAAGAGATAAAGTTCGAGCAACTTTGTTATCTCCTTCAGATTTCTCAACAATAAAGTTAGGGTCTGTAGATGCCGAAAATTTTCAGATTTTAACTATTAACAATGGGCAAGAGAATGATTGGCGAAAGCCATTGGTCGATTATCTACGGACCCCTACGGGGTCGACAGATCGTAAGATCAAGTATCGCACCCTCAATTATGTTTTGATAGAGAATGAATTATTTAAGAAAACTGTTGAAGGAGTATTGCTTAAATACCTAGGAGAAAGTGAGACATATGTAGCAGTGTCAAATGTGAACAATGGAGCATGTGGTGCACATCAAGCATGACACAAAATGAAATGGCTTTTTATGCGCTCGGGTGTCTATTGGCCTTCAATGTTAAAAGATTGCATTGAATTTTCTAAAGGTTGTCAAGAATGCCAAGTGCATGAGGGCATACAACATGTTCCTGCAAGCGAATTACATGCAATTATAAAACCCTGGCCATTCAGGGGATGGGCTTTATATGTGATTGGAGAAATGAAACCAGCATCATCAAAACAGCAAAGGTATATTTTAGTTGGTATGGATTATTTTACAAAATGGGTCGAGGCGGTAGCCTTAACAAATGCCGATCAAGAAGCTGTTATGGATTTTATACAAAATCACATCATATGTCGGTTTGGGATTCCAGAAACAATTACAACCGACCAAGGATCAGTGTTCACTGGATGAAAAATGCAAGAATTTACACAAGAAGTTGGAATTAAATTGTTAAGTTCTACTCCTTATTATGCTCAGGAAAATGGCCAAGTCGAAGCTGCCAATAAAGTAATAATTAGCCTAATTAAGAAGCATATAGGAAAGAAGCCAAGGAATTGGCATAAAATACTAGATCAAGCCTTATGGGCATGTAGAACTTCCCCTAAGGAAGCAACAAGAATTACTCCATTTCGACTTGCATATGGGCATGGTGCAATGTTACCAGTGGAGATACATGTTTAATCAATAAGAATCCAAAAACAACATGAAATACCATCTGAAGATTACTGGAATATGATGGCGAACGAGCTTGTCGACTTAGATGAAAAAAGGATGTTGGCCCTTGATTCGTTAATAAGACAAATAAAGAGTTGCCAGATCTTATAATAAAAAAGTAAAATATAAAGTATTTGATGTCGACGATTTAGTATGGAAATTAATATTGCCTATGGACACAAATAATAGAGTCTTAGGGAAATGGTTCCCAAATTGGGAAGGGCCTTTTAAGGTGATGTAAGTTTTTTTGAACAATGCCTATGAACTTGAAGAGTTAACCCCAGATCGATGGATCTTAAGGGTAAATGGTAGGTATTTAAAAAAGTATAAACCCATTCTTCAAGAAGTTAGGATTTCGACAGAATGATTATTCGTCGAATCGACAAGCTGGTAAAATTGTGTTCGAAACCAGGAGATTCAATACATGCATAAAATGTGTACAATAGAGGAAGATACATATAAGACATATAAAGAAAGGTGCCATTAAAATTTGGCTTAAAGCCATAAAGAAATCAAAAGATTGTTGATATAATGATTAAAAGTGTTTGAATTTGTTTTGGAATGACCGCAATTCACCATGGAGGTTTGCGGCCTAGTACTCAAAATCTTCTGATTGAGTCCTAAGTGTTTCAAGCTCCGTTTCGACAGAAGAAATTGCTTCGCTTACGGCCACAACATCCACGGCTATTTGGCCAGCCTTTGCTTGAGCTGGGTTAATAACGTTATTAATCTCTTCCTCTTGCTTGACAATCAATTCTAATTCCTTGTTGAGATCAGAAATCTAGTCACGTATTTCAGCAGCTCTTTTCTGTTTAGGACCCAGTTTCTATTTTTTCTTTCCAATCATTGCTAATAAATTAGTGATCTTTTCAAGGGCTTGTACCACCATATCCAAATTCTCTTTCACAAAAGATTTCTTTGATTCAACCACTTCCTCATTTTCCCTAGTACTTTCGACATTTTGGAGTAGAGGAATAAAAAATTTATAAAATACCGTTATCATAAACCTGGCTGATTCAGAAATGTTGAGCTTTTTTATTTGAGCGAGAGCGTCTGAAAGTTTTGGGCCAAGATTTGGATCAGAATGAAGCAGATGGGGAAAATCAGGATTCAAAGCATGAGTCCGAATTTTAGTCATTATATTTTTTGCTTTAATTGCTTTAGGACCTATCTTGTCATTGTATGCTTGAGATTGGTCAGAGTCAGAAGAAAGAGTGCGAGAACTCACGAAGCAACACAACCTAGTAATGGCTTCTAGAGCAGAAGGCTTAACTCCCATGTGTTTTGGTGCAGTGGGTGAGTCGACCTTTGCTTTCCCAGAAGAAGTAAGAGGCGTGCATTGTGTGCCTTCAGGGGGGATTTGGGAGGTGGTAACAATTTTATTTGCTTCTGAGCCCTGCAGGGAATCTGAGAGGCTAGAGTTAGAGCTAGTCAAACTATAACCCTTATGTTTGGCAGGACTAGTGACTGATTCAGAGTCACTAAGAGTAGCCGGAATATTCAGGTCAATAAACTCACCATCAATGATGTCGGGATTCTCATGATGATGAGGAGAAGAAGTTTCTGACAAAGGAGTATAGTCGGGCACAGTTCGTTGTTGGCCAAAGATATTAACCTAAATAAATCAAGAAAAGATATTAGCCAAACAAATTCAACAAACAAAAAGAAAAAAACTAAAAAATATAAGTTAGTACCCGTGTCGATGGATCAAGATCGACAGATTCATCCTTAGCTGAAACATCAACAACGCTTCCTATTGGGTTGGAAGTTGTATCAATTCTGGGAGCACGAGTTAGAGTGACAATGGACGTGTCAACCACTATAGTGTCAACACCTCAATCTAAGTTAGTTTCAGGAGTTTCAGCCAAGATCACTTTACGTCTCCTTCTGGTGATAAGAGGGACTTCAACATCATCTGGTTCCGCGGTTTCATCAGCAGGATTTAAGCTAGCCGTTGATTTAACATTCTGGGAAACACGTACCTACGTCTTCTTCTTTCTCGCCACCTTGTTTTCATAATAGGAGTCTTTTTTCCTCTTGTGGCTTTTGGATTTGTGGGAGTGTTGAGAGGACTGAACATTAGGTGATGGCTTAGTATCAGAAAAAGATATAAGTCGAAGTAATTGCGTTAGTCGAGAATGGAAAGTTGAATTGATAAAACACACCTCAGCCATCTCAGAAATATGTTGTATGTCCTTCTTGGACCATTTGGATTTGTCAGAGGGAGAAGTCAAATATACTGAGCATTTTTTACTCTAGCAAAAAAGGAAAATATTAGTACAGTTCAAGGCATAAAAGACATGGAAACAAGAATTATATAAGTACACCTACAGAGGAAGCCTTCTTGAGTGAAGAAGAAATGGGTTCATTGTTGGAAGGTGTATGGTCAAGGATAATCTACAAGAGATTGGCTAAGTCAGATATGCCAAATCAAGAATGATAATTGACGGAAGGTTAAGTTTAAACCTGATTCATTGAAGGTTTTGGTTTTCCGACAGAAACGGCGCCCGCCTGATCTATTGGGATAGTTGTAAGGCAAGGATAAAATAATTAAATAAGCAACCAAATCAAAATAAGCAGGGGGGTAAGCTTTCCAGAAATCGTTACCGATTTGTGTGGTTGAAAGTACTCTAACATATCATAGATTATAATGAAGATGACCTAAATAGTTAGGTAGATAATACTTCGTCGGTACCACTTTGTCGGCCTTTTTCTTATAGGCATTTTGCATCTCTGGTAAAGAGCAATACCACCAGTCAGGAATAGGTGGTCCAAAGGCCAAAGCCAAAGGGCTATATGGAAAAGGAGGAAATTTGATGTTTCCAAAGTCAAGAGCGTAAAGATATTTGTCTTTCGCATATCCAGGGATTTTAAGTGTTGATATCCTATCAGTTACCTTCTCCTTTAATTCGACAGCAGCCTCAAAAATGGTCCGACGAAGATCATTAGGTCGATACACAACTCGAAAGTAATTCTGGAAAGCTCGAATTTGTTTAACATGAGTAATCTTACACTTGGTCAATTTTGCCTGCAAATTGGAAAAAGTTGTAGTTAGTTCAGCCAACATGGCATCAGGATCACCAATGAATGTAACGAAATATAATTGCCACCAAGTCTCAAATTCTTTGGTATGGTAGAAAGATGGTTGGAAAGGAGTGAAAGTAAGTGTAGGCCTTTGTGCCCATATGTTTCGATATCTTCTTTGATAACTTCAAAAGGTTGGTCATGTATGATGTCCATCAGCAGCTCGTGAGAATTGAACAAGGACTTGGGGACGAGTTGACAGAGTCCAAATTATCGAGCCACCAATTTGGGCTGATAAGCGACTAATCCTGGATTCACGCCGACAATCACAGAAGACAGAAATTGGGGAGTCAAGTAACGTCTCCAGAGGATTACAGAATTTTTCCTGTCTTCTTCTCTTGCGGGTGGGAAAGCCCTAGTAAACCACTCTGGGCCATCTTGTCTATCATGGAACGGGGCCATAGAGGGTGTAAAAGCGATTCTTGTCAACATGATGTTGAACAATAGTTTGAAAACTTCAGGATTTGGGGAACCCTTATCAATAGGAGTCAAAGGAAGGAGGCGTTGCCAAACGATATGGTTTTGAGATGGAAGGCATGCTACTTTCTTATTCCTAAAGGGCTTGATCTCCTCAGAAAAAGTGGCATTGAACCATAATTGTAAAATCCAAAAAGGGACATGGACCAAGACATTCTTTTTCTTTAGATTAGTAGGGTCGAAACGCTTGATTTGATTAGCAGCGTCAGTCAAGGATGCATAAAGAGAGGCCAAAATCAACTGACCTAAAGAAACATTCTCACCCGTGTGCAATTGGGTATCCAGATAAGAAAATGGTTTGGCCACCAGCATCGACCTGGAGCAAAAAATAAACCGAGATAACAACAAGGTTAAAAATGCTACATGCTCTTCATCAGTTATGAGGACAAAATTTTGAGCATGATGGTCGATGAAGTTGTTGTATGTTGGTTTACCAACTTCACCAACATCGAACTTTAGTGGCATAGGTTCAGCATCTCTATAGTTAAAAACTGTACCAGATGGTTTTAACCATGTGATGGCAACAACGTCGAGCATGGTAGGAGTAATAATACCACACTTAGTGTGAAAAATGTTGGTCGACCCTTCCCAAAAATGTATGGCAGCTAAGAGCATGCCACTATAGTAAGGCTGACCGCATCGAGAAACTTCTAATAATGTATAAATTCCCATTCTTTTCCATTGATATCCTTTTTCGGTTTCTAAACGTGCCATCCAAGCCTGAAACTTAGGGAAATGCAGAGGTGGAGCAGTTCTAAATTTTTTGTTAATATACTTAAGCGAAATAGGGTTTGGAGAAGAAATTATGGGTTTAGTAACAATGCTAGTAGGGGAAATGCTTCCTTATCATCTATATAGATTTCGGAAGGTACATCTGTAGGAAGTGGCCCTAAAAAAGCTAGGGGTTTTTCTTCAAGAGAAAAAGGGATAAGTACCTAAGATTACCAGATTTTGGCTTTCTCCTCAGCAAATGGAGGTTCTGGCACATAAGCTTTATTGTCGACAAGGCGTAGTTGAAGAGTGATTGATGGAGAAGAAGTTTGATTATCAACATTCGCCATTTTAAGAAGTTTGAAGGAGGATGAAGATAGGGAACAATGATGATGTTTGCAAGTTCTGCATTTTCTGAAGCGAGGGTATGAAGAAGCAAAGAAAAGTAGAAAAAAAAGAGAAATAAGGGTATTTATAGACTCTGAAAGGAAGGAAGAAATAATGGGGAAAATCTTTGTGATTTCCTAGGTTTAAATCGTTCCATTTAAGGGGCATGTGCTGCAAAATCAACGCGAGTAAATGGGCCACATCTCCCACTAAAAATGCAATGATGGTGAAAATTAATTGTCACACGTCTCGAAGCTGAAAAGCGTGATACGTTACCATGATTACATGATGTCACGGAAAAAACGAAATAATAACGTTCACTTTTGGAAGGATGGAAACGGCTTGGACAGATAATAAAACCGACGCTTCAAAGATGCCATTGTCTAATATGAGTCGAAATTCAAAAATGGCATCTCTAGGGGGAATTTTGTTACCTTAAAAAAATCTTAAAGGTATTCAAGTACGTGTATTAAAGGAGGATATTCCCATAAACCAAGGGTCATCTCTAAAGCAGGGGTTTTTAGGAAATTGGAGCCAAAGTGTTTAAAAATTTGGTTTTAGCAAAACTAGATTTAATGTTTAAAGAATATCACGCCAAACTATCGAAACTGAGATAGGTCGGCCAAAAGGAAATAAAAGAATATGTTAAGAAATGGTCTAAATTGGTTTAGTCGACCAAAGGGTGAAAGATAAGGAAAATAGTCGAAATTGGTTTCTATCAACCAAAAGGGTTATTGGACTTAGAGGAATTGTGGTTGATTGTTTGACTCTTGCCAAAGGGAAAGTGTCGATGTGAGTCAGAAACGGTTTACCTTCAAAAGCTAGAAGCGAGAAGATTTGAATTTCAAAGTCATCAGTAATTACCAGCGGTTTACAATCTGATTAAGCGCCAAATAGGTGGCGAAATCTAGTGAAGCGATTGTCTCAAGATTTCAAGGTTGTCCGTAGATTTCATCTAGGCAGTTACATTGTAAATACTATAAATATGCAGATTCAGTGTAGTTTTGGGGTGTGTTCACTTGTATGCTCAAAATCACTTGTCAAAACTCTGTCATTCCGAGCGCCAGGAAACCAAGAGTGAAGAAGTGCTTGATGTACGTGAATCACCGCTTTTATTTCAATGTAAATCCTTTATTTTTCAATTATCTCTTTTGAATACTTTATTTGCTTTCTAAGTACTGTCGAACAAAGCCTTTACATCATTTTATACTTTGCATAGACAATTCAATACTCTCTGTCGGTCACGAGTCACGAGTCAATTAGTTTATTGGAACCTATTTTCATATGAATACCTTCTGTCAGTCACGAGTCACCAGCCAGTTGTTCGATTCATAGTGTTGAAAGTCATTATACTTGTTACCTTAGTCACAGAAAGTTGTTCCCCTTGATAAGGATTTTGACAGAATAAGTATAGTAACCAAACTCTTAACACATGTTTTAAGATCAACTGGTCGCTCTTGTGATTTACCTTTAGTGTTAGGACTTTGGGAGGACCAACGGTTGTTTACCATTTTCCACAGTAAACACCTCCAAGCATAACCAAACTATCATAGAGCCAAGGAAGGGTTATAAGTGATACTCCCCTATTGCCAAGGAGTGGGACATTATGGAATTACCCACAACGGTCAATGATGGTAATATCCTCCAAAGATCGAGAACACCAATGAATATCCAAATATGAGAGTGACATCATCCTTTGAGACCAACCTAAGCCTTGTTCATTCTTCAAAACAGATCGAGGAAAGTGCGAAATAAATCACCTAGATAGCAATGGTATGCAACATATAAGAATCCCTCTTCTCTTCATGGTACGAGTGTGAAGAGAGTGCAAAATGTCTCCTAGCAAAGTAGGAATGGGGTTACGAGAGAGGAAAATTTTGACTGCATTCACATCTATAAGTTGGTCTGAATTAGGGAACAGTACCAACCCATAGATTAGAAGAGCCAATACTTATTCAAAAGCTTTCAAATTCAAAGAATCCCAAAACAGTTGAGCCTTCTCAAACATAAACTTGGCTAGAAAACCTTTGACACCACTCCTTGTTTCCTCATTGGCTACAATTTCAGACCGTTGCAAATGTAAGGCTGATGCAATCTCCTCAGGTCGTGGCTCTTTCTCTAGACTGGTGAAATGCATTTGGTCAAGAATAGGAACTTCTAATAGTTGAGAGAACTCTTCCATTGTAGGCACTGATTGGTAATCAGGAAATGTGAAACAATGATGTTTAGGGTCAAAGAATTAAAAGAGCACACCCATCATTTTTTCTTCAAAGCTTGAGGTAGCCAAGTTGAGAAGTCCACCATATATCTTGGTGAACGGAGAATTCTCAGGAACCCTTAATGCTAGCTTTTTGAGTTGAGGAGGCAACTTTACAAAGCCGATTCGGATGGTATTTCTGCGAGTGGAAGCCATATCCTACAAAATAGAACAAAGATAAATCCCAAGGTCCTTGAAATGGTTAGTGAAAATGCTATGGCATGATGTCATGATGCGATGAACAAATAATCAAACACAAGCAAAGAAAACAAGTCCTTAAGTTTAGGCTTGCATGGGGTTTATAGGTAAGTACCCTCTTGAAGTTTAGTTGGTTTAACCTGTCCTAAGAAGTAACCAGGTTCTAGGGAATCTCAATAGCATTGATCTTTCTTCATCAGACATTGTCTCAGCAGGATTAATCTTTTCTTGCAGCCGAAATATCCCGAAAGTCCGATCACAATGAGTGTAGTATCAAGTATAGGTTCTACGGTCAGTTAGTGCTTCATGACACCACACAGTGGCCCCGTATTCTCTTTGATTCAACACAAATGATATCAGTACCAACAAATGTGTCACACTAACGTAGCCATCGTTTTAACCATATTGGTCTATGTCGTACAGTCTCCACGATCTATTGCTACTTACCTAATCATGCTCCCAGATCTGGGTAGAGGATTTATTCAAAACCCAAACAACCCTTTTAAGAGTAAAGCAAGCAAGTCAAACAATGAAAGCATTTAAATGTGAACTAATCCCTAAGGTAACCCCACTTTTAAGTACTCCACAATAGAGTCGCCAGTTTTATAATACGGTGGGAGAAATGACTTGGGTGTTTTGCATTTTATCACAATTGTTGCGGATAGCAAGAGTCGCCACCGACTTTTCTTTTATCCAATAAAGGAAAGGGTGAAAAGAACAGGAAAGACCTTTTGATAATTTTCTTGAGTTCGGGGGGTAGGTTATAAAAAGGGAAGGTGTTAGCACCCTTTTCATCTGTAGTTATCTATGGGCTCTTAATTGCTAGCTCACTTTGAAAATGCTTTGTGAAATGTGTTTGTGTTTGTTTGAAAGTATTTTTGAAAAGTTCCTTCGTTTAGGCAAACTTTGTAATGATTCTCGTCTCTATAAGAATGTATACAAAGTGTTGACTTTTGAAAATATTTCATGAAAGTGTTGGTGTATTTGAAAGATGTTTTGTTTTGAAATGTTTGTGAGCAAGAAACTACGAGCGTTCTACCTACTCAAAAAGTCTTTACTCTTTTCCTCCTCCTTTAGATAGTGTTATCTTACCATTAGTTCGTAAGAAACCTTATCATTGGATGTGAAGGGACAGATGTGGGTCATTGTACAGTCATATAAGGCAACATTGTAGGATACCTTAGTAAGTTGTCGTAAGGGTCTAAGATTGTTTACCGAAGGCAACATTGAAGGGTCATGGAGGGACTACAATCTTGTAATCGAGGGTCTTTGCTAAGGCATCCCACGTTCGAGGGACATGACTGTTTTATTCTAAGGCAACAAGTGTGGGTTAACCCTAGAGGTGAAAGTGTGCAAAGTGTTTTTGTTTTCATACATTTTGTCTTGAATTAGGGTTGTCTATCGCTTGTTTTAAGTCTTGCCATACAAACCCTAATTACTAGCAATATTATGGAAAGCGATAAATTGCAGAAATTTAAAGTCCTATGCTATTACATCATTTTAGAGGGTGGGGATACAAATTACAATAGGTTATGACAAATAAGTAAACCCTAGCTATTACAAGGCTTTGACAATTACATTATTTATGGTACGAAATAATAAAACATACAAAGAATGTAAAGAGAAAGAAATTGAAAAGAAAATTGTTTTTATGGATTTTTTATGGAAAATGTTTTTTTAATTAAACTAATTAATTTGAAAAGGAGTTAATTAAAATCCCTAAATCTAAATTTAATTTAATTAAAAAAGAGAGAAGATTAAAAAAAAATCTAAGTCTAAATGAATTTAATTGATTGGGAAAGTTAAAATAAAATAAAATCTAGGTCTAAATTAGTTTAATTAATTTAAGAAAATAATTTTATTATTTTTTTGCTTATAAGATAAAAAATAAAATAATATGTGAAGATATAATTATTTAAATAAATAAATAAAAGAAGGAAGATAAAATAAGCATTGGGTCAGGTAGTTTGAAAATATTTGGGTGTGAGAAAATAAAACAGTTTTTGTTGATTTAAGTCCAAAGCTTTTTTTTTGTTTATATCAGAAAAACAATAAAATAAAATAGAGAAAGAGGGCATGCATGTTGTGAAGTAAATAGGGGGTGAGAATAAATAAAATGGAAAAGGCCCAGTCAGAGGAGGCCCAACACGTGTCAAACCAAAAAAGAACAAGGAAAAAGTTGGAGAAATAACAAAAGGTCAGCTTGAACCCGAGACCTTCAATAGTAATGCCTTTGGCGTGCACTTCCTGCCACTGAGGTGGCTGTTTCATTAGGTATTATGACAAGTTGTAATAAACTTAAAATAAACTAAGTCCATGATTGTACTTCATCATCTTCCTCGCGCCATCACCAGAGCTATGTAACTTTCTCATCTCTCAACCATTTCAGAAATTATAAATATCAAACTTGTTTGAAATTTCACCACAATTTCAAATATGTAACTAACTTAAGCAATTGATCAAAGATGAGCACGGATTTTAAATGGTACCAAATTCTACCCTAATTTTTTAGGAAGTTCAAACTCAAAATTCGCACTACTTAGGCAACATAAATGAATTCTAAGGACATGGTTAGTTTCAGGGCTATGATGTCTACATTTTATCTTTAAAAATGGAAGCCAAATGATACTTGTATGAAGAGATAGAAGTTCAGAAAAATCACCTTACATATGGAGATCGTGTTTTGAATTTGAGCAAACTTCAAGGTGTTGTAATGATCTGGTTAGCTTCCTTGAACCTCCAGGAAGCTATTGCAATGCTTACTTTAGATTGAGTGTGCCTGAGATGTTTTGGAGAAGTCAACCTGCAAGCAACCGTTTTTGAAAATGGAAGATGAGGAAAATGGTGTTACAGTTGTCTTACAGTTGTTTGGATTGTCTCTATTTGTATATTAGAAGCTTGGTGATTGATGAAAATGGAAAACACACGAGCGGATTGTGAGATGGATGTTCAAAAGCATAAATGACACAACAATGGCGTTTTTTAGAGAAATTTTTGATTTGAGGGAGTTTAAGGGAGTTTCAAGGCTTGCAATTTCATTTCCTTGGCTTGTAGATGATGGCTCAATTTATAGGGAAATGTTTAAGGGTTTGAAGTGATCAGAAAACAAAGATCACATGTTATGGATTTTTAACTTGTTTTTGAAGCAAGCTTGACAAACATCTTTCCAAGGCATGGTACAAGGATATCTAGAGTGGTTACCAACTTTAAACATGTTTATTTGACTTTGTAGATGAAGCTTATGCAGAAGGAACAAGTGCAAAGCTCAATACAAGTTGACTTTGTAATTAAAGCAACTTTTCAAGAATGACAATTGTGCCTTTGTGCCATAAATAGAAATGCAACTTCGATAATGGCTTAAGTGCTTGGATAATGGATCAATATGTTGTGTAAACAATTAATTAAGGAGTGAATTGCAAGTTAGAAGCCTGCAAAGCAAGATTATGCAGCATGACTATGAGATTTGGTCAAGTGTTCATCACAAAAATGACTTGTAATTCAAGAATGGATGCCCAACTTCTTTTCTTCAATTATCTCAGCTCAAACATGATCTCTTCAAGTTCTTGGACATTTTGGAAAGCTTGAAACATTTTCTACAACTTTCACGTTGACCATTTTGACAAAATTAAATTGGAACTAGGTGAAAATTGGCCAAGAAGTTAGGTCAAAAATCTGCCTAAACTTGTCAAAATTTTCACTGTGTTTTTATGAAAATGTCTTGACTTCATGGTCTTATATCTTCAAATCTAAGCATTTTTTGGAAATCAACCCTCTAAGACAAATTTGTATAATTCATCAAGATCTACAACTTTCATGTTGAAAGTTTTCTTTGAATCATCTTGCATCTTGGTGAAAAAAGGTCATGAAGTAGTGAAATTATCAAGGTTTAAAACACTTAGAAATTTTTCTAAGTCTTGAAAAGTTTGACTTTTTATATTGAATTTTGAATTTCTTGATTCTTGATGATCAAGCTTCATATTATTAATTTCTTGATGAATCTTGATCTTTGAAACTTAATGTTGACCAAAAAGTCAATGTTTGACTTTTGATGTATTAGTTGATTTTTTCATCAATTGACCAAATTTCAACTATCAACTGTTTAATCTTGAGAAATGAATTGAGCCATGGAGTTAGGTCAAGATGTTGTATTTTAATCCTTAAGATTATTACTCAAGTTAGTAGGTCATGTATTTAGGTCAAAAGTCACAAATCAGTCATTCTCAATCAAAACCCTAAGTTTGACCATTTTGCCCCTTTGATGATTGGAACACTTTTCTTGAGGAATTCTGATCCAAACTTGATCAACTGATAAATATGACTTCAAAATGTTGATATTGGCCAAAAATATTGAAGTTTGATTGTGGGTTGACCATAGTTGACTTTTTACCCAATACAATTGATTTTCAGTCATTTGATCAATCGACTGAGCAAAATTATGATCTAAGACTTGAAACTTGGCATGAGTATTCTTGGAGGCCTATAATGAACCCTAAAAGTCACTTGAGGCATAAAAAGTCCAATTTTCCTTGAGAAAACTAAAACCCTAATTTAGAGGCTCGGTGCTTAGAAGATGAGCTTGTCTGATCAAACCCATAAGAACCCTTGAGCATTTGAGACCTTTGGTGAGAAATGTCTTGAGAGAAGAGAGGGAAAATTTTGGGGGTACAACACTCTGAAACTAGCTAGGCAAGTAAAAATACAAAATAATGTATGGTTGATTATTCAAGGGCTTAAAAACAAACTTAGGATCTGTGATGAACTACTTACTCATGCGTAAGAAGATAAGTGCATAGCTCAATACTAAGTTGATTCCTAATACTAAGGCACAGAGGTTTAACAATTTCTCACGCACATAAAAGGTGTATTACTTTTGGCCTGGTGGTTATACTCAAAATGAAACAAACGCCTTAATCTTTTCATGCTTTCATATAATCCATACAAATAAAATATTAAACATAATAAAATCTAGCTAAAACAATAATGTCAGTACTTTGTGCATATAGTGAACAATGGAAAGCTTCCCCGTATTTTGGGTGGATCTAAAGTGATTCAATTAATGAACAACTAGTGCAAAAGAATGAATGGAATGGAATTTTTAAAAATCCTAAGTTGCAAAATCATGTTATAGTCTAGAAAGAGATAAAACACATACCTTGAAATGTAACAACTTGAAACTTTTATCATTACCATGCATTCACAAGTTAAAACGATCAAAATTGGAAAATCACCAAAACTCCCTCAAGCTAATAAAAAATAAGCTCTTGGACAATCTCAAAAAGAACACATTAAAACAACCTAATATATATATATATATATATATATATATATATATATATATATATATATATATATATATAAGAGACAGCAGAGCGCGCTAAGAAAATAAAAAGTGAAGAATTAAGCAGCAGAGCGTGCTAAGAGGCAATAGAGTATGCTAAGCGGTCTCACAACTACTCAGAAATTCAAAAATAGATCCAATCTTGCTTCCTTAGACCACTACACCACTCTATTTATACTACTAACAAGGAAAAATAAGAAAGCGAATAAAACATGCTTGTTTTACGTCATTAGCTCGACACTTGTATATTTAAAAACAATCATATTGCTTCTCTTTGGATGAGCCAAATGCTTTCTCTTAAGCCTTTGCTCTCATCTCCTCGAGCTCCAATATAAATTATGAACCTAATCGCACTTTGGCAAACGTGAAACAAAACAAGTATATGTATAATATGAACAAATGTAAAAATCTTTAAAACATAACAATTATTATGATACAACCAATAAAAATACCAATCCCTGGAAACAACGCCATTTTGTTAATAGATGCAGTAAAACGACTCTCAAGCAAAACTTTAAGTAAGTATCTTTTATCGTCTCCACAAGGATTAATGCTATTTACGTCATTTAATTGTTACTACATTTCTAAGCTTGTTTATAAAAGTATATTTAAAGTGAAAGGAAAAAGAAATAAACAACCGGAAATTAAAGATCTTGGAGAGGGGAGAGAACATGCTAATATTGGTTTTTATAACTAAAAAATATGCCTCCTATCAGTCAATTATACATAGTCTTTTTATTCCTAAATACCATCACATATCGCTCACGTTGGCGTTTGTGCCCAAACGCCAACATGGTTTCAACCATATTGTTCGTGTCCAATGTAATATGGCAGCATTAAGAATCGATACAAAAGTGAACATTAAGCCTAAATATATGTCTAGCATTCAAGGCCTAACAAATGCTAAAGCATCAATCCCGATTCCCCAACAGATTGCGTCTAATGTCATGACTAATAAACACAAATATACAACATACACGTCAAACTGATTTATCGTGTGTGAACTTCTCAATCATTCGCTATTATCATGAATCCCTCTTTGACATTGATCGTGTCCAACTAAATGATGAGGAATTTATAATAACTAACTCAATCGTGTCCAACCAAGTTTTACAGTAACATTACCAAAAGGATACAAATGAATATTGAATCCCACGTCCGTGTCTAGAGTATGGTATTCGATAGTCGAAAACATTGGGTCATAAGTTTTGAAAGGGTTTTGTCAAAAGATTTGTCAAAACAAAGGTGTTATATCCATGGTTTTCTGATTGGATAAATTTTGTTAAAACATGGTTCTTACTGATGCTGAGCAAGATGTTATAACATCTTGACCAAATGTCATGGTAGGATCTACTGTCATGCTATTTTGCAGATGTCAAGCCAGATGTTCTAACATTGTGGCTTGTTATACAATATTTACTAGTGTGTATTCTCTTGACATAATTGATTTGATGTTCTGACGTTCCTTTTGGATATATCTCATATATTTTCATAGGTCAAGAAGATCTAATATGGAACAAGTGAATCAAATCTCCATCAACATTAAAGTTTCTAAATTTAGTGGTTGAGACAATTTAGGAAACTTGAAGATTTTTTCCAAGATTTAAGGAGATATTTTCTACAGCAATCAACATATGGATCAAGAAATAATTGGCCAAAGAATTCAAAGCCCATGGACAACTGAAGCTTATAAAAGGAAGACCAAAACCTAGGGAAAATTAGTTATTTAATCTTTTAGATAAAAATAAGGGTTTAGGTTTTGAGAGTCTCTTGTATACTTTGTGTTTGTAAGTCACCCTTTTATCTTTTGATACTTGTGGTAGACATAATATTCTCACTCAGAAGTATTTAGGTAATGAGTTGAGTATTGTTCTTGGATGAAGCTTTTAAATAAAACTAAGTATTTTTCTTAGTTAAGAGTCTTGACTAAGTATTTTTGTATTGGAAGTGTAATCTTCTTTTTGGTTTCTTGAGACATTCCCTAGGATTGGGATTGTTTGATATCACTATGGCGGTTGGGAGTGAGATGGTGATTTGTCATATCTAGAAGGTTCCTAGGTAGAAGTTGCACTAGGTACGGATTAAGTGATAAGTTATAATATGAGATTGTTTAGGCTTACAATTAATAATACTGATAGTGGATTTCTTTCTTGGCTTGGTAGCCCCCAGATGTAGGTGATGTTGCATCGAATTGGGTTACCAATTAACTGTGATCTTTATCATTATGCAAATTATTTCAGTTAGATATTGTTGTTCATTCTTTTAACAGTTGTCATAACATTTGTCCTGACATCATGTTCTTATGTTGGAAACATCAGTATGAACATGTGTGTACTAGTGCTAGAATTTCACTAGGTTTTACATAAACACAAATAAAATTAACAAAATCAAATAATCAATCGGTTCACATACAAAAGAATCAAAGTAAATATATATGAGTATGAGTTATTACAACCAAAACCAACAAGAAAGAGATCCTAATCACTCATGGTCTCTAACCACGATGAGGGGAAAGTGAAGAGGGAGAAGAATCAATTGAGATATCCCACCTGGTAACTTAGATCTGAATCTAATCCATAAGAATCATCTTCTATGTTGTTTGTAGCACTTATCTCTCTCTCTCTCTCCAAAATGTTTCTCATCTTCCTCTAGATTGCCACCATGGAGAAAGACGATGGAATCACCCAAAAAAGTGTGAAATTAGTAAAATAGAGTTATTGATGCAACAAGGAACACTAAGCATGGTACAGGTGCTTAGAACGATCAAAACTATGAAAAATCACAGCCTCTGGTACTTCTAGCTTGCTAGAAGACGCGCTTAGCGCGGTATGTTGTACTGGAAAAAAACAGATCTTGTTTTCATCATAACTTCAGAACTGCAACTTCGATTGACGCACAGTTAAAAGTATTGGAAAGCTTATTCAATGCTCTATAAGACAATGACTAGATATAATTGATTTAATACCTACAAAATAAGTAAAAAAATATCAAAAGATACAATATATACATGAAAATTATTATACACAATATACATGTATTTGTATAAAGTTTAGGTTTATTGACGAAAAGCAAACGAATTAAGACGATGACTGCTAATTATTCACACTCAAATTCACAATAATTTAGCACTAATCAAAATCTCCCCGAATTTAAACTTGATTGTACTCAAATAAGAACTAACCAAATCAAGGAAATAAAAGCAAAAATATGAGAATTCACGAATCAATAGGTTTTTTCGAACGAAAACAAATGTTATGGTTCAAACAAAAATGGTACACACAAATCATAATGCTTACCACTAAACTACAATGATAACATAATCACGAAACAAATTATAAATACAAAAGTCATGCCAAACATTCCAAAATGATACATGTTCAATCATGAATTACACCTAGCAAAAATTCATCGGTGGATGAAAAACACACAAACACGAGGGAATTGACACTCACATAACAATCTTGCTAACAACAGATTAAATTATGCATTCATCTAAAAAACTTGTATTGAAAACACAAAAGCAAGAACCGCAAGGGCTTTAAAGGTTGTAGTGAGGCTTGGATAACAAAACATGGTCAAAACAAAAGGTTCGAAACAAAGTCTCCTAAGCCTATGAGAGCAATCACTTCCCACATTTTCAAGCAACCAAATTTTTTTCACCTTTTCCTCTTTGTTCTTTTGCTCACAACCTTGAGTTTATTATTTCTCTTTTCTTTTCTTTTTATTTTTCTCTTTCTCTTTTTTTTCGCATTTTCTTTCTTTCTCATTTTTTTCTTCATATTTTTATTTTTCTACGTCTCATTTATTTCACAACCTCAAGCAATTAAGTTATAAACAAATAAACATTTGTTTTCCCTAACTTGAATACAACTACACAAAGTGAATGAATGCTCTCAAACTATCTAGGCAAGGAAAAATCCAACATAATATATAGTTGATGGTTCAAGGTCTTAGAAACAAACTTAGGATCCATGATTAACAACTTACTGATGTGCAAAAAGATAATCGCATAGCTCAATACCAAGATGAATCCTAATACTAAGGTACAAAGGGTTAACAAATGCTTACTCACTCACAATGTGTATTACTTTTGGTTTGGTGTTTATACTCAAAATGAAACAAACGCATTAATCCTTTTCATGCTTTCATATAATCAATACAAATAAAAGATTAAACATAATAAAATCTAGCTAAAATAAGAATGTCGGTACTCCATGCATATAATGAACAATGGAAAACTTCCTCACATTTGGGGTGGGTCTAAAGTGATTCAATTCATGAACAAGTAGTGCAAAAGAATGAATGGCATGGAATTTTTAAAAAGCCTTAGTTGCAAAATCATGTTATAGTGTAGAAAGCGATAAAACACATACCTTGGAATGTAACAACTTGAAACTCTTATCATTATCATGCATTCGCAAGTTGACACAATCAAAACTTGACAATCACCAAAACTCTCTCAAGCTAATAAAAAATGAGCTCTTGGACAAACTCAAAAGGAAAACATTAAAAACTACCTTATATATATATATATATATATATATATATATATATATATATATATATATATATATATATATATATATATATATATATATATATATATATATATATATATATATATATATAAGTGTGTGTGTGTGTATGTGTGTGTGTGTGTTTGGGTGTGTGTGTACATACATACACACACACACACAAAATTGGCATGGTGTAATGAATAAGTAAACAAAAAATGAAAAATTAAGCAGCAGAGTGCGCTAAGTGGCAACAGAGCGTGCTAAGCAGTCTCAGAGCTGCTCAGGAATTCAGAAATAGATTCAATATTAATTCCTTAGCCCACTACTTCACTCTATTTATACTACTAATAAGGAAAAACAATAAAGTGATTAAAACATTCTTATTTTACGTCATTAGCTCGACGCTTGTATATTTACAAACAATCACTTTGCTTCTTTTTGAATGAGCCAAATGCTTCCGCTTCCGCCTTTACTCCCATCTCCTCGGGCTCCAACATAAACTATGCACCTAACCACACTTTGTACAACGTGAAACAAAACAAGTATATGTATAATATGAACAAATGTACAAAGCTTAAAAACGTAACAATTATTATGATGGAACCAATAAAAACACCAATCCCTGGAAACAATGCCATTTTATTAACAACTGCAATAAAACGTTACTTAAGCAAAAACTTGAGTAAGTATCTTTTATCGTCTACACATGTATTAGTGCTATTGATGTCATTCAAATGTTACTATGTTTCTAAGATTGTTTATAAAATTATATTTAAAGCAAAAGGAAAAAATAAATAAACAACGGCGTTCGTGCCCAAACACCAATGAGGTTTCAACAATATCGTTTGTGTCCAAAGTAATAAGGCATCATTAAGAATCGATACAAAAGTGAACATTAAGCCTAAAGTAATGTCTAGCGTTCAAGAACTAATAAATGTTAAAGTATTGATACTAGTTCCTAAATAGATTTCATCTAACACTGTGACTGATAAACACAAATATACAACAAACATATCAAACTGGTCTATCGCGTGTGAACTTCTCAGTCATTCGCTATTATCATGAATCCCTTTTCGACATCGATCATGTCCAACCAAATGATGAGGAATTTACTATAACTAACTCAATCGTGTCCAACCAAGTTTTATGGTAACATTAACGAAAGGATACAAATGAATATCGAATCCCACATTTGTGTCCAGAGTATGGTATTTGATAGTCGAAAATATTGGGTTATAAGTTTTTAAAAGGTTTTGTCAAAAGATATGTCAAAACCAAGGTTTTACATAAACACAAATGAAATCAACAAAATCAAATAATCAATCGGTTCACATAAACATTTTAAATACATATTTTTACAAGTTATTACAACCAAAACTAACAAGAAAGTGAAGGTGTGAAAAACACAAGAAAGGGGGGTTTGAATTAGGTTTTAAATCAAAAACCTTTTCTTTAAAAGAATCTCCTTTAACTATAAATAGTTTTTTCTTCACTGTTGATAATAACACTAAGAATGCAAGAAGGAAAGAACAAGTTATATTTATACTAGTTCACTTGAAAATTATCAAGCTAATCTAGTCCACCCGCCAAGATGATTTCGCCTTATCAAACAAGGTCTTAATCCAATAATCTCACAGATTATTACAATGCACAAGCTAACTGCAAGTGACTCACGTACAACCTCTAAGTTATAATAATATTAGACTTCTCAAGGATATTGACCAACTGGTCCCTTAAGGTATAATAAAATAATAGTTTGAAAAAGATTTGTTTACAATAGATTTGCTTCTACACAAGCTGATAGTAAACAGTATTTCAAGAACAATAGACTTAAGAAAATAAAGGAATACTTATGAACAGTCTTATGAGAGAACGTGTGAATTATCAACCTTTTCCTTTGTCTTCAAGCATATACATAGCTAATAAAATAATATATCTGTTGGAGGGCATTTCTGGAAATTCTAAAAAGCTGGCAGCTTGTTTTAACATGGAGGACAAGATCATACAACGCGTCCGTCCTTTCATGGTAGTGGAGATAAATGTTTGTTTGTACCATGTACTATTGTACCATGTAACCTTATCTTTTTATCTTCTTGAATTTAGGGGCTTCTGACTGAGCATGAGTTAGAAGAAAGAAATTAAAACTCGGGTCATCAGAACTTCAAGTCTTCAGAGTCTTCAGAACTTCGTCTTTATAGTCTTCAGCACTTGGTCTTCAGAACCCTTTGTCTTCATAAACATAAGTCTTCAGCATCTGGACTATTCATTAGAACTTCTACCTTCATATCTTTAGAATTTGGTTTCTTTTATCACGTATCAGAGTCTAAACTTCAGAGCCTTCTGAAGTGGTTTTCTACCGTTCATCAGAACTTGTGTAGCGCAGAAGCGGAACTTGGTCTCTTTTGATGACTTGGAAACGCCTTTCATCAGAAACAGAACCTGTTTGTTAAATACTAAAAATAAAAATCATTAGAGTATCAAAATTGTTCATACAACCATACTTGTTGTTTTCATCAAAACTCAGAGGTATAATTGCATAACCAAATCTTGTTCTAACAATCTCCCCCTTTTTAATGATGATAAAACTATGTACTTTGATGACACAATTTTGTACATAATCAGAAAAAGTATCAGAGATAAGAAGGGTAAGAAATACTTATCCTTTATACGAAACTCCCCCTGAATCTAAGACTTGGTGAAGATCATATATCCTGATTATGAACTGTCTGGGTAAAACTCCCCTGGTTGCAATAGATCAAATATTTAGATATTGAGAGTCTTGATTCTTTATGCCAATCATGCCAATTGAGATCTTGAAACCTCAATGTCACGAAAAACAGATTCCAATAGAAGTCTGATTCCAGATTTTAATTCAGATACTGATTCTATATTTCAATTCAAATACCAATTCCAAATTTTAATTCAGAGTCTGATTATGAACTTAACCTTCTCAGAGTCTGATTCCACAAAACTTTGTCTAACACTTTAAAATCTTGATTCCAATCATAGTTCATGATTCCTGAAAAACAAAACAATTCTAACAGAAAAAGAAGTTTATTTTGTTATAATGTAAGAAGCTCCCCTTATTTCAGAGACGTTTTTCAGAGAATTTGATTATTAGAATCAAAATATTACTTCAGTTATTTACTCCCCCTTTTTTTCATAGTCAAAAAGGTAATTATATGTGAAAAACATAAAAACATAAGTAAAAGAACGAAAGGTGTGAAAAGAAACTAAGACATGAAAGAAGTAAAAATGAGACTTCATTTGACTTCAGAATGATAACATCAGATAGAAAAAATAACAAAAGTAACAGACAAAATTCTAAGGTTCGGAGCAAAAGAAAAAAATCCTAAGAGCCTAGGGTCAGGAAGAAGTTGGCGTTGGAGCATATAGCTTTTCCATAATAAACTGAAGCTTGTTCTGAACTCGATCATTAACCGCTTTCTCTAAAAACTTGTTGCTCTTTACTGATTTCACCAATTTCTTAATCTAAACGCAGAATGGAGGGATCAGAAGATGAGACAATCGGAACCTCTTTCCTTTCCCTTTCTGCTTCTTCAGTCTCCTGAGCCAATCTGGCTACTTTCAGCAATTCTGGCATCTTCCTCAGCTTTGAGCCTGGCTTCTTCAGCTTCTTTAAGCTCTCTGGCTTTATCCTCTCTTTGCTTTGTAGTAAACAGTTCAAAGACTCTAATTTTTTCTCTTGCTTCTTCTCTTTCAATTACCATCTAAAATCCAAAAACTCTAGATGCTTCAGAAAAGCTCATCAGCCTCTCAAATTCAGAAGACATCCACTTCTGAAACAATTTCCAAGAATCGTCAAGATCCTGAGGCTTAGTACTTGTACTTACCTCTTCTGGCAGCTTTGCAACCTTCTTCTTGGCCTTGTTTCGAAACATATCAATGCATTCATCCATGGTTTTGGGGACAGGTTTTTCATAAACTATTAAGGCAAGTACTGGTTCAAAAGGGTTTGGTTCAAATGGTTGTTCAGAGAGATCGAAAATATCAGATATGGTGAAAGGTTCGGAGGTGGAGATTTCAAGAGGTTTAGAAATAATCCTTTCAGACATTTCATGATCAGATGGAGAGTGTGGATCTGAATGCTAAGTGGGTGAGTCATGGTAGATGGGTTATTGGTTAGATAATGAAAATTGAAGTAAGCTTTGTGAGATTGGTGAATGAAGGGTTCTATAATATGGTTGGGGTGGAATAGTTTTAGATATGGAAGTGATTATGGGTGAGGTGAAGGTTTGAAGTTATTATGATGGAATGGGAGTTGTGAGAAAGGGAATAAGGGTTGGAACATAAACATGTGTTGTTGGAGGAATTATGGTAGTAGCATGATCAAATAAGGATATGGTGGTGGTATATGGTGGGACAGAGATGGATGAAATATAAGAGGTTTGTGGAATGGAAGTTGTAGTGGATGATAATGCATTAACAATGTTTGAAACAATTTCAGAAATAGGTACATTAGTAGCGGACTTACTTGAAATTTTAGAAAAAGTGGCCAGGGATAGAATCTTAGAAGCTTGAGACTTCTCCTTCTTCTTTTTCCTTTCAGGCTTAGAAGGCTTTGAACTCTTCTTCCTCTTTCCTTTTGAAGGATCAATTAGAACCAGGGGAGGAGCCAAATCAAAGTATCTAAAGTTGGACATATCATGCCCTTCTTCTACCATCTTCTGTACATAAGAAGCAACGCCTTCTGGACTATCTCCCTTGGAAAACAGAGGGAAGTTATCCACTGGAAGTCTTTGGCCAATGATGCTAGTAGAAGAAACCATCAGAGGATTAACATTGACTTTCTTTATCAGCCCCATATTCTTTAGATTTTGTGCATTGAAAGATTCTCCAATGCTAGGAGCCATAACCTCTATGTAGTGAGCTTCTTCAATCAGAAACTTCACCAAACCACTTTCCATAAAGATGTAAGTCAGAAGACGTCTAAAGGGAATGTAATTTAGAATCTTCTTCTTTGGATCATCTGTGGTTCTGGTCTTTTTAATGGTATCCCTCAAATAATATAACAGAAGAGAAGGAAGACATATCTTTTGATGAGTCATCAGATAGTACAACATGTACTTCTGACTAACATTGAAATAATCAGATGAGCTCGAAGATGGTCTAGGGTTGATACAACCCATAAGGATTTTGTGCCAAATCCTAAGATTATCATGCAGATCCTTACTCTTGTAAGCAATCTTATCAGGAAAGTAGTTCTTGAAGATATATTTGTTGATAGTTTCCTTTACAAACCTAGACTCGCTATCCATTCCATAAACTCTTTTTCCTTCGAGGTGCTTCATTCCAAGAAGATCTGCTATTGACTTCTAAGTTATGATGATTCTTTCACCTAGATCATGAGAAACCACATGAAGGTTATCATAATTAACATGTATCCAGAAATCTTTCACCAAATCTTCATACACAGGACCATGAAGCCTCATGAAATAATGTTCCTATTCTTGAGCATTCAATTCTTCCCTTATTCAGTCAAGACCGTTGGAAGATAGATTGTTAAAATCGACCAGAAATTCACGAAGAACAATCAAATCTTATGGTTAAGTAATACAGTGAACCTGAACATACTTCTTTGTAATATGGGTTTTGTCGATGATGGGTAGAGAAGATGAAACAATCACCATGGGAGTTGAAGAACTTGGTGGAACAGTTTATGATGAAGACTCAAAAGTGTCCATTGCTTGTTCCAACTCATTCAAAAATCTAACGGGCTCTTGTTGTAGTGAGTTCATCATTGTTGAAGTTGATGAAGAAGGTGATTAACTTTGATGAAGAATGTTGAAGAAAGTGAACACGAAGAACTTGGTGAACAGTTGAGAGAAAGAGGGGTTTAGGGTTTCTAACAAAAGTGTGGAATTAAAGTGAGGATGTGTGTGTGTGTGTGTGTTAGTGTATAATGTTTTTAGAAGAGATAGAAAAGCTCAAAAGAAAAATAAACATAATTATTAGGAGTAATAAATTAGTGTAATTATTAAGAATTAATCAATTCTAAGAAAAAGTGCATTGCTCATCGTATAGCTTAAGTAGAGTGTAATGATTAATTATAACCAAGGGTCGCGCATTAATCAATGCATCTAATTAAGTGACATGTTTTAATATCCTTAGAGTCTGAAAACCAAAAGGTTTCCATCTGATCAAAGACGTTTTTTACCGAAACATCTTCTAACGACTGAGGTTATGAATAAAAAGAAAATACTTTTTGTTTAAATAAGAATCTCATTTCTTCAAACTATAAATAAACACATCTGATTATGATGAAATCTTACTATAGACAAAAGTCCATTTTCACATGCTTCTGAATGAAAAGAAATCTATCTTCAGCTAAGGGTTTTGCAAAGATGTCATCCCATTGATGGTGTGTATCTATGAATTTTAAAGTTAAAATCCCTTTCTGAACATAATCTCTAATGAAATGATGTTTTATTTCTATATGTTTAGCCCTAGAATGTAAAATAGGATTTTTACTTAAACAAATAGTAGTTTTGTTATCATAAAAGATAGGAATGTTACTCTCATAAATCTGATAGTCTTCTAGTTGATTCTTCATCCATAGCATATGAGTACTTCACAGTGACGCTGAGATGTGTTATGCCTATACTGTTTAAAGTGAAATTGTTGATTTCCTCTTGCTTGACCATGAAATCAGATTCTTGCCAAGAAACTGACAATTTCCAGAAGTACTCTTCCTCTCTAGTTTGTCTCCAGCGTAATGTGCATCACAAAAACCAGAAAGAGTGTACTCTGATGTTTTCTTATACATCAAGCCAAGGTTAGTTGTTCCTTTCAGATACCTCAGAATTCTCTTAACAACAATTAAGCGAGATTACCTCGGATCAGATTAGAATCTTGAACATAAATGGATGCTAAATAAAATGTCAAGTCTGGAAGAAGTTAAATATAGAAGAGAGCCTATCATACCATAATACAGATTCTAACATACCTTTTTACTTACCTCATGTTTCTCTAGAATGCATGTTGGATGCATCGAAGTCTTTGCTAATGTGTTATCCATCATGTTAAACTTCTTCAGAAGTTCCTTAGTATACTTACTCTGATGAATGTAAGTAACTTTTGATTAGTGATCAATCTGAATTCTCAGAAAGAACTTCAGTTCTCCCATCAAACTCATCCTACATCAACTTAGAAAATTCCTTGCAAAGAGAGGTATTGGCATAACCAAAAATAAGATACCAATAAATTAATAAATAAATTGCTTCTAACCTAGAGACTAGTGAAAAGGTTTATGTATAGTTTATTCCTTCTTGCCGACTATAACCTTGTGCAACCAATCCTTCCTTGTTTCTGACAACTTCACCCTTCTCGTTGAGCTTGTTTCTGAACACCCATCTGGTTCCAATGACGTGGACACCTTTAGGTTTCTGAACAAGATCCCATATATCATTCTTTGAGAATTGGTTCAGTTCTTCTTCCATTTCCAGAATCCATTCTTTGTCTAGAGGAGCTTCATCAATAGATGTTGGCTCAATCAAAGACACCAAACCCAAAAGCATCTCTTCAGAAAGTTTGAAGGCTTATTTGGTTTTGACATAAGCATCTTTGTTTCCCAGAATCAAATCTTTATGATGAGAGATTGCAGTTCTGCTTCTCATTTGTTATGGGGGATTAGAAGGAGTAGCAAAAATATCAGAAGTGGGAACTTCTGATTCTTTGACTTCTTGTACCTTCTCCTTAGGTTCTAAAAAGGTTATCTCCAAGTCTGCAAATTCTCAACTAGCTTTGACTTTTCAAAGTAAAGCTTATCATCGAATATGACATGAATTAATTATTCCATAATTCGTTATTCTGTGTTATAGACTCTATAGCCTTTTGAGCGTTCAGAACATCCTAACAACAGACACTGTTGTGCTTTAGAATCAAACTTGTTTAGATTCTCTTTAGTGTTCAACATAAAACTATACATACAATAGGATAAAAATAAGAAATGTTGGGATTTCTATTCTTCCCCAGTTCATATGGAGTCTTACTCAAAATAGGTCTTATAGAGATCATATTTTGAATGTAACAAGTTGTATTTACTGCTTCTGCCCAAAAGTGCTTATCCATTTCAGTTTCTTGGATTATGGTGCGAGCCATTTCTTGCAATGTCCTCCTCTCTACAACTCTATTTTGTTGTGGAGTTCTAGGGTAGGAAAAATCATGGGATATACCATAAGAATAAAAAAGCTTTTCAAAATATTTGTTTTCAAATTCTCCACCATGATCACTTCTGAATCGGACTATTTTGCAACTCTTTTCATTTTTCACTTGAGAGCGGAGGGAACCAAACATACAATATGACTCATCCTTGTGTCTTAAAAATTTTACCCATGTCCATCAGATGTAATCATTAATGATGACTAGTCCATATTTCTTTCCGTTGACAGAAGGAGTTTTCACTGGTCCAAACAAACCAATGTGAAGAAGTTCTAATGGCCTAGAGGTAGAAACAACCTTTTTAGTTTTAAAAGAAGTTTTTGAAAACTTGCCTTTCTAGCATGCTTCACAAAGAGCATCTTAAGAATACTTCATATTGGGAAAACCTATGACTAATCCAAGCTTATTTAGTTGAGATATCTTTCTCAAGCTAACATGGTCCAGACGTCTGTGCCAGACCCACGGCTCTTCATTGACAGATAGGGGACATTTTAGATACTAGTTTTTCAAATCTGATAATCTGATTTTGTAAATGTTGTTCTTCCCCTTACCATTAAACAGAACTGAGCCATCCTTCTGACTTACAGCCTTATAGGACGTTCGATTAAAGATGACGTCATAACCATTGTCACTAAGTTGACTGATTAACAATAAGTTATGCATCATACCCTAAACTAAAAGAACATTATTAATAGAAGGAAGTTTACCATTACCAATAGTTCCAGAGCCAATGATATTTCCTTTCTAATTTCTTCTGAAACCAACAACACCTCTAGACTTAAGTTCCAAATATTGGAACATACGCCTTTCGCCTGTCATGTGTCGCGAGCATCAACTGTCCAGGTACCATGACTGGTGTCTCAGTGGAGCCATTAAGGATATCTACACATAGATTATCTCATCCTTAGGTACCCATTTTCTGGGTCCTTTCTTGTTAGCAGTCCTAGAGGTTCTGACACCTTTGGACTTTTGTGCAACATGTTAATCAATCAGAATTTATGCATGATATTTGGGCTTAGAAGTTTTCTTCTGTGTTTATGGTTGTGATTTAATAGAATCAGAACCTTCTTGTTCTGAACATTTCAGTTCAGTTCCAGCAAGTACGAAATGTTCAGAAAAAGGTTTTGGTTTGATAATTAGAGTCTCATCAATTATTTTTTATGGTCCTGAGTATCCCAAGCCTCTCATTTATTTTATTCTAACGCCATAGATCATTTAAGCCATCTTGCTTATATCTATGCTTTTAGCTAAGCAGTGCTGAAAAGCTCGATCATATCTGATTACTTCATCGGTAATAAATATGCTAGAAGTGACCTCTTCTTCCAACTTTGAGACTTTACTTTTAAGAGTAAGATCTGATTTTTCTAAAGCAAATATCTTTTCATTTAAATCAGAACTGTTTTTCTCACTCTAAGTAGAGTTCTCAAAAGTAACTACAAAAGTCTTTTTCAGAGTTTTGTGTTTACTTAGAAGAAGTTGATATTTTTCCATCACTTTTGATAAACAAGACTCAAGTTCAGTACAAGAGAGAGAATAAAATACCCTAATTTTGTTGTCAGAGTCTGACTCATCATGAGTTATCAAATCACACTCTTAGATTACTTCACCCGTGCTTGTTTTGGCCATAAGTGCCACGTTAACATGTTTTTCATCAGAATATTCCTCTTCTGACTCTGAATCATCCCATGTTATCATGAGACTCTTCTTTGCCTTGAAAACCTTCTTGGGTTTCTTGTCTTTTTTGAGCTTTGGACATTCATTCTTGTAGTGTCCAGGCTCTTTGCACTCACATGTAACCTCTTTTCAGAATCATTCTTCTGACCAGATGTAGATTCAGATCTACCTTTTGTTCTTCTTGGTCCTATGAACTTTCTATGTCTATGTTTCCATAGTTGGTTTACCCTTTTGGATATTATAGAGAGTTCATCTTCATTTGAATCTTCTTATGATTCTTCTTTAGCTTGAAAAGCCTTTGTCTTTTCAGACTTAGACTTCAGAGCCATGAATTTACCTCTTCTCTGAGGATCATCTTCTTGAAGTTCAATCTCATGACTTCTTAAAGAACTGATTAGCTCCTCAAGACTAGTGTTGTTCAGATCCTTGGATAACTTCAAGGCAGTTACCATTGGTCTCCATTTCTTAGGAAAACTCTTGATAATTTTCTTGACATGATCTGCATGAAGGAAAATTGCAATCAAAAGCGCAACGGAATTTAAAATTTTCCTTTAGCGATCCTTACGAATGAACATGGTCAGTGATAGAAATATTTACCTCTCGTGGCGATTCAGACCTCTGATATTGTGATCACGAGCGTTAATGAAGAATAACGCCTCTACTCAGTCCACACGAACAGATCGCTTCCGGTCACAGTGCTAGCTGATCATGAACGGAAACCTTGAGTGAGAGAGAGAATCAAAAACGAAATTGCATCAAGTAAAAAAGCTTCATCATAAGGGATCTATTTATAGAATCACTCGTGTGGGCTACAAGCTAAAAGCCTAATTAAGGCTATAAGCTAAAAGCCCAATTAAGCTTATGGACATCATACCTTATGATGTACCATATATCACTTATCCACGTGGTACCTTACCACTTTCCGTATTACACTTAAGTGCACCGTACCTTACGGTGTTCCTTATTTATTCTATCTCTCATCAATCTGTCCTTATGTGTGTGACCCTGTAGGTTTTCGTGACGTTGGCAATTATATTAAATCACATATTTAATATAATAAATAGTGAGAGGTATCTAGCAACACATCACTGTTACCCAAGTCACTAAAATGTCATGTGATCTGACCAAACCTTTTCTGTGATAATATTTGTGTTGTACAATTACCCTTTTGCCCTCATGTCTATATTGAACACAAGGCATACACTGTGTCACCCTTGTCCAGTTCAATATTGGACCCTTAGACATTTATCCTGTTATGCAGGATGAGCAAATTCCATCTAGGCCACTCATGTCCCTTAGCATGCTTTGTGAAGTACCCATCAACCGTCTTTATAGTCATCCAGTTACGGATGACGTTTGATCAGCAATAAAGTACTTTACTCTACATCTAGGGTCCATAGTGGTTTCAGGTCGAAGGGTGGTATACACCATTATCATCATGAGAATAACTTATGACACTTTGTATAACATTCTATGTAGTATTCTCATAGCGGGTCAATCCAGTATAAATATTACTCCTAATATTCATACCTACGTCAAGACTTTATAACTCCTTATCTATGATCCATGATATGTGATCATCAATCTATCTTCATAATAATCTTAATGCTTTAATGTTATCCCACTTCACATTAAAGCTTGACTACAGATACTTTAAGAATAGTGTCTTATGTTTAATAGGATCTCATGATTAAGTCACACTTAACATTTCATTAAACAAATAAACCATTCTAGGGACTTTATTATTTTGGAAAGCAAACATAATAAAGAAATGCCTTTTATTATTAATAAATAATTCGATACAAGTACCAAAAGTATTGGCCTCTAGGGCTTACACCAACACTGCAATAGAATATCCTTTGTTCAGAACCTTGAGTCCTGTAACAAGCATCTATAATCATGAAAACATAGTTTCCATAGATTTATCGTCTTCCATTCTGAAGGCTTCATATTTCTGGATTAGGGCCAGAGCCTTTGTCTCCTTAACTTGAGCGTTGCCTTCATGAGTCATCTGAAGAGAATCAAAAATAGACTTTGCAGTCTCTCTATTTGTGATCTTCTCATACTCATTGTAATAAATAGCATTCAACAAAGTTGTTCTAGCTTTGTAGTGGTTCTTGTAAGTCTTTTTCTGAGCATCTGACATTTAACTTCTTGAAATATTTTTACCTTCATCATCTACTAGATAATTGTAGCCATCAATTACCATATCCCATAGATCTTAGTCAAATCTTAGAAAATAACTTTCCATTTTGTCCTTCCAAAAGTTAAACTTTTCTCCATAAAAGATAAGAGGTTTTACACTACATTGGTCTCTATCCTTATCCTTATTATCATTAGTGACAGTGTTCTTAGCCATTGTTTTTCATACAATCTAGATCAGTACTGAACATTGTTAAGTTCCTGATAAAAATTCAAACTTTTTATCACTCATAACCGAAGCTCAGAGGCCAACTAAAGGTGTTAAAAACACAAGAAAGGGAGGGGTTTGAATTGGGTTTTAAATTAAAAACTTTTTCTTAAAAAGAATCCCCTTTAACTAAAAACAGTTTTTCCTCACTATTGATAATAATACTAAGGATACAAGAAGGAAAGAACAAGTTATGTTTATACTAGTTCACTTGAAAATTATCAAGTTAATCTAGTCCACCCGCCAAGGTGATTTCGCCTTATCAAACAAGGTCTTAGTCCAATAATCTCACAGAATATTACAATGCACAAGGTAACTGTAGTGACTCACGTACAACCTCTAAGACACATTAATCTTAGACTGCTCAAGGATACTAACCAACTGGTCCCTTAAGGTACAATCAAACAACAGTTTGAAAAAAATTTGTTTACAATAGATTTGCTTCTACACAAGTTGATAGTAAAAAATATTCCAAGAACAATAGACTTAATAAAATAAAGGAATGCTTATGAACAGTCTTATGAGAGAACATGTGAATTAGCAGCCTTTTCCTTTGTCTTCAAGCATATATATAGCCAATAAAATAGTATATCCGTTGGAGGGAATTTTTGGAAATTCCAGAAAGCTAGCAGCTTGTTTCAACATGGAGGACAAGATCATACAGCGCGTACGTCCTTTAATGGTAGTAGAGAGAAACATTTGTTTGTACCATGTACTATTGTATCATGTAACCTTATCTTTTTATCTTCTAGACTTCAGAGGCTTCTGATTGAGCATGAGTTAGAAAAAAGAAAATAAAACTTGGGTCATCATAACTTCAAGTCTTCAGAGTCTTAAGAAATTCATATTCAGAGTCTTCAGTACTTGGTCTTCAGAACCCTTTGTCTTCAGAAACATAAGTCTTCAACATCTAGATTGTTCATCAGAACTTCTATCTTCAGAACTTGGTTTCTTTGATCGCATATTAGAGTCTAAACATTAGAACCTTCCAAAGTGGTTTGCTACCGTTCATCAGAACTTGTGTAGCGTAATGTTGATGCGGTAAAACGACAAGCAAAAAGTAAGTTATTAATTTACCGGGTGATATTTAGGTTATATCATATTGTGTCCGCAGTGATTGGTGAATTGAAATGTCGTTCGACAAATATCTTGTTAATGAGTTTGGGGATAAATGGCTTGAAAGGAAAAGTATCGATAGAAAATAAATGTATGAAAAGGAAAAAGGAATAACTTACCAAGCATGCATATATACTACTTCTCACAAACTTAAACCTATTTCCCTGTTATACTAAACCTACAATACTCATCAATGTCATCACGTGTCAAACACAACACCCACTGTATCACCTCGGAGGTGATCTCTCAACCAACCTTAACAATACAACAGTCAACCGTGCTTGCTTTCATCGATGATCTCTCAAAGCGACACAAACAACACAAAGGCATTAATCTCAGACACCATTAGTGAATAATAGCGCTAAATCCATCTCTAGAATTCAGACACTATTAGATAATAATCCTAGATAAGAATCTAAGCAGTATATGTCTATAACAACTCAAATCCCTAGCACATAGAAAAAATTAAGGATAATAATAGGAAAATATTTGTAAAGCAAGATTTATATAACGCCAAGGGCGACAAATATACATGAGTTCAAAGTAAATACATGTACAAACCCAACCAATAGAGAATACACAAAGAAAAAGAGAAATGAATCACAGATCTACCGGTTTATCAACACCGATCAAAGAGCAATCCACCCTAGATCTTATGTATGCAAGCTCAATAGTTGTTATCTAAGCTAATCCTAACAAAATTAAAGGTTGATAGAGCTGGGAGCAAAAACTTCCCCAAAACCATAACCTAAAAATGAACTAAATTTATTCTTATAAAATAAATCTCAGTAGACCATGCTAAGCGGGCCTGGCGTGCTAAGTGCAACTTCTTTATTTTACACATCAAACCACCCTAAACCGCACTAAGCGTGATACATGTGCTAAGCGGGCTCCAAAACACTGGTTCTATCAAAATGTTAAGATGCAAGCAGCGCGCTACAAAATGCGTCGAGCGCACTCGCGCTTAGAGGCCTTCTACGCGCTAAGCGGGCTCTCCTAGATAGAACTTCCCAAAACTAGTCTTTTATTCTGAAAACACGTATCCGGGGCCGTGCCTTCGACACTTTATTCCTCAATACTCCAAAATTCAACAAATACCTATAAAATGAATGGAAAAACATCAAATGGTACACTATGTACACAAAAACATAAATAAACACAGACTCAACGTATTTACACAAAAGTCTGGTTTATTCAATGATCTTAACAATAAAAAGTCGATAGGTGCAACAAAAAGTTGAAGGAAAATTGTGATCCAAAATGCATCGAAAAATTAATATTTTCCTTTAGTGATCCTTACTAATTGACATTGTCAGTGATAAAAATCATTACCTCTTATAGTGATTCAGTCCTTTGATATTCTGATCACGAACATTGATAAACAACAACGTCTCTACTCAGTCCACACGAACAGATCGTTTCCGGTCACAGTGCTAGCTGCTTACGAACGAAAACTTTAAATGAGATAGTGAGACAAAGTACGGCTAGGTTTTCAAGACCAAAATTTCGTCAAGTGAAATGCTTCAGCACAAAGGTTCTATTTATAAAACCACTTATGTGGGCTGCAAGATAAAAGCCCAATTAAGGCTGCAAGCTAAAAGCCCAATTAAGCTTACAGTTGTCATACCTTATGATATACCGCATATCACTTAAGGTTTGGTACCTTACCACATTCCATATTTCAATTAAATGTAGCGTACCTTACAGTGTTCTACAATTCACTTAAGTGCACCGTACCTTACGGTGTTCCTTATTTACTCTATCTCTCATCAACTTGTCCTTATGTGTGTGACCCTGTAGGTTTTTGTGACATTGGTAATTATATTAAATCACACATATAATAAATAAATAGTGAGCGGTATCTAGCAACACATCACTACTATCTAAGTCATGAAAATGTCATGTGATATGACAAAACCTTTCCGTAACAATATTTATGTGTACAATTACCATTTTGTCCTTATGTCTATATTAAACAGAAAGCATAGACCGTGTCACCCTTGTCCAGTTCAATATTGGGCCTTTAGACATTTATCCTGTTATACAGGATGGGCAGATTCTATCTACGTCACTGTAATATGGTGGGAGAACTGACTTTTGGTTTGCATTTTATCGCAAATGTTGCAGATAGCAAGAGTCGCCACTGACTTTTATTTTATCCAATAAGGAAAGGGTGAAAATAATAGGAAAGATCTTTGAGAATTTTCTGAGTTCGGGGGGTAGGTTATAAAAAGGGAAGGTATTAGCACACTTTTCATCTATAGTTATCTACGGGCTCTTAATCGCTATCTCACTTTGAAAATGCTTTATGTATGTGTTTTTTTGAAAATATTTCCAAAATTTGTAATGATTATTGTATCAGTTAAAAATGCATACAAAGTGTTTGTTTTTGAAAATATTTCAGAGAAAGTGTTTGTGAAAAAGATGTTTTGAAATATTCGTGAGCAAGTGATTAAGAACTATCTACCTACTCAAAAGTATTTCGTGTTATTTTCCTCCTCCTTTAGATAGTGTTATCTTACCATTAGTTAGTAGGAAGCCCTATCGTTGGATGTGAAGGGATGGGCGTGGATAATCATACAATCATAAAGGCAACTCGTAGGGGAGTATTAGCAATTTTATCGTAGGGACTAAGATCGTTTACCGAAGGCAACATTCGAAGGTTCATCAACATATTACGATCTTTTTAACCAAGGGTCTTTATTAAAGCATCTCCACGTTCGAGGGACATGATTGTTTTCCAAGGCAACGAGTGAGGTTACCCTAGAGGTATGAGTGTGAATGGTGATCCAATTCAATTATTTATCTTGATTAGGGTTATCTACAATTGTTTTTATGTCTTGCCATACAAACCCTAATTACTAGCAAAGCAATATAGCAATAATGAAAAACAGTAAAGTGCGGGAAATAAAATTTTACGCTATTACAAGGCTTCGAGAATGGGGAATACAAACAGTAAAATCGGGGAGAAAGAATAAAACCCTAATTAAACTATTACAACCGTAAGAAGTTACATAATGATAAAAATAATGAAATATGCGATAATAAAATACACGGAGCGGTAAGATAAAGAGAAACGGGAAAAGAAATGGTTTTGTGATTGTTTGATGAAAAATTTGATGTTTAACCTAAAACCTAATTAATTTTAATTAATTATAAAGGAATTGATTAAAACCCTAAAAAAACCTAAGTTGATTTTAATTAAAAAAGAAAGGTTTTTAAAAAAAGGACTAAATTAAAAAAGGAATTAATTTAATTATTAAAAAGATGATAAATTAAGTTAATTAAAAACCTAAAGTCTAAATTAATTTTAATTAAGAAAAAAGTTAACCTAATTAAGTTTAAAAAAATAATAATTAAAATAAAATAAATAAATAAAATTGAGAATGTGCTTGTATTGAAGCAAACTGGGGGTGTGAGGAAAGAAATTTGCTAGGTCCAAAACAACAAGCCCAATATGCCTGCATTAGATCTAGTGTAGCTTCCAGGGAGGGTTCACCATGGGGAGACAACCAAAAGCGTTGGATTGGATGATGATGAGATCTGATGGTTATGAATTGAGGGTGCATGGTTGACGCGTGAGAGCTTACGTTGGATCTGCAAATAGAGAAAATAGGTAAAAAAATATCATGAGCTCCAGGATCGAACCCACGCCCTGGAACATGTATGCCTTAACGCGCGCTGGCTTGCCACTAGGGTGGCTGTACATCCGGTATATAAATTAAATCAATATAAATATAATATAAGGATGATGCTTGAACTGGAGAGGCACTGAAGCCCTAGCTTCAGTCTTCTTTTTCGTTGACCCTCTTTTAACAAACATGCAAAATAGACAGAGTTAGAAATCCAAAAACACCCTACCCCGCTAAATCGAGAGTTGTGAATCCAATAGAGGTATTTCCGTGGTCTAAAATGACTCGGTTTAAGAGCTATGGTGCAAACGAGGCAGATCGGAGAAAACATGATATTCTATGTTTTAGCATGCATGGGACCATTACGATGGTCCAAACCTGTTCAGATACATCTCAGGAGCATGTTAGTAACATCAATATGGCTTAAAATAACAAAAATAAAGATACGAATTTTGAAAAGATCATCAAATCAATGATGAATGCATGTGTATTTCATGAACTTTGAACCATCAAACATGATCCATTATTACTCTGTATGATTGTTAAGAGTGAATAGAGTGGTTGGTTGTAGTGAGGGGGGTGTAACAAGTGTTTCAAGCTTTCTAGGGTTCTTGAGAAAATTTGATATTTTGACAATTTTGTGGCAAGGGTTTTTTTCGTGGCTGACTTTTATGAAGAGAATCTGATTATATAATGTGGAATTAGGTCAAAGATCTGTGGACTTGGGCCTTGTGTAAGAAGATATGATTTTATCTTATTTATTTTGCATTATTAATGAATTAATCAAAATTAATTAAAATAATTAAAATAAAAATAGGTCAAGGGAGGTATGAATGAATTATGAGGTGTATAAGGAGTATAGAGCACGTATGGACTCTTAAACAATGGCCCAATAGTCCAAAATATCAAGTTGTTCAATTTGAACTTCATGCATTTGCCCAAAATTTCCCAACTTGCACTGGTTATAACTCTCTCAATTTTCATCTGTTGAAGGTGATCTTGGACTTTTTATAAATATCAAGATGTCCTCTACAATCTCTATGTTGATTAATATTGCTTTTGAAGACTTTATATTGATGTAAGTTGCCTTGACAAAAAGTGTCTTCTTGTTGACTTTTAAAATGACCTGTAATGTATTGACCCATATCTCTCAAATGAAGCATTTTTTAGACTTGATCTTAGATATACAAAGTTGAGGAGAATTGAATTACCTTCAAAATGGGCTTTTGTTGGGGGAAATTTGATGAAGCATGTGAAAGTTATGCTTGGTCAAAGTTCAGTTGACTTCTCTTAAGGAAACCCTAATTTGGTAACTTTTGACTTTTGATGATTTGAGAGCTTTTATTGAGGAATCATGATCAAACATTGATCAAATGATTAATATGACTTCAAAATATTGATGTTGACAAAAAATATTGAAGTTTGACTATATGTTGACCACAATTGACTTTTTGTTCAATATAATTGATTTGCAGTCATCTGAGCAATTGACTGAGCAAACTTGTGATGCAAGGCATGAAACTTGGTATGAGAATTCTTAGAGACCTATAAGAAACCATTAAAACAACTTGATACCTTGGAAACCCAATCTTCCTTGAGAAATACCAAACTCTAGTTGTGAATTATTGCTTAGGAGGAGAATTTAGTTGATCAATTCTTGAGCCACCTTGAGCATATGAGGACCTTAGGAGAATGTCTTAAATGAAATGGGAGGGAGAATTTTGGGGTAAAACAGCTGCCCCTATTCAATCTTCTTAAACCTGAAGAGTTAGATTGGCATGTCCGCCATTCGTGACTTGAAGGTAGAAGAGGATTGAACACTTAAGTGCCCAGAAATTTGCACTCGCATGTGCAGGAGATAACGTTGTTGGTGATAATATTGCTTGAATGGGATTAAAGATGCCATTCGGGGAGATGACGGAGAGTCGTTGGAGATGGGCTTATAGATACCATCCAAAGTGATTGTTGATAGAAGTATCAGAATGAGTTTACGTTTGACTACATCTGAGGAATGCTTTTCAGAATAAATCTCTGAAGGAAAACACTTTTCAGAATTCAGTCTCTGAAGGGAATTGTTTGTCATGTAGATATTCTCCCCGTCCTATTTCGGGAATTGATCTACAATCTATTTTTGTTGGTAAACCCGTCCTGTTTTGAGAGTTCATACCACTTGGTGATAAAGATAGTTGCCCCGCCCTGTTTCGGGAATTGATCTTCATCTGGCCATAAAGATAGAAAGATAGCTTCCCCGTCCTATTTAGGGAGTTAATCTTTACTCGGTTGTATAGATAGTTTCCTCATCCTATTTCAGGAGTTAATCTTCAACCTATTTTTGTAGATAGTCGCCCCGTCCTGTTTCGGAAATTGATCTACAATTTGTTTTCACAGATAGTTTCCTTGTCTTGTTTCAGGAATTAATATGTGCCTGGTCATACTGATAGTTGCCTTGTCTTGTTTCAAGAGTTAATTTGCGACCTATTTTAAAATTATTGATGATATTCATCTGCTTGTATATTTTACCTAAAAAGATAAAGAGTTAGTTGTATGAAATGTCATGATATATAAAATGCATTGCTTAATGATGTTCTCAAAGTAAATGGGAGTGTGCTATATGTGTTTCGTATGCATATTCTATGACATGTATGAATGTAAGATGTCGTTGATGTGTATTGGTAGCTCTGTATAACGTTTCTGACTAGGGAAAATAAATCCCCGACTGTTGTTGGGGATTAAGAATATGTGTAATCCTCAATCTTTGTTTAGAATGTTTCTTCTGGGAATTCTTGCTTTCTATTTGAGGAAACTCTGTTGGGGAATTTGATTTCTGCTTGGGGCGAAGAGTTCAGGAACATTGGTCGTTCATCGCTCTATTGGGGAATTTAATTCTTATATACCCTTACTAGGGATAAAAGAGATGGATAATCTTCCGAGGTGTTGTCTGACCGAGTTTCTGATATGGATGTTGACTCGTCTGGGGAGGATAAGGTTAACTGATATCTGGTCTGGTTTCAGATTCAGTAGAAATTCTCTAGGGATGGCAATCTGGACTACCTTTTGCTGGAGAGGAATTTTTCCGATGATTCGTAGTAGTCAGAGGAATAGACTCAAGCTAGGGAGACTGGATTTTGTTGGGGAAATAAACCCTGTTGGGGAAATAAACCATGTTGGGGAAATATATTTTGCTGAGGGAATGCTCTGCTGAGGAGATGAGCCTTTCTGGAGAAGAGAATTATGCAGGGGATTTTATAGTGTTGGAGAAATAAACTCAACTGGGGAAGAGAGTTTCTATGAACTATGTTGAGGATGTAATCTACGATGAGGATTGGGACTCCGTAGGTCGGCGACATTTCCAGGGAAAAGATCATGTTCCTTAGGGTATTTCATACTTACAAGGAGTGTATCTTTGTTGAAGATCAGCTTGTGAAGATGACTCCGCGGGGGTTAATCCCATGGAGGTTGCTCTGTGGGGATTTTGTGGATGACTTGAACATTATCCCAACTCCTAGAATCTTGAATAAATACTTTATTCCTATTTTTATGCATATATTTGTTAACAATAATCATATTCATATGCATATGTTCATTCAATTTAGTCATTGGATGTTTTTGTAAACAAAACAGAAAAAAAAACAAAATTTGAAATTATGTTTATATTGATAGTTTGCCTATAAATAGGCGATTGTTGTACAAAGAGATAGAAATCCCAATAGGAGGAAATTGTCATGAAATGAAAGGAGTACAAAACATATAGCTATGTGTAAATGATCTCGTCGGGTTTCAACTCCACTATTGCCCCTATGTCTTCGAGCATCTCATCCCTTGTTGTCAAAACAAGTTGATTGATTTGATCGGCACCATTTGAACTCGACGTTGATAATAAATTTATTTGTAAGTGATCCAACGGGACATAGTCGTACGCTTTAATCCCTAATTTTTGCCTGGACCGCCCTTTCGGGTTTTCAATCCACCGGGATACCCTTTTTGCCCAAGCCACCTTTTCAGGTTTTCAATTGTCGGGGGTGTATAATCTTTATATATATATATATCACTGATTTTTGCCCGAACCTTTTTGGTCCTCCAGGATGCCTATATTTTTTCCTATTCCAGTTGATCTAGAGGGGCATTTTTTATGCGTAGTATCTTTTAACTATGTCTGCACTCACAGGGTGTGAAAGATCTTCACCGTCCATGGTGGTAAGTATCATAGCACCACCCGAAAATATCTTCTTGATTACAAATGGCCCTTTGTAGGCGGGAGTTCATTCGTCCCTGGGACCACCTTGCGGTAGAATAATGCGCTTTATTACCAAGTCACTAGCTTGATATACCTGATGCTTGATCTTCTTGTTGAAGGCTTTGATCATACGCTTCTGATATATATGACCGTGACAGACAGCCATCAATCTTTTCTCGTCAATCAAATTCAACTAATCCAACCTAGTCTGAACCCATCTTTCTTCGTCTAAATATGCATCTTTCGTAATTCTTAGGGAAGGAATCTGAACTTTGACAGGTAGGACAACCTTCATACCATAGACCAGAGAGAATGGGGTTGCCCCAATTGATGTTCAAGCTGAAGTTCGGTATCCATGAAGAGTAAATGTCAACATCTCATGCCAATATTTATACGTCACCGACATTTTTATATAATCTTCTTAATGTTCTTATTGGAGGCTTCCACTGTGCCATTCATCTTAGGTTGATACTGTTGTACCCCAAAATTTGCCCTCCCATATTCTTCAAAGTTTTGACAAGCATCATCTGCATTTGCTCAAGTCTACTCAAGGGTTGCACAGTTCAAACCACCCTCCTAAGCCAGTCAAATTAGGGTTTTGGTTCTTGCAAGGAAGTTGAGGTTTTCAAGGGCTCAATCAAGTCCCACATGCCTATAAACATTGTCAAGCACCTACATGTCAAGTTTCAAGGCTCACAAGGTCAAGTTGCACAGTCAAAAACCCTAATTGCTTCACAATCAACTGCAGGGGCAAAATGGTCATTTGGCAGTCAAAAGTCAAAAATTTTGGTCAACATCTTATTTTGAAGCCACAATCATCATTTGGTCAAATCTTGACCATGATTTCACAAGAATGGCTCAAAAATCATCAAGGTGTCAAGAGTTTCTATTTTTGGGCAGTTGAAAAGTCAACTGTAACTTGACCAAGGCATAACTTTTTCATGGTTCATCAGAAAAATCCCATCCAATGCTCATTTTGAAGGGGATGACATTTCCTACAACTCATATTCACATTCCAAGTCCAAGAAATGCTCTCACAAAAAGTTATCAATTTCAACATTATAGGTCATTTTCAAAAGTCAACAAAAAGGCACTTTAAGTCAAAGACCATACCTTGAGATTGGTAAATCAAAATGACATGGGACCAAAGGCATTGGTTAGAGGACTTCAAGACCTTTCCAAAATGTCCAAGAATATGTCCATATGATCAAAATTGAGCAAGATATGCATTGGAGAAGTTGGGAAATTTTTGTGAAATGGCAAAAGTCAACTATCCTTGAAACTTCAATTTTTGACAAAAGGGCCCACTTTTTCCACTTGATTCAGCTTTGCCATGCCTCCCACGTGTCCCATGATTTATTTCAAGATTAAAGATTAATTTTTCTATTTTTATTTAATTTTATTTGATTTAATTCATTTTAAATCTTTAAAATCCAAATAAAAATCAAAGAAATTAATTAAGGGATATCTTTGAGTTTGAATAGCCTTGATGCATCATGAAACACATACCAATTTTGTGTACATCCTATTTCAAGCATGAAATTCAAATTTGGAGCAAAAATGGCAAGTTGTTTAATGGTGGTCATGGAAAAATCTCAAACTTCATTGCAAGGCTTAAAGGTCCATTATATTGATTGATTCTCATTGCTAGACATATATGCAAGCCTTTCCAATCCAATTCACGACCTAGAACTCTCTAAAACGGCCAAACTGAATTCCAAAAAGTTGGAGAAAATTTGCAAACTGAAATCCACTCTTCAGTGCAATTCAGACACTTTCTTTGATCCAAACACACTCCCAACACTCCCAGGCACGATTTGCAATCATCAACAAGCCAAGAACCTCAAAGAATCGCTCATCACGCCCCCACGGTTTGTCAATTATTTTGAGAATCAAAATCCATATTCCATGCATTATTAACCCAATTTCTTGTTTGTTTTGTACTGTATGAATGCACAGGGAACTTTTGGCATGGTTTAATTGCAGTGTAACATACAGAATCGTGATTTGCCATTAAAACACTTTAGGGTTCTTAAGGTTTAGAATTGGGGATTTGCACATGCTGTAAAATTAAACCTCCAAATATATATGGCTGAAACCGGCGTGATGAGGCGAATCCAGTAGATACCTCGCGCCCTTTTTATATATACTGAGTGCCTAATCGCTATTTTGGACATTGTCATTTTGTGGGGGTTTAAAACCCCCGTTATTTGTTTGCTCTTTTTGTTTCAGGAACGAAGAAGATGATTACGTGCAGGAATGGGGTTGGTGCATTCAAATAAACGCGCGGATTTTTTGATTTCCAGAATAACGTTTGTTTTTCATATTTAATTTTCTTTGTTTGTTATGTTAACAAAAACACTCAAGTGGCCCAGTGGCTGGAGACGTGGCTAGGCATCACTGGGACCTGGGTTCGATTCCCAGGTCCCCCCATAATTCAAATATCATTTTTTCTAAGGTGTTCTTATGCAGATTCCCAAACGTGGAGCACCATACACCTCACAGATCCAAGCGCCAAGTGGCCTCTCTCATAGATCTGAAGGCCAGGAGGTGGTCCTCACCATGCGCTTAGTCAACTAACAAGCACTGGATTCCAGAAAGTCAAACGAGCTGGATTCAAATGGGCCTCAAATCTCAATCAAAAACCCCCCTCATTCTGGCCCATACCCCCTTTAGGTTTGCTCTCCATTTTTATTATTTTGTCATTTTCTTTTTTTTTTATTTTATTTCTTATTCCTTTTTATTAACTACTAACATAATTAATATTTTATAAAAAAATCCAAAAAATAGAACTAACATTATTATTATTATTATTATTATTATTTTATTTTTGTAATTAAATACTAATAAATTGAATTAATTATTAATTAGGCTACTTTAACTTTTTTTCTTAATAATTAAAATAAGTTTAGAATTAGTTTATTTATTAACTTTTAATTTTAATTCTATTATTTTATTTCATAAAAACATAAAAAATACAAAAACATTTTTCTTTTAATAAATTAATTAATTAAATTAGGCTTTATTTAATTAATTGCATTTAATTCAAAAAAGACAAAAAATTCAATTTCTTTTCTTAAAAGGGTCAAAACCCTTAGAACGTTCCCGATTAATTTTATTCGTGCGCATTTTATTTTGATTATTATGTAACTGCTTCCAGGAATGTAATAGTAATTAGGTTTATCGCTTTATTTAATTTCTCGTACTTATTTACCAAAACGGGTCTTTGTATTTTTGGCGATGTATAGACTCGCGCCTTGTAATAGCGTAAAATTTATCTTTCCGCAATTTACTTTCCGCACCCCTAACTGTTAAATGCATGAAAGAATGTATGTAAATAAAATTAATTCGTAGCTCACAAATAACATGTACAAAAAACAATTAACTGAAAAACAACACACAAAGCACATGCCACTTCTAGGGTACGCTTCACTCGTTGCCTCGAAACGTGGTCATCAAGTATAGGACGTCTTAGAGGTCGCCCTTTGTCTAAAGATCCAGTTGCCTCGAAACGGTTGCCCCAGATAAAAAGGATCTAGTACATTAGGGTTACTTCTAAGGTATCCTACCATTGCTTCGGTGACCACACTGTCCCGATAATCGAATCGACCCGAACACCTCCAACGATGGTGCTACCTACCTCTCAATGGTGGGATAGCATTATCTAAAGGACTCTTACACAGCCTAATTCCGTAGGGTAGGTAGATTCTCATGGGTACTTGCTCTTTCTCACAACAAACAAAAACAACTTTTCGCACCTACACTTTCAAAAGGTTTTCAAACAAATTTTTCATACACTCTTGAGGACAGATACAAGAGTTACTTAGAAATTTTTCAAACGAAACTTTTTTCAAAACCCACACACACTTGAAAAGCAAACAAATTTTGAAAACATAAGAGCAAGTACCTAAGAGCCCGTGGATAACCACGGATAGAAAGGGTGCTAACACCTTCCCTTTCTATAAATCTACCTCCCGAACCGAGAAACATCTCGAATAAGGAATTTTGCTGTGCTTTTGTCCTTTCCATGTTGGAGAACATAAAAGACGGTGGCGACTCTTGCTTACCGCGACATTTCGCGAACCAGCTTACAAAAACAGTCAGTTCTATTTCCACCGATCACAGATAAAGAGAAGAATTGTGGTGCTTGATCTTGAACTACATGCAGAGTTCCATGATCATAGTGTTGTTGATATTGGTACCATTGTTTGTGATAATTCTCTCGGGGATGCCATACCGATAGATAAGGTTATGCTTAAAGAATCGGTTGACCACATTCTTGGAAACAGAGGCAAACGAGGTTGCTTTAACACACTTTGTGAAGTAATTGATGGCGACGAGGCTGAAGCGATGTTTGTTAGAAGCAGTATGCATGACCTCTCCAATCATATCAATGCCCCATATTGTAAACGTCTAAGGAGCAGTCAAGACATTCAGAGGTACTGGAGGCACATGTACTTTGTCAATGTAGATATGGCACTTGTGACAACTTATTGAGTGGTGGTGACAATCAGTTTCCATAGTTGACCAATAGTAACCCGCTCTCAGAATCTTCTTAAGCATGGTATGTCCACTAGAATGAGTACCAAAGATACCTTCGTGCATATCTTCCATAATCTTCTATGCCTCTTTCTTGTCCATACAATAAAGTAGAGTCAAATCATGGTTGTGCTTGTACAGAACTTCGTTGCTCAAGAAGATCTTAGCAGAGAACCTCCATAGGAATTTCTTGTAATTGATAGAGGCTCCCTCAGGGTACTCTTGAGCCTCAAGGTATCTTTTCACTTTGTAAAACCAAGGTTTCTCTTCTACTCCATCAGTGTCAACTTCATAGCAGTGCACCGATTCGTCTAGCCTTTCAATGGTAATTCTAAAAGCCTCATTATCCCATCTGACCTTGAACATAGATGACATGGTAGCTAACGCGTCTGCCAACTAACTCTCTTCTCGTGGGATGTACTCAAAAGTGATCTCCTCAAAGTACGAAATTAAGGTCAGCATATGCTCTCTATAAAGAATGAGGTTCGAATGATTCGTATCCCATTCTCCCTTAATCTGGCTGATCACCAGGGATGATTCCCCGTATACGCTCGAGAACTTGATTCTCAGGTCAATAACAGCTTTAATACCCATGATGCACGCTTCATATTCAGCCATGTTGTTGGTACAGTCAAAGCATAATCTGGTGGTGAAGGGTGTATGGAAACCATGGGGAAGATAACCACAACACCGATTTTGTTACCAAGTGTGTTGGAAGTTCCATCTAAAACCATAGTCCATCAGGATCTTGGCGCAGGTCCTTCATATGTTCCAGGCTTTCCATAATCTATAACTAGCATAATGTTCTCGTCCGGGAATTTGAAGTTCATATATTGGTAGTCGTCTACAGCTTGATGAGCCAAATGATGTGCCAGTACACTTCTTATGATTGCTTTCTAAGTGGTGTACTGAATGTCGTATTCCATCAAGACCATCTTCCATATGTCTATTCTTCCAGAGAGAGCGAGCTTCTCAAATATGTACTTGATGGGATCTGTTTTAGAGATTAATAAAGTAGTATGGGTAAACATATACTATCTTAGTTGGAGAGCAGCCCATGCTAAAGTGCAACAAGTTTTCTCGAGAAGTGAGTATCTTGTTTCATAGTCGGTAAAATTTTTGCTAAGGTAGTATATTGCATGCTCTTTTCGACCAGACTCGTCATGCTGGCCCAGTACACACCCCATTGAATTCTCTAATACTATTAGGTACATGATTAGAGGTCTTCCTTCAACTGGTGGCATCTGAATTTGAGGTTCTTATAGGTACTCCTTGATTTTGTCAAAGGCTATCTAGAAATCATTTTTCCACTTCACTACCTGATCTTTCTTTAGTAACTTGGAGATCAATTCACAAGTAACGGTCAAATAAGAAATAAATCTGGAAATATAATTCAGTCGTCCCAGGAAACCTCTGACTTCCTTCTTAGTATGGAGAGAGGGAATTTCTTGAATAGCTTTGACTTTAGCAGGATCAACCTCAATACCTTTACTGCTGACTATGAAACCCATAAGTTTACCGGATCTCACCCCAAAGGTGCATTTGTTCAGATTCAATCTCAACTTGTACTTCTTCAATCTCTCAAACAGCTTGCGTAGGTGGTCGAGGTGCTCTTCTTCGGTCTGAGATTTGGCTATCGTGTCATCAACATAAACCTATATCTCGTGATGGATCATGTCATGTAACAAAGCTACCATATCACACTGATATGTTGCGTCGACATTCTTCAAATCGAAAGGCATGACTTTGTAACAGAAAGTGCCTCACTGTGTGACGAAGGTTATTTTCTCCATGTCTTTAGGTGCCATCTTGATATGATTATAACCCGAGAAACCGTCCATGAAGGAGAATACCTTGTGTTGAGCAGTGTTTTCAACCAGAACATTAATATGTGGAAGTGGGAAGTTATCTATGGGGCTCGCCCTGTTCAGATTCTTATAGTCTACACACATGCGCACTTTTCCATCCTTCTTAGGTATTGGTACCATATTTTCCACCCACTAAGGATATGATGTAACTGCTAAGAAACCTGCGTTGAATTGCTTCATAAGGTCGGCCTTGATCTTCTTTGACATCTCAGGACGCATGCGACAAACTTTTTGCTTTATTGGAGAACAAAATTCTTTCATCGGTAGACGGTGAACCACAATATCAATATCGAGCCCTAGCATGTCCTCGTACGACCAAGAAAAGGTCTCAACATATTAATGCAACATCTGTATTAACCTGTTCTTGATACCATCTTCTAGGTTGGAACCTATCTTGACTTCTTTCCTGTTTGCTTCAGTACCCAAGTTTACAACCTCAACCGTCTCTTCATGTGGTTGAATGGCCTTTTATTCTTGCACTAACAGTCTGGAAAGTTCTCTAGGTATTTCACAATCTTCCTCACCTTCGTCCTCGGCTTGATAGATCGGATTTTCAAAGTCCTAAATGGCAATAACATTATCGTTATCAACAGGATCCAGAGTGGATGTGGATATGCAATGTATTATATGGGTGTGTGTAAGAACACATAGCTATTTTAAAATGATAAAACTAAAAAGAAAGACAGAGAGCACAAAATTTGAATGCAAAACGTTCAATGCTTTATTAAATGAAAATATGTTTATAAAATGGCAACCCTTAACAAACGAACCACTCTGCCCCATGTAAGGCACAAGGTTTAAAGTCATTGTTTAAATATTACATAACCAAACTTTGAAAGAAATAAAAACATAAATGTGGCTATTACTCCTGACTAATGGAGATAAAGATAATGTCTTTCGCCTTCCAGTTGTTGAGCATGTTGCCAATGGTAGGAAAGATCTAACTGTCAAGGTCATAATCACTGTCAGTGTCCTCTATCATGTTAACTCCATTGTTGCTGACGCAAAAAGGAGGTCTTCCATCACGAGCGTGACGAACAACCTTCTTACCCTCTACAGTGAAACCCAAGCCAAGTTTGTCAGATTTATAGGGAATGTCAGGAAGCTGACCCCAAGCAGTACAACCACTTTCTTCTACAACAACTTTAGTGTCTTTCAGTGAAGCCATTATGGGCGGAACCCTGGTAACTTTGGTAATGGCATAGACGTCTTCAGTAGTGGATGGGGGGATAACTTTAAAAGTCTGATAGGGAGTCTCGATGAATTCTCCGTCCATCTCTACGTACCAGAATGAGTTCAAATGGCTAACCATATACTCTTATTCGCCATAGACAATAACAACCTTTCCGTTCATGGGATACTTTAACTTCCGGTGCAGGGTATAGGTAACAGCGCCTGGCCCATGGATCTAGGGGCGCCCCAGTAAGCAAGAAAAAGCTGGTCAAATATCCATTACATAGAAGGTAGATTCGAAGATCTGTGAACCTACCTTGATTGGAATATCCACTTCTCCGCGTACCATCCTTTTTTAACAGTCAAAGGCTCGAACTATAATATCACTGGGTTTTAGTACAACCCCTTCGTAATCAAGTCTTTCAAGAGCGCCCTTCGGTAGAACATTTTACGAGGAACCGGTATCAACCAATACACGAGCCAAAGTAGTTCCCATGCATTCAATGGATACATACAGGGCCTTATTGTGATTTCTTCCTTCTGATTCATATCAGCATCAAAGAAACCTAATCCATTGTCAGTCGTTAAGCTAGCAATATAACTTCCAAATTTATTGGCAGAAATCTCTTGTGGCACGTGAGTAGTCTTCAAGAATTTTACTAAAGCTTATGCATAATCTTTAGAACACAGTAACAGGGATAACATGGAGATCTTAGATGGGGTATGCCCCAGCTATCCTACAATTTTGTAACCAATCTTGCGGATAATCTTCAATACCTCTTCCAGCTCTTATCTAGAGGTGTCTTCAACTATAACTTCTTTAGGGGCCTCTGTCTGGGCAGACTCCGTTATTTACTCTTTGTCCAGAGTCTCAGCAGTTAACTTGGTAGTGGTAACTTTAACAGGTGTAGTAACATTCTTTGGAGTGATTTCCGGGGAGAAAACTCTTCCACTTCTAGTAACCTTATTGGTCCTAGCAATATTGTCAATACCGGAACCAGCAACTTCAGTAACTTCACCTTCAACAATCGGTAGTTCTTACTTGACGCCATGGTAGTATACGTCAGATCCATAGTTCCAAGGAATAACTTTATCCGAAGAATATGGGATAGGTCCATGTGTAGTGATGATCAGAGGAGCAACTTTCGGATGGGCAGTAATCCTTACAGGACCTTTGGAGGTAATCTTGATAGGAGTGCCGAATATTACAGATAAGTCTCAAAAAAGATTTTCGGCAGGCAAAATCTTCTCAACCAAAATTATGTGATTGTCCATTAGGCATTAAACACCTTCCTTTAGCAACTTGCAGCCATTGGGTTGGGCTGCACAGCAGTAACATTTTTCAATACAACATGGAAATAAACCGGCCTGTAACAGATTCTTCTTGATGATTGGTAGGGGAGCAACCAATTCACTTATAGTGGTAACATAGAAAACATCATCAATAACACTTACGCCTTTGTCTTGCTTCAGCATTGGTGCAATAATCACGTTGGGAATTTCCGGAGGATCAAACTCAATCTCTTTGTTGTTAATCATGTCCTAAATTTTGTTTTTCAGGGCCCAACAATTGTTGGTATCGTGCCCAGGACTGTTGGAATGGTAGGCACACTTTGTATTCGGATTATAAAGAGGAGAGGAGGTGTTGGGGTTTTGAGGAGGCTCCTTCAATGTTATCAGCTATTCTTTCAGTAAATGTTGCAATGCATGAGATAATGGCATACTGATCTTCATAAATTGTCTTCTCGGAGCGTCTGGCCTACGTTGATTGCCATGTTGTTGTTGTTGTTGAACAGGCGCATGATTAGAAATTAGCACCGCTCCTACAAACTGATTATGGTCACTATTAACACGGCCCTTTTAGCCATAAACAACATTGGTCTCCTTCCTACCACTGAATGACTTCTTCACAGCACTTGAAGACGCAGGCACTGGAATTTTTCCGCTCTTGATACCACTTTCGACTTGTTCCCCAGTTAGAATCAACTCAGTAAAACCAGATGAAGAACTCCTAATTAGATGATTAAAGAATGGACCTGTTAGAGTGCCCATGAACATATCAACTAGCTCTCGGTCATACAAGGCAGGTTGCACCCTTCCAGCCATATCTCTCCACTTATAGGAATTCTCTTTGAACCCTTCATTCGAGCCCATAGTCATATTTTATAATTGCACACGAGTTGGTGCAAGGTAAACATTGTATTGATACTTCTTGTAAAAATAAGTAGCCAAGTCTTCCCAAGTACGAATGTTGATTCCCTCCAGCTAATAGAACCACTCGAGTTGTGTACCAGACAAACTTTCCTAAAAGAAGTGAACCCGTAACTTTCTGTCAGCGGTATGGGGTTGGATCTTTCGAACATAAGATCGCAGATGGAGTTTCGGACAAGAAACACAATCATATTTAGAAAAAAACGGGGACCTTGAACTTGTGATGGATAACTACCCCCAGAATAAGACCCAGTTCTTCAAAATCCAATCCAGGCACTTTCTAGATTTCCATGGCCTTTAGGTGATCTTCTAGCTGCTTGTGTCAGTCGTCAGCAGGAGGATACTGTTTAGTGGAATAGTCTTCATCAGAATCTTGGTCGGAACTAAGGTTATTATTTTCTTTAGCTTTCATACTTTCGTAATCTTTCTCTTGGTTGTCTTCTGTATTCAGGGGGGCCTCAAAATCTAGAGCCCTTCTGACTGGACCCTTGAATCTTCTGCCCATATTAAGAAAAACTGTTGGCTTTTTAACCTTCTTCTTATTCCCATTTGTGATGAGGGTATTCAACTTATCTTGATCCTTAGCTAAGTCTAAGAACATCTACTGAAACTGAGCGTTTTGAGCTTGGAGTTCTTTCACAGTTTGCTCGAGTGCCATCTTTTATTTCTGTAATAAACAACAAGAAGATGAGAAAACCTTCTTATAAGGTACCTGTTATGTGATGATATGCATGATGTGAAAATGCAAGTGCAATGTTTTCAAGGACCTTTGCGGGATTTAAATTTGTTTAAACAAAATAAATTTTAGTAACAAGCTCAAATTATAATTGCTTTCAATAAAAAGAGTTACAAAACAACAAAATATGAATTCAAGTCTCCCATGGATGCTTCCTCTTTGTGTTGACATATGCATTAAGGCTTTGTTCTTGGTGGATTCGTTTCATCAGCTCCAGTACTTTCTTCTCACTGGCATAGAAGTGAGTCTCGAAGGAATCTCTTTCCTCCTTGAGTCGAATCTAGGACTTATGTAGTTCTTTGAAGTAAGTAGGCATATCGGGATGAAGAACGCTATGAGATACATCCCCTTCAACAACAGGATCTACGATCATCGGTAGGATAACATGATATGGCATTTTAAGATTCTGAGCACGAGACCGCATCCATCTGAGGTAAGGCTCTAGAGGAATGGAATTCTTGTGTCCTAAAATCTTGCTATCAATCTTATTGGTCATTCCTCAAGCACGTATAAACCTTTGATGGTAATTTTGAGGATCGTTCTTATAGTCGAACACAATACCCTGAATGAGCATATCATGAGGACCGTCCCTTCGAGCATAACCAAACTGATGCAGAGCTAGAGAAGGGTTGTAATTGATGCCCCCTCTTATACCAAGGAGTGGTAAGTTGGGGAATTCCCACAGCAATCAATAATAGTGACATCTTCTTGAGATCGAGAACACCAATGGATATCTGCATAAGTGAGCGACATTAATCTTTGAGACCACCTCAAACCTTGTCCATTCTTTATCACTGATTGGGGTAGGTGCGAAATAAACCACTTGGACAGTAGAGGTATGCAAAACATAAGAGTTCCTTGCTTCTTCATAGTACGAGTGTGGCGGGAATACATGACATCTCTGAGCAAAATAGGTACCAGATTATGAGTGAGAAATATTTTGATGGCATTCGCATCTAGGAATTGGTCCCGATTAGGGAATAGTACCAATCCATAAATCAGCAAAGCCAACATATCCTAGAAAGCACAAAGATTTATGGCATCTAGAAACCCCTGAGCCTTCTCTATCATAAATTTAGGAGAAAAGACCTTGACTCCATTCCTTGCTTCCCAATTAGATATAATATCCAATCATTTCAGATGGAAGGCTAATGCAACGTCTTCAGGTTTTGGAACTTACTCTAAACTGGTGAAGGGTACCTGATCAAGGATAGGAACTTCGAGCAACTTAGAGAATTCTTCCATTGTGGGTACCAATTGATAATCCGGGAAGGTAAAATAGTGATGCTTCGGATCAGAGAACTGGAAAAGAATACTCATCATATCTTCCTGGAAGCCAGTAGTAACAAAACTGAGTAGGTGACCATGTCTCGTGGTGAATTGAGAATTGTCGGGAACCTTTGAGACTAATTCCTCAAGCTTGAAAGGCATCCTTACGAAGTTGATCCGATGGTATTCCTACGACTGGAAGCCATGATCCTGCAACACAAAATAAAGATAAATCCCCTAGATCCTTGAAATGGTTAGTCATTGTAATTCGGTGGGAGAACTGACTTTACTAGTTTTTGTGTTTTATCGCAATTGTTGCGGTTAGCAAGAGTCGCCACCGACTTTTCTTTGATCCAATAAAGGAAAGGGTGAAAAGAACAAGAAATACCTTTTTTAAATATTTTGAGTTTGGGGGGTAGATTATGGAAAGGTAATGTGCTAGCACCCTTTCCATCTGTAGTTATCTACGGGCTCTTAGCTGCTAGCTCACTTTTGAAAAATGCTTTTTTGTGTAAGTGTATTTTGAAATTATTTTGAAAAGACGCCTTAGTTCGGCGAACTTTGTAATGTTTCTCATTTCGGTGAGAACGCTTACAAAGTATTTTTTGTCTTTGAAAATTTTTAGAGAAAAGTTTGTGTATGTGTGAGAAAATTGTTTTTGTGAGCAAGCAACTATGAACGATATACCTACTCGAATGGTCTCTGTTGTTTTCCTCTTTTCCTTTAGACAGTGCTATCCTACCATTAGTCAGTAGGTAGCCCTATCATTAGATGTTTTGAGAGACAATTGAGGGTCATCATACAGTCACGAAGGCAACTTGTAGGGAACTTTAGCAATTTTATCGTAAGGGACTAGATCGTATATCGAAGGCATCATCGAAGGATCATCGAGGGACTACGATATTTATATCGAAAGACTTTTCTAAAGTGTCTTACGTTAGAGGGACATGACTATATTATTTTTTCGAAGGCAACAAGTGGAGGTACCTTAAAGGTGCGCGTGTGTGAGTGTGTTGTGTTTCAATTATTTGTCTTGAAATTAAGTTATCTAGCGTTTGATTTTATCTTGCCATACACGACCTAATTACTAACAGTAATATACGTGTATATACAGAGGTACGGAAAGTAAAAGTGCGGGAAAGTAAATCCTAAACTATTACATCCCATGAGCAGTTACAATATTTAGAAAGAAAATGCGAACAAGATAAACTAACTATTACAAAATCATATTTGCGACCTATATATTTATTTCTAAAATGGTAAATAAATAGAAAATAATAGGAAAGATTATTTAGAAAGAAAATTAAATATCCTAAAAATAAAAGCCTAAATATTTTTGGTATTTTTGTGATTTGATCTTAATATTTTTTTTTAAAAAGTCTAAATTAATTACAAATTAATTATGAAATAAACATTAAAATGAGATTAAAATAAATTTGTCAAAAATTAATTTTAATCTAAAAAAAACCTAAATCTATTTTTTTGTGATTTTGATTTTTTGATTTTTTTTTAATTTTTTTTTTAATTGATTTAAGAAAATTAAGTTAATGATAATAAAAAAATATATAATGTCTAATTGATTTTAATTAAAAAAAGGAAGTAATTATTAATTAAAATTAAATATTTTTTTTTTGGGTTTTTGATTTTATGAGATTTTTATGATTGATTTAATTATCTAAAAAAAAGTTAATAAGACAACATAAATATTAAAAAGAGAAAATGTCCTGATTCCAAATCTCAGCTTATTTTTGTCTAGATCGTCCCATATCCTGAGATCCGAAACCAAACATTCTTGATGCCCTAACGATGGCATCATGTTATTTCTGCCTTCATGCTTGCATGTAAAACATTAGACTTGCTCAAAACATCAATATTAATAAGAATATACGCATAAAAATGATTTAAATTACGAAATCAAAGAGATTCAAAATCAAAATTTTACCAAATCGGAGCGATGATATGAAGGGATTCTGAGACGCGTGGGGGTTGGATAATGATATGGATCTCCTCCTAGGGGTCTCAAAAGGATGAGAGAGTCACTGGTTTTGAGTGAGTGAAGCTGGAACTTCGGTTATGAGTTTTACAACTTCTTGGAATTTTTTGTGAATTTTGAGCTCTCTCTTAGGCAATAATGTTTTCGTGCTCTTAGGCAATGATTTTTTTCGTGCTCTTAGGAAATGATCTTTTTCATGCTCTTAGGCAATGATTTTTTCGTCCCTTTGTAGCTTGCATAGTGTGGTATATATAGAGGAGTGAGAGGAGACTAAACAAGTAAGGTAAGAATCAAGGCATTAAGGCCCTTTTCAAAACAAGACTGTTGTACCCCAAAATTTGCCCTCCCATAATCTTCAAAGTTATGACAAGCAAATGGTTCAAAGTCTACTCAAGGGCTACATAGTCAACCATCCTCCTAAGCCAGTCATATTAGGGTTTTGGTTCTTGCAAGGAAGTTGAGGTTTTCAAGGGCTCAATCAAGCCTCATATGCCTATACACATTGTCAAGCACCTACATGTCAAGTTTCAAGGCTCACAAGATCAAGTTGCACAGTCAAAAACCCTAATTGCTCAACAGTCAACTGTAAGGGCAAAATGGTCATTTGGCAGTCAAAAGTCAAAATTTTTGGTCAACATCTTATTTTGAAGCCACAATCATCATTTGGTCAAGTCTTGACCATGATTTCACAAGAATGGCTCAAAAATCATCAAGGTGTCAAAAGTTTCTATTTTTGGACAACTGAAAAGTCAACTGTAACTTGACCAAGGCATAACTTTTTCATGGTTCATCAGAAAAATTCCATCCAATGCTCATCTTGAAGGGGAAGACATTTCCTACAACTCATCTTCACATTCCAAGTCCAAGAAATGCTCTCACAAAAAGTTATCAATTTCAACATTATAGGTCATTTTCAAAAGTCAACAAAAAGGGACTTTAAGTCAAAGACCATAACTTGAGATTGGTAAATCAAAATGACATGGGACCAAATACATTGGTTAGAGGACTTCAAGACCTTTCTAAAATGTCCAAGAACATGATCAAAGCTTAAAAATTGAGCAAGATATGCATTGGAGAAGTTGGGAAATTTTTGTGAAATGGCCAAAATCATTTATCCTTGAAACTTCATTTTTGACAAAAGGGGCCCACTTTTCCCACTTGAATCAGCTTGGCCATGCTTCCCACGTGTCCCACATTTTATTTCAAAATTTAAAATTAATTTTTTCATTTGTATTTGATTTTATTGGATTTAATTCATTTTAAACCCTTTAAAATCAAATAAAAATCAAGAAGGTTAATTAAGGGACATATTTGGTTTTGATTAGCCTTGAATCATCATTATACAACATCCCAAATTCGTACCAAGGCCTAATCAAGCAAGAATTCAAAAATTGGCTCAAAAATGGAAGGTGTGTTAATGGAGGTTTATGGAAAATCTTATGTATGAATGCAAGGCTTCAAGGCCCTTAATTCCAATCAAAACATACTACATAATGCATATACAAGTGATCACAAAAAAGGACAAGACCTAAGTTGCGCTGCAACCTCAGAACAACTTGGCATTTTTCACACAAAAATTTCAAAACTGAAAACATACATATAGCTTGTTTCAAGCCCCCATTCCTATCAAAACACATTGCTGACATCCCAAGAAAGCTATTCCAATCAAAATCAACCCTCCACGCGCAAGGAATTGGTATATTGGGGTCAAACTTTCTCAAACTTTTCTCGTAATCGTGTTTTAATTTCTGGACATTTTTCATGCATTTAAACTATTGATTTATACTAACCATGACCTTCTGAAGCTTTTAGTATTATTTGATTGAGCAATGGCATCCCATATCAAAAGTTGCCATTGATGGACATTAGGGTTTCAGAGGTTTGGAATTAGGCGTTTGCACATACTGTAAAATCAGGACATCCAATTACCATGGTTGGAATCAGGACCTCCAGACGAAGCTAACCCACTATTTGCGCCATATTTATGTTTCCATATGAGCTATTCGATATTATCCATAAGCCTGTGTTTTGGGGGGGTTTAAAACTCCCGCTATCCTTTTTTTGTTACAGGAACGAATGGAGAAGAAGACTGCGTGGCACGATATGACTGGAGGGTTTGAATTCCAGCGCATTTTTTTATTTGATAACATTGATTTTGATTTTGTTTTATATTATTCATTTTCCATTCCATATACAAAGCGCACCAACAGCACAATTGGCAAAGCACTAACTTGGCAAACGCAGGGACCTGGGTTCGATTCCCAGGTCCCCCACTTTATTCCATAATTTTTCTTGCAATATATTCCTGTGCAGCTTCCATTCTAATGACCACCATGAAGCCCAACGCCTTGGCACGCCACATGTCCTTGAAGATCAATCCAGTGACCATGACCAGCAATCCACCATACGCATCAGTCAAACGTTCCTCACAATCCCAGAAAAGTCAAAAAGGCTTCCTCCTGTTGGGCCAAAATTCCTCAAACCATCTCCTCAATTGGGTCAACACCCCCCATGTTTGCCTTTCCTTTCTCTATTTTTATTCTTTTCTTTTATTTATTTTAATTATATTATTTGTTTTATTTAATTCCATAAAATTAGTTTTATAATATAAAAATACCAAAAAAATCAGAAATCATAAAAATAAAAATATATTTTATTTAATATTATTTTGTAAATAAATTTTGCTAACCAATTTAGTTTTAATTTTAGGTTTAATTTTAATGTTTTTTTTAATAAACTAAAAAAAATGTAGAAATTAGGGTTTTAATACTTTTATTCCTTTTCCTTTTTTTACCATTATTAATTATTAATTATTTTTGTAAATAAATATGCCATTTAAATAATTAATGTAAATTAGGTCAAAACTTAGACATTTTCTTTAATAAATTAAAAACAATTTATAACTAGGGTTTTATTCAACTTTTAATTTCAATTAATCTTCTTTAATTTCATAAATCCAAAAACATAAAAAATAAGTTCTCTTTTCTCATCTAATAATTAAATCAATTTATAATTTCAATTTAATTTCTTTAAAGGGTCCAACGCCCTCGCATTCTCGATTCTTATTTCTTTTCGCATTTATTTTTATTTCTTTTGTGGATATAATGTAATTGCCCCAAAGCTTTGTAATAATAATTAGGATATTTACTTTCCGTACTTTTATTCAAAATCGGGTCTTGGTTTAATTTGGCGATGTAGACCCGCGCCTTGTAATAGCGTAGGACCTTTATTTCTCCGCACTTTAACTTTCTGCACCTTTTAATTGCTAACTATCACATGAAAGAATGTATGCCCAAATAAAATCAAAGCGTAGAACACTCAATGCATGACAAGACAAATAATAACTGAAAATGACACACAATTCACACACCACTCCTAGGGTACGCCTCACTGTTGCCTTGCCCCTCGAAACGTGGTCGTCGAGTACAGGACGTCTTAGTAAGTCCTTATGTCCATGAACATGGCATAAGGGTAGCTTCTAAGGTGTCCTACCGTTGCTCTGGTGATCACACTGTTGCCTTGCCCCTCGAAACGTGGTCGTCAAGTATAGGACGTCTTAGTGAGTCCTTATGTTCCATTGATCTAGTTGCCTCGAAACGGTTGCCTCAAAACAAGTTGCCTCGGAAGGTTGCCTCGGAATAAAAGATCAATGGCATAAGGGTAGCTTCTAAGGTATCTTACTATTGCTCGGTGACCACACTGTCCCTAACCCTCGAATTGACCCGAACACCTCCAACGGTGATGCTACCTACCTCTCAATGGTGGGATGGCACTACCTTAAGGACATTTACACAGCTTAATGCCTTAGGGTAGATAGATGACTCATGGGTACTTGCTCTTTTCAAAAACAAACAAAATACTTTTCACACCTGACACTTTGCAAAAAGCTTTCAAAAACAACTTTTCAAACACTCTTGAGGATTGATACAAGAGTCGAACTGAAGTTTTAAACGAAACTTTTTCAAACCCACTCACCTTGAAAAGCAAACAAACATTTTGAAAACACAAATGAGCAAGTATCTAAGAGCCCATGGATAACCATGGATAGAAAGGGTGCTAACACCTTCCCTTTCTATAAATCTACCTCCCGAACCGAGAACTAATCTCAATAAGGAATTTTTCTGTGCTTTTGTCCTTTCCATATTGGAGAAAATAAAAGACGGTGGCGACTCTTGCTTCCGCGACATTTTGCGAACCAGCGTTAAACAGTCAGTTCCAGATCCACCGATCACAGAACTGGCGACTCTGCTGGGGATTAAACTATTAAAGTGAGGTGTACCTTAGGATAGTTCATAACTGTGTTTTCAATTGCTTTGACTTGTTTGCTTTAAATTGTGGGACTGTCTTGGGAGTTCTATAGATCCTAACCCGAATCTGAAGGATACCTACTTAGAAAGTAGCAACAAGGCTGTGAGGGAACTGTGCGGGGTATACCGACATGGTTGAAATAGTCTGCTACGTTGATGTGGCACTTTGGTGTGTACCGGTAACCCTTGAGTTCAGTCAAGGAGAGTACGGGGCCTCCATGTGGTGTCGTGAAGCATCAACTGACCTTAGGAACCTTAATTGAACCATCTTGGCCTCTTTAGGGTAGTGAGATAACTGACTTTGGTGCAGTCCGAGGTTGGTTGATACTCGATACTACACTCAATTGAGGGTTGCTTTCCTGGGATATTTCGGTCGCCAGTTCAGTGGCTAAATCGAAACGATGAACAATGAAAGAAATCCAGTGATATTGGGACCCTTAGAACCCGGTTACTTCTAATAGGACAGGTTGAGCCCGCCAACTTCAAGAGGGTAATACCCAGACCCCATGCTGGCCTAAACTCTAAGGGCTTGTCTTGTGTGACTTGTGTGCCTTATCATGTTTGCCTTTGTAAATATTTGTGGTGTGTTTAATCATAGCATCATGACATCATCCAAAATCATATGCATTGACTAACCATTTCAGGGGTTCGAACCTTCATCTTTGTTCTTGTTTTGTAGGACATGGAAACTGTTCGCAGAAAGACAATTCAGATCAGCCTTGTAAGGATTCCTCCTCAGCTTAAGGAGCTTATATCTAGGATTCCCGAGAGCTCTTCATTCAGTGAAAGACATGGAAGACTCATCAGCTTGGTCAACACCAACATTGAGGAAGATATGATAAAGGTCTTGTTCCAGTTCTTTGACCCTCTGCATCACTGTTTCACTTTCCTGGATTATCAACTGGTGCCTACATTAGAAGAGTTCTCCCGGTTTCTGAAGATCCCTATCCTTGATCAACTACCCTACAACGGTACGGAAAAGGAACCCAAGCTTGAAGAGATTGCTAAAGCCTTACACCTACAATCATCTGACCTCAAGGGACATTGGGAAGCTAGAAGTGGTATCAAAGGGTTCTTAGCCAGGTTTCTGTTTGAAAAAGCCCAGGAATGTTGGAACTCCCTTGACCTACAGGCTTTTGAAGAAGTTGTGGCCCTCCTTGTCTATGGTTTGGTGTTGTTCCCTAACCCAGATCAGCTTATAGATATCAGTGCTGTCCAGATCTTCATGTCCAGGAATCCTATACCTATGTTGCTTGGGGACATCCTTCACTCATGTTACACTCGAACCATGAGAACAAGAGGTGTTCTTATGTGCTGCACTCCTCTCCTGGGAAGGTGGTTTATTTCGCACCTTCCGCAATCAGTTTTGAAGAATGAGCGGGGTTTGAGATGGTCACAACGATTGATGACCCTTACACATGCTGATATACATTGGTGTTCTCGGTCCAGAGAGGACGTCACTATCATTGATCGTTGCGGGGAGTACCCTAATGTTCCTTTGCTTGGAATCAGAGGAGGTATTACTTACAACCCGTGCCTGGCTTGGAGACAGTTTGGTTATGCTCGGAGGGACGGCCCTCATGACATGTTAATTCCTGACATAGTTTTTGACTTCGACAACGATGCACAAGGACTTCGCCAGAGATTTATCAGAGCTTGGAGGATGCCCAGTAAGATAGACAGCAAGACACTGGGGCACATGAACTCCATCCTATTGGAACCTTATCTCAAGTGGGTACGCGCCCGCTCCCAGAAGTTAGAGATACCTTATCCTCATGTTCTCCCTGTGATCAAAGAGCCAGTATTGGAAGGAGAAGTGTCCTACACCATTCAACATCCTGACATGCCCACGTCCTGGGAAGAGATGCAGAAGAGCTGGATCCAGCTTAAGGAAGAACAAAATTCTCTTGAGATCAGTCTACATGCTAGTGAAAAGAAGGTCTTGGAGCTCACCCTCCTACTGCACGAGGAGAGGAATCTCAACACCTACATTGCTCCGAAGAGGATGCGCAGTGTCTTTTGGGATTGATCTACTTTGTAATGTTTGCCCATGAGGCTTTGATGTATCAAACAATTATTTCCTTAATGATAACGTGTGTTCCTTTTTGTCTACAACGAATTTGAACTTTCGAACCCTTGAATGCATTGCATAAACACATATCATTCATCATGTGCATAGCAGGTACTCTTCTTTTCAGGTTGCTTACTGTTCTTCGCTGTTTATTTCAGCATCATGAACCCTGAATCATCTACCGAGCTATCTATCAAGGCCCTTCAGGCGCAGAACACACAATTTCAGGAGCTGATCATGGGTTTGGCTCAAGGTCAACAAGAGCTGAAGGCTATGCTCCTGAAGAAGAATAAGAAGAAGAAGAGGACTGTGATATTCAACACTGGGCGCAGACTCGGGAACACCTTGCAGAATGACGCTGAGAGGACTACTCCATCTGTGGGGGAAGGTAGTCACCAAGGGAGAGAGGTCCCTAGTCTTGTGGTCTCTGACACTGAGACAGACTTCAACGACGAACAGTACCTCCTGCTGAGGACCGGTACAAGCAGCTGGAGGACATATTAAATGCTATGGAGATCCAACGTGTGCCTGGGTTGGATTTCGGAGACTTGGGGTTATCTTCTGGGGTGGTAATTCCACACAAGTTCAAGGCGTCTGCCTTTGTGAAGTATGACGGGGCTTCCTGTCCCAAGATGCACCTCTGTTCTTATGTAAGGAAGATCCAGCCTTACACAGCAGACAGGAACTTATGGATCCACTTCTTCCAGGAGAGTCTTTCAGGGACTCACCTCGAATGGTTCTATCAGCTGGATGGGACCAACATTCGTAACTGGGAGGATCTGGCCATTGCTTTTTACAAGCAGTATCAATATAATTCCGACCTCGCTCCTACACGTACCCAACTCCAGGGTATGTCGCTAGGATCGGGTGAAGGTTTTAAGGAGTACGCACAGAAATGGAGAGACCTGGCTGGCAGGGTGCAGCCACCATTGACGGACCGGGAGCTGGTGGATATGTTCTTAGGGACCCTATCTGGTCCATTCTTTAATCATCTCATTGGTAATTCCTCTGCTGGGTTTACTGATCTGATCCTGACTGGTGAGAGGATCGAGGCTGGTATAAAATCGGGGAAGATACAGAAGGTTACCTCCTCCAATGCTGAAAAGAAGCCCTTCAAGAAGGAGGCAAGTGCTGTGTATGGTCCAAGAAGGCAAGACAAACCTGAACGCCGCCAAGCTGTCAACGCAGTGGTTATTTCTAAGCCTGCTGCTGCTCCACAACAGTACAACCAACCCAGGGCTGAAAGGCCCAAATGGCAGTATACTCGGTTCAGTATGACTCTCTCTCAAATCTGGCCACAACTGTTATCAACCAACTTGGTGACTGTTAGAGAGGCCCCGAAGGTTGTTGTAGGTGTTTAGGTATTGGCTTGCATTTTTGGTAAATCCCAAGTGTATGTGTGAATGTCATGACTGATGTCATAACATTCTAGTTCAGGTTGTACTGACTCATTAGGTACCTTTGCAGAAAAATATTGTAATTGTAATACTGATGTTTATAAGTGTGTATCTGAGCATTTTTGCAAAATGATCACATTTTGCTAAATCAGTAGACAGGTTTTCTCAGATGTCATAACAGATGTTATGACATCCTGTTCTGAACTAACAGGATTGCAGGATTGGATAAGTCTGAGTTTTTTCAGGAAATAACTCAGTCCTTTCTGAACAGAACCCTGCGTTTTCTGAGGGGTAACCTAGCTCAACCCTAACCTGGTTAATAAAGTCCTGTGACCTGGTCTTTAGGTCAAACGGAATTAACCCTAGGTTTTTGGAAACCCTAACTGAAGTTGCAGCTGCTATATATTCAACAGAGCTGTTGTTTTTCAAGATGCTGCTGATTGATCAGAAGATCATTTTTGTAATCTGTATAGATTTGTTTATTTGTACTCCAAGCAATTATCATTGTGATAAGTGCCTTGGAATAGGTTTCTATTTGTAAGGGTTGTGTAGCACTCAAAGCTTTGAAGCAAGAGTGTTTGAATGTTACTTGACTAAAGCTGTGAAGCAGAGTCAAGTTAGTTGTGTACATCACTCAAAGTTGTGAAGCACGAGTGATTATGTTGCTTAATTAAAAAGCTGTGAAGCTTAATCAAGTGTGTGTTTTTGAAGAGTGTCTTCATCAATTCTTAAGTCAAATTGGTTTATGTATCACTGCTGTGATTGAGGGGGAGTGAGTAGGAACTCAGGTTTAAGTTGTACTTAGATTAGAATTGCATTGGGTAGGTCTTAAGTGAAGGAGATAAACTGGTTGGTTTATTCCTGAATTAACATCTCTTATAGTGGATTCTCTCCCTGGCTTGGTAGCCTCCAGAGTAGGTGTTGTTGCACACTGAACTGGGTAAACAATTGACTGTGTTCTTTACTGCTTTTGTTTTTACTGACATATAGTAAGTCAGATACGGTGTCATAACATTGGATGTGACATTGAGTATCTGCAGCCAGAATTTCAATTGGCATCAGAGCAGGCACCCTGCCTGTATTATTGGGTGAGATCTAGGGATATCACTTTCTGGCACTATGGACAAAGAAGGAGTTTTTGGAAATAGACCACCCATTTTGGATGGAACTAATTATGACTACTGGAAACCTCGTATGATTACCTTCCTAAAATCTCTGGACAAAAAGGCTTGGAGAGCTGCTGACAAAGGATGGATTCATCCCACCATAACTGAGATAGATGGGACAATCAGTCTGAAGCCTGAGGAAGATTAGAGTAAAGAAGAAGATGATTTAGCTCTGGGAAATTCAAAAGCTTTAAATGCCTTGTTCAATGGAATTGATAGAAACATCTTCAGACTAGTACATCAATATGAACTGGCCAAGGAAGTTTGGGACACTCTCAAAACTACTCATGAGGGAACTTCCAAAGTAAAAATGTCAAGGCTTCAGATGTTGACCACCAAATTTGAGAATCTAAAAATGATGGAAGATGAAACCATTCATGAGTTTCACATGAACATCTTGGAGATTGCCAACACCTCAGGAGCACTGGGAGAAAAGATGTCAGAAGAAAAACTGGTGAGGAAGATTCTCAGATCCTTGCCTAAAAGATTTGCAATGAAGGTAACTGCCATAGAGGAAGCCCAGGACATTAGCAAGTTGAAAGTGGATGAACTTATTGGGTCTCTTCAGACTTTTGAGATGGGGATCACTGATAATGGTGACAAGAAGAACAAAAGCATAGCACTTGTATCCAACACTGATGTTAAAAACGAGGAGGATGAAGAAGAAAACATATCTGAAGCTATTGCCATGCTTGGAAGACAATTCAACAGGCTCATCAAAAGAATGGACCCAAAGTCAAGGTCTAATGTTCATAACATTCCCTCTGACATTGACAGTTCCAGCAGAAGACCAAGGTCAGAAGATAAGGGAAACCAAGGCAGAGGTATTCAATGCCATGGATGTGAAGGATATGGACATATTCGAGCTGAATGTCCTACCTTTCTTAAGAAGCAAAAGAAAGGAATGACTGTTACTTGGTCTGACTATGATTCAGAAAGTAATTCTGAAGAAGAATCTGCCAAACTAGTTACTGCCCTAACCAGTGTTTGTACTTCTGAAAGTGACACTAGTGATGAAGAAGTGACATTTGAAGAACTGGCTGATACCTACAAGAAATTGTGTATCAGAAGTGCTGAAGTCTGTGTGCAGAATGAGAAACAATCAAAACTCATTATAAAGCTGGAGGCTGATAAAAGGGCAAATCTTGAAACCATAAGTCATTTAGAAGGAGAAGTTCAACTGCTGAACTCACAACTGAATCAAATGACCAAATCTGTCAAGATGTTGACCAATGGAACAGACAAATTGGAAGAGATCCTTCAGGTTGGACAAAATGTGGGTAATAAATCTGGACTAGGATTCATGGAAGCAAAGAAATCTGGGACTGGTAAGCAAATGTCAAAACGGATGTCTCAACACAACTCTCAACATCAAGGACAGAGAAATGTGAAAAAGAGGTACCAAAGATGGAAATGTCATCATTGTGGTAGATATGGCCACATAAAGCCCTTCTGCTTCAGATTACATGGATACCCTAATCAGACCTCAGGTGTCAAACCTAAGTCTAAAAAGGTACCACATGCTCCTCAATGGAAGAAAAAGGCTACTGCACTGATAGCTCACACTTCCCTGAGGGTCTCTGCAAAGGAAGACTGGTACTTTGACAGTGGATGTTCCAGACATATGACTGGAATCAGGAACCTCCTCAATAATGTTAAGCCTCACACCACCAGTTTTGTGACCTTTGGAGATGGGGCTAAAGGTGAAATCAAAGGAGTTGGTGATTTGAACTGCCCTGGAGTTCCAAGTCTGAATGAAGTACTGCTGGTGAAAGGACTGACCGCTAATCTCATTAGTATCAGTCAACTGTGTGATCTAGGATTCAAGGTCAATTTCTCAAAATCTGAATGCCTTGTAATCAATGACAAACAAGAGATAGTAATGAAAGGAGTCAGATCCAAAGACAACTGCTACTTGTGGGAGGCTGAGAACACTAATTCCTCATCTGTGTATTCCACTGCAAAAGAGGTGAAACTGTGGCAGCATAAGCTTGGTCTCCTTCATCTAAGAAGAATGAAGAGAGTTATCTCTATGGAAACTGTCAGAAGAACTCCAAAACTACAGGTTGATGATATCTGTGATGTGGGAAATAAACTTGAAGAAGAATGTGTTGTCAGAACCTTAAGTCATCTTGACAAGGATGTTGGAAATAACAAGTCTCATAAATTCTGTTCTCAAAACATCTGGTCAAAGCAGATGCTCCCTGAGTACAATGTTACACAAGATGTTGTGACATTGTGTTGTGACAATCTGAAAACATTCAACATTTCCTTGAACCCTATTGACTTTGAAGAGAAGAAGTCATTTAAACTGGAACACAGTTTCTCTAAGCTTCAGCTGACTGATTCTTCTACCAAGGCTCTTGTTGGAAATAAACTTGAAAATTTGAGGGGCAGGTTGGGTATTCACCAATATGAGAAATTATAGCAATTAGTTTTGCTTAAAACAAGGGTTGAAGGGATTAATTTTATTAAGTCTATATTTAGTGGGTTAATCATATTATTTCACAATTCCTTCAAAAGCTTTAAGAAGTTGAAGAGACTCCCTTTTACCCCCTACCTCTCTCATCCTTGCAACCTGTTTCCTCCTCCCAATCAAAGATTTTTCTCAAGTTGCTACTATTACTCAAAGTCAATCAAAATGTCTCAGACATCGTCTTCCACCATGGCGGCTTCGTCTTCCTCATCATCGGCATCATCTGATCAAGATTCTAGGGCAATCACTACATGCATAGAATCTGAAGTTCTTGAGGTCACTCCTCTCAGGAAGATGGCAACTGACCCAGCCAGAGTCAAAAAGCTCAGAACCAGACATGCAGGAAGAGCTCAAGCTACAGACTCTGGTAATTCTTCTCATCCTTCGTCTTCTGTACCTAATAGAGAAGGATCAATTCAAGTACACCAAGCTATTGCTAGGCTGGTTACTAGCATTCTGAGTGGCAACCAATCTGTACCGGGGATTTCTATCCCTTTAAACCAATCAGAAAGTCCAAATGTGGAAGTTTCTGAAAATGTAGATGTCACTGAGGATGTTGTGACACCAAAAGACAACATTCAGAACCCCTCTGAAAAGGCTGTTGATCCACCTATCATTGATGTGGATGATTAATCAGATAATGAACTGATTGCTAATGTGAACCCTAGCATTGCTAGGAGATTGATGAAAAGAAAGAGTAGTCATAATGATAAACCTGATGCTAAGAAATCCAAGGCTGAAGGGATGGCTGAGAAAAGTATTCAGACAAATGGGAAGAAGGCACAGGTGCAGACTGCTAGACAACCAATCTCTAAGAAAAGTAAAGAACCTGAAACTTCTGATTCTGATGATGAATCAGAATTTGAGATTGATATTGAAGAAACTCCCATCAGAAGGAAGCTCCCCTCCAGCAAGATTGCTAGAGTGCCTGAAGTGCCAACAGACAATATCTCCTTTCATCATCCTGACAATGCAAACAGATGGAAGTATGTTTGCTTAAAGAGAATAGCCCTGGAGAGAGAACTCAACAATGATGCCTTGGAGTGCAAAGACATCATGGATCTGATCAAGAATGCTGGGCTAATGAAGACAGTGATGAAGTTTAACAAATGTTATGAAAATCTGGTTAAGGAGTTTGTAGTGAACTTGTCAAATGATTGTGTTGATGGAAGGTCAGCTGACTTTGAGTGTGTGTTTGTTAGAGGAAGAAGGGTCAAGTTCTCTCCATCAGAAATCAACAAGTTTCTTGGAAGAACAAATAAGGACTGTCCTGATCTAGAGGCAACTGACAATGAAGTGTGTCTAACCATCACAGCCAGGCAAGTAAAGTGCTGGCCATTGAAAGGGAAGCTGAATGCTAGTAAACTCAGCATGAAATTTGCCATCTTGCATAAAATAGGTGCAGCAAATTGGGTGCCTACAAATCACAAATCAACTATCTCCACAGGATTGGGGAGATTTATCTATGCTGTAGGAACCAAGACTGCCTTTGACTATGGAAGGTACATCTTTGAACAAACTTTAAAGCATGCTGGCAGTTATGCTGTCAAAGGACCAATTGCCTTTCCCTCCCTCCTTTGTGGAATCATCCTTGCACAATTCCCTGATATCCTTGTGGCAAGAGATACAGTCTGCAAAAGAGCTCCTGCCCTTGGCCTGCACTACAAATTGTTTCAGGGATCTCATGCTCCAGACATTGTCATAACATCAGCTGAGACATCGTCTGTAAAGACCCAGTCCAAGACATCAGATGTCATAGCTGTTTTAAAAGAAACTTGCAAAGATCTGGATGCTAGAAAAAGGACCCTAGAAGTTCTAATTGCCATGCTAGAAAAGGAGGAAGCTGAAGAAAGCAGAAGGGAAGAAGATGTAGAAGCTGAAGGACAGCTCAACATTGAAGAAACTAGCTCTTCTGAGTCTGATGACAGTGTTTGAAGGTTGATTGCTGCTTGGTAGTGTTGATGGTGGAGTTTGGAAGTGTGTTCTGTTGTTGTCTGCTGCTGATCTTATTATTTTGTTTTGGATAACTGTAAAACTTTCTGAACATGTATCTTTGGCCCATTTGTGTCTAAAGAGGGGGAGAATATTTTGGTACTTGCTTAATTAGTACTTAACATTCTGTGTTCTATTTTTCTGCTGTCACTTATTTCTGCTGCTATCTATCTCTGATTGTTTAGGGACTTTAGCCAAAAATCTGCCAAAGGGGGAGTTTGTAGGTGTTTAGGTATTGTCTTGCATTTTTGGTAAATCCCAAGTGTATGTGTGAATGTCATGACTGATGTCATAACATTCTAGTTCAGGTTGTACTGACTCATTAGGTACCTTTGCAGAAAAATATTGTAATTGTAATACTGATGTTTATAAGTGTGTATCTGAGCATTTTTGCAAAATGATCACATTTTGCTAAATCAGTAGACAGGTTTTCTCATATGTCATAACAGATGTTATGACATCCTGTTCTGAACTAACAGGATTGCAGGATTGGATAAGTCTGAGTTTTTTCAGGAAATAACTCAGTCCTTTCTGAACAGAACCCTGCGTTTTCTGAGGGGTAACCTAGCTCAACCCTAACCTGGTTAATAAAGTCCTGTGACCTGGTCTTTAGGTCAAACGGAATTAACCCTAGGTTTTTGGAAACCCTAACTGAAGTTGCAGCTGCTATATATTCAACAGAGCTGCTGTTTTTCAAGATGCTGCTGATTGATCAGAAGATCATTTTTGTAATCTGTATAGATTTGTTTATTTGTACTCCAAGCAATTATCATTGTGATAAGTGCCTTGGAATAGGTTTCTATTTGTAAGGGTTGTGTAGCACTCAAAGCTTTGAAGCAAGAGTGTTTGAATGTTACTTGACTAAAGCTGTGAAGCAGAGTCAAGTTAGTTGTGTACATCACTCAAAGCTGTGAAGCACGAGTGATTATGTTGCTTGATTAAAAAGCTGTGAAGCTTAATCAAGTGTGTGTTTTTGAAGAGTGTCTTCATCAATTCTTAAGTCAAATTGGTTTATGTATCACTGCTGTGATTGAGGGGGAGTGAGTAGGAACTCAGGTTTAAGTTGTACTTAGATTAGAATTGCATTGGGTAGGTCTTAAGTGAAGGAGATAAACTGGTTGGTTTATTCCTGAATTAACATCTCTTATAGTGGATTCTCTCCCTGGCTTGGTAGCCCCCAGAGTAGGTGTTGTTGCACACTGAACTGGGTAAACAATTGACTGTGTTCTTTACTGCTTTTGTTTTTACTGACATATAGTAAGTCAGATACGGTGTCATAACATTGGACGTGACATTGAGTATCTGCAGCCAGAATTTCAGTTGTGAATACTACCTCTCCCAAGTATAATCCAAATGCCTGCTGTGCTTATCACTCTGATAGCCCGGGACATTCTACTGATGATTGTTGGGCCCTGAGGAATAAGGTTCAGGACCTTATTGATGCCAAGGAGATACAGTTCGAGGCGCCCGAGAGGCCAAATGTTGTTACCGCTCCCATGCCCCAGCATGGAGTGAATGCTGTTGAGAAGGATTTGTATGTAGCTTCTGTGGATGATGTTGCTACTCCGCTGCTGACTGTCAAGAGGAACTTGTTGCTATCCGGTTTATTTCCGGGATGTAGCAAAGGTTGCCCTCTATGTGTTGATTCCCCTGCTGGTTGTTCTTTGCTGAAATCAGGCGTTCAAAACCTGATGGATAGTAAAGAGATTTTGTTCAAAAAGACTGTTGTTCCTGCTGCCCCTGTTGAAGAAGTTTCAATTGTTACTATTTTCAACAACCCTTCCAAGGCTCCTTCAAAGAAGCCTGTCCAAATTTTGCCTGTTCACAAGATTGCTCCCATCACCATTACTGTTCCGGGGCCCATCCCCTACAAGTCTGATAAAGCTGTCCCGTGGCACTATGGGGCAGATGTTTATGTTCTGTGAGTGAAACAAGAGTTCAACACTGATACTGGTGTCACCAACATCACTGGGCCTGCTAAGGTCACTCGTAGTGGAAGACTGTTCTCACCAGACATTGCTCCTCCGGTAATTCAGAGGCCTTTGATCATCACACCTGCCAGTGTGCCTGTTTCCCCCCCTGACCAAGTTTCCACCCCTGCTGCCGAGTCATCTGATGCTCGGGGCAAGGGGATTGTTGCTGATGTGCCTGCCCGGATGGAGGCACCAAAGACCATTGTTGAGGCTTCCAAGCAGGAGATGGAAGATATCCTCAAGATTATAAAGAAAAGTGATTTCAACATTGTCGAACAGCTGGGGCACACCCCCTCCAAAATCTCCATGCTATCACTGCTGCTGTGTTCAGAGGCCCATGCCAAGGCTCTGATTGCTTTCTTAAAGACGGCTCACGTACCCCAAGAGACGTCTGCTGATCAATTCACCGACTGTGTGGCCAACTTAACCGCTGACAATGGTCTGGGTTTCTCTGATGCTGATCTGACGGCCAAGGGGAAGAACCATAATGATGCCCTGCATGTCTCCATTGAATGCAGGGACACTACTCTCACTCACGTGTTGGTTGACACTGGTTCTTCACTAAACGTGCTACCCAAGAAGGCCCTGGATAGGCTGGACTGTGAGGGTCTAGAGCTCAAACCAAGTAACATTATTGTCCGGGCCTTTGAAGGGTCCAAAAGAATGGTACATGGTGAGGTTGACATCCCAATCAGGGTTGGGTTACAGGTCTTTGATTCAAAATTCTATGTGATGGACATCCGTCCATCCTATTCTTGTTTGCTGGGTCGCCCGTGGATCCACAAGGCTGGAGCTGTGACCTCCACGTTGCATCAGAAGCTCAAGTACCCGGTCAGGGGGAAGATTGTAACAGTGCAAGGGGAAGAGGAATACATGGTTAGCCACCTCAACTCCTTCAGGTACGTGGAAATGGATGGGGAGTTCATTGAGACCCCCTTTCAACATTTTGAAGAGGTGCCACAAACATTGGCAGCGGCAGAAGCAGTGACTGAAGAGGGTTCTCCTTTGAAGATGGCTTCCTTGAAGGACGCCCGGGCTGTGATTGAAAGAGGTGAATGTGCAAACTGGGGCAGGCTCCCTGATTTTACTCCTAAGACTAACAAGTTTGGGCTGGGTTTCACTGTAGAGGCTCAGAAGGCTGTGCGCAAGGCAAAGATTGGAAGACCTCATGTGCTCATCACCAATCCAGGAGTGAATGTTGTTGGGGATGAAGACGAAGTGGAAGAATTCGAGTTTGACAGCTGGATCTACCCAACGACTAACGGTGGACCTAGCAACTGGACCGCAAAAGACTTTACACCCATTACTTTTGTCACCCAGTAATGAACTTCTTTGTTTTGGATTTGTAATAAACAGTAATTTGAAACTTTATGGCCCAGTGTCTTACCCGGGGCGCCGTGGTTCTGTTTGTGAGGGCTTTTGTTTGTCACTTTTCATATATCATGAATAAAAGCATTGGACGTTTTTCACATTTCAAATCTTGCGCTCCCTTTCTTTCTTTATATATATTGCAAAACAGCTGTATTTACACACACTCACCTATACAGGTTTCAATCCACTCTGGATCTCACTGGTAACGACTCTGCTACTGCCAGTTATGACTTCGAAAATCTGATCAACTTAGCCGAAGACGAAGGGAAGATGATTGCGAAGTGCCTGGTGAGCTTGCAAGACTGTTACAACAGGAAGAGAGGGCAATTCAACCACATGAAAAGCCAGTGGAAACGATAAATCTGGGTACTGAGGCAGATAGAAAGGAGGTTAAGATTGGTGCTAATCTGGAGCTCAGCGTAAAACAACGGTTGATTCAGATGTTGCATGATTACATGGAAATCTTTGCCTGGTCTTACGAAGACATGCCTGGGTTGGATACCGACATTGTGGTCCATCACTGGCCTACCAAGGAAGACTGCCCTCCGGTTAAGCAAAAGGTCCGCCGTATGCGTCCAGAGATGTCTGAAAAGATCAAGGCTGAGGTTATGAAACAGTTTGATGCCGGGTTTCTTACAGTGACTTCTTACCCTCAATGGGTTGCCAACGTGGTTCCAGTGCCAAAGAAAGACGGTAAGGTCAGAATGTGTGTCGACTACAGGGATCTGAACAGGGCCAGCCCTAAGGATGACTTCCCCTACCTCACATTGATGTCCTGGTTGACAATACTGCTCAGCATAAGGTGTTTTCCTTCATGGATGGTTTTTCAGGCTATAATCAGATCAAGATGGCTCCTGAAGACATGGAGAAGACTACCTTTGTCACTCAGTGGGGCACCTTCTGCTACAAGGTCATGCCATTCGGGTTGAAAAATGCTGGGGCAACCTACCAACGTGCCATGGTTGCTTTATTTCATGACATGATCCATCATGAGATAGAAGTGTATGTCGACGACATGATCGCAAGGTCCCAAACTGAAGAAGAACACCTTGACCATCTGCAGAAACTGTTTGACCGTCTGAAACTGTACAAGCTGAGGTTGAACCCGAACAAGTGCACCTTCGGGGTAAGGTCTGGAAAGTTATTAGGCTTCGTTGTAAGTGACAAGGGTATTCAAGTGGACCCTGCCAAGGTTAAAGCCATTCAAGAGATGCCAGTTCCTAAGACAGAGAAAGAGGTCAGAGGCTTTTTAGGACGCCTGAATTACATTGCTCGATTCATCTCGCACCTAACCGCTACTTGTGAACCAATCTTCAAGCTGCTGAAGAAAGATCAGGTAGTACGTTGGAATGACGACTGCCAGGCCGCTTTTGACAGAATCAAAGAGTATCTCCAAGAACCACCCATCCTTATGCCACCGGTTGAAGGGAGACCTCTGATACTATACCTGACAGTACTTGACAACTCAATGGGGTGTGTACTGGGACAGCATGACGAGTCTGGCCGAAAAGAGCATGCCATTTATTACCTTAGCAAAAAGTTTACCGACTGTGAGACCCGATACTCACTACTCGAGAAAACTTGTTGCGCTTTGGTATGGGCTGCTCTCCGGCTGAGACAGTATATGCTGACTCACACTACTCTGTTGATTTCAAAGATGGATCCAATAAAGTACATATTTGAAAAGCCTGCTCTATCTGGGAGAATAGCAAGATGGCAAATGATCTTGACGGAATACGACATACAATACACGACTCAGAAAGCCATCAAAGGAAGTGTATTGGCAGACCACTTGGCACATCAAGCAGTGGACGACTATCAGTCAATGAACTTCGAGTTTCCAGACGAGAGCATCATGATTGTGACTGATTGTGAAGTACCTGGACCGGATGAAGGACCTGAGGAAGGATCCCGATGGTCTATGCACTTTGACGAAGCCTCCAACGCTTTGGGTAACGGTATCGGTGCTGTGATCATATCCCCTCAAGGCACTCATACTCCACTCACTGCTCGGCTATGTTTCAACTGCACCAACAACATGGCAGAGTATGAGGCATGCATCATGGGTCTCCAAACCGCGATTGACTTAAGGATCAAGTTTCTGAGTGTCTTCGGAGATTCCTCTCTCGTGATCAATCAGATCAAAGGGGAGTGGGATACGAAACATCCGAATCTTATTCCTTACAGAGAATGTGTGTTGACATTGATACCCCATTTCACAGAGATAACTTTTGAACATTTCCCAAGAGAGGAGAATCAGTTGGCGGACGCGTTAGCTACGATGTCTTCTATGTTCAAGGTCAAATGGGACAATGAGGCTCCCCGGATCATCATCTGGAAACTGGACGAACCGGTATACTGTTGTGATCTCGAGGCTGAGGTAGTGACTGAGAAACCTTGGTACCATGAGGTGAAGAGATACTTGGAAGCTCAAGAGTATCCTGAAGGTGCCTCTGTCAATGATAAGAAATTTCTGAGAAGATTCGCAGCCAAGTTCTTCCTCAACAATGGCATCCTGTACAAGCGAAACCATGATTCGACCTTACTGCGTTGTATGGATAAGACTGAAGCAGAAAGGATCATGGCAGAGCTACACGAAGGGACCTTCGGAATGCATTCCAGTGGACACACCATGGCAAAGAAGATCCTTCGGGCAGGATATTACTGGTCCACCATGGAAGCCGACTGTTACCAACATTCTCGGACGTGTCACAAGTGCCAGATTTATGCTGATAAGGTGCATGTTCCTCCAGTTCCTCTGAATGTCTTGACTGCACCTTGGCCTTTTGCAATGTGGGGCATAGATATGATCGGTGAGATCAGACCTACGGCATCCAACGGGCATCGCTTCATCCTGGTGGAGATTGATTACTTTACAAAGTGGGTTGAAGCAGCTTCCTACGCTACAGTAACCAAGAATGTCGTGGCACGGTTCATTCGGCATAACCTGATCTGTCGATACGGCGTCCCAGAAAGGATCATTACGGACAACGGTACCAATCTCAATAACAAGATGATCACTGAGCTTTGCGAGCAATTCAAGATACAGCACCACAACTCTTCTCCTTACCGACCGAAGATGAATGGGGCTGTAGAAGCAGCGAATAAGAATATCAAGAAAATTGTGCAGAAGATGACAGTGACCTATAAAGATTGGCACGAAATGTTACCGTTTGCTCTACATGGGTACCGTACCTCAGCTAGGACATCAACCGGGGCAACTCCCTTCTCCTTGGTCTACGGCATGGAGGCAGTCTTGCCGATCGAAGTACAGATACCCTCTCTCCGGATAATGAAGGATGCAGATCTGAGCGAAGATGATTGGATCCAGACACGACTTGATCAATTAAACCTAATTGACGAAAAGAGACTCACTGCTATTTGTCATGGTCAGACGTACCAAAAACAGATGATCAGGGCATTTAACAAAAAGGTCAGACCACAAGAGTATCAAGTTGGGGATCTGGTAATCAAACACATCATCCTTCCTCAGAGTGATCCAAGAGGCAAATGGACCCCTACGTACGAAGGGCCATTTGTGGTTAAACATGTGTTCTCAGGAGGAGCCATGATTCTGACCACCATGGATGGTGACGACCTTCCTCACCCCGCCAATGCGGACATAGTTAAAAGATACTACGCATGAGAAAAGACTCGCTAGGTTGATTGGCCTAGGCAAAAATAAGGGCTTCCCAGCGAACCAAAAGGGTTCGGGCAAAATGAAGGGATGAAATGAAAAAATCTGTACACCCGGCAAGTCAAAAACCTGAAAAGGCGGCTTGGGCAAAAATGGGTATCCCGGTGGACTGAAAACCCGAAAGGGCGGTCCAGGCAAAAGTTAGGGATAAAGCGTAATACTATGTCTCATTGGATCACTTCGCATCCAGAATCCGGTATCAACACCAAGTTCAGACGGCATTGATCAATCAGCTTCATCTTCAACTAGGTCATCAAGTGATGAGACGCTCGAAGATATAAAGGCGATAGCAGAGTTGGAACCCAGTGGGATTATTCTTTTCACACAACTGTTTTGTTTTCCCTTTGTATAAATTGTATAAACTCTTTTGTTCGGCAGCGTTCTCTTACTAGGACGTCAGCCTCTTGTATATAAACGCCTATTTACAGGCAAATTCAAAATCAATACAAATACACTTTTCAGTTAAAATTGCCAATTATTTTCCTTTTCTGTTTTGTTTTGTGAAGAACGTCCAAGGTTCAATTTGTGATATATGCATTTGACAATAACTGCTAACTCATAAATAAGTGCATACGAAACAAAGGATTAATTACAGGTAACATTAGAAACAGGGGCAATAATGAGTGGTCTAAGCGATCTAATTGCTATATCCACCAAGGTACCAAGGTAAATTCAGCTGAAGAACAGAACCAAGATATCTTAATTCCCCAGAGGGTGAGCCAGCAAGTCAATACACTCTCCCCAAGCAGAGTTAGCCTACTCTATCAAACCTTAAGGAAGTTGGGTATCCCCAGCAGATCTCAACATTCCCCAACAATATACGGATATTCTTAACAAGCATCCCCGACAGTCTTGGTCTAAGATTGTTCCCCGGTGGTATACTAGACATTCAGTGAAGCCACTTCCCCGGTATATCTCAAGAATTTCCCCAGGAGAGTCCAGTCCATAAGTTTCCCCAGGAAAGTTCAATCCATCTCCCCAGCACGAAGCTTATCCCCAGTAGATTCTGGAAGCTTACCCCTGCAGAGCACGAACGCGTCCCCCGGATTTATTCAAAGGTTATTTCCCTACCAGGATATAACTGGGTTATCCTCAGCCAAAATCCACGGAAAGATTGTCCTCGGCGAAGTCTTCTTATCCTCAGCGGAGTCTATTAAAACTTCCAACATAACAACGGTATCCCCAGCGAAGTTACCATCAACATCTCAACATCATACCTCTCTCCCCAGAGTACTATTTCCCAGCAAGATCACTAGAGTAGTTATTCCCCGCAGAGTAATCTCTTCATCAAGTTTATTCCCCAACGGAGTCATCTTCTCCTACCGGTATTCTTGCAACCATCATCCCCAGCGGAAACAAAGCACTATTCCTCAATATCAGCCCAGGATTCAACTTCCCGGCACCCGTCAAGGATTTATTTTCCTAGATAAAAGCATACATTCATAAACATCGCATCTTCATACATTATAGCATGCATATACGCATCATGAACACACAATCTCATTTATTCTGAGAACATCACGCATGTCATACATCATGACATCGCATACAACTAACGTTTTATCTTGTCAGGACAAAAGTTAATACAAAGATAATTGCTATCAACTGTCGTAATTCAAGATCCGATTCCTGTATCCTGCCAGGGCGTATCTGTTGACGACTACAGTACCAGACTCGATTCCTGTATCCTGCCAGGGCACGTTTGAAGAGTTCGAAGATCCGATTCCTGTATCTTACCAGGGTGTATATGTTGACGACTACAGTACCAGACTCGATTCCTGTATCCTGCCAGGGCACGTCTGAAGAGTTCGAAGATCCGATTCCTGTATCTTACCAGGGTGTATCTGTTGACGACTACAGTACCAGACTCGATTCTTGTATCTTGCCTGGGCACGTCTGAAGAGTTCGAAGATCCGATTCCTGTATCTTTCCAGGGTGTATCTGTTGACGACTACAGTACCAGACTCGATTCTTGTATCCTGCCAGGGCACGTCTGAAGAGTTCGAAGATCCGATTTCTATATCTTGCCAGGGTGTATCTGTTGACAACTACAGTACCATACTCGATTCATGTATCCTGCCAGGGCACGTCTGAAGAGTTCGAAGATCCGATTCCTGTATCTTGCCAGGGTGTATCTGTTGACGACTAACAGTACCAGACTCGATTCCTGTATCCTGCCAGGGCACGTCTGAAGAGTTCGAAGATCCGATTCATGTATCTTGCCAGGGTGTATCTGTTGACGACTAACAGTACCAGACTCGATTCCTGTATCCTGCCAGGGCACGTCTGAAGAGTTCAAAGATCTGATTCCTGTATCTTGCCAGGGTGTATCTGTTGACGACTACATTTCTAGACTCGATTCCTGTATCCTGCCAGGGCACGTCTGAAGAATTTAAAGATTCGATTCCTGTATCCAGCCAGGGCACGTCTACATAAAGAGTTTGAAAGTCAACTCCTGTAACAGACCAGGTAATTTTCTTTCTTTCTCAGGTACGCAAGTTCTCACTAACGAATCTCTTACGCGATCGACACCTCCCGATGGCATCTATAAGGCCATCTCCACAATTATCCATCACAGTCCCAAATGGCATCTATAAGCCCATTCCCGACATCACACTGCTGATACTCTACTATGTGAGTGCAAATTTCTGGGCACTCTAGTGTTCAATCATCTTCCACCCTCGGATCACGAAAGGCACACAAGCCAATCTACATCCTCAGGTCTAAGAAGATTGAACAGGGGCAACTGTTGTACCCCAAAATTTGCCCTCCCATAATCTTCAAAGTTATGACAAGCAAATGGTTCAAAGTCTACTCAAGGGCTACACAATCAACCATCCTCCTAAGCCAGTCAAATTAGGGTTTTGGTTCTTGCAAGGAAGTTGAGGTTTTCAAGGGCTCAATCAAGCCTCATATGCCTATACACATTGTCAAGCACCTACATGTCAAGTTTCAAGGCTCACAAGATCAAGTTGCACAGTCAAAAACCCTAATTGCTCAACAGTCAACTGTAGGGGCAAAATGGTAATTTGGCAGTCAAAAGTCAAAATTTTTGGTCAACATCTTATTTTGAAGCCACAATCATCATTTGGTCAAGTCTTGACCATGATTTCACAAGAATGGCTCAAAAATCATCAAGGTGTCAAAAGTTTCTATTTTTGGACAATTGAAAAGTCAACTGTAACTTGACCAAGGTATAAATTTTTCATGGTTCATCAGAAAAATTCCATCCAATGCTCATCTTGAAGGGGAAGAAATTTCCTACAACTCATCTTCACATTCCAAGTCCAAGAAATGCTCTCACAAAAAGTTATCAATTTCAACATTATAGGTCATTTTCAAAAGTCAACAAAAAGGGACTTTAAGTCAAAGACCATAACTTGAGATTGGTAAATCAAAATGACATGGGACCAAATACATTGGTTAGAGGACTTCAAGACCTTTCTAAAATGTCCAAGAACATGATCAAAGCTTAAAAATTGAGCAAGATATGCATTGGAGAAGTTGGGAAATTTTTGTGAAATTGCCAAAATCATTTATCTTTGAAACTTCATTTTTTACAAAAGGGGCCCACTTTTCCCACTTGAATCAGCTTGGCCATGCTTCCCACGTGTCCCACATTTTATTTCAAAATTTAAAATTAATTTTTTCATTTTTATTTGATTTTATTGGATTTAATTCATTTTAAACCCTTTAAAATCAAATAAAAATCAAGAAGGTTAATTAAGGGACATATTTGGTTTTGATTAGCCTTGAATCATCATTATACAACATCCCAAATTCGTACCAAGGCCTAATCAAGCAAGAATTCAAAAATTGGCTCAAAAATGGAAGGTGTGTTAATGGAGGTTTATGGAAAATCTTATGTATGAATGCAAGGCTTCAAGGCCCTTAATTCCAATCAAAACATACTACATAATGCATATACAAGTGATCACAAAAAAGGAAAAGACCTAAGCTGCGCTGCAACCTCAGAACAACTTGGCATTTTTCACACAAAAATTTCAAAACTGAAAACATACATAGAGCTTGTTTCAAGCCCCCATTCCTATCAAAACACATTACTGACATCCCAAGGAAGCTATTCCAATCAAAATAAACCCTCCACGCGCAAGGAATTGGTATATTGGGGTCAAACTTTCTCAAACTTTTCTCATAATCGTGTTTTAATTTCTGGACATTTTTCATGCATTTAAACTATTGATTTATACTAACCATGACCTTCTGAAGCTTTTAGTATTATTTGATTGAGCAATGGCATCCCATATCAAAAGTTGCCATTGATGGACATTAGGGCTTCAGAGGTTTGGAATTAGGCGTTTGCACATACTGTAAAATCAGGACATCCAATTACCATGGTTGGAATCAGGACCTCCAGACGAAGCTAACCCACTATTCGCGCCCTATTTATGTTTCCATATGAGCTATTCGCTATTATCCATAAGCCTGTGTTTTGGGGGGGTTTAAAACCCCCGCTATCCTTTTTTTGTTACCGGAACGAATGGAGAAGAAGACTGCGTGGCACGATATGACTGGAGGGTTTGAATTCTAGCGCGTTTTTTTATTTGATAACATTGATTTTGATTTTGTTTTATATTATTCATTTTCCATTCCATATACAAAGCGCACCAACAGCACAATTGGCAAAGCACTAACTTGGCAAACGCAGGGACCTGGGTTCGATTCCCAGGTCCCCCACTTTATTCCATAATTTTTCTTGCAATATATTCCTGTGCAGCTTCCATCCTAATGACCACCATGAAGCCCAACGCCTTGGCACGCCACATGTCCTTGAAGATCAATCCAGTGACCATGACCAGCAATCCACCATACACATCAGTCAAACGTTCCTCACAATCCCAGAAAAGTCAAAAAGGCTTCCTCCTGTTGGGCCAAAATTCCTCAAACCATCTCCTCAATTGGGTCAACACCCCCCATGTTTGCCTTTCCTTTCTCTATTTTTATTCTTTTCTTTTATTTATTTTAATTATATTATTTGTTTTATTTAATTCCATAAAATTAGTTTTATAATATAAAAATACCAAAAAAATCAGAAATCATAAAAATAAAAATAAATTTTATTTAATATTATTTTGTAAATAAATTTTGTTAACCAATTTAGTTTTAATTTTAGGTTTAATTTTAATGTTTTTTTTTAATAAACTAAAAAATGTAGAAATTAGGGTTTTAATACTTTTATTCCTTTTCCTTTTTTTACCATTATTAATTATTAATTATTTTTGTAAATAAATATGCCATTTAAATAATTAATGTAAATTAGGTCAAAACTTAGACATTTTCTTTAATAAATTAAAAACAATTTAGAACTAGGGTTTTACTCAACTTTTAATTTCAATTAATCTTCTTTAATTTCATAAATCCAAAAACATAAAAAATAAGTTCTCTTTTCTCATCTAATAATTAAATCAATTTATAATTTCAATTTAATTTCTTTAAAGGGTCCAACGCCCTCGCATTCTCGATTCTTATTTCTTTTCGCATTTATTTTTATTTCTTTTGTGGATATAATGTACTTGCCCCAAAGCTTTGTAATAATAATTAGGATATTTACTTTCCGTACTTTTATTCAAAATCGGGTCTTGGTTTAATTTGGCGATGTAGATCCGCGCCTTGTAATAGCGTAGGACCTTTATTTCTCCGCACTTTAAATTTCTGCACCTTTTAATTGCTAACTATCACATGAAAGAATGTATGCCCAAATAAAATCAAAGCGTAGAACACTCAATGCATGACAAGACAAATAACAACTGAAAATGACACACAATTCACACACCACTCCTAGGGTACGCCTCATTGTTGCCTTGCCCCTCGAAACGTGGTCGTCGAGTACAGGACGTCTTAGTAAGTCCTTATGTCCATGAACATGGCATAAGGGTAGCTTCTAAGGTGTCCTACCGTTGCTCTGGTGATCACATTGTTGCCTTGCCCCTCGAAACGTGGTCGTCAAGTATAGGACGTCTTAGTGAGTCCTTATGTTCTATTGATCTAGTTGCCTCGAAACGGTTGCCTCGAAACAAGTTGCCTCGGAATGGTTGCCTCGGAATAAAAGATCAATGGCATATGGGTAGCTTCTAAGGTATCTTACTATTTCTCGGTGACCACACTGTCCCTAACCCTCGAATTGACCTGAACACCTCCAACGGTGATGCTACCTACCTCTCAATGGTGGGATGGCACTACCTTAAGGACATTTACACAGCTTAATTCCTTAGGGTAGATAGATGACCCATGGGTACTTGCTCTTTTCAAAAACAAACAAAATACTTTTCACACCCGACACTTTGCAAAAAGCTTTCAAAAACAACTTTTCAAACACTCTTGAGGACTGATACAAGAGTCGAACTGAAGTTTTAAACGAAACTTTTTCAAACCCACTCACCTTGAAAAGCAAACAAACATTTTGAAAACACAAATGAGCAAGTATCTAAGAGCCCATGGATAACCATGGATAGAAAGGGTGATAACACCTTCCCTTTCTATAAATCTACCTCCCGAACCGAGAACTAATCTCAATAAGGAATTTTTCTGTGCTTTTGTCCTTTCCATATTGGAGAAAATAAAACACGATGGCGACTCTTGCTTTCGCGACATTTCGCGAACCAGCGTTAAACAGTCAGTTCCAGATCCACCGATCACAGAACTGGCGACTCTGCTGGGGATTAAACTATTAAAGTGAGGTGTACCTTAGGATAGTTCATAACTGTGTTTTCAATTGCTTTGACTTGTTTGCTTTAAATTGTGGGACTGTCTTGGGAGTTCTATAGATCCTAACCCGGATCTGGGGGATACCTTCTTAGAAAGTAGCAACAAGGCTGTGAGGGAACTGTGTGGGGTATACCGACATGGTTGAAACAGTCTGCTACATTGATGTGGCACTTTGGTTTGTACCGGTAACCCTTGAGTTCAGTCAAGGAGAGTACGGGGCCTCCATGTGGTGTCGTGAAGCATCAACTAACCTTAGGAACCTTAATTGAACCATCTTGGCCTCTTTAGGGTAGTGAGATAACTGACTTTGGTGCAGTCCGAGGTTGGTTGATACTCGATACTACACTCAATTGAGGGTTGCTTTCCTGGGATATTTCGGTCGCCAGTTCAGTGGCTAAATCGAAACGATGAACAATGAAAGCAATCCAGTGATATTGGGACCCTTAGAACCCGGTTACTTCTAATAGGACAGGTTGAGCCCACCAACTTCAAGAGGGTAATACCCAGACCCCATGCTGGCCTAAACTCTAAGGGCTTGTCTTGTGTGACTTGTGTGCCTTATCATGTTTGCCTTTGTAAATATTTGTGGTGTGTTTAATCATAGCATCATGACATCATCCAGCATCATATGCATTGACTAACCATTTCAGGGGTTCGAACCTTCATCTTTGTTCTTGTTTTGTAGGACATGGAAACTGTTCGCAGAAAGACAATTCAGATCAGCCTTGTAAGGATTCCTCCTCAGCTTAAGGAGCTTATATCTAGGATTCCCGAGAGCTCTTCATTCAGTGAAAGACATGGAAGACTCATCAGCTTGGTCAACACCAACATTGAGGAAGATATGATAAAGGTCCTGTTCCAGTTCTTTAACCCTCTGCATCACTGTTTCACTTTCCTGGATTATCAACTGGTGCCTACATTAGAAGAGTTCTCCCGGTTTCTAAAGATCCCTATCCTTGATCAACTACCCTACAACGGTACGGAAAAGGAACCCAAGCTTGAAGAGATTGCTAAAGCCTTACACCTACAATCATCTGACCTCAAGGGACATTGGGAAGCTAGAAGTGGTATCAAAGGGTTCTTAGCCAGGTTTCTGTTTGAAAAAGCCCAGGAATGTTGGAACTCCCTTGACCTACAGGCTTTTGAAGAAGTTATGGCCCTCCTTGTCTATGGTTTGGTGTTGTTCCCTAACCCAGATCAGCTTATAGATATCAGTGATGTCCAGATCTTCATGTCCAGGAATCCTATACCTACGTTGCTTGGGGATATCCTTCACTCATGTTACACTCGAACCATGAGAAAAAGAGGTGTTCTTATGTGCTGCACTCCTCTCCTGGGAAGGTGGTTTATTTCGCACCTTCCGTAATCAATTTTGAAGAATGAGCGGGGTTTGAGATGGTCACAACGATTGATGACCCTTACACATGCTGATATACATTGGTGTTCTCGGTCCAGAGAGGACGTCACTATCATTGATCGTTGCGGGGAGTACCCTAATGTTCCTTTGCTTGGAATCAGAGGAGGTATTACTTACAACCCGTGCCTGGCTTAGAGACAGTTTGGTTATGCTCGGAGGGACGACCCTCATGACATGTTAATTCCTGACATAGTTTTTGACTTCGACAACGATGCACAAGGACTTCGCCAGAGATTTATCAGAGCTTGGAGGATGCCCAGTAAGATAGACAGCAAGACACTGGGGCACAGGAACTCCATCCCATTGGAACCTTATCTCAAGTGGGTACGCGCCCGCTCCCAGAAGTTAGAGATGCCTTATCCTCATGTTCTCCCTGTGATCAAAGAGCCAGTATTGGAAGGAGAAGTGTCCTACACCATTCAACATCCTGACATGCCCACGTCCTGGGAAGAGATGCAGAAGAGCTGGATCCAGCTTAAGGAAGAACGAAATTCTCTTGAGACCAGTCTACATGCTAGTGAAAAGAAGGTCTTGGAGCTCACCCTCCTACTGCACGAGGAGAGGAATCTCAACACCTACATTGCTCCGAAGAGGATGTGTAGTGTCTTTTGGGATTGATCTGCTTTGTAATGTTTGCCCATGAGGCTTTGATGTATCAAACAATTATTTCCTTAATGATAACGTGTGTTCCTTTTTGTCTACAACGAATTTGAACTTTCGAAACCTTGAATGCATTGCATAAACACATATCATTCATCATGTGCATAGCAGGTACTCTTCTTTTCAGGTTGCTTATTGTTCTTCGCTGTTTATTTCAGCATCATGAACCCTGAATCATCTACCGAGCTGTCTATCAAGGCCCTTCAGGCGCAGAACGCACAATTTCAGGAGCTGATCATGGGTTTGGCTCAAGGTCAACAAGAGTTGAAGGCTATGCTCCTGAAGAAGAATAAGAAGAAGAAGAGGACTGTGTTATTCAACACTGGGCGCAGACTCGGGAACACCTTGAAGAATGATGCTAAGAGGACTACTCCATCTGTGGGGGAAGGTAGTCACCAAGGGAGAGAGGTCCCTAGTCCTGTGGTCTCTAACACTGAGACAGACTTCAACGACGAACCCTCCTGCTGAGGACCGGTACAAGCAGCTGGAGGACAGATTAAATGCTATGGAGATCCAACGTGTGCCTGGGTTGGATTTCGGAGACTTGGGGTTATCTTCTGGGGTGGTAATTCCACACAAGTTCAAGGCGCCTGCCTTTGTGAAGTATGACGGGGCTTCCTGTCCCAAGATGCACCTCCGTTCTTATGTAAGGAAGATCCAGCCTTACACAGCAGACAGGAACTTATGGATCCACTTCTTCCAGGAGAGTCTTTCAGGGACTCACCTCGAATGGTTCTATCAGCTGGATGGGACCAACATTCGTAACTGGGAGGATCTGGCCACTGCTTTTTACAAGCAGTATCAATATAATTCCGACCTCGCTCCTACGCGTACCCAACTCCAGGGTATGTCGCTAGGATCGGGTGAAGGTTTTAAGGAGTACGCACAGAAATGGAGAGACCTGGCTGGCAGGGTGCAGCCACCATTGACGGACCGGGAGCTGGTGGATATGTTCTTAGGGACCCTATCTGGTCCATTCTTCAATCATCCCATTGGTAATTCCTCTGCTGGGTTTACTGATCTGATCCTGACTGGTGAGAGGATCGAGGCTGGTATAAAATCGGGGAAGATACAGAAGGTTACCTCCTCCAATGCTGAAAAGAAGCCCTTCAAGAAGGAGGCAAGTGTTGTGTATGGTCCAAGAAGGCAGGACAAACCTTTAAACTGAACCAGCAGAGGTCTAGAATTATCTTTAACTGAAAACAAATCAGCAAAATCTTTGAGTCAATTTAGCTGAACAAGAGAAAGAATTCCACCAGAAAACAAATCAGGATAAACCTTTGATCAATTTAAACTGAACTAGAAGAGGTCTTGAATCATCTTTAACCCGAAAACAAATCAGTAAAATCTTCGAGTCAATTTAGCTGAAGCAGAGAAACAAGTCAACCGCAAAATAAATCAGGATAAACCGTTGATCAATTTAAACTGAACCAGCAGAGGTCTCAAATTATCTTTAACTGGAAAAAAATCAGGAAAAATCTTAGGTTCGATTTAACTGAACCATAAAAACAAATCTACCAGGAGACGAATCAGGATAAATCATTGATCGATTTAAACTAAATCAGCAAAGGTCTTGAATCATCTTTAACTGGAGACGAATCAGCAAAGTTTTAGGGTCGATTTAGCTGAACCAGAGAAAGAAGTCTACCAGAAAACAAATCAGGATAAACCATTGATCGAGTTAAATTGAACCAGCAGAGGTCTCAAATTATCTTTAATTGGAAACAAATTAGAAAAATCTTAGGGTCGATTTAACTGAACCAGAGAGAAATCTACCGGGAGACGAATCAGGACAAATCATTCATTGATTTAAACTGAACCAACAGAGGTCTTGAATTATCTTTAACTGGAGATGAATCATCAAAATCTTAGGGTCGATTTAGCTGAACCAGAGAAAGAAGTCTATCAAAAAACAAATCAGGATAAATCGTTGATCGATTTAAATTGAACCAACAATGGTCTTGAATTATCTTTAACCAGAGAAATAAGTCTACCAAAAAACAAATTAGGATAACTCGTTGATCGGTTTAACCTGAACCAATAGAGATCTTGAATTATCTTTACCTGGAAACTAATCAACAAAATCTTGGGGTCATCCTAGCTGAATTAGAGAAAGAAGTCTACCGAAAAACAAATCAAGATAAATCATTGATCGATTTAAACCGAACCAGCAGAGGTCTCGAATTATCTTTAACTGGAAACAAATCAGCAAAATCTTTGAGTCGATTTAGCTTAACCAGAGAAAGAAGTCCACCAGAAAACAAATCAGGATAAACTGTTGATCGATTTAATCTGAACCAACATAGGTCTTGAATTATTTAACTAGAGACGAATTAGCAAAATCTTAGGGTTGATTTAGCTTAACCAGATAAATAATTCTACCGGAAAATAAATCAAGATAAACCATTGATCAATTTAAACTGAACCAACAGAGGTCTTGGATTATATTTAACTGGAGACAAATCAGTAAAATCTTCGAGTCAGTTTAGTTGAACCAGAGAAAGAAGTCTACCGGAAAACAAATCAGGATAAACAGTTGATCGATTTAAACTGAAGCATTAGAGGTCTCGAATCATCTTTAATTGGAAACAAATCATAAAAATCTTAGGGTCGATTTAACTGAACCAGAGAAAGAAATCTACCGGGAGACGAATCAAGATAAATCATTGATCGATTTAAACTGAACCACCAGAGGTCTTGAATCATCTTTAACTGGAGACGAATCAGCAAAATCTTAGGGTCGATTTAGCTAAACTAGAGAAATAAGTTTATCGGAAAACAAATCAGGATAAGTCGTTGATCAATTTAAACTGAACCAGCATAGGTTTTGAATTATATTTAATTGGAGACGAATCAGCAAAATCTTAAGGTCGATTTAGCTGAACTAGAGAAAGAAGTCTACCGGAAAATAAATCATGATAAATCGTTGATCGATTTAAACTGAACCAGCAGATATCTTGAATTATCTTCAACTGGAGACGAATCAGTAAAATCTTCAAGTCGATTAAGCTGAACCAGAGAAAGAAGTCTACCGGAAAACAAATCAGGATAAATTGTTGATCGATTTAAACTGAACCAATAGAGGTCTTAAATTATCTTTAATTGGAAACAAATCAGAAAAATCTTAGGGTCAATTTAACTGAACTAGAGAAAGAAATCTTCTGGGAGACGAATCAGGATAATCATTGATCGATTTAAACTGAATCAGTAGAGGTCTTGAATTATGTTTAACTGAAGACGAATCAGCAAAATCTTAGGGTCGATTTAGCTGATCCAGAGAAAGAAGTCTACCAGAAAACAAACAAGATAAATTGTTGATCGATTTAAACTAAACCAGCAGATATATTTCGAGAATGCCCTTCTGAGGAAAATGCTGAAATAGCTCTTCGTCAGATGTAGTCTTTGAGAAGATTGCCAGGTTGTATATGTAGTTAATGATATTCGTTGATTGATCTTTTCCTGAAAAGGTGAAGAGTTAGTTGTATGCAATGTCATGGTGTATGAAATGCATCACGCAGTGATGTTCTCAAAATAAATGAGATTGTGATGTATGTGTTTCGTATGCATATGCTATGATATTTTGTAAATGATGTATGGATGTGCAATGTTTTTGAAATTTGAGCAGCATCTTAGTCTGGGGAAAATAAATCCCTGACTGTCTCTAAGGATGAAAAGTATATGAAACTTCGATCTTCTGGGAGATTGTTTCCGCTGAGGACTCATGCTTGCTATTTGAGGATAACTCTGCTGGGAAACATTACTTTTTGAGAAAAATCTGCTGGAGAGTGTTAATTCCTGCTTGCGGGAGAAGAGTTCAAAACTTTGGTCGTTCTTTACTCTACTTGGGAGATATAATTCTTTGTATACCCTGACCGGGGATAACATCGATGGATAACTTTCTGGCTCGTCTGACATTTGATCCTATTTTAGATTCAGTAGCAACTCCCTGAGGATAGTGATGACTTCGCTGGGAAAGGGAGTTTTGTTGGTGACTCAATGTCATCTGAGTAATAGACTCAAGCTAGGGAGATTGGACCTCACTGGGGAGATAAATCCTGTTGGGGATATAAAACCTGGCGATGGAGGAATATCCTGCTGAGGGAAGATCTTTGTCAAGGAGAATGATCTCTACTGGAGAGAAGTAATTTGCAGAGGCTTTTGCAGTTTTGAAAAATCAGCTGGGGAAAAGAATTCCCATGGACTGTAATGTTTGGGATGTTGTAGATAGACAATATTACTGGGAGGAAGCTTGTACTCCTTTATCTGCTATGGAAATCGCGGGGAATGTATGACTTTGTGAAGATTACTTTATGGGGATAGTCTCATGGAAGTGGCTCTATAGGGATCCGTCGAGACTTAAATATACCTCAACTTCTAGAGCCCTTGGTGAATGCTGATCAGGGCGATAATTATTTTACTAATAGACAAGTGATGAGATGATGGGACATAGTCGTACGCTTTAATCCCTAACTTTTTCCTGGATTATCCTTTCATATTTCCAGTCCACCGGGATACCCTTTTTTTCCTAAGCCGCCTTTTCAGGTTTTCGACTTGTCGGGTGTATAATTTTATTTATATATCCCTAATTTTGCCCAAACTCTTTTGGTTCGCCGGGATGCCCTTATTTTTGCCTAGGCCAGTCAACCTAGCGAGTATTTTTCATGCGTAGTATTTTCCGACTATGTATGTGCTCACCAGGTGCGGAGAATTGTCATTGTCCATAACAGTAAGTGTTGTAGCACTTCCAATAAAATGTTTGCTCGATTGTACGTGATCCTTTGCTGGAATTCATGTACAATGCCCTAAGTGATTCAGATAGAGATCTGCCTTTGGCTATTCGGCACTTTTGAGAGATTCATTGAATCTTGAATCGACTGCCCCCAGATCAGTTGGACACCATGCCATGCCCCTTGATTATGAAAGGCCTGTTATTGGAAATTTCTTTCCATTTGAGGTGATTCTATTCATTGAGAGGATTTCCGTTCATTGAGTACCCATTGTGCGAATTTCTCTATTGTTGAACAAATAGTCACATGCAAACAATGGCATTTAAAAATGCAAAGATTATGCCTGTCTTGAAGTTTTTAAAAGTGCATTTTTTAGTAAAACAAAATTTGTAAGAATGTGATATCAACTCAGGATTTATAGCAAACCTTACCGGAGTCAGGATACCTTTTTGTAATAGTATGCTTTAGAACTAACCCATGCTTTATCTAGGACTTTTAAGGGTTGTAGCGTGGCCTGGTTCATGGTTTAAGAAACAAAGGATAAAGGATCAAAATTTAGTTGTACCCAACCCTTTCTTCGTGATGTTCTTCATTCCTATACTCAGTTAATTGTGCGTTTAAATTCCAATTGAGTTTGGGATCTTTTCCCTAATATTTTGGTGATGGTTCAGATACTGAAAGTTTATTTGAGAATGCAGTCATTTTTGTAACCTTTTATTTTTGTTGAGGATTTGTAGCGACCTATTTTTTTATATTTTATTATACCTACCTTTTGCCTGAACTGTTTCTTTTGCGATTACAGTCAGCGGGATGCCCTAATTTTTTTCTTAAGTCTCCTTCATAGGTTTTGACTTAGCGGGCTTTTCTTTTGAGAGATAATGACTGCTTGTTTTAACGATTATGCAGAACCATCACCATATTTTGTTTTGGAATGATACCTCTGACACTACTTGTCGTGTACGAGGGGAAAGCTTGCGATTGAATGCACCATTGAATTAACTGAGAAACTACCCTGCCCTAGGTTATGATTAAGGGTTTCAATTTGCATGAAAAAGAAAACTCCTACTTCTTAGGCTCAAAGGGGTTGACTAGGGATTATCTTCGTTATAGCTCCACTGTTTAGGATTTGAAACAACGCTGGTACATCGTCAGCAAGGTCTCTTCAAAAGCATACTATAGAGATTATGGTATCTTTTTCGTCATCCTCCCTCTAAAGGATTACAACTTTTAATTGAGAGCCGAATATCACAAAAAGGAAGTAAAAGCATAGTTTCAGTATAGTGAAAACAAATGGATTAATTCAAGACAAACATATGCAATGCATTAATGGAATAACAAATTGACATAAATAAGTGTTCGAACAATCAAAATAAAATTACAATTTGAAAATTCTAATGAACAAAAAGCCTTTGTCTGAACTTGTAACTTCAGATGGTGTGCCTTTGAGGGATGGCAGAAGAATTCAGTCTGACGATCTTGTGTGAACTCCAACACTCCTTCGTTGATCAATCTTGAATCTTATTTCTCAACGTCCAACAACTATTAGTGTCATGTCCAAGACTATTGGAGTGGCACGCACACCTGGCATTTGGATTGTACACTAGAGAGGTAGTGTTGGGATTCTGAGGAGGATCCTTCAAGGTAACCAGCTTTGCCTCTAACACGTGTTACAATGCTTGAGCTAATGACACACTGATTTCGATAAAGCATCTTTTAGATGTATTATGCTTACGCTGATTACCTGTTGTCTTTATTGCACTGGTGCTGGATTAGAGATCTGTACCGCCCCTTCAGATTGGTTAAGATTGCTCTTATTATGATCCTTCTGGTCGTACATAGTACTAGACTCCTTTTTTCCATTGTATGATCTCTTCTGAGTACTTGAAGATGCAGTCCCCTGAATTTCACCGCTCTTAAGTTTATTTTTAACACGATCCTACATGAACATGTCACCCGATTCCCTGTCTTTCAAGAGAGATTGATCGTTGATTAGGCCTTAAATTGTAGCAATTTTCCCCAGACAGTCGTATCTGTCTTGACGAAGTTCATTGATGAGGATTCTTAACTCTTCTTGTCCCCGAGCTAAATTTTGGATAAGAGTCATCTAACTACTCATCTGGATTCTCACCCTTTCCATCTCAGCTTGCAGTTGTTCCACCTGGTCATCCTGGTTATCTTGAAGATTTTTCTTGGTCGTGCTCCCAGCGAGGAGTGCTTTCAATTCTTCTTTCCCCTTGGATAGATTCAGGACTACTTCCTTGAACTGAGCATCTTGAGTTCAGAGATCTCTATCTTTCTGTTCGAGGTCCATCTTTCTTGATGAAATAAACAGCGAGAAAATGAGAAACCAGTATTGAGAATACCTGTTATGTAATGACATGCATGCAATGTTTTCAAGGATCTCGCGGGGTAAACACAAGAAAATGTTCGAATTTTAATTGCATCTTTGATGGAAGAACTTCGTATCGTTGAATGTCCCTCTACAAGAATCAAACTCACTATGTCAAGGGGGTCATAGCCTCTGACTCAAGTTATCGTACTTTGGTCTTTTGACGATATTGGCCAGAGGAAAATAAATCCCCTTGCCCCTTTCTAGATGCCTGGTTCATCATAACATGCATCACAGGCCCTAGAGATCCTTGAAATGGTTAACGAAATATTATGGCATTATGTCATGATGTGTATGCTATGCACCAAGCAAAAGTGTAAGGTGATGAAGCCAAGTGAGTCTTGCAAGAAGTCCAGGTTATTGGATAATAACTACAAACAAATCCTGCAAGGAACTCATATCATTAGATAATGAATACAAACAAAACTTTGCAAGGAGTTCAAGTTGTTAGATAATGAAAGCAAACAAGACACACGAGTAGCCTTAGGTTCAGGCTTGCATGGAATGTGTAGGTAAGTACCCTCTTGAAGTTTTAGTTGGCTCAACCTGTCCTAAAAGAAGTAACTGGGTTCTAAGGAATCTTAATATCACCGATCTTTCTTCACCGGGCATTGTTTCAGCTCAAGCAATCTTTTCTCGCGGCCGAAATATCCCGAAAGTCCGATCTCAATGAGTGTAGTATCAAGTATCAACTAATCCTTAGTTTTATACTGAAGCCGTCTATCTCACTACTTTGTAATGGCGAAGTTTGTTCAACTAAGGTTCTAAGATCAGTTAGTGCTTTATGACACCACACAATGACCCTGTATTCTCCTTGATTCAACACAAAGATACTGGTACCAACAAATGTATCACACTAACGCAGCTATCGCTTCAACCATATCGGTCTATGCCGTATAGACTCCACGATCTATTGCTGCTTACCTAAAAAGTGCCCCAGATCCGGGTATAGGATCTATACAAGAATACCCAAACATAAACCTGAAATGTAAAGCAAGCAAGTCAAACAAGTTAAGCATTTTAAATATGATCTACCTCTAAGGTAACCCCAATTTTAGTTTTCTCCCCAGTAGAGTCTCCAGTTCTGTAATACGGTGGCATAAATGACTTTGCTGGTTTTTGCATTTTATCGTAATTGTTGTGGTTAGCAAGAGTCACCATCGACTTTTCTTTTATCCAATAAAGGAAAGGGTGAAAAGAACAAAAAAGACCTTTTTTAAAGATTTTGAATTCGGGGGGTAAATTATGGGAAGGGAAGGTGTTACCATCTTTTCTATCTGTAGTTATCTACAGGCTCTTAGTTGCTAGCTCACTTTTGAAAAATGCTTTTTTGTGTAAGTGTATTTTGAAAGTATTTTGAAAAGATGCCTTAGTGTGGTGAACTTTGTAATGTTTCTCGTTTCGGTGAGAACGCATACGAAGTATTTTTTATCTTTGAAAATATTTAGAGAAAAGTTTGTGTATGTGTGAGAAAATTGTTTTTGTGAGCAAGAAACTTTGAACGGTATACCTACTCGAATAGTCTTTGTTCTTTTCCTCTTTTCCTGTAGATAGTGCTATCCTACCATTAGTCGATAGGTAGCCCTATCATTGGATGTTTTGAGGGACAGACGAGGGTCATCGTACAGTCACGAAGGCAACTTGTAGGGCATTTTAGCAATTTTATCATAAGGGACTAGATCGTATATCGAAGGCATCATCGAAGGGTCATTGGGGAACTATGATCTTTGTATCGAGAGACTTTGCTAAAGTGTCCCACGTTCGAGGGACATGACTGTATTATTTTTCTGAAGGCAACAAGTAGAGGTACCTTAAAGGTGCGCGTGTGCGAGTGTGTTGTGTTTCAATTATTTGTCTTGAAATTAAGTTATATAGTGTTTGCTTTTATCCTGCCACACACGATCTAATTACTAATAGTAATATACATGTATATACAGAAGTGCGGAAAGTAAAAGTGCGGGAAAGTAAATCCTAAACTATTACATCCCATGAGTAGTTACAATATTTAGAAAGAAAATGCGAACAAGATAAACTAGCTATTACAAAATCATATGTGCGACCTATATATTTATTTCTAAAATGGTAAATAAATAGAAAATAATAGGAAAGATTATTTAGAAAGAAAATTAAATATCCTAAAAAGAAAAGCCTAAATATTTTTGGCATTTTTGTGATTTGATCTTAATATTTAAAAAAAAAAATCTAAATTAATTACAAATTAATTATAAAATAAACATTAAAATGGGATTAAAATAAATTTGTCAAAAATTAATTTTAATCTAAAAAAAACCTAAATCTATTTTTTTGTGATTTCAATTTTATGATTTTTTGTTTATTATTTTTTAAATTGATTTAAGAAAATTAAGTTAATGATGATAATAAATTCTAATGTCTAATTGATTTTAATTAAAAAAGGAAGTGATTATTAATTAAAATTAAATCTATTTTTTTGATATTTTGATTTTATGAGATTTTTCTGATTGAGTTAGTTATCTAAAAAAAGTAAATAAGACAACATAAATATTAAAAAAAGAAAATGTCCTGATTCCGAATCTGAGCTTATTTTTGTCTGGATCGTCTCATATCCTGAGATCCGAAACCAAACATTCTTGATGCCCTAACAATGATATCACGTTATTTTTGCCTTCATGCTTGCATGTAAAATGTTAGAATTGCTCAAAACATCAATAGTAATAAGAATATACGCATAAAAATGATTTAAATTACGAAATCAAAATTTTACCAAATCGGAGGGATGGTATGAAGGGATTCTGAGACGCGTGGGGGTTGGATAATGATGTGGTTTTGAGTGAGAGAAGCTGGAACTTGGGTTATGAGTTTTACAACTTCTTAGAATTTTTTGTGAATTTCGAGTTCTCTCTTAGGCAATGATTTTTTTCCTGCTCTTAGGCAATGGTTTTTTTTGTGCCCTTAGGCAACGATTTTTTTCATCCCTTTGTAGCTTGCATAGTGTGGTATATATAGAGGAGTGAGAGGAGAGCAAACAAGTAAGGTAAGAATCAAGGCATTAAGGCCCTTTTCAAAATAAGATAAAACACATTAAAATGTTTCCAAACTTGTGAAGTCCTTGTCACTCTTGACATGCATTGAACCTGGACTTCCTTGCTAGCCTTTGCACAAAATTTGGGTGTCAATCTTAACCCATAAGTCCAATCATACGCCTAAGCCCATTTGCTTTACACTCTGTTCTTGATTTAATTTATTTTAAATGAAAAAAATTCAAATAAAATAAATAAAAATCATGAAAAATAAGGGAATGGTTTTAGGGGTACTCTAACGTATCATGAACATGTATGAGTCTCAAAAATTAGGTCCATTGGTCTAAAAGTTCAAAATTGCCCAACTTGAAATTCATGAATTCCTTAAAAATTCCCCAACTTGTGCAACTCATAACTTTATCAATTTTCACCTTTTGGAGATGATCATTTACTTTTCAGAAATCCCAAGATGTCCTCTATACTTTCTAGTTTAATCATGTTTACATTTGGAGACATTATCTTGATGTAAGTTGCCTTGAGAAAAAGTGTCTTTTGTTGACTTTTTGAAAATGACCTATAATGTATGAGATCATATCTTCCAAATGAAGCATCTTTTGGACTTGAGGATAAAATCAAAGTTGTAGAGAATTGAATTTTCTTCAAAATTTGCTTTGGTTTGGGAAAATTTGATGAAGCATGTGAATGTTATGCCTAGTTAAAGTCCATTTGACTTCTCCTAAGGAAAACCCTAATTTGGCAAATTCTTGACTTTTGATGATCTAAGGACTTTCCTTGGGGAATCATGATCAATCCTTTATCAAATGATGAATATCACTTCAAAATGTTTATGTTGACCAAAAATCTTGAAGTTTGACTGTATATTGACCACTATTGACTTTTTGACCAATACTGTTAATTTTTCAAGCATTTGAACCATTGACTGAGCAAACTTGTGATGTAGGGCTTGAAACTTGACATAAACCTCATTGAGAACCTATGAAGAACCATGGAATCCATCTGAGACCTTTTCAAACCAAATTTAATTGAGAACCTTCAAACCCTAGTTGTGGGCCTTTGGTCTAAGAGGTGCATCTTAACTAGTCGACCCTTTAGTGCCTAGACTACTTGAGAAGCCCTGAAAGAATGTCTTGAAGAAAATGAGAGAGGTCAAATTTTGGGGTACAACAATTATGATATGATGTTATGATGTTATGATGTTATGATGTCATGATGTCATGATGTCAAATGTTTAAATAGATAATCAAACACAAGTAAAGAATACAAGGCCTTAGATTTAAGGCTTGCATGGGGTTTATAGGTGAGTACCCTCTTGAAGTTTAGTTAGCTCAACCTGTCCTAAAGAAGTAACCGGGTTCTAGGGATCTCAATATCATTGATTTTTCCCACAAGTTTTGTCTAGCACGACAACTGACTTTCCACCAAACAAAACCCGAGAGTCGAATCTCAATGAGCGTAGTATCGAGTATCAACGAACTTCAGACTGCACCAAAGCCAACTATCTCACTACCTCCTAATGGCTAAGTTGGGTCAATTAAGATTCTAAAGGTCAGTTAGTGCTTATGGCACCACGCGGCAGCCTAGTATTCTCCCTGACTAACTCGAGGGACACCAGTACAAACCAATGTGTCGCACTAACTTAGCCATAACTTCAACCATATCGTTATATGTCGTATTGTTTCCATGATCTATTGCTACTTACCTAAAATGCCCTCAGATCCGGGTGTAGGATCTTTGCAAGAAAATAAACTCGAGGAATCCCCAAAATGTAAAGCACACAAGACAAACAAGGAAAGCATTTAAAAATGATCTAATTCTAAAGGTAACCCCACTTTTAGTTCTCCCTAGCAAAGTCGCCAGTTCTGTAATACGGTGGGAGAACTGACTTTTGGTTTGCATTTTATCACAAATGTTATGGATAGCAAGATTCGCCATCGACTTTTCTTTTATTGAATAAGGAAAGGGTGAAAAGAACAAGAAAGACCTTTGAGAATTTTCTGAGTTCAGGGGGTAAGTTATGAAAAGGGAAGGTGTTAACATCCTTTTCATCCATAATTATCTACGGGCTCTTAATCACTAGCTCACTTTGAAAATGCTTTGTGTATGTGTTTGTTTGAAAATATTTTGAAAATGCCTGAGTACACAACTATGTAATGATTCTTGGATCAGTTAAGAATGCGTACAAAGTGTTTGATTTTGAAAATATTTCAGAGAAAGTGTTTGTGAAAAAGATGTTTTGAAATGTTCGCGAGCAAGCGATTAAGAACTATCTACCTACTCAAAAGTATTTCGTGTTATTTTCATCCTCCTTTAGATAATGCTATCCTACCATTAGTTAGTAGGAAGCCCTATCGTTGTATGTGAAGGGATAGAAATGGGTCATCGTACAATCATAAAGGCAACTTATAGGGGTGCCTTAGCAATTTTATTGTAGGGACTAAGATCGTTTACCGAAGGCAACATTCGAAGGGTCATCGAGGGACTACGATCTTTTTAACCGAGGGTCTTTGCTAAAGTGTCCCCACGTTCGAGGGACATGACTGTTTTTTGAGGCAAAGATGAGGTTACCCTAGAGGTGCGAGTGTGAATGGTGATTCAATTCAGTTATTTATCTTGATTAGGGTTATTTACGATTTTTTTTTATATCTTTCCATACAAACCCTAATTACTAGCAAAGCATTATAGCAATAATGAAAAATGGTAAAGTGCGGGAAATAAAATTCTATCTATTACAAGGCTTTGGGAGTGGGGAATACAAACAATAAAATCTGGGAGAAATAATAAAATCCTAATTAAACTATCACAACCGTAAGCAGTTACATAATGGTAAAAATAATGAAATATGCGACAGTAAAATGCGCGAAGCGGTAAGATAAAGAGAAACAGATAAAGAAATGGTTTTGTGATTGTTTGATGAAAAATTTGTTGTTTACCCTAAAACCTAATTAATTTTAATTAATTAAAAAGGAATTGATTAAAACTCTAAAAAAACCTAAGTTGATTTTAATTAAAAAAGAAAGGTTTTTGAAAAAAGGACTAAATTAAAAAAGGAATGAATTTAATTATTAAAAAGATGATTATTTAAATTAATTAAAAACATAAAGTCTAAATTAATTTTAATTAAGAAAAAAAGTTAACCTAATTATGTTTTAAAAAAATAATAATTAAAATAAAAAAATTTAAAAAAATTGAGACTGGGCTTGTATTGAAGCAAATCGGGGGTGTGAGGAAAGAAATTCGCTAGGCCAAAACAGCAAGCCCAATATGCCTGCGTTGGATCTAGTGTGGCTTCTAGGGAGGGTTCACCATAAGGAGACAACCAGAAGCGTTGGATTGGATGATGATGAGATCTGATGGCTGTGAATTGAGGGTGCATGGTTGATGCGTGAGAGCTTACTGCGCTGGATCTGCAAATAGAGAAAATAGGTATAAAAAAATATCACGAGCGCCAAGATCGAACCCACTCCCTAGAACATGTTTACCTTAACGCGCGCTCGCTTGCCATTGGGGTGGCTGTTCATCCGGAATATAAATCAAACCAATATAAATATAATATAAGGATGATGCCTGAACCGGAGAGGCGCCGAAGCCCTAGCTCTAGTTGTTTTCTCCGGTGACCCTCTTTTAATAAACTTGAAAAACAGACAGAGTTAGAAATCCAAAAACACCTACCCCCCTAAATCGAAGGTTGCGAATCTAATGGAGGTATTTTCGTGGGCTAAAATGACTCGGCTTAAGAGCTATGGTGCAAACAAGGTAGATCGGAGCAAACATGGTATTCTATGTTTTAGCATGCATGAGACCATTACGATGGTCCAAACCTGTTCAGATACATCTCAGGAGCATGTTAGTGACATCAATATGGCTTAAAAAAACAAAAATAAAGATACGAATTTTGAAAAGATCATGAAATCGATGATGAATGCATGTGTATTTCATGAGCTTTGAACCATCAAACATGATCCATTCTTACTATGCATGATTGTTAAGAGTGAATAGAGTGGTTGTTTATAGTGAGAGGGTTTGTGACAAGGGTTTCAAGCTTTCTAGGGTTCTTGAGAAAATTTGATATTTTGACAAGTTTGTGGCAAGGTTTTTTTTCGTGGATGACTTGTATGAAGAGAATGTGATTATATAATATGGAATTATGTCAAATATTTTTGGACTTGGGCCTTGTGTAAGAAGATATGATTTCATCTTATTTATTTTGCAATATTAATGAATAAATAAAAAATAATTAAAATTAAAATAGTTCAAGGGAGATATGAATGAACTCTGAGGTGTACAAGGAGTATAGAGCATGTTTGGACTCTTAAACAATGACCCAATAGTCCAAAATATCAAGTTTGCTCAATTTGAACTTCATGCATTTGCCCAAAATTTCCCAACTTGCACTGGTCATAACTCTCTCAATTTTCATCTTTTGAAGGTGATCTTGGACTTCTCTCAAGATGTCCTCTATAATCTCTACATTGATCATTTTTGCTTTTGAAAACTTTATCTTGATGTAAGTTGCCTTGATACAAAGTGTCTTCTTGTTGACTTTTGAAATGACATGTAATGTATTAACCCATATCTCTCAAATGAAGCATTTTTTGGACTTGATCTTAGAGCTACAAAGTTGTAGAGAATTGAATTTCCTTCAAAATGGGCTTTAGTTGGGGAAAAGTTGATGAAGCATGTGAAAGTTATGCTTGGTTAAAGTTCAGTTGACTTCTCATAAAGAAACCCTAATTCGGCAACTTTTGACTTTTGATGATTTGGGAGCTTTTATTGAGTAATCATGATCAACCCTTGATCAAATGATGAATATGACTTCAAAATCTTGATGTTAACCAAACATCTTAAAGTTTGACTATATGTTGACCATAGTTGACTTTTTGTTCAATATAGTTGATTTTTAGTCATCTGAGCAATTGACTGAGCAAACTTGTGATGCAAGGCATGAAACTTGGTATGAGAATTCTTGGAGACCTATAAGAAACCATAAAAACCACTTGAGACCTTGTAAACTGAATCTTACTTGAGAAATACCAAACCCTAGTTGTGAATCCAATGCTTAGGAGGAGAACTTATCTGATCAATTATTGAGCCACCTTGAGCATATGAGGACTTTAAGAGAATGTCTCGAATGAAACGGGAGGGAAAATTTTAGGGTATAATAGTCGCTCATGTCCCTCAGCATGCTTTGTGAAGTACCCATCAACTGTCTTTAAGGTCATCCAGTTACAGATAACATTTGATCAACAATAAAGTACTTAACTCTACATCTAGGGTCCATAGTGCTTTCAGGTCGAAGGATGGTATACACCATTATCACCATGAGAATAACTTATGACACCTTGTTTTGCAACTGGTTTGTTTTATAGAGTTTTCACCCTTAATTTTTATCCTAAAGGAAGGGAGTATAATGAAATAACCCTAAAAGAAATTCAAAGATTCTAGGTTTGGACTCGATTCTAGACGAGGGGAACGTGTTAGGTACCCCTCCTCTACCTTGTTCACAAGGATACTAGGTTTAGAAGCGCGTTTTTTAGGAAATAGGGTTTTAATTATTTATTTGGGAAAAGGGTTAGAATTTTAGTTAGCGGGACTCGCCACGATTTTTGATTGTATGCCTACGTATCCTCTTAGGAGGAATCAGAGTCCCATTTCGCAGTTCATGGTTGGTTTGTGTTTTTTTTATGGATTGTGAAATATGTTTTGAATTTCCCGTGTACGTGGTCTAAGAGTATGAATAGAGGAGTTTGTTACACCAAATACGCAGTTAATTTAAATATATTCGTATTCCTTTCTGAAAATTAATTGTTCGAATTAATTTAATTTACGAAAAAAAATTGATGTTTCATTGAATATTGTTTTTATACGCAGAGCGAAGGAGTTTGATATAGTCTCCTCACCATGTGGCCAGATATTAGCCATGTGCCGCTCGCAGACGTGTACTTTGGTGAATCGCGTGTTTTAATATTTTGATATAAAATATTAAATTAAACTATGTTGCGAAAAAAAAAATTTTAAGCGTGTGATTAAAAGATATGATTTAATATAAATAAATATTGTATTTTAAATGAGTTTTAAAATAATAATTTATTTATAATAATAAATAATATGCAATATTATAAATATTAAAATATAAATATAAATATAAATATAAATATAAATATAAATATAAATATATAATAATATGTAATAATATAAATATTAAAATATAAATATAGATATAAATATATATAAATACAGCAAAATAAATAAATAAATAAATAAATATATAAATGAATTTGTAAAAGAAAATAATAAAATAAAATAAATTGGTGGGGGTGCAAATATTTTATAGTAGTAAAACTAGGGGTGCTATTAGGAAGGATCTTGTGGTAACGGTGGGGGGAGCACGGTACCTACTGTAGACTCGCGTGTACACGATGGTTATATTAATATATTTTATTTTACAAAACAAAATTTTATTTTTTCATTTGTTTACCCCTTACTCTTTTCGCCACCTTCTCTCTCTCACGCTCTCTACTCTCTTTCTTACAGCAACCCAAACGTGAACCCCACTCCCAAACCCTAAGGGCGGTGGAGATTTGCCTTCTTCTCCAACCAAACCCTAACCCACAAAATCTTAAACCCGACAGCGGCCTCCGATTCCTATCCAAACCCAAACAGAAAAATAAAAGAAACCCAGATAAACACCATACAAAAATGCAAGCTAAGTCATCAATCCCTTACCCTCTTTTGCTGATTCTGAGTTTTATCTTGATTCGATTCTAATCCTCTTTCCTTGCTTTCTCTCATTTTCGCAGGTGATAGAGGATGGTGATGACGATAGAAGCGGAGACAGAGAGGATAACGACGGTGTGACGAAGAAGGAGATGGCGAGGGTTTCGAAACCCTAGACCGGAACGGCGGCAATAACTGTAGTGGTCCCTTTTCTTTTCTTTGTTTCCTATCTTTTCTTACTGTATTTTCTCCTCCTCTTCCCGTCTTGTAGTTGCTTTGATTTATAGCAAATTAGGATTTAGCAAATTAGGAATTTTAGTTAATGATTTAGGAAATTCTTCAATTGTATTTGATTAGGTTTTCATATTAGGAATTAATTTGAAAACGTGTCTGTAAAAATCAAGTATGTTATTGAATTTGTATTTTGATGTTTCCAATTCTGTTTCTGCAATTGAATGTCATTTCCAGATTTTTAAGATTCGTTTTTCCTACAATTACTATCTTGTTTCTGCATTTTAATTGCTGAAGAACATGTTTTTTTCTCTTTTCGTGCGCGTCTTTGATTTCTACAGTGAATGTTTGTGATATTGGTTTGGGCCGGCTGTATTTACCGTATTGGGCCGTTTGCGCATTTTCTTTTTATCAGCAAATGAAAACAAAACAAAAAATATTTGGCCCAAAATATAATGTTTCAAAAAAATACGAAAACACTCTTTTTTATTATTAAACTAGAACTGAATTGGGTCATAAATCTGCTAGGCCTCATATTTTTGAAACAACAACATTTTTCTTTTTATTAATGGGCCTGCTCGCTTGGGCTTAAACAACAATATTTCTTTTTCTTTTTTCTAATTTAACAAAATGCGACTAATTCCAAAAATAAAAATGTTATTTATAAAATAATAATAACATTAATAATTAATGCAAGTAACAAACAATTCCTTTTCAAAATAAAACAAAAACTTGTAATGGACCAAAAAAATGTTTTATTTCATTGGGTCTTAAACAGCAAAAAAAAAACAGGTTGTTATATCAAAAAAAATATAAGTGGGCTTATTCAACTCAAATATATTGGGCCTTTAAACGAGGCAAATTATTTTCATACACCCCCGTTATATTCAAACTGGTTTAAACGAATATGAGCCTTTACTGAATGAGAAAGGCCCGTGACCCTTTTTTACAAAATAAACCCCTCCTTGATTTTAAATACCCCATATAAATAAGACTATATAATATGAACCATTTTTAAAAAAAGGAAACCTAAACCTAATGTAAGGGTAGGGAAAATTTAGGGTCTGACACCTTGCATAACATTCTATATAGTATTCTTATAGCGGGTTAATCCAGTATAAATATTACTCCTAATATTCATACCTATGTCTAGACTTGATAACTCCTTATCAATGATCCATGAGGTGTGATCATCAGTCTATCTTCATAATAATCTTAATGTTGTAATGTTATCCCACTTCACAATAAAGCTCGACTACGAATACTTTAAGAATAATGTTCTTGTGTTTAATGAGATCTCATGATTAAGTCACACTTAACATTTCATTAAACAGACAAACTATTTTAGGGACTTTATTATTTTGGAAAAGCAAACATAAAAAAGAAATGCCTTTTATTATTAATAAATAATTAATACCAAAAGTATTGGCCTCTAGGGCTTACACCAACAAAAGTATATACAAAAATAACTATAATTTACACTTATCACGTAGAAGCGGAACTTGGTCTCTTCTGATGACCTGGTAACGCTTTTCATCAAAAACAGAACATATTTGTTAAATACTAAAAATAACAAACATTAGAGTACCAAAATTATTTATACAACTATACTTGTTGTTATCATCAAAACTCACAGGTATAATTGCAAAATAAAATTTTGTTCTAACAGAGAGAGATCCTAACCACTCATGGTTTCTAACCACGACGAGGGGAAAGTGGAGAAGGAGAAGAATCAACCGAGGTGTCCCACTGGGTAACTTAGGTTTGACTCCAATCCGCAAGAATTAGCTTATATGTTGTTTGTAGCACATATATCTCTATCTAAAATCTTTCTCAGCTTCCTCTAGGTTGCCACCATGAAGAAAGATGATGGAATCCCCCAAAAAAGTGTGAAAATCACTTAAACAGAGTTGTTGACGCAGCAGGGCGTGCTAAGCGTGGTACGAGCGCTTTGCACGGTCAAAACTGCCAAAAATCACGGACTGTAGTGCTCCTAGCACGCTAGAAGACACACTTAGCTTGGTACGATGTACATACACACTTAGCTTGGTACGATGTACTAAAAATATATATATCTTATTTTCATCGTAACTTCAGAACTGCAACTCCGATTGACACACGGTCAAAAGTGTTGGAGAACTTATTCAATGCTCTATAAGACAATTACTAAATATCATTGCTTGGATACCTACAAAATAAGTGAAAAACTATCAAAAGATACAATATGTACATAAAAACTATTATACACAATATACACGTATTTACATACAAGTTTAGGTTTATTGATAAAAAGCAAATGATTTAAGATGATGAGTGCTAATTATTCACACTTAAATTCACAACAATTTAGCACTAATCAGCTGCCAGGAGTGTCTCATTGTCATTCATCATGCACCGATAACCACTCCCTACCCTCGTCGGGCTCAGGTGTTACAAGGGACACCAAACCCATAAATGTCTCTTCAGAATGTTTGAAAGAGGATCTGGTTCTGACTGGTTCAATCTCTTCACCCAGAAGTAATTCTTCAGAATGTGAAGATCTTTGTCTGTGCTTTCTCAGAGGAGTATGAGCTTTAATATATTTTATTTGAGCGCTATCAGAATCTTTCTTCTCAGGTTTTTTTGCAACAACTTCTCTACCTTCAGAGTCTGAATAAATGATTTCCAAATCTGCAAACTTTTCAACTAGTTTTAACTTTTTAGGGTGAAGCTTATCATCAAATCTAACATGAATTTATTCTTCAACAATTTGTGTTTCTATGTTATACACTTTATATCATTTTGAGCGTTTAGAGTATCCTAACATTAAACATATATGTGCTTTAAAATCAAACTTGTTAAGATTTTCCTTAGTGTTCAGAATAAAACAATCACATTCAAAAGGATAAAAATATGAAATGTTAGTGTTTATGTTCTTACACAGTAAATATGGAGTCTTATTCAGAATGGGTCTAATGGAAGTCCTGTTCTGAATATAACATATTGTGTTAACTTCCTCATCCCAAAAGTGCTTTGCCATGTTAGTCTCGTTGGTCATGGTTTTTGCCATTTTTTGTAAAGTCATATTCTTCCTCTCTACAACTTTATTTTGCTGTGGAGTTCTAGAACATGAGAAATCATGGAAGATGCCATTTTCATTTTTTTCTTTCAAAATGCTTATTTTCAAGATCTCCACCATGATCACTTCTTACTTTAACAATTTTAGAGTCCATCTCATTTTGCGCTTGAGAGCAGAAGGTAGAGAATATATAATGAGACTCATCCTTGTGTCTTAGAAACTTAACCCACATCCATCTGCTTTAGTCATCAAAAATGACTAAACCATATTTCTTACCATTGACAAAAGCAATTTTAATTGGTCCAAAAAGGTCAATGTGTAAGAGTTCCAAAGGACTAGAGGTAGACACAACATTCTTTGGTTTGAAAGAAGTTTTAGAAAACTTTCCGTTTTGACATGCTTCACAAAGAGCATTTGAAGAGAACTTTAGCTTATGAAGGCCTCTAACTAAATCAAGCTTATTTAGCTGAGAATTTTTTTCTCATGCTAACATGGCCCAGTCGTCTACACCACACCCATTGCTCTTCATTAACAGACACGAGGCACTTAACATTTTTTTCTTTAAGATCATAAAATCTAATCTTATAGATGTTGTTATTTCTCTTCCTATTGAATAGAATGAAGCCATCCTTCTGACTGGCAGCTTTAAAGGATTTTTTTATTAACAATAATATCATAACCATTGTCACTTAATTGACTTATGGACAATAGATTATGCATTAGTCATCAACTAGTAAAACATTATTAATAGAATGGAGATTACCATTAACTACTGTTCTGGAGCCTATGATCTCCCCTTTCTAATCACCTCCAAAACCCACGAAGCCACCAGGCTTAAGTTCCAGGCTTTGGAACATATGCCTTTTTTTTGTCATGTGTCGTGAGCACCCAGAGTCCAGATACCATGACCGATGTTTTGACTTTGCTGCTAAGGATATTTGCAACATAAATTATCTTCTTCTTAGGTACCCTTGACTTTTTGGATCCTTTCTTATTAGCCATCCCAGAGTTGTTAACAACTTTGGGTTTTTGTATAGTATAAACATATCTATAAGAATAGTTGAAACGGGTTTTTGCTTTAGGTTTGGCCTTAGGTTTTGAAATAAATTTTTCTTTAGGCACAAAACCCACACAAACAAAATGAGAATTAAGAGTATTTTATATTCTTTTTCAAAATCAAATTCTTCATCAAAATCATAACCCATGCCTCTTATACCATTTATGCTAACACCATAGATCATTGAATCCATTTCGCTTCTACCCAGGCTTCTAGCAAGGAACTTCTGGAAATATTTGTCATACTTCTTTATGACGCCATCAGTACTCACAGAGTCTTATGAAAGAATTTCCTTCTCAAGTTTGGAACTCTTGCTTTTGAGTGCAGAGTTATCATTCTTAAGAATATAATTTTCTTTATTTAAAATGGAGAATTCTTTCTTAAGTTTACTGAGTTCTTCGGAAAAAGATTCATGGACCTTTTTAAGTTCTTTGTATTTTCTCTAAAGCTCCTGATGTCGTTCTAGAATCTCATTTAAAGAAAAATTTAATTTAGAATGAGATAGGCCAGAAAATACTTCTTTAATATCTGAATCAGATTCTACTTCTGCTTCTGGCTGAATCTTTTCATCAGAAGCTCTGATGCTTGCCATCAATGCCATGTTTTCTTGTTTATCAACATGCTCATCTTCTGAAGAATCTGAGTCATCCCATATAGCCATAAGCCATTTCTTATTCCCTTTGAAGACTTTCTACTTTGGCTTGTCTTTTCTGAGCTTGGGTCACTCATTCTTATAATGGACTGGCTCCTTGCATTAACAGAACATGATGTATTTGTTTAAACCTGACTTCTTTTGTACAGAAGTATATTCAAAGCAAACATGTGTCCTTCTGAATCCTCTTCCTTTGCCTTGTCTTTTCCTCTAGAGTTTATTAACTCTTCTAGAGAGAAGAGACAACTTGTCTTTATATTCTGAATCTTCTTCAAATTCCTCTTCTTCTTGATCTTGAAGAGCTCTATACTTTTCATACTTTCCAAAATATTTCAGAGCCATTGATTTTCCTCTTTTCCGAGGCTTGTCTTCTTCAAGCTCTATCTCATGGCTTCTCAAATTACTAACTAGTTCTTCTAGAGAAGTGTTGTTCAGATCCTTTGCCGGCTTCAGTGCAGTTACCATGGGCCTCCATTTCTTAGGAAGTCTTATGATAATCTTCTTTATGTGATATGCTGTAGAATACCCTTTCTTCAGAATTTTCAGTCCTACAACAAGAGTTTGAAACCTTGAGAACAGTTTCTTAACAGTTTCAGCATCTTCCATCTTGAATGCTTCATACTTTTGAATCAAGGCAAACGCCTTGGTCTCTTTAACTTGGGAATTTTCTTTATGAGTCATTCTCAAATAATCAAATATAGACTTCGCAATGTCTCTATTTGTCATATTTTCATACTCAGTGTAAGAAATAACATTTAGAAGAATAGTTCTTGCTTTGTGATGATTATTGTAATCTTTCTTATGTTGGTCTTTCATCACTCTTCTTGTTATCTTGATTCCACTAGGATCAACATAATATTCGTAGCCATCGACTACCATATCCCATAAATTAATATTGTGACCAAGAAAGAAACTTTCTATTTTGTCTTTCCAGTAATCAAATCTTTCTCCATCAAATACTGAAGTTTTGGTGTTATAGTGATCTCTTTCATTTGTAACGGGTGGAATTGGTGATGGATTCGCTGCCAAAGTATTTCGCAAAAAAATTTTGGATCTTTATCTGACACGATTAAGTGTTTCATAATAGTCAATACCAGAATCGAAGCTCTGATTCCAATTAAAGGTATGAGAAACACAAGAAAGAGAGGTTTGAATTTGGTTTCCGGATTTAAAAACTTTTTTACTTCTCAAACAAACAAGAACGAAATAAGAACAAAAATAGATGAACACAATTATTTTTATCCTAGTTCACAGTTAGTGAAGTTAATCCAGTCCACCCGTCAATGTGATTTGCCTTTCTCAACAAGGACTTAATCCACTATAATTTAATTGATTATAGACACAAACAAAGACCACCCGTTAATATTTACAAACCATAAAGACTAACCATTAATGTCTTCTTGAGAAATTTTGACTATACCCTAGTCTCTCAAGGAACTATCAACTCCAAGGTTAAAATACAAAGCGTGTTTACAAAGATGTCTCTTAGAAAGAAGATTACTCAAGTTGAAATACAAAGAAATAGTACAACCATGTTATAGCAAGTTTAATGAACAAAGTTCCATGCTTGTGTCATACCCCAAATTTGCCCGCCCTTTATTTCTACAGTCAAAAATATTTTTAACATTGATTTTTATAATATTCTTTGGTTCAATTTTACTAACATTTTAACAATAATTTATTTCACTCATTTGAAAATATAATAGTTTACTTTTAAAATTAGTTATAAATATTTTCTCACCTTTCATATACTTTCAATTGGGTTTTTTTTATTTCAAATGAGTAACATAGCATAATTGGTAAGGAGTAAGGCTTGCAAATATGTGTCGTAACCCAAATTTGTCCTACCTCGGTTAAAATAATAAAGAAACGTTCAATTAAGGATGGTACAGTAATAGCTGATGGTCCATTCTTAAAATTTAACTCAACCAGGGGTGTATTTTAATGAGGCTTGCTAAATCAGAAAGACCCATGTATCCATGAATCCATTCGCGAAACATGTTGGCATATGGCCCATGCGATTCGAGAATGGAAAATTATTTCAAAAAATAATAGTAATTATTAAGTTTTAATCATTAAGTCCTTTTAATTGTTGATAAGGAGAGGGGACGAAATTGCGATTTAAGGCCCATTAGGATATGGTCCACTTTGTTTTGGGTAAGTAAAGAGAAAAGAGGATGTATGGTTGTAAATTACTGGCCCATTAAAATAGCTCTAATAGCCCATTTGCTACTTTGTGATTCTAGGAAATTATTATTAAAACTATTGTTTAATTTAATAGAAAAGTATAAGAAAGAGTATTGTTTTAACGTTAATTTCTTATTTTTCATTTCTATTATTAAGCAAATATTTTGTTAAATATTGGTTTTTGGTATTTAGAACAGTTTATTAAAAAAAGGGAAAAAGAGAAAGCGTAACTTTTTTTTACATAGGTGATAAAACTTGTCTTTCATAATTTGTTTTTTTGGTAGATGTTTTAAAGATTGGTTTTGGAAAAAAGGCTAGTTGGGCCTGACTGTATTGAGAAAATATAATAATATGTTTGGCTGTAATATCAAACAGATGTTGGTGGGCTGAGTATAACAATTAGCGCGTAGGCCCACTCTGGTCAAGAATTAAACGTGCTGGCCCAATACACTAACACTTAATATACCAATCATCACCAAACTGCTACTAACCATTACTGTGGAAATCAAACGCAATTAAAGCATATCTTCTAAAAAAACAAATTCCAGATTTCTTACTGTATCGAACGAAACAAATATGTACTAAAGCAAATTGGGAAATTACAGAATGGTTGTTCTCACAAAATCCAATTCAATCAATAACTAAATCCAAATTACAATCAAAACTTTTATCATAAAATCAAATCTTTACAATCCCAAAATTACAGAAATCAGTAATCAATTACAAGAAGTTTCAATCCCTAATTTTTCTAAAATCTAACTGTAACGACAACAACCCTAAAAAAACTAGCTATAAATGAACAGAGTACAAAAGAGAGAAGGGGGGATGGCTAACAGAAAAGGGATTTTCACAGAACAAGAAGAAGGCGATTTTTTCTTTGACAAAAGAAGAATAGGCTTGAACCATCTCGTTGAAGACCAAAGGGATGACGATTGGAGTTTCCAGATCGGAAACCCTAATCGTCCTTTGAACCACCGTGAGCCACCGCTAATCGCATCGTTGCTCACCCTTCAAGCGTCATCTTCCATCGGCCGCTGTTGAGCACCCAACCGGTTTGTCAATATCTCCAGAACCTACGAAAGATAAAGGGGGAGGTTAGAAACCCTAAATCACTAGAAGAAATCCGAATACGAGCAACGAGAGAGGGTGAGATGAATAAAAACAAACTATGTTATCCATTCGTATCCTATACTCGCGCGCTCACAATAATAACCATGCTCCCTCGCTTAGAATCCACGTGATCTCAATCAGGTGGCCATGAGGCCAAGCCCCACCATAAGATCCATGCGCCTTGCCTCATACGATTAAACGGACCCCTCTAAAAATTCGTTGGGCCCAACCCAACTTCTATGCACGCCCCTTATCCATAATTACTAAAACTCCAAACGAAATGCACTCCCCCCTTTGTTTGGACTGTGTGATACGGTGGCAGAACCGACTGTTAATACTGGTTTGCATTTTTTGTTTGCAAATGTCGCGGTAAGCAAGAGTCGCCACCGACTTTTATTTTATCCAATCAGGAAAAGGAAAAAGAACAGAAAAAACCTTTTTCGAGATGTTTCTGAGTACGGGGGGTAGGTTATAGAAAGGGAAGGTGTTAGCACCCTTTCTATCCATGGTTTTACATGGGCTCTTAGGTATTTGCTCATTTTGAAATTGCTTGTGTATGCTTGTTTTGAAAAGTTTTTTTTACTTCGTTTTAACCCTTGTTTCTGTCCTCAAGAGTGTTATGAAGTTGTTTTTTGAAAACTTTGTTTGAAAAGTGTTTAGTGTGAAAAAGTATTTGTTTGTTTGAGCAAGTACTTAAGAGTTTTCTACCTACTCGAAAAAAGTATGTTCGTTTTCCTCTTATCCTTTAGACCGTGTTATCCTACTATTAATGAGTAGGTAATCCTAGTCGTTGGATGTTAAGGGACTATCGAAAGGGACATTTATGGTCATTGAAGGCAACATGTAAGGATACCTTAGCATTTCGAAGGGACTGTCATCATATAGGTAACATCAAGGGACAAGATCATTTCTCGTAGGCAACTCGAGGAACAGTAATGGACCATGATCTTTTATGATGACTTTTATACCGAGGGTCTTTGCTAAGATATCCCTACGTTCGAGGGACATGACCATTATTTCCGAGGCAACCAAGTGAGGCAAACCCTAGGAGTGCAAGTGTGCAAAAGTGTTTGATTTCAGTTATTTATCTTGTGATTTAGTGATCTAGGATTGATTCATTAGTCATACACGCCTAAGTTGCTAGCAATTATATATAAGCATGCAGAATATAAAAGCGAGAAGGTAAAGGTCCTACGCTATTACAGGGCTTTTGCAGATACATGATTATATTGGACTGAAAATAAAAATGTGGAATATAAACCCTAATTACTATTACAACCTTGAAACAGTTACAATAATAATAAAAAGAATTAAAATGCGCGCGGTGATTTAAAATGCGAGAATTAAAGAAAACCTAAAAGTCTAATTGAAAAATAATTAGGTTATTTTTATTATTTTTTTGAGAAAATTAATTAAGTTATGTACAAATAAAAACCCTAAATTCTAATTAATTTAAATTATATAAAAAAGGAATTAAATTTTCCCTAATTTTAATTAAACTAATTAATTAATTAAAGAAACAAAATATTTTTTAAAAAAGATTTTTTTTGATATTCTTGTAACTTTTGATTAAATGATAATAAAAATAATTTTTGGTGTTATTTTAAAAAAGAAAATGATTAGAAAATAATTAAAAGAAATTAAAATAGAAAAGATAGAAACTGGGTCTGTTTAAGCAATTGGGGGGGGGTGTCATGTGGAATTTGTCTTTAGGCCCAAAGAGCTGAGCCCAATCCCACATGAGATCCAGCATTGTGCCAGCCTGGGGATGCACCATAGTCCTTCATTGATGGGCGTTGGATCTGGCTAGCAATGAATCCAGTGGTAGGATGATGACAGCGCATGGTAGGCGCTTTGGATGACAATGCATATAATCTGTAGAAACAAAGTGAGAAAATAAAACTTACTGGGACCCGGGATCGAACCTAGGTCCTCCCACTCAATACCAACGCGCCTTAACATCTGAGCCATGTGTCTTGTTTGTTAGTATAATGATAACAATTAATATTATATAAAAACAAGTGGATTAATGAATTAAAACAAAAACGCACGACAGCATTCAAATGGACCAGTGATGATTGAACACGCCATCTTCTTCTTCCTCATCCATCGTCTTAGGTCTCAGACTTTTACCTACGGCCTGGGTCTGTAACTATAACCCTGCATCCTTCAAAAATCTTAAACAAACATGATAAATTATTGGCGAATACCTAGATCAACTCGTTTTGATCTCACGAGTATCATGGTGCTCTTTTCTTGGCCCAATTTAACTTGTAAAACAAAGCCCTAAAACTCAAGAACAAACCCTAATAATGGCAGTTACGTATACAGGCGTCAAAATGCAAAATTGTTTGAACCAAAATGTTCCAAATGGTGATACAAACATAATGCTATGCTTAAACGTAATTAATCATGCGTAAATAGCAAAATCAGATTCAATATTGTATGAGCAAACTGTGGGTCGATAGCTTGCGATTCTGACCATGTGGAAGCTTGCAAATGATCAAAACACGTTCTGGAGATGTCCAGGAATCTATTGGTGGCCTTAGAATGCTTTGAATTGGCCTCTAAGCTTGAAATCGATCCACCATATTTTGACAATTTTTTTCACTTTTGCTTTTGCTTTCACCACCTGTAATCCTCATTTTTCTGGCTTGGTTGTGTCCTATATATATACTGGAATTGATTAGGTCAACAAAACTGCATGGTATCTTGGTGAATTAAAGAGATTTTATTTTATTTTATTTTTGTATGATATCTTTCCAAAACAACCAAAATCATGCTATTTTTTATTCAATCAACCCTTGCACGACTTGGATATGATATGCTAGCTTTATTGGATTTGATTCCACCAAAAATCTGATCACAAAACAAATCTTTGATATTTTTTGCTATTTATTTGATTTAATTTGACTTTTAAATGATAAAAATCAAAATAAAACAAATAAATAAAGCAAATAATGTGTGAGCGTTGATTTAGGTCGTGGGCCATGTCACAGGAAAGATTCGATCATGAAAAACTAGGCCCATTTGACAAAAAAATGTGTTTTTGAGCATATTTGACTTTTGGCAATTTTGCAAAAATGGCCAACTTTGTCGAGGCATATCTCCTCCAATTTTAACCCTAGAGAGGTGTTCTTGGACTTTTTAGAAATCTTAGGATGTCCCCTAAACAACCCTTTTGGTCTCATCTCAATTGGGTCTTCCATGCTCATGTAAGAAGCTTTGACTCAAAAGGTGTTTTTGTTGACTTTTCAAAAAGACCTATAATATAGAAATTCATATCTTTTGATGAGTGCATATTTTGAACTTTTGGGATGAGGATGAATTGTAGGGAATTGCATCCTCTTCAGAATGAGCCTTGGATGGAAAATTTCTGATAAAGTATGAGGAAGTTATGCTTGGTCAAAGTTTAGTTGACTTTTCCTATGAAACCCTAATTTAGAAACTTTTGGGTTTTGATGAATTTGGGGCATTCCTTGGGGAATCATGATCAACCCTTGATTCAATGATGAATATTACTTCAAAATGTTGATGTTGACCAAAAATCTTGAAGTTTGACTGTATGTGGGCCGCAATTGACTTTTGACCTAGTATAGTTGATTTCTAGGGATCTGAGCAATTGACTGAGCAAACTTCTTGTGCAAGGCATAAAACTTGACATGGATGATCTTGAGAACATATTATGACCATGTAAAGCATTTGGAACCTTTGGAGCTCCCACACCTTAATGAAAATAGAAACCCTAGTTTGAGGCACATTGCCTTAGGAGAGAGTTTGTTTGGTCAACTCTTGGGCATCCTTGAGCAACTTGTGGACCTCAATGGGCATGTGTTGAGTAAAATGAGAGGGGAAATTTTGGGGTACAACAGCTGCCCCTGTTCAATCTTCTTAAACCTGAGGATGTAGATTGGCTTGTCTGCCTTTCGTAATCTGAAGGTAGAAGATGATTGAACACTAAGTGCCCAGAAATTTGCACTCGTCTGAGATGGTGCGAGACTGTGTAGGTAGTATTGGGAATGGGCTTACAGATGCCATTTAGAAAATATGACGAAGAATCGTCGGAGATGGGCTTAAAGATGCCATCCGGCAGAGGTGACGGCGAAGCATCGGAGATGGGATTAAAGATGCCATCCAGAATAATGTTGATTTTGTGAGATATTCCTTCGATGAGGATTCCTGTTCTTGTCGTTGTGGAGGGGTCTGCTAAGGAATGTCGGTCTCTGTCTTTAGGAGAAGTAGAACTTTGGGAGCCTCAGTTGTCCGTTACTCTACTAGGGAATCCTCTTTTAGTCGAGGAGGTGAAAGTGAGCTGCTATCTGGTTGTGCTCCAGGCTTTACAGTGATTTGTTGAGGATGATAAGATTAACTGCTATCTGGTTGTGCTCTAGGTTTCCCAGCAACTTATTGGGGAGATGAGATTAAACTTGTTATCTGGTTGTGCTCCAGGCTTTGCAATTTCTCAATTCTTATTTGGTCGTGTTCCAGGCTTTAGAAGGAATTAAGTGTTTATCCGGCCGCATCCGAATTTCAACTTGAATTTAAGGTATACTAATATTTGGCCGGTTTCCGGGCTTCATAGTAATTGGCCGAGTAAACTGCTATTTGGTCGAATTCCAAGCTTCGCAGTAGTTTGGAGAAATCAAGATATTATCTGGTCGATTTCCAGGCTTCATAGCTTGAACTGGAATATAAATCTTAGTATTGATTTGACTGAACCAGGGAAAACTTTTGAGAACTTCAACTAGGAGAGAAATCTTAGTATCGATTTGACTGATCCAGGGAGACGTCTCGAATTAACTTTGATTGGAATAGAAATCAGGGGAATCTTAGCGGCAAATCGGCTGACCCGGACGAAAGTCTTAAAACATATTCAACTAGAATAGAAACCTTAGTGTCGGTTTGACTAAACCAGAGAAAACATGTGAGAACTTCAACTAGGAGAGAAATCTTAGTTTCGATTTGACTGATCCTGGGGGAGGTCTCGGATTAACTTTGACTGGCGTAGAAATCAGGGGAATCTTAGCGGCGATTCGGCTGACCCAGACGAAAGTCTTAAAACATCTTCAAGTAGAATAGAAACCTTAGTGTCGGTTTGACTAAACCGGAGAAAATTTGTGAGAACTTCAACTAGGAGAGAAATCTTAGTATCGATTTGACTGATCCCAGGAGAGGTATCAGATTAACTTTGACTGGCATAGAAATCAGGGGAATCTTAGCGGAGATTTGGCTGACCCAGATGAAAGTCTTAAAACATATTCAACTAGAATAAAAACCTTAGTGTCGGTTTGACTAAACCAGAGAAAACTTGTGAGAACTTCAACCAGGAGAGAAATCTTAATATCGATTTGACTGATCCCGGGAGAGGTCTCGGATTAACTTTGACTGGCATAGAAATTAGGGGAATCTTAGCGTCGATTCGACTGACCCAGACGAAAGTCTTAAAACATCTTCAACTAGAATAGAAACCTTAGTGCCAGTTTGACTGAACCAGATAAAATGTTGGAATGTCTGCAACTGGAATAGAAACCTTGGTGTCGGTTTGACTAAGCCAGAGAGAACTAGTGAGAAATTGATTGCATCTTTCTATGAAAGGTAAAGAGTTAGTCGTATGCATTGTTATGATGTATGAAATGCATTGAGTAACGATGTTCTCAAAATAAATGAGATTGTGTTGTATGATATATATGCACATGCCATGATGTATGGATATGCAGTGCTAATTGTGATACTCTCTAGTTGGGTAAAATAAATTATGGACTGCTGCTGGAGAGTATGATGAGTCGAGTTCTTTGTTTCCACTGAGGATAATGAACGAAGATAATTAACTGGAGATTTGCATCCATTCTGCTCGAGAATATTCTGTCGGGCGAGACTTTGTCTGAGAATAATCCTGCTGGGGAATGACTCCGTGGGGAAGAGAGATACTCTGTTGGAAGATCCGCTGATTTGGAGAAATAAACTCAGCTGGGGATGAACTTCTATTACTGGAGAGAAGAGCTCTGTTGGAGATCGAGCTTCCGCTGTCAGAAATAAAATCTGCCCGGGAGATGGCTTTATAAACTGCTCATGGTTATAAAACTCAGCTGGGGAATGCAGATATCAGCTTTCTGAATGAACTTGCTGGGGAAGTGATTCCTGCTTGGGGACCTGGAGATCAGACTTTGGTTTTCTCGGCTCTGCGAGGAGTATAAGCATCATTGGATTATACGTGATAGTGACTTTGCTTCCAACTGTCTCTGCCCCTTGTACTATGATGGACAGGGTAACTGTCGGTATTTAGGTTTTGCACCAATTGCTTTGAGTTCTTAGTAACTGTCTTTCTGTTTTATATGCAAATATTTGTGAACAATACTCATATTCAAATGCATATGTCAAGAATAAACATTGGATGTTTTTGCAAAATAAAACAAAAAAAGGAAAAACAAACACAGAGTTTTGTACTTGAAAGACACATTATATTGATTTGAAATTTGCTTATAACAAGCGTTTTTTACAAGGAGGTTGATGCTCTAGTAAGAGAACGCTGCCATAAAAATGGAAATTATTACATGAATTGTGTACAAAAAGAAAACAACTATGTGTAGTGATCCCATTGAGTTTTAATTCTGCTATTGCCCCTATGTCTTCGAGCATCTCATCACTTTGCTGCTTGTCCGAAGCTGAATGGATTGATCGGTACCGTTTGAGCTTGATATCTGATTAATGAAGTTTGATCTCAAGATGATCCAATGGGATATAGTGATATGCTTTAATCCATAAATTTTGCTTGGACCGCCCTTTCGGGTTTTCAGTCCACCGGGATACCCTTTTTTGCCCAAGCTGCCTTTTCAGGTTTTCGACTTGCCGGGTGTACAGATTTTTTTCACTTTTATCCCTAATTTTTGCTTGAACCCTTTTGGTTCGCCGGGATGCCCTTATTTTTGCCTAGGTGTGTCAACCTAGCGGGTCTTTATTATGCGTAGTATTTTTTCACTATGTCCACATTAACAGGGTGTGGAAGATTGTCACCATCCATGGTGGTCAGAATCATGGCTCCACTGGAAAATATGTTCTTGACTATAAATGGTCCCTCATAGGTGGGAGTCCATTTTCCCCTGGGATCACCTTGCGGCAGTATGATGCGCTTGATTACCAGATCCCCTACTTGATACACTTGTTGTCTGACTTTCTTGTTGAAGGCCTTGATCATCCGTTTCTGATACATTTGACCATGGCAGACAACAATAAGTCTTTTCTCGTTGATTAATTCAATTGATCAATTTGAGTCTGGATCCAATCGTCTTTTCTCAAACCCGTATCCTTCATAATATGTTTAGAAGGGATCTGGACCTTAATGGGTAGGACAACCTCCATGCCATATACCAGAGAATAGGGTGTTGCCCCTGTCGACGTACGTGCTGAAGTACAGTACCCGTGAAGAGCAAATGGTAACATCTCCTTCCAGTCTTTATATGTCATTGTCATCTTCTGTATGATCTTTTTGATATTATTGTTAGCAGCTTCGATAACCCCATTCATCTCCGGCCGGTATGGAGAAGAGTTGTGGTGCTGAATCTTGAACTGTTTACAGAGTTCAATGATCATCGAGTTGTTGAGATTGGTACTGTTGTTTGTGATGATTCTCTCAGGGATACCATAACGACACACCAGGTTATGCTTGATGAACCATGCCACCACGTTCTTAGTAACGGTAGCAAAGGAGGCAGCCTCAACCAACTTTATAAAGTAATCAATGGCCACTAAGATGAAGCGACCCCCATTGGACGCGGTAGGTCTGATCTCGCCGATCATGTCAATGCCCCACATTGCAAAAGGCATGGGAGCCGTCAAAACATTCAAAGGAACTGGAGGTACATGCACCTTATCAACGTAGATTTAGCACTTATGACAGGTTCGAGAATGCTGATAACAGTCGGCTTCCATAGTGGACCAATAATATCCTTCCCGTAGGATCTTCTTTGCCATGGTATGTCCACTGGAATGAGTGCCAAAGGTACCTTCGTGTAGGTCTGCCATGATCCTCTCTGCTTCGCTCTTGTCTACACACGCAATAAGGTAGAGTCATGATTGTGCTTATAGAGGACTTCATTACTGAGGAAGAACTTTGCAGCGAACCTTCTCAAAAATTTCTTGTCATTGACAGATGCCCCCTCGGGGTATTCTTGAGCCTCGAGATACCTTTTCACCTCATGAAACCAAGTTTTGTCGGCTACCTCCTCAATATCGATCTCACAGCAGTATGCCGGTTCATCCAACCTCTCTATGGTGATTAGGGGAGCTTCATTGTCCCACCTGACTTTGAACATTGACGACATAGTAGCTAGCGCATCCGCTAACTGATTCTCTTCTCGTGGAAAATGTTCAAAGGTGATTTCTTCGAAATGCGGCAGCAGTGTCAATACATACTCTTTGTAAGGAATAAGGTTCGGGTGCCTCGTATCCCACTCGCCTTTGATCTAACTTATCACCAGACCGGAATCCCCGAATACACTCAAGAACTTAATCCTTAGGTCAATAGCAGCTCGAAGACCCATGATGCATGCTTCATACTCCACCGTGTTGTTGGTGTAGTTGAAACATAATCGGGCAGTGAACGGAGTATGACAGCCCTCGGGATATATGATTACAACGCCAATGCCGTTACCCAGTGCGTTTGAGGCTCCATCAAAAAACATAGACCATCGAGATCCTTCTTCAGGTCCTTCATCCGGTCCAGGTTCTTCAAAGACGGTTACCAACATGATATTCTCATCTGGGAACTCAAAATTCATGGACTGGTAGTCGTCCATATCCTGATGTGCCAAATGATCCGCTAACACACTTCCCTTGATGGTGAAGATGGCTGAAACCTGAAGGATTGGATCTTCCCAACTATCAATGAAGGGCTCAACAATTGGGAGGCTAGAGATTTTGTCCTGATCACTTTTATCCCACAATAATTTGTCTTTCCATTTTGTTGGATCTGTAATATTAAAACAACTCGCACTCTTAAAACCTTGTGTCTTACCCGAGGCACAATGGTCCATTTGTAAGGGTTATTATCTCATTTTCATATGACATCAATGAATCATGGACGTTTTCGCATACAAACTTTTGTGCTCATTGTTTTTCTTTTACATTTCTATTTTCTTTCAAAGATAGCTATACCCTTACACACACCCACACTCACAATGCAGGTATACATCCATTCAGGATCCCATGGGTAATGATACTGCTATGGCCTTTTGTGACTCTGAGAATCTAATCTACCAAGCCGAAAACGAAGGTGAGGAAGATTGTGAAGTACCAGGGGAACTTGCCAGACTACTACAACAAGAAGAGAGAACCATTCAGCCTCACGAGGAACCCATGGATACAATCAATCTAGGTATCAAAAAAGACAAAAAAGAGGTCAAGGTGGGTGCCAATCTGGAACCCAGTGTCAAGGAGCGTATGATTCCTTTATTACACTATTATGTTGAAGTCTTTGCCTGGTCGTATGAAGACATGTCGGGACTTGATGTAGACATTGTGGTACATCGTCTGCCTACAAGAGAAGATTGTCCGCCAGTAAAGCAAAAGGTTCGCTGCATGAGGCCTGATATGTCAGAAAAGATTAAAGCAGAAGTCATGGAGCAATTCAACGCTGTACTCTTAGTTGTCACCTCTTATCCCCAATGGGTTGCCAATATTGTTCCCGTCCCCAAAAAAGACGGCAAAGTGCAAATGTGTGTGGACTACAAAGATTTGAATAGGGAAAGCCCTAAGGATGATTTTCCACTCCCCCACATTGATATTCTAGTTGACAATACAGCATAACACAAAGTGTTTTACTTCATGGACGGATTCTCAGGTTACAACCAAATCAAAATGGCGCATGAGGACATGGAGAAAACAACGTTTGTCACGCAGTGGAGCACTTTCTGCTATAAAGTGATGCCATTCGGACTAAAGAACGCTGGGGCAACCTATCAGCGTGCCACTGTAGCTTTATTTCATGACATGATACATCACGAAATAGAGGTCTACATGGACGATATGATAGCCATATCTCAAACAGAAGAAGAACATCTTGATCACTTACAAAAACTGTTTGAGAGACTGAAGAAGTACAAGCTGAGGTTGAATCCAAACAAATGCACGTTTGGAGTAAGGTCCGGTAAACTCCTAGGCTTTGTCGTCAGCAATAAAGGTATTGAAGTAGATCCTGCCAAGGTGAAAGTGATACAAGAGATGTCTGCTCCTCATACTGAGAAGGAAGTCAGAGGATTCTTGGGGCATTTGAACTACATTGCCAGATTCATTTCTCACCTGACAGCTACTTGTGAACCAATCTTCAAATTGTTGAAGAAAAATCAAGTAGTCAAATGGAATGACGAGTGCCAAGTTGCTTTTGACAAAATCAAAGAATACTTACAAGAGCCTCCTGTGTTGATGCCACCAGTCGAGGGAAGACCATTGATCATGTATCTAACTATTTTAGAAAACTCAATGGGGTGTGTATTGGGGCAGCATGACGAGTCTGGCCGAAAAGAGCATGTTATTTATTACCCGAGTAAAAAGTTTACCGACTATGAAACAAGATATTCACTGCTCGAGAAAACTTGTTGCGCTCTGGCATGGGCTGTTCGCCAGCTAAGACAGTATATGCTGACTCATACTACCCTGTTGATATCTAAAATGGATCCGATAAAATACATCTTCGAGAAGCCTTCTCTCTCTGGGAGAATAGCGAGATGGCAGATGATCCTGACAGAATATGACATACAATATACCACCCAGAAAGCAATAAAGTGCAGTGTATTAGCTGATCACCTTGCTCACCAAGATGTAGAAGACTACCAGTCCATGAAATTCAAATTTCCGGATGAAAACATCATGGTGATAGATAACTGTAAAGAATTCATGCCATATGAAGGACCTGAACAAGGATCCCGATGGACCATGTTCTTTGATGTGGCATCCAACGCACTTGGCAATGGTATCGGTGCTGTACTCATATCTCCTGAAGGGTGTCATACTCCCTTTACCGCAAGACTCTGCTTCAGTTGTACAAACAACATGGCAGAATACGAAGCATGCATCTTTGGTCTCAAAGCTGCCATAGACTTGGGGATCAAATCCTTGAATGTATTTGGAGATTCAGCTTTGGTCATCAGTCAGATCAAAGGGGAATGGGAAACCAAACACCCTAACCTTATCCCTTATAAGGAACATGTTTTGACATTGCTACCACATTTTGAGAAGATTACCTTCGAGCATTTCCCGGGAGAAGAAAATCAGCTAGCAGACGCACTAGACACAATGTCATCTATGTTTAAACTTAATTGGGATAACGAGGCTCCCCAGATCACCATCGAACGAATGGATGAACCAGCACACTGTCACGAGATTAATACTAAAGAAGTAGTGGACCAGCCTTGGTTTCACGAAGTCAAGAGGTATCTTGAGGCTCAAGAATATCTAGAAGGAGCTTCAATCAATGATAAGAAGTTCTTAAGAAGATTTTCTGCTAAGTTCTTCCTTAGTAACGACATCCTGTACAAACGCAATCATGACTCTGTGTTACTTCGGTGCATAAATAAGGTGGAAGCTGAAAGGATCATGGATGAATTGCATGAAGGAACTTTTGGCACCCATTCCAGTGGGCATACGATGGCAAAGAAAATCCTACGGGAAGGCTACTACTGGTTTACCATGGAAGCACATTGTTATCAACACTCTCAAACCTGCCATAAGTGTCAGATTTATGCTGACAAGATGCACGTACCTCCGGTTCCTCTGAATGTCTTGATGGCTCCTTGGCCCTTTGCTATGTGGGGGATTGATATGATTGGGGAAATCAAGCCGACAACCTCCAATGGACACCTCTTCATCCTAGTGGCCATTGAGTATTTTACAAAGTGTGTTAAGGTAGCCTCCTTCGCTTCCATCACTAAGAATGTTGTCGCTCGGTTCATCAAACAGAACCTCATTTTTCGGTACGGTATCCCAGAAAAGATCATCACTGACAATGGTACAAATCTCAACAACACTATGATCACCGCCTTGTGCGAGCAATTCAAGATTCAGCATCACAATTCTTCTCCTTACCGGCCGAAGATGAATGGTGTTGTCGAAGCTGCAAATAAGAACATTAAAAAGATCATACAGAAAATGACAGCGATATACAAAGACTAGCATGAGATGCTACCATTCACTCTCCACGGTTATCGTGCCACAACTCGCACATCGACCGGGGCTACACCCTATTCTCTGGTTTACGGCATGGAGGTTGTCTTGCCTATCGAGGTCCAGATCCCCTCTCTGAGGATTATGAAGGATACAGGGTTGAACGAAGACGATTAGATCCATACTCGACTTGATCAACTGAACTTGGTTGAGGAAAAGAGACTTACTGTTGTTTGCCATGGTCAAATGTATCAAAAACGGATGATCAAGGCTTTCAACAAGAAAGTCAGACGCCAAGTGTATCAAGTTGGGGATCTAGTTATCAAACGCATTATACTGCCACAAGGTGATCCCAGGGGAAAATGGACTCCTACCTATAAAGGACCATTTGTAATCAAAAGCATATTCTTTGGTGGAGCAATGATCTTGACCACCATGGATGGCAACGACCTGCCGCACCCTGCGAATGCAGACATAGTCAAAAGATACTACGCATAAGAGACTCGCTAGGTTGACACACCTAGGCAAAACAAGGGCATCCCGGCGAACCTAAAAGGTTCGGGCAAAAATTAGGGATAAAACAAAAAAATCCGTACACCCGACAAGTTGAAAACCCGAAAGGGCGACTTGGGCAAAAAAAGGTTTCCTGGTGGACTGAAAACCCGAAAGGGCAGTCCAAGCAAAAGTTAGGGAATTAAAGCATATGACTATGCCCCGTTGGATCACCTTACGGACAACTTGCAAACTCGACATTCCTGACCAATTCAATCATCTTCGGACAAGGCAACAAATAGACAAGATGCTCAGAGATACGAAGGCTATAGCAGAATGGGAACCCCATGGGATGATTACACATAGCTATCTTTTCTTTGTATTAAAATTTTCATTTTTTATGACGGCGTTCTCCTACTAGAATGTTTGTCCCACTATACAAAAATACTTGCTCAAAGTCAATACAAAGATATTCCTTGGACAGTTCAAAACTATCTGTTTTTCTTTACGCTTGTGTTTTGTTTACTAAAACGTCCAATGATTCATTGTTGAACATATGCATTTGAACATAATTATTGTTTACAAATAAACAAAATAAGAGACAATCGTTGATGGCTTTAAGAGATAGGGAAATCTATCTAAGTTTATCTCCATAAAATTCCCCACAGTGTGCAGTTTAATCCTCAGCAGAACAAAGCTTCCAGTTATCAATCCCCAGTAGAAGTATTTCAAATTCCCAAGATTTCCCAACAGGATTTTACAAGCAGTACACGGCATTTCCCTCACAACAGAGTTTATTTCTCTGAACGGAAATTCATCAGCACTTCGACTTCAAGACATGAAGACTTACATATCTTCAGCAACAGTCAGGGATTAATTTTCTCAATCCAACAAGCAGTACGACATATTATCTCACATACGAATACATTGCATCCCTATATCATGAACATTGATGAAACGAATGCATTATATCATACATTTCATACAACATGACTTTGCATTTTAGCTAACATTTTACCCTTTTCAGGATAAGATTAACAGCTATAATTAACAATGTTCAGAGTTTTCAGATACAGTTCAGATACGCTCCAGACATGGATTCCATTCTGATACTCATTCAAACTCAACTTTCAGATACAGTTCAGATACGCTTCAGACACGGATGCCATTCTGATACTCATTCAAACTCAACTTTCAGATACAGTTCAGATACACTCCAGACATGGATGCCATTCTGATACTCGTTCAGACTCAACTTTCAAATACAGTTCAGATACGCTCCAGACACGAATTCCATTCTGATACTCATTCAGATACAGTTCAGATACGCTCCAAACACGGACGCCATTCTGATACTCATTCTTTCAGCTTACAAATTACAACACAAACAATCACTTTTAGATGGCATCTTTAAGCCCATCTCCTACAACTTTCTATCACCTCTCTAAATGGTATCTTTAAGCCCATTCCCTCTACCACCACATCGCCGAGTGCAAATTTCTGGGCACTCTTGTGTCCAATCATCTTCCACCTTCGAGTCACGAATAATAAAACTTGCCAATCTAACTCTTCAGGTTTAAGAAGATTGAACAAGGGCAGCTGTTGTACCCCAAAATTTTCCCACTCACTTATCAAGAATTTTCTTTCAAGACCTCCTTGGGCTCAAGACTGCACTAGGGTTTGATCAACTTAAGACACCTCCTTATGCACTGATGACTAAAATTAGGGTTTGAGTTTGCACAAGGATTTTTGAACTTCCAAGGCCCCATATGACTTTCGTAGGTCATTATGGACCCTCAAGATTACTTATGTCAAGTTTCAGGCTTTAAATCACACTTTTGCTCAGTCAATTGAGTAGTTGACCTAAAAATCAGTTGTATTGGGAAAAAAGTCAACTATGGCCAATTTACAGTCAAACTTCATAATTTTTTATCCACATAAACATTTTAAACTCATATCTATCATTTGATCAAGTTTGGACCACAACTCTTCAAGAAATTTGATCAAATCTCAAAAAGGGCAAAATGGTTAAAATTAGGGTTTTGACTGGGAAAGGGCAATTTCTGATTTTTGACCTAGCAAATGATCAATTGGTTTAAGGCATGATCTCAAGAGTCCAATTGCATCATTTTTACCTAATGACATTGCTCAAAACATTGCTCAAGTCCAATGGATTGACAGATGAATTTTCAGTCAATTGATCAAAAGTCAACTGTATACTGAAAAGTCAAACTTTGACTTTTTAGTCAAATTCAAATGTCAAAAGATCATAATTCATCAAAACATGCCAAAACATGAAACTTTTTCATTAAGAAATCAAGAATTCAAGATTTCATCTTGAAATGTTAAAATTTATTAACTTAGAAAATTTTCTAAGTATGAAAATTTTCTTATTTTTTCATAACTTTAAGCCAAATTTTCACTGTGATGTAAGATGATTCAAAGGAAACTTCCAACATGAAAGTTGTAGATCTCCATGAAATATACAACTTTTCTTCACACAACTTCTCCTAAAAGTGTTTGGATATCCAGTTATAATTTTATGAATACATGCTCATGAACTAAAAAAGACTTAGTGAAATTTTGCCATAGTTAGGCAAATTTTTGACCTAACTTCATAGAAATTTTTCATATAGTTCCAAGGGGAATATTCAAAAGAAATTTAAAGATGAGTTGAAGAGAATATTGCAAGCTTTCCAAAATGTCCAAGAACTCCTTGAGATCATTCTTGAGTAGGGAGAATCGAAGAGATGAAGTTGGTGTATTGTCACTTGAATTATAGGTCATTTTCATGATGAACACAATTGCAAATCAATGTTAGGCTGCATAATCTTTGCTTTGTAGGCCTCAAACTTGTTTGTAACTCCATAATTAATGGATTACACAAACTTTTTAGCTATAATCCAAGTGATTTAAGCTTAATCCAATTCACATTGTCATTTTGGGAAGAAAGTTAGCAATACCATTCTTGAAAAGCAAGCTTTATGCATAAAGTCCACTCTTGAGCCTCTAACTTGTTCCCTCTGATCACACTTCATCTACAAAGTCAAAAGCAAGTGTGTTTAAAGCATAACCACTCTATCTTAGCAAGTACACAAGACATTGAAACTTGTTTTCTCAAAAATCATATGTTATGCATAAACATGTAATTTTAAATTCTGATCAACAACAAGTCTCCAAACTTGTTGCTTATAAATAGAAGCACTATTTGTGAGCTAAGGGAAGAGATGAAAGAACCTTAAACTCACTCAAATTCCCTCTAGCCAGAAATTGTCTCAAAACACCATTGTTGTGCAAGTTCTGACTTTACATACCAAACTCCAAATCCCCTCGTGCGTTCTTTGGCCTTTCACTTCCAAAAGCTTCTAAACATCAAATACAAATAGGGATGTAAATGGATATCCATGGGGACGGATAATATGATATCCGTGTCTGTTCCGTTGGATAAATATGATATCCATATCCACCCTATATCCATGTGGATATCTACTAAGCGGGTAATCCACGGGTTTTAAGATACCCGCGAATATTTACAGATATCCGTGGATAACATTTTATTCTAAAATTATTTAAAAAAAAAAATATTTTTTCAGTTTTTTTTAAAGACACAAAAAAATTATTATCATATAACATTTATACAATCTAGTCTCAATTTAATAACAAAATTTCATCATATTAATATTTGTCTTTTTCACCAAAACATAATAACATCCATATAGAATATCCATAATTTTTAACCAAAACAATATTCATCGTAGCATATAATAATTGTTCCAAACAAAATAAAAGTAATGATGCAGATAGTTTTCATCAATCATTGTAAAATTCCATATTATGCATTCCTTGCTTCAACAATTCCACTTTGATTTCCTAGCTCCTGAAATAAAACCATAAAAATGTTCAAATAAAAATATAAATAATCAACATAATTATAATATTTAAAATGAAATCTTTAACATTTCACTAACAATGTCAGCATCCATATCTTTCAATACTGAATTAATTTCAATGACTTTGGCTTTTGATTTTGTATAACCTGAAAAAAGAAAAAGAATAAGTTAAACTCTAAGTGATTATAATTTTTTTAAGAAGCAATGAATTGTCATAGTTAAACAAAACTTGCAGTACGAAATTGATATTCAAATTCTAAATAGTTATAATTTTTCTAAGTGTTAACACTAACTATGCTATAAAAAGGTACAATAGTCTAAAAATTAATCCAAAATTTAACATTAACTTGTAATAAATCATAAAAAGGCATTACAAGGATTGCATCTCCAATGTTATAACCAAAACAAGTCTTACTTCAAAAACAAACTAACTTGTTATAAGTAATCATTGTAACAAAAACTTATTATTAATTTGATTACCTTTCACATAAGTCCATAGCCAATCTTGGACACACATTAATGCCTCTAAAGTATCTGAACGCAATCTACTACGATGAGGAGTAAGAATCCGGCCACTTGTGCTAAAAGATGACTCTGAAGCAACTGTTAAAATAGAAATGGCTAAGAAATCTCTTGCAATCATTTGCAAGATTGGATATTTTAATCCATTAGCCTTCCACCAACCTAAGATGTCAAAATTTTCATCATCCGACAACACTTTTTCCTCTATATATCCATCAAATTCGGACTTACTAGATGTGACACTTTTTTTGCACTAATATGTTTTGCAAAATTAGACCTCCAAGCTTCTTTTTTGCCAACAACAATTGCATCAGATACATTTTTAGTTTGATTTGAGGATGAAGAAACATTCTCCTTCTCCTTGAACTTCAAATCATACTCAATTACCATATTTTGGAGAAAAGATTTTATCTTCTCAATTTCATTCTCAGCTTCAACTCCATAAATTAGAGGGAAAAAGTAATCTAACAAATTAACTTTATACCTTGGATCTAACACAATGCCTATTGCCATCACTCCATTGACAACCTTCCAATATTTGTCAAACTTAGAAAGCATACTAGAAGCCATATCTTTAATGACACTATCACTAGAACAAAGCCATTCAACCAAAGCCAATTTTATTTCACATACTTTAGGAAAATAAACATTTGTAGTTGGAAACTTTGTACCAGAAAATAGTTGTGTAACATCATAAAAAACTTCTAACCTTTCACAAATTTCTTTTTCTTTCATCCATTCATTTTCACTAGGCAAAGTTTTATACTGAGTATCCCTCTTTTCCAATCGACCAAACACATCTTTATATTGTATGGCAACATTAAGCATTAAGAATGTAGAATTCCACCGAGTCCTACAATCTTGAACCAACTTTTTATCATAAGCGATATTCACTTGAGCACATGTCTCTATGAATTTCTCCTCTCTTTTCGGTGTTGCTGTCCAATAGACAACACTTTATCTTATATTCTCAATGGCACCCGAGATTATAGACAAGCCCTCTTTCACAATTAAATTTAATATATGCGCGGAACAACGCATGTGAAACAATTTACCACCCAATATCAATGACCTAGGTGTAATCTTTTGTAAAATACGCTCAATCATAACATCATTCGTAGAGCAATTATCAACAGTCAATGTGGACAACTTTGTATCTAAATTCCAATCAATCAAACATTGAGTCAAGGTATCAGCTAGAGTTTTGCTAGTATGAGGAGCAGGCACATAAATGAACCTACCATAAATTAAATTTCAATAATAACATTACTAACATTATACAAACAATAATAAGAATACCAAAAAAATTATTGTTATTACCTTACAAGCCGACTTTGAAGGGTCCACGAATCATCAATAAAGTGAGCTGTAATTGTCATATAGCCTTTATTTTGGTTACTTGAAGTCCACATATCACTGGTAATTACAAGACGAATTTGATTCTTTGACAATAACTTCATTGTATTCTCTTTCTCATCGTTATAAATTTTCATGATGTCATTCTTGATAGTGTTACGAGAAACCGCCTTAAATAAAGGTTGCATAGAAGCACAAAATTCTCTAAAACCAATGTGTTCAACCATTGCTAGAGGATACTCATGAAGAATTATCATCTTAGAAACAACATGCCTTGCTATGTCCTGATTAAATGCATAAGAACCAACCATTACATTCTGACCATCAACTTGTTCAGTTTTGATCAAAGCTTGTTTTATATCTCTATTTGTTCGACGTGGGCAGGACTTAACGTGTGATTTTAAGTGTGACGTTCCTTGATTTGGAACACCCAAGAGTTTTGCACTACAATAGTTGCAAATGGCCTTCATCTTTCCATCTATTTTTTCCTTTTGAAATGATTCCAAACTTCAGAAGTTAGCTTTCTTTTAGAACCTCTAGTCTCAACTTCACATGAAACCCGACTTTCAATTTCATTAGGAGTTGAATTAATTTCCACATTCAGAATATTTGGAGCAACGACATTAGACTCGTCCGCATTGGAGGGTGCCAAATTTTCTTGCACAACAGTTTTGTCAAAAGACATTCTAAAAATAAATAAATAATTGTTAGTAAGAGATTATAAATCACAATTAATAATAGCAGAGCAATTATGCGGAATTGGTCATATTTCAATTTCAGTTGACATTCTATCATTACGTTCAAAAAAGACAAATACAAAAGACATTTTGTGGCAAGCTAATAAATCAATTCAAGATGACTATGGTGACCAAATATAAGTATATAACCCTCATAGCAACACTAAAAAACAAAATTTGTTTGTGTCTCTCGGAGAAGTAAATGTAGAGAGTATTAAAATCATATTTTGTGCAAATGTCTTACTCATTAGCCAAAATATGCTATCACTTTAGTTTAAGCCAATATTTATGACTTTATTGTATTTTATTGAAAGTGTGAGTGTACATGCAAATAAAAAAACACAACTGTTAACTTCAAAAGGAGCTATATGTCATCTCTTGTTCATTATTATTTTTCATAATCAATTTCAAAAAAAAAATTATCTTTATGATGAAAGAACATTGAAATTCATACTATTAATTCACAAGTAATTTAATTTAATATTAATTGAAAATAGTTATTAAACATATAGAAATGGAAATGAGAAAAATAAGTATAGATAAAAGATACAAATACTACTTGCCTGTGTGAGATGAGATGGTTGATTGTGATGTGAGTTGCGACGGAGCCGGTACGGAGCTGGTAAAACAAGGAAGATAAGATGGATTCTTATTTTTGTGGTGAAAGGTGCATTGATAATACTGAAGTAGAATTTGAGAAGGCAAGAGAAATGATCATATAAAATAAATTAATTATGAAATGGAAAAGTAAGGTTTATAATATATTATGGAATATAATTTTTTTTATAAAGAAAACGTAAAAAAAAAAGACCAAATTCTTTTGGAAGATGATAAGACTTAGTAAAATATATAAATATTTAAATAATTTTTATAATTAATTAACAGATACTGATATCCGCGGGTATGGATATTATTAAATCCGTATCCATATCCATTAAATAACGGGTATCTAAATATCCATTTATTTTATCTATGGATATCCATTAAGTTATCCATGTCATATCCGTAACGGATTTTATCCGCAGATACAGATTTTTTTGCCAGCCCTAGTCTAAAGTGATCCAAATCTTGTATAAATAGGATGTATCATCCCATTTTCTATAAAACACTACAATATTCCAAAATGAGTACATATCCCCACCTTGCATTTGTGTATTTCAATGGTGAGAAGCTACCACTTCAGTTTAGATTTTGCGAGACTATACCTCGCATCGTCAAGCTCGAGTATCGTTCACCCTCATTTGACAACAACATGAATATACAGTTCACCATCTTCGAACTGAAGTCAGATGCATATTTAGAGGTTACATGGAGTACTTTTCGCTGATATGAAACAAAGGATCTGATTGAAGTGGATGCGAAGATTGCAAGATCCGTCGACGATATTATCAACATGTTGCAAGGTTCAAAACTACACTTTTATAACGATGTGTAATGTTAATTTTTCGAATCTATGTAATATTGAGTGTTTTAATTTAATGTCAAGTTGTTATGAATTTTCAATTTATCCATACTGTCTGTGTTTTATGTTTTTCATTTGAAACATCATATATATTTTTAGATATACATCTCCAAAACATATTAAACATAAATTCAGAAAAATGTATTCTAAATCAAATTTTAGAAAAAACGACTTAATATGCATTCAGTGATGCATCTCCGAATTAAAGAGATATTTTTAAATTTTCTTTGTGAGAAGGTAAAAAAAAGCACCATGGTGGAAAAAAGAAATTGCCTTTATTATTCCATTCATTCATCTAAAAATCACGTCGAATAATCGAAACAAAGAGTACCCAGCTAACGAATTTATTCACTATTAATATAGCAAAGAAAGTAACGCATAAATAAATAAAATAAAATGGTGTCACGTTAGACTATGTACAATGAGAGTGTTGAAAAAATTATTCAATAGCTGAAATGTGCGATGGGGTATTAAATAAATGGTTGAAAGTGAGGTAAATTAATTGGTGCTGAATACATTCGATATGTTGAATGAGGAGGAGTAAAACCAAATATAATACTTTGAAAATTTTTATTGATTATTGTGATTGTTTAGATTTTTAATTCACCTTAATTATTTGAAATCCATTATTTTATAATAAATTAATTTTTTTATTTATTTTTATTTTCAACAAAATTCATCATTTTTTTTGTTTATAAATAGAGTTTTTGTTCATTTGATTTGGACACAAAAAAAAATCCACCCTCTCTCTCTATTTCTTCTATTTAACCTTCAATAAACTCTAATTTTATCCACTTTTATTTGTTTTAATAACGACTATCTTTATAAAATCAGAAAAAAATTAAAAATGTAAAATTAAAAAAATTTCAAATAAATTATTAAATTAGAAAAAAATTAAAAAAATTATTTAATCCTTAATCATTTTAATTTTATTTCAATCGATAATTGATATTAATATAAAATCATAAAAACAAAAATATAAAAGAAAATAAAAATATGAAAAAAAGTGGTGAAATAGAATGTTGAATTTTATTAAACAAAATTATTGGATTGAATAAAAGTTAAATGAATGTTAAATTATTAGGTGAAAGAAAAAGAAAATAATGTGAAATTGATAATTAAAAACATCAAGTATAAGAGCACGAGTTCAATCAAATTATTGTATTGAATAAAAGTTAAATGAATGTTAAATTATTAGGTGAAAAAAAAAAGAAAATAATGTGAAATTGATAATTAAAAACATCAAAGTATAAGAGCGCGAATTCGAACTCGCGACATCTTACTTATTCATCGTTAATTAGATGAGCTCTAACTATTAAACTATTTAATCAATAAAAAATGAAAAACAAAAGGCTGAATATATAAACCATTCTACACAGTTTTACATTAATAGTAACAGTAATATCATTTTTGTGATGTGCATTTGATTATGAAACATTAGGGTTCATTTCATAAGATTCATTCTTATGGAGATTCTTAATTCACGGCACTTGAAAGAATAATATACTTTATCTAAGTTAATAAAATAAAAAGTAAAATCGAATGAAAGAACAGAAAATGAAAAAGGGAGAGAGAAATTGAGGAGGTGTTGGGTTTTTGTATGGAAACTCGTAGCCGGAAGAGGGCGGAGGGATCCTCAACTGCCCCTTCATCATCATCCACAACCACTGCTCGCATCACTCTTTCAGCTTCAACCAAGCGCACTCGTCTCTCTTCGATCTCTAACGCCGCCACTTCTGTTGCCGTTAACACTCGTTCCCGTTCTCGTTCATCCGTCAATAATTCTGATTCTTCCATGGAACCTCATCCTGTTAACGAATCCTCCTCCGGTTCGCGCCGCGATCGCCGCGGTAGGAATAATTCTAATTCCGATAGGGATAGGGATAGTTCTGATAAAGGTAAAGAGAAAGAACATGATGTTAGGGTTAGGGATCGGGACCGGAGATTGGTCGGTTTAAACATTGTTGGTGGTGGTGGTGATGATGATGAGAGTGACGGTGATGGTGATGACGGAAACATGCATGAGAATTTGAACTCTGCTAGTAGTGCTCTGCAGGGGCTTCTTAGGAAACTCGGTATTGGATTTGATGATCTGATTCCGATGAGTGGTTCTGGATCTTCGGCGTATCAGGACGGAAGGTTTAAGAAGATTTTGTCTGCTTTGCGTGCGGATGGGGAAGAAGGTCCTCAGGTTGAGGCATTGACGCAGCTATGTGAAATGCTTTCTATTGCTTCTGAAGAGTCCCTCAGTTCATTCTCCGTTGATTCCTTTCTTCCTGTGCTCGTTGGGTTGCTTAACCACGAGAGCAATCCTGAAGTCATGCTTCTCGCTGCCAGGGCGTTAACTCATCTATGTGATGTGCTTCCGTCTTCTTGTACTGCTCTTTTGCATTATGGTGCAGTGCCAATCTTCTGTGCCAGATTGCTTACAATAGAGTATATGGACTTGGCCGAGCAGGTTGTTTGTTTCCCAATCAATCAACTTTTGTTCTTAAATTGATTGTATATTATTGAGAATTTTCCATAAACCTTCTATAGGTAACATTGTTTGTGTTGGTTTCCATTGTCAAAGAGTAAGCATTTGTTTTGCTAGTAAATAAGTTTGATAATGATTAATCTTCCTTGAAAGTTAGTTAATTGGTAGACCATATGGTTTCTCTGCTTGCTTGGTCTTGTACTCTAATCCATGTGATTATTGTTATTAACAGTCTCTTCATGCGTTAAAGAAGATTTCTCAAGAGCACCCGACTGCTTGTCTTCGAGCTGGTGCTCTGATGGCCGTACTTTCTTATTTGGACTTCTTCTCTACTGGAGTTCAGGTAGCTCATCAATGAAATCCCTATATCTAGAGGATGGTGATAATTTTCAACTGCACAATCCATTTTGCACTTACTAACCTTATTCAGTAAACCTATACTGACATTATTATATGTTTCAGAGGGTAGCATTGTCAACTGCTGCTAATATGTGCAAGAAGCTTCCTTCTGATGCGGCTGACTTTGTAATGGAAGCTGTTCCTCTTTTGACAAACCTCCTTCAGTATCATGATGCCAAGGCAAGGTCAATTTTGTTATCATACTTGTCATAAATGGACACTAAATATCCTCGATACTTCTTCGTTTCTAAGGAAATTTAGTTTGTGAAACATGATTGATTTAAATGATGTTGTCAATCATCTAATCTTGTGTTCATGTTAAGATGACATGGTAGAGGGAAAGTCTATAACAGAAAGGGGTAGTGATATATGGACATCTAATTTTGTTGATTAGGACTAATTATGATGATTAGGATTCATTATGATGATTAGGATTTATTATTTTATTTACTTTTAAGAAGTCAGCATAACAAAATTTTTAACTTTGAATTTCAATACTTTTTGGATAAGATTTAGGAGTTAGAACAAAATTTTCCTATTAAAAAGGATTATTATCATTTAAATTTAAATGATAGTAAAATTTGGGGAAAAGTAGTTACTAACCTAATTTTAATTAAATTAGGACTTTTCTTCTATTGTAAGCCTATTTAAAGGCATTCAGATAATCAATAATTATTATAAAAAATACTTGTGAATTCAAGAAGAGACTCTCGGACAAGTCCGCTTTTGCCTTCACCATAGGTTGAAGGAAAGATTCTACCACGTCTAGGACCATGTCAACACGATCCTAGACCAAGGACCATAACAATTTGGTATCAGAGCCTGGTTGGGTAGACTCGGATTTAGCATTAGTCATGAAGGCATTCATTGAACAAATGAGTGCCTGACAAACCGTTCTAGAAGAGAAGATGACTAACCTCTCCATCATAGTTCAAGGAGCAAATAAAGGTACAAGAAAAGACAACTCAAAAGATGCAAGAAACAGTAGTGGCAAAAATAATGATCATAGAGGCAAAAACAACTCGCCAATGGGGGGAGGCGTGATTCCTCGCTATTCCAAAATGGAATTTCCTAATGATGGAAAAGAGGATCCATTGGGGTGGCTGAGGCGCTGGGACTGGTTTTTTCCTAAACCAAAGAATTGCTGAAGGAGTTAGGGTGGGATTAGCAGCATTTCATTTAATAGGAGAAATACATCTATGGTTCGATCAAATGGAAGAAGAACCCAAAATGGTGTGGGAATGCTTCAAGGAATGTTGCCATATACAATACAGACCTCCTTTGAGCAATAACCCTGGGAGAACTCGTCATCCTCAAGCAACTCGTTCTGTGGAAGATTATCAACGTAAACTTCAATCCTTGCTTGCCAGAACCCATGATCTTAAGCCTAGACAACAAGTGGACTTATTTAGGGGTGTAAGCGGGTCAGGAAAAACCAATTATATCGACAATTCAAACCAAATCAAACCGGAAAAAACCGAGTGTTTTTGGTTCGGTTCAAAAATCGAACCAAACCAATTAAAATCGAGGTGGTTTGGTTTGGTTCTCGGTTTTAGTTTTTAGGATCCGTCAAACCGATGAACCAAACCAATGATTATAAATACCTACTTAATCTTTTATTTAGCTCATTATTAAGCCCAAACTTTGTATCGGTCCTACACTTCTCCATCTTTTTTTACATTTCCTTTCTTTGAACAAAATATGTAGCTAAAACCAAACTCCAAACATAAAAAATTGAAATCATAAGCCATAAAAACTTGCTCTCTCCAAACTGCTACTCTAGCTTTTCACCACCCTGTTTCAATCACCACTGTCATTCTTATAGGTTATGGTTGCCTTATTTGTGTTCAAGTTCTCTTTGTTAGTTCTCATCTTTTTATTACCTTTTATGTTTCTTCTTCAACGAATTTCTTCTAGTCTTGTTACAAAATAGTTTTGATGTGTGTTTGAGGTGTGAAACATGTTAATTTATGTGTATCGAAACCTTTTGTTTTTATTGCTGTGCTTTATTTGTTGAGCTTTTAAATCTCTTCCCAACTTTTTTTTGCCAAGTGCCAACTTTTGTATATGATAGTGAACTTATTTCACGACGTATGAAAATTATGTCAATACTTCCTATGGATGAAGAACAACTACTAAGTTGTTTGAAAAGTATAGTATGAAATATATTAAATGTATTATTTGAAAAAATAATAGCATAAAATATACCAAAAAAACATGATAGCAAATAAAACACCGATGAATATAATGTTTGGAAAAAAAAGTGTTGAAAACCGATCCAACCAAACCAAACCAAATTGGTTAGTTTGGTTCGGTTCCATTTTTAAAAAACACTAAAAACCGAACCAAACCAAACCGATAGAGATATCATCGGTTCGAACAAATTTTTGACCAAAAACCGGTCCAAACCGAACGAATTACACCCCTAGACTTATTTACTGCTGGATTGATTGATAAATTAAGAATAGACATTCAACTTCAACAACCAGAAAATCTTGGAGTTGCTATGAATATGGGAGAACTCGAAATTTGTATTGAAGGAGGATTTTGGAGGGCTTACATAAAATTTTCAACTATCTTTTATGTTATAGTATTATGAAAATTGAAAATATAGTAATGACAAACACTCTTCTATCATTCAATACAAAATCATTTTGTTCAAAAAATGTCAAATATTTTCCTATATTTTTTAAAATATTTGTTTTCGGAAACCCACCCCTCCAAACTCGCAAACAAAGCCAATTTACCCCTAGTGTTCGATGACAAGGCCTTACCTATCCCCCAAAGCAGTTCTTTGCAGTAGAATAAATAGAGGAATTAGAGAATTGTTAATCCGGTCGGAAGGATATACTCTAGAAAATAAAACATGTGAACCTTTGGATCAGTTTTGCGAGACAGAACTTGAGCTTGAGGAGTAGCTCGATGCCAAGAGGGAAAGTGATGATATGGACCTCTAATTCTGCTGATTTGGATTAATTATGATGATTGGGATTTATTGTTTTATTCACTTTATAACATAATTTTTAACTTTGAATTTCAGTACTTTTAGGATATGAGTTAGGGGTTAGAACAGAGTTTTCCTATCAAAAAGAATTATTATCATTTAAGTTTAAATGATAGTAAATTTGGGGAAAAGTAGTTAATTACCTCCTAATTTGATTGGGATTTTCTTATTGGCAGTAAAAATCATCAATAATTATTATCAAAAATACTTGTGAATTCAAGAAGAGACTCAGTCAAGGACGAGTCCACTTTTGCCTTCACCATAGGTCGAAGGAAAGATTCTACCGTGTCTAGGATTGTGTCAACACGACCCCAGACCAGGGATCTTAACCGATAGCTGAGCTGAATACGAATAGTGGAATTTTATTATGAGTGATTCAATTTAATAAATACAGGGGACCACAACTTCTATATAGGCTATAGAGAGGCGAGTTAAAGGATACCAGAATCAATCAACTAGTCTGTTATGTTAGTTAGAACAGTCTAATTCACTGTACTTGGTTTTTGTGAAACTAAGGGGGTTTAGATAAAAGAAGGAATGCAAGATTTTTTTTTGACAGAATGAATGAAAGAATTTAAGACTTCAAAAATATGATTATGATTGGTGATTTGATGATAGCCACTGGAATCCTGAGTCATTTGACTGCTGTCTAATCTGACTCAAAGTTTCTACATAAACTAGCACACTTTGTTTACCAAGTAGTTGATTTCAGGTCCAGTTTGATGGCATGTTGTAGTAGTCAGACCCCAACAGACACCTAAACATCTATGAAGCACAGAGACCTCTGAGATTTGGCGTGTCTCCCTGTCCGACACCCATAAGACAATCATTCGACTCGCCCGATAACTCAGACAAGTGTCCAATTTTCCCCCCTTGCTTCGACACAACTTAGATTCTTGTTGGACAAGTGTCCGAAGCAGTGATGATCAATAAGGGGGTTAAAATATTAAATTTGATTACATCATTGTTAGCTTTTTGTTAGTAGATGGGTGAAGGAGAGAGACTATCATATCTTGTTTTAGGTTCTGTTTGAAATCAAACAAATTGCTCTATTTAGATGCACATATATATTTTGATTCTCAATTTAGATATTTTATAAATAATGTTCTTATTTTATTTAATCATAAGAAATAAATAAATATATGAATTGGTGTCGGTGTCCTATGTATATAGAATTGTCATGTCAGGTGTCCACTGTCCTTCATAGTAGGATCATATAGGTAATGTGCTACCTCTTTTGGATAATTTTCAGCCCCCAAGCACATGAGAAGATATAGGATATTTCCCCTATAAAATTTGTTATAGCTCGCAGATGCATTTACTGAGTGACTAGAAGTGATCGTGATCCATCCGAGAGACATGAACTCAATCCTAGAAAGTAGTCAAGATTCCCAAGCAAAAATTGAATTAATTGGAGTGCTTAGCTTCTGAATGAGAGAAGCTCAATTTTTCCTGTGATAACACTGATAACTACAAAAACTAGGACAGTGGCAACAACAATAGCTTGAGTGTAAAGAAAGAGAACACATTTGCTCCTGAAATCCTAATTGTAACAAAGTTGAGCTGAGCCAAGATGCTCAAACCAATCCCATAGTGCCTGATTTAGACAATAGCTGTCGTCCTTATTACGCTCGCAGACAAGTGAATATCAACATCTTTAGATCTAGGGGGATGAGTTATATAAACCTCTTGTTACTGGAGGAATCCCTGGCTATTAGTTAAGCTTTGTATTTACTTATTATGCCACTAGTGTTTTCCTTAACTCCAAAAGGTCCACTAGCAGCCCAATCAAATTCCCATGTGGCTGAAGAGGGGGCAAGTGATGTTAGGAACTTGGAGTTATTTAATATACTCAGCTGATATTAGGATCAAGTGTTGAACAGAAATACATCGAAATCAAGGAATGAATAGTTTAACTCTAGCCATTTCCTATGATGATTTGGTTAGGACCTTCTAAAGGTGTAAGTTGATGAATGTGTTTCCTATGATGATTTGGTTAAGACCTTCTAAAGTTGATGAATGTTTTCCGTAGAATTTTGGATTGATCTAACTCAATCCAAATACTAGCTCAAGAGTCTGTGATTGCTCAACGCTTACAAAGACACTACTTTAACCATATCTCTAGTTGATGTGGGATCTCAATTTCTCAACGCCCCCTCGTGCACGTCACTTGACCAAGGTAGTTAGAATTTATATTTTACGCAAAATCAGAAAGGGGAAGTAAAATCGTAAATTGTAGAATTGTAACACTAATCATAAGATTATAAAAATTCTTAAATTCATATATATGCATATAAATTCATATATATGCACATAAATTTATATATATGCATTTAAAGTAGCACCAGGAAGACAAAGGAAACCTTAAATCACTTGAAATACTTGCGTAAATTTAAATTTGTAAGCATAACTCAAGTAAGATTATGAACACTTTAAATCACACTCGAAATACTTATATAAATTTAAATCCATCCGTAAGTATAATTGCTGAAACATTTCATAGACCGTAGATTATACAAATCAGCTATTATTAGGGGGGTTCCACCTGATTACATCAAAATAGGATTATGCATATACTTTTGATCTTGGAGGGCAAGCATAAACATAAATCATGGGATTTTACGATTCAAATAGGGATTTTAACTACCATGCACTGGACATCTTGACCATAGAAAAAAAATCAAATGGCCTGGTAACCTAACTATGATATGCCTTGTAAAGACTACTATGGTCTTATCTTTTTTAGTCACTGGGATTCCAATTTCTCACTTCAAATACTTGTATAAATTGAAATCCATTCATAAGTATTCTTAGAATGTGTGATTGGGCCTAACTCGACCCTATAAAACCGACTTGTAAGGTGAGGATTACTCCCACTTATAAGCTCATGTTCAGGCCATATATTGTCCGACGTGGGACTCTTAACACCCCCTCTCACGCCCAGGAAATAGGGCTGGAGCGTGGAACTAAATGGTGGGTGACCCAATGGATCTTAGATGAGGCTCCTGATACCATCTTACAATGTGTGATTGGGCCTAACTCGATCCTACAAAACCGGCTTGTAAGGTGAGGATTACTCCCACTTATAAACTCATGTTCATGCCATATATTGTCCGATGTGAGACTCTTAACAAGTATAATTGCTGAAATGTTTCAAAGATCAGAGATTATATGATTCAGCGGTTATTAGGGGAGATTCCACCTGATTACAACAAAATAGGACTATGTGTATGCTCTTACATCAAAATAGGGTTAATTGAGGGATTTTCCGAATCAAATCGGGATTTTAAATACCATTGAGAATAGAAAAAGTCGAATGGCTCGATAACAAAACTATGAGATGCTTTGATACTGTCTCTGAATTGATTGGGCACTAACTCAACTGTAGAAGCTAGCTAAAAATGTGAGGATTACCTAAGTCTTATAAAGAGTACTTTGGTCATGTCTTTAGTCAATTTGGACCTCTATTCATATCAGGAATGATCCAATTCATATTAAGAACCACACCTCATGTGTATAGAGGTGAAGTTAGGAATTATAGAATCCACTAGTCTGTTATGGATCGTTTTAAGTCTATCTGACAACTAGACAGAAGAATATAGATGAATCCGGAATCTGGATAGTCTAATTCTACTCTACTGCACCACGTTCTACACTCCATTAGTTCACAACATTTAATTTTAAATTTTGTAGGTTCTTGAGCATGCCTCCATATGTTTGACTCGAATAGCTGAGGCATTTGCATCATCCCCAGACAAATTAGATAAATTGTGCAATCATGGACTGGTAGCACAAGCTGCCTCCCTAATTTCTACTAGTAGTTCTGGCGGTGGACAGGCTTCTCTCAGCACGTCAACATATACTGTAAGTGAAGTCTTTGCTATGAAGTATTAAATATACTGTTCTTACTTGTGGTGGGTTGTACCCTTGATTTCATTGGCATGTGCAGGGCTTGATCCGACTTCTTTCCACATGTGCAAGTGGGTCTTCTCTTGGAGCTAAAACATTGTTTCTCCTTGGAATTAGTGGCATTCTTAAAGATATACTATCTGGTTCTGGAGTTTCATCTAATGCCTCTGTTTCACCTGCATTGAATAGGCCAGCAGATCAGGTATTGAGTACTTTGGTGTTCCTTTTGATCGATTAAGTTTACTTTTTTCTCTTTATGGCTCGTTAAATTGATCCTGAATTGACACACTATTCAATCTTGAAGAAAATTAATTCTCTTCTTCGAAGAAATGATGTTATTCTAATTCTTTTCTAATAAATAGATATTTGAGATTGTGAACCTGGCAAATGAACTTCTGCCTCCGTTGCCTCAAGGAACTATGTCTCTTCCAGTCATATCAAACATGCTTTTGAAAGGGCCTGTTGTGAAAAGGACTCCTGCTAGCAGTTCTGGGACACAAGAAGACCCAACTGGAATTGTTCATGAGATATCAGCTCGAGAGAAAATACTAAATGATCAGCCTGAGCTACTTCTGCAATTTGAGATGGATCTCCTCCCAGTTTTGG